>OZ014524.1:529546469-530746469 GCA_963966055.1 Lathyrus aphaca
TCATTAATTAGCAAATATCTAAAATACCCTCCAATCTAATTTTACCCGAAAATTCACAAAACGGTAAAATCACATATCACATATCATATTATCATGTCAATTTCACAAATAAGATAATTATCACTCAAATAAAATAAAAGACTCAACAAAATTGGGAAATATCGAATCAGGGTGTTACACAACACGTCCCCCGCGAGCACAACATGTGGGCTGACTTCCTATCCAAACTAGCGATCACAAGGAAGAAAGGAGGAAATAAGTCCATGATCCAGGAGATCCTTCCCCATCCAAGTATCGAACGACCACCTCCCCCGCTTGAAGTAAACACAATTAGAGACACGCACTGCTGGATGACGCCCATCTACAACTACCTCACGAGGTACGAACTCCCTACATACCCCAAAGAGGTGGCCACGACCAAGAGAAGGGCGTGCTCGTATGTCCTTCTCGAGGGAAAACTCTATCGAAGGGGATTCTCCATTCCGTCGAGGAGGAAAGGTTCCCCGACATACTGGGAGAAATACACAGGGGGGTCAACGCCCAACATCTCGGTGGAAGGTCGTTAGCACGCAAAGCCTTGCGGGCAGGATATTACTGGCCGACAATGCAACACGACTGTAAAGAACACGTAAATAAATATGACAAGTTCCAAAGGCATTCCGGCATGCATCTCGCACCCCCAACGAACTAAAGATGCTCTCCTCTCCGCGGCCTTTCACCTGGTAGGGGATGGACATCCTCGGCCCTTTTGTGACCGGCTCTTACCAAAACAAATACCTCATCGTGGGGGTGGACTACTTTACTAAGTGGATCGAAGCAGAAGACCTGGCCAAGATAATGGAACAAAACATTCTCCGATTCTTCAAAAGAAACATTCTCGCACGCTTTGGCATACCCCAAGTCCTCATCACCGACAACGAGACACAGTTCATGGAAGGAAGATTCCAAGACTTCGTCGCCGACTTAGGCACAAAACAACACTTCACGACTGTCGATCACCCTCAAACTAACGGGCAAGCCGAGGCGGCCAACAGAGTCATCCTACGTGGACTGAAACGCCAACTCGGCGAGGCGAAAAAGGCGTGGGTCGAGGAACTGCACAACGTCCTTTGGGCATATCGTATAATGCCACATTCCACGACTGAGGAGACCCTGTTAAGGTTAACATACGGTACTGAGGCGGTCATCCCGATAGAGATTTGGGAGCCAACGAGACGTATAGAAGCACCCCTTGACGAGGAGCTGAACAACGAAGCATTACGAGTCGAGCTAGACCTTGTCGAAGAAATCCGCTCCGAGGCAGCCCTAAGGGAAACCTTCCTTAAACAGAAAATAGCTTTACGCCACAACGTGAAAGTCATAAAAAGAGAATTCCAGGTGGGCAGCCTGGTCCTCAGACAAAACCAGAAAAACCCACGAGAAGGTAAGCTAGCTGCCAACTGGGAAGGCCCGTACCGTGTCTGAGATAAAACGGGCAACGGGGCCTACTATCTGGAAAACCTACAAGGTAAATAACTTTCTCGAACATGGAACGCAGAAAAACTTAAGCAATACTACAGCTAAAGACAAACTAGGAAGGCATGGAAGGTACGACCACGACCTTCGCCACTAAACGAAAGGGAAGATAACGCTCACATGAGGCGAGCACAACCCTCTCCGATGTTGGACATCTCAAACGAGCCCCAACATCGCAGTACCACGTCGGCAGGGCACCCAGCTCGCGATGGGAATGGCCAATCCCCGAGATTAGGGCGTCCAACCGCAACCCTAATCCCGATTCACGATGGACGTAAAACCCGCCACCTCGCCGGTTCCCTAAACCGACAAGTCCAACTAGTCAAGCAGAAAAAAGTTCAAGATAAATAACAATTCTAAATAGTCGAACACAATAAAATAACGAACAAAATAGTATTTAACCTGGCCAAATTCGGCCACCAAAGTACATAAGGGAGCACGCAGACCGTCAATATCCAAAAAAGGCACGCATGCCATTACAACAAAAGGCACGCAGGCTGATACAACAAACAGGCATGCAGGCCAGAAATTCAAAAACAAAGGGTCTCCGCCCGGAGCTACTCCTCTTCGTTGTTGTCATCCTCCTCATCTTCCAGCTCCTCCTCAGTAATGAAGGGGCAAAAAATCTCCCAATCGGTCACACAGTAGTTGTGAGTCGTCCCTTCAGTCACGAGCCTCAGGTTCACGACCTTGAGTTGCTCGGTGGCATTGTCAAATCCCTCTTTGAAGATTTCCACCAGATCTTTACAAAGCTCATGGACCCTACCGACCAATTCACCCCGGGTATGGAGGGCCAGCTCTTCCTCGGTCTCGTCATCAAGAGGAGAGACTATACCTTCCAACAATGCAAGTCGAGCTCGAAGGTTCACATTCTCTTCAGCCGCCTTATTAAGCTCGATTGCCTGCTCCTTCAAGTTCTTGTTTTCCTCCTTCAAGGTGTCCGACTCAAGTTTGGCCTTCTCCAACTCTGAGCTCACCCCTTCTTGGAGCTTATACTCTTCCTTGTAGTCATACATGTCTTTGGAGAGCTTGTCCTTCTCAGCCCTAGTAGTCTCGAGCGTTTCCTCCAGCAAAGCGGTGGAGACAGCAGTTTCGGACAACACCAAAACCGTTTTCATGACCCGGAAGACGACATCAATATCCCCGGTCAGATCTGCCCGCCTAGAAGTAGCATCCAGGTTGAGCAAAGCCTTCTCCTCGGGCGCTGCCACCACGATAGAGCCCTCGGATTTGAAGAAATCCCTCTCCAAGTAGCAAGGGGCAGCAGGTAACTCCCCTGTTCGCCCGAATACATACCACCCACGGCCGCCGAGCGAGCAAGAGATCCATCCATTCGTTGACGTTTCAAACGAGGAGAGTTGAAGGAGGGCAGAGGGTTATCCCGTATTGTTATCGGGGAAGTTGGTTGAACGATAGCTTGGGGAGAATCGGTGGTCGAGCTAGGAGTACCAGAGCTACCGATCCCATGCTCGATAGCTACCTCCTAGACGCGGCTAACCACTTTCTTTTTCTTCTTTGGGACCCTGTTCGGGCCCCGACCTGATTGGCCAACTTCAATACTCGTTCTCTGGACGAGGACATAGCTCCTGCAAAACAAAAACAACCAAGAATCAGCTAACAGATATAAAACATCGGAGGGGATGGAAAGGACAAAAGAACCTACGCAATAACCGAACAACCTCTTCGTCTATGTCACACTCGAGCAGGGCCTTAGTATTTATCAGGTGAGTTTCAAGGATGGGCATCTCATTGTCATCTACGTAAGGTTTGTCCTGCCGGTCCACGCAAACTGCCAAGTTGAAGCTTTGGACATAATCCACCAACTTTTGATAAGGCAGCCGATCCTCGACGCCTAGACTTGCGTGTCAGACTCGATAATGGCTAGTCGACATGTTAAAATGGTCCGACTTCCTTCTCAAAGGGATCTTCGACATCAATTTTTCCTCGCCATTCGCATTCCGTTTATAAAAATAGAGACTTCCGAGAGCGTACTAGGTGAGCGGTTTCACCACATACCATCTCCCCTTGAAATGGCGGGCAGAGTCAACATACGTCTTGAAAACTCCCAAGGTTTCTTAAAAGACACCCATCTATGACGTCCTCTTGTGCCCGACCGTTGCAGATGGAAGATACGGAAGAAAAGGCGCAACATACAGCCGAACCCAAGATATCGGCAGACCAACTCAAATGCCCGGATGAAGGCAATGACATTGGGATGCAATTGCGAAGGCGCCAGCCTGATCCATTTGGAGACCCCCATCTGGAAATTGTTGAAGGGGAGCCTCATCCTCGCCTATCGGAAAGCGAACTCGTACATGGAAAATTCCTTCCCCGGGAAACGCAAGCATATCCGGTCTTCTTCTCGAGGGGCAAAGCATTGCCAGTTCGGTGTCTCCTCGAGACCTATATCCTCGACTACCGCATACGCGTTACTAGTCTCGTCCACAAAATATGATTCCTC
Organism: Lathyrus aphaca; assembly: GCA_963966055.1. NCBI lineage: Eukaryota > Viridiplantae > Streptophyta > Magnoliopsida > Fabales > Fabaceae > Lathyrus > Lathyrus aphaca. The sequence continues at coordinate 529,550,446 of OZ014524.1, forward strand.
TTCCAAAGGCTCGTCAGCGACCCACGACAGGTCGTTACGGCCAAAAAAAGAGACGGCCACGTTCCCTTCCTCGGTTTGTCGTTGATCAACAATACCTGAAAAGTAGAAAGGAAAAGTGAATTCGACATCGCATCAAATTAACCCTTCCACCGCAGTTCAAGTGAAAGGGAGAAGAGCTGAACGCTCTAAATTCCCACTAAACTACCTTAATCAACAAAGGGACGGCCCGCGAAACCCCTCGAGCGCTCACGGAACACCTAAAAGTTCCTAAGAAAGCCAAGGAATTCTTGCCCGACGAATGCATAGGGCGCTCATGATCTTCATCAAAATATGATGATTCTGGCCGACTTATTCATTCAGATATGCATTTTTCGCCCGGCTCATGTAAATTGCGCCCAGGACGTTCATATCTAAAACCTAAAAACTAGCCTAAAATAGTGATCTACTTACTCTAAACGGAAAATTTATGGGTTTTACTACCTACCGAGCAAAAAAAAAATCAAAAAGAGAAGATTTGGAAGGTTACCTGACATATTGATGGCGGGGAGATCGCGGTGGTGCACGGGGAGTGAGCGACGACGACGTCGATAGTTGCGTTTTAGAGAGGAGTTCCAGTTAAAGGTTTTGGTTAAACATAGGAGCGAAAAAATGAAATGAAGTGGTCCCCCCATCTTATATACTAGGGAAGCGCATGAGGGGACGCGCTAGGAAATCGTTACTTAGGCCCCTAGGTCGGCCCTAGCAAAGGAAACGAAGCGACACACTTTTAATTTCTTGGACACGTCAGTTTAGAGAATTCTGAACGACGGCGAGCAACCGTAGGTCTCCTCGACTCTAACAAAACGTCCTCGACTCTTGAGAACACCTTGCGCCTAAAGACTTGAGCTGTGTTCTCCTCGACATCCCAAGAAACTCGAAATTGTTAAACACTTAGACACAGACAGATGATCCCGTGCGACGCGTATCCTTCCTCGACACGAAGATGTGCCCGACTTTTCTTAACTCATCGCTCCAGCTCGGAGATTCGACTTGGGGGATCCTGTTCTGGATTGGGCCTCTAGAGACTGCATTAGGCCGTGGCCCAATACATCGAGCAGATGCCCATCCACTCGGGCAAACATACTATATTGTCGAGCTAACTCCTCATGGGTCGAGCATACACTTGGCACGTCAGGCAAGTGATAGATCTGCTACCCCACTTGCCACATCACCCAAATGCCCATTATTATCTCCTGAAAGATAGGAACAATTGGACCAAGGACAAGACCATGTGCTAGATCTTACACGCTCCTGACGTGTACCTTGGCAGTTCTTCCTTAGGCCTAGCTGATTCAGCCCAAGAAAGGACCTTGGCCCAGCACTGTGGGCTCACTATAAATACCCTTTCTCACCAAAGGGTTAGGTATTCTGAAACACTTCTTACTTACCATTTCTCCGTACCGCTTACACTACAACAAACAAGATCTTAGACAACGCTTTTTTTAGCCTTAGACAGCGCTTTAAAGCGCTGTCTAAACCTCCGCTGCTAAAGGTTTAGACAGCGCTTTTTAAAATGTGAAAAGCGCTGTCTAATCCCCCACCCTTAGACAGCGCTTTGGCCAAAAGCGCTTTAAAAGACCCTCTTAATTTAAATTTTTTAGGTACACATTAGACAGCGCATTTCAAAAGCGCTGTCTAAGCCCCTACCTTAGACAGCGCTTTGGCCAAAAGCGCTGTCTAAGCCCCTCCTATTTTAATTTTTTTAGGTATACCTTAGACAGCGCTTTGGCCAAAAGCGCTGTCTAAGCCCCCACCTTAGACAACGCTTTTGCCTAAAGCGCTTTCTAATCCCCCCCTTAGACAGCGCTTTTGCCAAAAGCGCTGTCTAAAGTATACGAAATTTTTTGTAGGATTTGTTTGTAACCACATTTTTTCCAGGTTTATAAACCAGAATTGGTACCTATTTTCAACCAGATTTTTGCAGTCAATTATCACATTTTATATATGCCATTTTGGCCTTTTTTTACCAAAATTTGGCTAACCAATTCAAACCAATTCAAACCAAATTTGCCATAAATGTATCAAAATATATACAAATTTATGTTTACATTTATAAGTCATTACATATACTACTACAAATGTACACATTAATTACACACTTTGAGCTCTATCATGTATTGACACCACTCCTCTTTGATTTCGTCCACTTGATCCTTTGTATAAGATGCACACTTGAATTCATCAAAGTACTACATAATAATATAACATATTTTGAATTAATTCCAACTATTTAATTATATGAGATATGTGTAAATATAAAAATAACTCATAAGTTAGAAATACATACATCGGTGGGAATCTCTAATCGGCCCAACATGAGAGTATCTCGCATAAACCTCAACATGAAATACCCGCAATCTATTTCATTACGTTGAAGAGGACACTACATATGAAAAAAAAATATGAATTATAAATCCTAAGTTTTATCAAGTGTAGTCATCACTAATATAATAAAAAACGCGGTAATTAAAAATATACCGCCACTTTAATCCATGAAATGGAGTTGGCGCCCCTCCTTGAGGTCTGGATAACTCGTTGGGCACGAAAAGCTTGTAGGACGCTAATAAAATAAAAATGAAGCAATTAGAACAATTCACATAAACTAAGAAAAATTTTGAACATTCTCACTTACGTGTCAATTAGGTCCTTCATAACCGGGTATGTTGTCCAATCATTTCCTAACGAGTCAAGATAATACACAATTTCTCGGATAGGATTGATTGCGAGCAACAACCAATGTCCACTGTAATGATTAGGCAAATGTTAGATGGTAACTTGGAAAATAATTATTATAGATGAATTTAGAATGAAATGCTAACCCGGTATTCAGTACCCTTTTAATATTGTCGAAAATCTGAGCTCTGGGGAGTCCAATCGATTGAACATTAGACAAATATTCAGTACAAAACTCAACAGCTTCTTCAACAATGTATCGTTCAACAATACAACCCTCTGGTCGACTTCGGGATTTCACGTACCCTTTTAATATTTTCATATACCGTTCAGCAGGGTACATCCATCTCATATAAGCTGGTCCACACAACTGTGTCTCTTTCACAAGATGAACAACTAAATGAACCATTATGTCAAAAAAAGACGGAGGAAAATACATCTCAAGCTCACACAAGGTAATTACAATCTCTTTTTGTAGTGTTGGTAAGATCTCGGGATCGATCACCTTACTACAAATTGACCTAAAGAAAAAACACAATTTAGTTATGGAACTTCTTACTTTTTCTGGCAAAATAGAACGTATACCGATCGGTAGAAAATGTTCCATTATAACGTGACAATCATGTGTCTTCAAATTCTTCAACTTGAGGTCTTTCATAGAAACAAGTCTTCTGATATCAGATGAGTATCCTTCTGGAACCTTAACTTCACTCAGAGACTTACACAAATTTTTTTTCTCCTTTCTAGATAAAGTAAAAGCAGCAGGTGGTAGATATGTTCGTCTTCCTTTCTTCACGGGTGCTAATTCAGTTCTCATTCCCATTTTTAACATGTCCTCCCTTGCTTTAAGGCCATCCTTAGACTTGCCTTTTATATTGAGTAATGTACCGATAACACTTTCAAATACGTTTTTTTCAATATGCATAACATCGAGAAAATGTCTCACGTACAAAGACTTCCAATATGGCAATTCAAAAAATATCGACCTTTTCTTCCACCCACCTTTCACAATCTTATGTGCAAAAGGCTTGCCAAACTCAGTACGCACATCTTTCACCTTTTCAAAAACTTGTTCACCTGACAATGCGGGTGGAGCTCTACGATGTTCGGTGTCTCCATTGAATGCTTTTCTCCACCCACGGTAGTGATGTTTAGAATGTAAGAATCTACGATGACCGAGAAACACATTCTTCTGGCAAAGTTCCAATCGGATCGTATCGGTTCCGTCTTCACAAACAGGACACGCACGTTGACCTTTAATGCTATACCCAGATAGATTCCCGTATGCTGGAAAATCATTAATTGTGCCAAACAACATCGCCCTCAAATTGAAACTTTCTTTCCTATATCCATCATAAACCTCCACACCGTTCTCCCACAAAATCTTTAAATCTTCGATCAGAGGTGTCAAGTATACGTCTATGTCATTACCTGGTTGTTTAGGCCCAGAGATTAACATAGATAACATCATGTACTTACGCTTCATACATAGCCACGGAGGTAGGTTATAAATCATAAGAATCACAGGCCATGTGGTATGTGAAATACTTTGAAGACCATGTGGGTTCATTCCATCAGTAGATAATGCCAATCGAAGGTTTCTTGCTTCTGATCCAAACTCAGGATAATCATTATCAATCTTCGACCACTGTGGTGAATCAGCCGGATGCCGATACTTTCCATCGGTAATTCTTTCATCTGCATGCCAAGTAAGATGTCTTGCATCGGTTTCACTACGAAACATGCGCCTAAATCTCGGAATTATCGGAAAATACCATAAGACTTTTGCGGGAGATAATCTTTTCTTATATCGAGACAAACCGCATTTGGGGCACTCAGTTAACGTTGCATATTCGTTACGAAACAAAATGCAATCGTTAGGACAAGCATGTATCTTATCATAGCTCATGCCAATAGAGCACAACATTTTTTTTGCCTCATAGGTTCGATTAGGAAGAACATTATCATCCGGTAGCATTTCTCTCATAAGGGCCAACAACTCTGTGAAACTTTTATCCGACCATCCATTGCCCGCCTTTAAGTTGTACAACTTTAATACCGCAGAAAGTCTTGAGAATTTAGTGCAACCTTTGTACAACGGTTTCTCTGCATCGCTTACCATCCTCTCAAACATTTCAGGACAATCATGAAGATCTTCTTCCAGTGCTTCTACAATCTCTTCAACTCGATCACAATCATATGTTTCCGTGTCTTTGTCGTATGAAGCATAGGTCGTATTTCTTTTTCCACTCGATTCAACATTCCCGTTAATTTTCTCACCATGAAATATCCAACACTGATAACTTTGATCAATTCCATGCCTCAGCAAATGCGATTTCAATCCATGTGCGTCAACCTTACCAATATAACAACAACGCAAGCAAGGACAATGCATTCGTCTGGGGTTTTCAGCGTGTTGAACAGCATACTTAACGAATTCCGCAACCCCACTCTCGTACTCTTTGGTCATTCGATCGGCACAGATCCATGTTTTATCCATGGTTTTCCTACTTATTAAAGTAAACAATCAATCCAGACGAAAATACATAACTAAGGTAGTATCTTTGAATATCCTAACAATTTTAAAGTTCAATTCATTTTAAACTTCAAAAACGTATACATAACCAATGTTAATATAAACTTCAATAACGTATTCGATACGCCAATGTACCTTATGAATCAAAGCAACTTAAACAAAGGATTATACACTAAACTCACTTTTTATGAATCAAAACAACAATGTACCTTCTACACTCAATGTACCTTATGAATCAAAGCAACTAAAACAAAGGATAATACACTAAACTCAGTTTTTATGAATCAAAACAACAATGTACCTTCTAAACTCAATTTTTATTAATCAAAACAACTTAAACAACAATAATAAACTAAACTCAGATTTTATGAATCAAAACAACTAAAAAAAGGGATAAACTAAACTCAGTTTTTTTCAATCAAAACAACAATGTACCTCCTAAAATCAATTTTTAAGAATCAAAACAACATAAACAAGAATATTACACTAATTGAAACGAAGTTACTGTGTTCAAGAATCGAAAAATCAAGAAATGACCAAACATACCGCAAGAATGGAGAATGAAGAACGAAGAATCAAGAATCGAACTCAAGAAATGAACAAACGAAGTCAATGATTCTTCAAACACGTTCACTGATTCTTCAAACTGTGTTTCGCTTCAACTGTGTTTCGCTGCTGTTAGGGTTTCTTTCGCAGGAGGGAAAACAAAAGAACAGAGAACGCAAATAGAAGTCTGAATTTTAATTTTAATAAGACCTTAGACAGCGCTTTTGGGAAAAGCGCTTTCTAAGGTATGCCTTAGACAGCGCTTTTCAAAAGCACTTTCTAAACCCCCCCTTAGACAGCGCTTATGGTTTTATTTTTTTTTTAAATTTAAAAGCTTTAGACAGCGCTTTATCAAAAGCGCTGACTAAGGTGAATATTTAAAAGCGCTTTCTATAAGCGCTGTCTAAGGGGGGGTCTTAGACAGCGCTTTCTAAAAGCGCTGTCTAAGACCCCCCCTTAGACAGCGCTTTCATTATTTTTTTGGAACATTTTCCGTGTTTTTTTTAAATTTTAAACTTGGACAGCGCTTTCTCTTAAAAGCGCTGTCTAAGATGCGCTGTTAAAAAGCAGTTTTGGCGTAGTGTTACTTACTTTGGCATCAGAGTGCCTTGCAGGTACACCCCCTCCCTATTCATTAACCATATTTGTTGTTCGTGTTCAACTACTGGAAGGCTCTCCTAATCAGGCAAGATCAATATATATATGTATATATATATATATATATATATATATATATATATATATATATATAAGTTAACATTTTTTTACAAAATTCAATAGAGATGATTAACATAGAACAATTTTTAAGAAATAAAATGTAACTTTTTTTATATGTGCATTCAATTAAATTACATAACTAAAGCATGCATTAGACCTAAAGTTTAAATGTTTTGGGAGGGTATAAAGGTGAGAAAAATATACATAAGAAGGGGGTAATTGTGTATGAGAAGATTTATTTCTTTTTCTTAAACTTGTTTCATAACTTAAGATGTCAAGCTCAGATTCTGATTCAAGTAAGAGGATGAACAGAATCAGAATCAGACTTCATAGTTTGTTGTACAACAGAATGTAAACGTAGAAGTAAACAAAGAGACATACGGTATATCATGGATCCTCTCAACTTGAGAGTAGTCCAGACCCCTTATAACACAAGAGATTTTTCTTGTAATTAATCAATTACAATTTCTTAAGTCAATTGTTCAAGACTTCATGCTCAATCAAACTAGAATGAGGCTTATTTTCTTAAACCCTTGATTCAAGACTTCTTGTTCAATCAAACTAGAATTATACTTCATTACTCTGCCCTTAAGCATGAGACTTCAATGCTAAATCACACTGATCAAAATTTCCTTACTCTGCCCTTAAGCATGAGACTTCTATGCTCAATCACAATCGAGACTTCCTTGCTCTACCCCAAAGCATTATATTTTAATGCTCAATCATACTAATGGGGACTTCCTTTCTTTACCCTCAAACATGAGACATTTATAGATTCTAAACAACAATTTAGGACATTAAATACAAATGCACTTGATACTCTTATTAGTGGTGCACAATTACATCCCAGATTATGATGTCTTTAAGATTTATAAGATAAACATTGATAAAAAAATCTTAAGATCCTATATACAAACTAACAAATATGAAAATGTGGTCTTGCTTGTATCAGATTTTGTTTGTGTTGTGTGGTTTTGTTGACATCTTATTCAAAGACTTCCATAATATTTGAATATTTAGTACATTTATTGTTTTCAACAACAAACCAATAATGATCAGCTTGACGAACTTGATCAGCATAATTAACATCTTCTTCATATCCTTGAACTTCTTTTTAAAGGACCAGAAAATAGTCGTTGGAGGTAGCATGTTTGAAGAGATGAAGAACTAGTTTCAAGGCATATTTAAAGTCGTCGCAAAATAGATATTTTAATCATTTTTGTAGCCCCTCTAATTGAAACGGTAACCATAACAATTGCAACTAGATAGCCATGGGTATAGGCGAATAGCTCAGGCAACATGGAAAGTTGTATCCAGTCAGAAGTATTGTCCATGGAATAAAAGCAATATCCATAACATCTTTTGAGTAACAAGGTATTTATCAAAAGATAGTATAGACAAAAGAAGTCACATCAACATTCTTGATCCTTACAAAACCAAACTCTTGTTAATTATGTCCAAAAATCTATTATGTTGACAAGACTAGTCAGCTTTGTTGTAGAGTACAGATCAGACACTCATTAAGCCTTTAGAGTCTGAGCTGTTACCAGAGGCTGAAACAACATACCCGAGTTTGAACCTTTAGACATAGTAGGTTGCTATTATGCAGAGTCTACAGAGGTTAGATGTTGACTAAACTTCAAAAGCTGAGACTTGATTTTCAGAGTTTGAGGTACCAGATTCTGTCATTTCTTTATGGAACAAAGTTTTTTGATAGGCTTAAAATCTTGATATAATTTGACTTTAGAACCTGCACACTTGAACAACTATTAGCAAACTCTATTGTTCTTTAAATACATTGTTATCATCAAAACCATTTAAGGGCATAAACAAATCTTATTTCAACAGGGTATAAATAAATTATTATTAATTTGTTGGTCCATGACATGAGAATAATACAATTAATATATATTTTCGTTGGTCTATTTTATCGTGTACATTTACATTATATATAAGTGTATTTTTTTTAGTTTATTTTAACCCATTTGAACCTATAGAATTATAGATTGAAAAATTGAAAAATTATTTATGAATAATAGAAAACATATACTAGAGGATAATTCAAGGCAAATACAATAGTTTTCAAGACTAGTCCAACATATTTAAATGTGTAAAGTAATATTTAATAAAAAAATTAAAATAAAATTTTCTTGATATCAAGAATTGAATCTAGGTGAAATAATATTGAATGTTGCCCTCTTCAACAACTAAACCAAAAAAAATATCTAAAAATAATTTGTCATACTATTTATTTATAAATAAAATGTTAGAAGATTTGATAGTTTAAAAAGTTGGTCTTCCTAGACATGAAATTGATCCTTGATGTTTCACTGGAAACTATATTGCTATTCTGGGAGCTCTTGACTACATGGGTGCTCATCAACCTTCGAAATTTCTTATGGAGGGATTTATTAATTGGACAGACTACAAATTTATCTAGAGAAATAGGAAATGAAATGGACTCATCATTTTGGTATGATCCTTGGGTGGGTGCAAAAAGGTTGATGCAGGTTTGGTGTTTGATATGTGTGGGTCGCTATGGAGTTCCACCCCATTTGCTATTTTTTGTTCCGCCACCATTTGTTGTTTTTCTTGTGGCAATTTTGTTGTTTTGTGGAAGTTAATCAGTTCAATTTGTGCAGTTTTGGTTTTTAATGTGTAGGGTGTGTTGTGGAGATTTTGGATTTAGGGTGTTTGTTCACTATTATAAAACGCGTAAATAATAATGGTTTTCGATTCACCGTAGTAATATGTGATATTTAGGCGTATGCATTTTATTTTATTTTATTAAAATATTTTTAATCACGGTTAAAATTTCAACTGTGGTGATAAGTTGGGTCTTTCACCACAGTTATTTAAAATTGTGATTATAGGTAGCGTATGGTCATGGGTTCAAGTTCTGACACCAATTTTTTTTAAATTTTTACTTATTTTTTCAAAATGTTGATAGACCTTTCACCACAGGTATTTAAAAAACCGTGATTATAGGTAGAGTTTTTTTAACTTATTTTTTCAAAATGATGACAGACCTTTCACCACGGGTATTTAAAAAACTGTGATTATTGTTAGCGTCTGGTCATGGGTTCAAGTCCCAACACCAACATTTTTTGTTTTTCGTAACTTCCATACAGCCTTTAGGTTCTTTGTCTAGAACCTCACTTGCAGAGATTAAGGAATAAGCTATAGGATCTACATAACCAAGTCTCTGAGGTGGCCTGATGATTCTTTAAAACATGTCTCTTGATAGCAGGTAGTCATTATCAGTATCCTCATCTTCGACAACATCTTCTACTTCATCTTTGACTTCATCTGGGTCATGCAATTCAACATCACTATATCCCACCTCAATAGGAATTTTTCCTTGTTCCATCTCTTCGACAACATCATCAGTTTTCTTGAAAGCCATCTCAACTTCATTGAAATCTACATCTCAACTAGTGATACACCTCCTGTGATCTGGCTCTAAGCACCATAGCCTATAAGCTTTAACTCCTTTAGGGTATCCCATGAACATACATTTCAGAGCTCTAGGTTCGACCTTGTCTTTCCTAGTATGAGCATAGGCTACACATCCAAATACTCTCAGTTTGTCGAGATCTAGTGGATGTCCCGACCAAACTTCTTCAGGTATCTTCATATCTAACGTACGAAGACATCTGTTTATCAGATATGTTATTGAAACAGCCTCAACCCAAAACACCTTCTTCAATCCAGCACTAACCAACATGCATCTAACCCTTTCGAGGATTGTTCAATTGAATCTCTTAGCTAGAGCATTTTGCTAAGGAGTACCTTCTACAGTCTTATACCTTGCAATCCCAAACTCGACACAACAATTGTCGAAAGCTTCATTGCAGAATTCAAGGTCATTATCAGTTCTCAACCTCTTGACCTTTCTGCTAGTTTGGGTTCGACCAGAACCTTCCAACTCTTGAAATTCTCACAAGTTTCATCCTTCGTCTTACCCATAACTTTCTGGAATAGTCATCAAATATGGATAGAAAATATCTTGCACCTGAATGTGAAGGATTCCTTGCAGGCCCCAAAAGATCAACATGGATGTAATCAAGGGATCCATGTGTTCTTTGTTTACCTTTGTTAAACTTCACCCTACAAGATTTACCAAATACACAAGGTTCACAAAACTCCAACTTCTCGACTTTGTCACCACCTAACAGGTTCTGTTTCCCCAGTTCGATCAGGCATCTCTCGCTGACATGGCCCAATATCATGTGCCATAATTTTGTCTTCGACAACAGTTTCGTGGATGCAACATTTGTCGAACCACTTACAACTTTAGCCTCAAGGGTATACAAGTCTTGTTTCTTCACGCCTCTCAAGACTTCCTTCGACCCCTTCACGACTCTTAAGATATTTTTCTCTCCTTATTAAACATATCCCTTCTTGTCGAATTCACCAAGAGAAATCAAAATTCTCTTCAAATCATGTACATACCTAACTTCAGTCAATAGCCTTGTTAACTCATCATGGAGCTTGAATCTCACAGATCCAATACCTGCAATTTTGCAAGCTTTGTTGTTTCCCAGCAACAGTGATCCACCATCTTGATCACACAATTCATCGTACAAATCTTTGTTTGGAGTCATGTGCCAAGTACAACCTGAATCCATAATTCATTCTTTTCTTGAGTCATCACTTGAAACCACAAGAACATCAAATGATTCAAAATCATCTTGAACAATGATCACGTTGCCATTATCCTTACTTCCATTATCTTTCATGCGTTCACGGAAAACATTTTGAATGTGACCCTCCTTCTTACAATGATAATATAGAACACCATATGCTTCACCACCATAAGAATTCTGGTGACTTTTACCCTTCTTCTTGTCGAACTTACCATCCTTTCACAAGAATTTCTCCTTAACGGTCAAACCTTCACCAACCGTCGAAGGTATATGCTCATTTCATTCGTTCAAGTCCTTAGAGTACAAGCCAAATTGAACATCTTCAAAGGTCAGGGACTCTTTTCCATACAAAAGGATTTCCCTGAAGTGAGCATATGTTCTGGGAAAAACGTATAACGGCAGCAACGCTTGATCTTCAACATCGATCTTCACATCAATATTTTCAAGATCAAGAATCATCTTGTTGAACATGTCCAACTGCTCAACCAACACTTTGTCTTCACTCTTCTTAAATGAATACAAGGCTTGTTTCAGGTAGAGTCGATTCACCAACGATTTGGTCATGTACAAACCTTCAAGTTTCAGCCATAACCCTGATGTCGTCGTCTCCTTTGATACCTGTCGAAGAACCTTATTACCAAGGCTCAACAATATTGCGTTGTGTGCTTTCTCAATCATGGTCATCTTTTCAGCAGTCGTTAACGCAACATTCATGGTCGTTTATCCCTCCAACGCTTCCAAACAACCCTTATGAACAAACGGGTCTTTCACCTTCAAGCGCCACAGGCCGAAGTCGTTCACACCGGTGAACTTTTCAATATCATACCTTGTTGAAGGCATCTTCTTCATGCTCACCGCACCAATTTTTTGTGAATTGGATACGTTATAAACAAAGTATAATTGGTTCCTTGATTAGTCTAGAAACCCACACGGGTTAAGGTTTATGGTAACCAAAAATAACAACAAAGATTGGTTATAAACTGTTATTCTTTCCTTTCTCTTAAAACAAGATTGTAGTATACAAGAATAATAAATAACCTCTCTCACTTTTGAATTAGGGTTTTATCTTCCTATTTTCCCTTATGCAAAAGATGAGAGACTAGTATGCTATTTATAAGAAAACTAACATAATAACCTAATGGGCTTTTTAATAATTACTCATTACAAGCTAATTTAGGGTACAAGCTAACTTAACCAATTGGATCCATAACACAAGGCCCAATTAAACAACAGCGTGTGAACAGATTTTGACGACATGCTAACACTATAATTTGTTCCAATATCTCACACTTGTTTATATATTTGTGCTTGGAAACTGATTCTAAACTTGTAGCGTTTGCCTTTAGCAACCCCTCTATGGTGCCTTGGAGACTCAAAAATAGATGGATAGTTTATCTTCATATTTCAAGGTTTATGAATGTCATTGCTTCTCGTATCTTTAGAGAAGGAAGTCATGGTGGTGACAAGTTAGTCAATATAGGTTTATAGGTTCATTAGTTCACTTGATGTGACAAACATCATAAATATATTAGTTCAGAATTTTTTGAAAAAGAAATAAGGTTGTCATTGATTTAGGTTTACCATCTAAGAAGTCGGAGAAAACTCATGTCATATAAATTATGAGATTAATTATCATACACTCACGTATATTCAATTAAATCATGTAATGAAAATATTTGTAAACATGTTTTAGAAATTGTTTTGGACTGGACCGACACAGTACTTGTCAGGAAGAGGCCCATTCCGTCGGGCACAGGCTTGTAGCCTGATTCTGAGATTAAAAAAAAATTAAACTACACATGTTATGTTTACAAATAGTGGTAAATAAGGACCGAAATTTCAACTCTTGAATTATTGAATTCACTTGTCCCTTCTTTTTAACTCAAAGTCTCTCTCTCTCTCCTACTAAATAAGGGTTGAAATCGTACTAGATTCCCACGTGACTAGATAGAATCCTTTTTGCCTTGTAATGGTTGTTTGTATAAAGGGGACAGTACCCAAGCGAGTGCCGCATGATGTTTCTGACATAATCTTATTCTGAAAAATATCAGCAGCCATGTGATATCGGATATGGAGAAAATATACTCCATATCACCAACTCTGACAACCTTATTTTTGTTTGTTACCACAAACAACTCAGGTTTCTTGTATGTCATGATACAATGTTACTATATATAGAAAATGAATGGCTTTAGTCAACTATGCATTTGAAGTGTTTTTGGACTCATGGTTCTAGACTGGTTCCTTGTATGTCATGATACGATGTTACTATATATAGAAAATGAATGCCTTTAGTCAACTATCCATTTGAAGTGTTTGTGACTCCTACTTCTAGAGTTTATGCAAACAAAGCTTCATTTAACTATATTTTAATCTTCCATAATATATATATTTATATTATATAATATCAAAATTAATCATTCAATTTATAAAAACAAAGTAAAAAAAGTTTATAATATTTAAGAAAAATATATTTATAAATATCATTTTCCAAAATATAAAGAAAATATATATTTTTAAGGTAAAACAAACAAATCCATATTTAATTGTTTTTAAATGAAAAAAAATGGTATATATTACTTATTCGTAAGAGAAATAGATAAAAATGATTTTGTCGACTCAAATACAAACAAAAATTAATTTGTGTATGAGAATTCAAATATAAGCAAAGTAATTGATAAAAATTGATAGCAAAAATTAATTTGTGTATGTGAACACAGATATAAGCAAAATAGTCGACAAAAATTGATTAAGTTGATAAATTCACTTTCACCTCGACCATTGTGTCTACCGTGATAAAATATATTCATTTTGAGCATTTCTTTCATTTTCATTTTTAAGTCATTTCTTATCCTAGTCGAAGTTCCCAACCGTTATGAAAAATTGTGTCTTTGATTCAAATCATGGCAGCAACAATTTTATTTTTAGTTTTTTAAACAACGTTTAACCATGGTTGAAATTTCAACTGTGGTGAAAAGTTATGTCTCCCTATTTTTTTCAAGTAAAAATAAATTACATATCCAAAATATATAATGATTTATGTTCATTCACTTTGGTCCTAAACAAATGTAGATGAATTTCATCTTCTAGTTTCAAATTTTATTTTCCTTTTACGAAACTCTATTTCTTCACTAAACCAAACTCAAAAACATCATTTTCTCCATAAATAAAACTCGAAAACATCATTTCTTTCATTAACATGTTTCGAAACTCCATCATCTTTTCTCCAACTTGAATGAAGTAAGGAAAACATAGATTCAAGTTAGCAATGTTAGATGTTATTGATGTGTCAAATAAAATGTTTAATATTGTTGTGGTTGTTATTGTCGAGATTTTTATTGTTGTTTTGAGATTTAATATTTTACGATATTATTGATTTAGTTTTTGTTTTTGTTATTGAGATTTAATGTTTAACGATTCTAGTGATATTGTTTCTTTGTTGTTGTTGAGATTTAATATTTAACGATTCTATTGACTTTATTTTATTGTTGATGTTGATGTTGGTGATGGTGGTGTTCTTGTTCTTGATGGTATTGTTGTATTAGAAATATTTAATATTATATATTGTGATGGAAGTTCCCAATGTGGTCAACCAAAACATGTGTCAAAATGAAAAATTGGGTTGACTGACTTTTCATCACGATTGAAATTTTCAACTGTGGTAAAAATATGGACTGATTATTTTTCATCACGGTTGAAATGTAGCACACTATCCAATTTTTCACCACAGACCTTACCTCCTTGTATAAAATAGTACACATACTATCACACGGTTTATCACCATAGATCACCATATGTGATGGAATCCAGCTCTCAATCATAATAGATGAATTGGTTCTTACTCCACAAAAACCTAAGTTTACCTCTCATTATCAATAAAAAATATATTTATCTATAAATAATATATAAGTTGTGTTGCAAAGGTACGTGGACATACCCGGTACGGGTACTGGTACGAAATACGTCAATTTTAGAAAAATCAAGGTACGGGTAGGCGAGTATAAATCTATATGTACTCCAATTTTTCTCTGTAGAATATTAAAAATTTGGTTATGCAAAGAGTTTCAATGCAATAAATTGAAGTTTAAGGATGAAAGATCCATGAATTATCCATCATTCCTTTGGTTTCAAGATTCACCGGTCCTGCAACGAAGCAAATTGGTCAAACTCTACATTAACACTCGAGAAACATGTTAAAAAAAAATCTAAAATTATACCATTATAAGAAAAATTGAGTTCACGTACCCAATATGCAATGACGAAGGAAGGTGGGGGCTGGAGGGTGCCACTGCACCAGTCAATGTTGTATCTATTTTAGTATTATGTTTTAGTAGATTGTTAACATTGGTTTAGATTTTTTTTTATTTCTAAAGTCTCCAATTATAAATTTATTGAGTAATAATAATTTAGTTTAAAATGTTTCTTTTAACATATAAAATTATTATTTTCTTTATAAAATTAATTAATTAAATATTTTTTATTATAAATGATTTAAATAAGTTTGAGTAAGAAAATTCTAAATCAATCATATTTAAATTTAAAAAAAAAGAAGGTTAGATTGCAAATGATTTCTTCATTTTTTGTCAAGTATTTTTAAGTTTTTATTTCAAATTGATTTTGCGGATTACACAATGTGTATATTCTAATTTTTTTAAATTTCGTGTTAGACTAATTTAATTAATTTAGTTTAGTGTTTTGATTTTAACCATAATATGAGATAGTTATTTCTATGGCCTCAAATTAATTTGATTTTGTGTTTTTATCATTTAATTGTATTTTCTTTTTTTATAAAGTTGTATCTATTTTAAAATAGAAAAGATGATAGTTAATTTGGGTATATATCATCAATGTTATATAAAAGTTAGTATTTATTTAATAGTTATTGATTTTTGTATTATTTTTTAAATTATATAATATTTGAACACAAGAAAATTGAAGTTTTTTTTAAAGGAGAAGAATTAAGAAATCAAATATTTAATTATTATAAATTTTATAAAATATTTGTTACCCTCGTTAAAATTTTGGACAAGATCCGTCACTGTCAATATATACCCGATATTTTATCCGCTGGAGTATAGACCAAAAAATAAATAAAAATAAAATAGATACGATGTCGGTACGTATCATACGCATACGCGCACCTGATACTGGTACTTTGCCTATTATAGAGTACCCATACTTCAGAGTATATAAATATACATCTAAACATTCTTTAAACCTTAAAACATTCATATTTCTTAATACATATATAAGAAACATGTATTTAAAAACATATCAAATGTGTAGTTGATGTAAAGCACTTCAATTGATTGAGAGTAGAAATTGACAAACTATTTAGATTGGATGGAGTAGAAATAAAACTTGAATTGAAAAGAGAAAAAAAAAAGAAAAAAAAAAGGAAGTGAGGAATGAAAGTAAGAAAAGTTTTAGAACGTTTTTTTTTTTAAATAAGGAAGGGGGAGATCTAATAAGTTGTAGATTAAAAATCTCGTACAAATATGCACTTTGGTAGGTTATATGAAGATATACATTTTTGTATTAATTTTTATCAAAAATGATAATTTGACTCACTTACAAACGAATTAAGTGTGGATTGAAATTTCACAAATATTATTTTGGCCACTATTTCAAATCCGAAGAGAAAATGTCAAAATTCATAACTTTTGAGCTTAAACTTTACCATTATCTAAATTTAAAATCTAGAATTAGAATAAAAGTTAGAATCAAAAAGAATATATGAAAATGGAAGACAGAATTAGAGATGTACAAAATATTTGGTTGTAAGATCCAAATCTATAAACAAATCTAAATCTATTTTAAATATTTAGATATAATTGAATGATTATTAACTGGTTTAGTTTTTAATAATTTTGGTTATCCATTGATATAATCCAGATATAATTAAATGATTATTAATCAATTAATTTTTTCTTGATTCGGTTATAATCCGATTATTATCTATAATCCAAATTTTTTTAATTTTCAAAATAAATAAAAAATATTTTTTGAATTTCTTTTTAAAATTGGATTTTAAAAAAAAACCAATTATATAACCATTTAAATAGTTTAAAAATGGTTATATTTTGATTTAAATCAGCCTCATTTTTAAATCGAACAATAAACCTAATTTATGTTGTTTATTCATCCATTTCTTGATTTATGGATTGAAGAACTGCTTCTGATCTGCTTCGTCAAGAACAAAGTGAAGAGTGAGTTGCTTTGTCTCGAAAACAGTGAGTTTTAAGATGTTTCAAGTTGCTGTTTTTGAAGACTTTGCCCGAGTTAGCAACCAGACTTTCATTAAACCAAATTATGATCAAACTAATCTTCAAGGAAATGAATTTAATTTAACTTTTGACACTTATACTAACACTTTTATCATTGACCCTTCATCTAGAAATCCATCTTCTTTTATTGTTAGCTTCATACACCTTGACAATATATTTATTCACTATAGAATAATCTTGTACTTTTCCTAATGCAATACATCTTTATTGGTATAAAAGTATAGGTGTGCATTTTTTTATTATAAGGTTGGGAAACTCGAGAACTTAGTAGGTGTATAACATATTTTGGTGGAGAGGGATTGCTATTGGCAGCGAAAAGCCTTATACGGTAGTGTTTAGGGTAATTTAAGGGATCAACTCACATGAGATGAGAGACAATATTGATGGCCAATGATACTTGGTCGTAGGTAGGCGGTTAGGCCAGTCATATGTGATAAGATAGTATGATGTTCATTGAGTTGTGGAATATATATATATATATATATATATATATATATATATATATATATATATATATATATATATATATATATATATATATATATATATATATATATATATAAAAGTGGTTTTTTTTATATGAGTGGTTTTTTTATGTTACTTCAAATCATAGTCTTTAAATTAGATTCAATCGAATGACTATAAGTATAAACATTAATTTAACATTCGATTGAATTTAAATTAAAAACTACGATTATAGAATAAGACGAGTCTCGCAAATTTCTTCTGGGAGGCACACCTGTTAGAAGGGGCACCCTATTTTAGGACTTCTACAAATATAACACTACATAGTCCTTGATAACGAGAAATCGTATCAATTATTTAACACATTTCTAGTCCGTTTTCATTGCATTTTGATATAATTAACTCCCGACTTTTTCGAGTTTTTCGCATTTGTTACAGGTATAGTGTTTGTCCAGTCAAATATATGCAAAATGAAGATATGGAACAAATACACATGAAACAAATCAAAGAACAAAACACAGAAGAAGATTCTGCATATTTTGTTGCAGTGACGGTTGTCACACAACCCTTACGGTCGTCATGCAGCTTTGGGCGTGTGACGATCGTCACACCACCCTTACGACCGTCACGCAGAGAAAATGGAATATTACGCTCGTCACAGAGGGGTTACGTTTAGGTTACTTAATTGTTAAGACCCAGAACTGCTATGAAAATGAAATAGAGAGATTTTCGTCCACCATCCTGATTTTTCTCAACACCAATTACACGAAGCAATTTACTGCTCCAATTTTTCCTCAGTTAGTGGGCTCTTATTGGACATGTTAATTCTTCAACTGCTATATTATCCATTGCCTATAAATAGAAGGAGGAACATAAGGAAAAAGGGGGAGAGTTTTGCTGCACCAATCGTTACCGAAGCTCTGCCAAATTTATTCTTGCTTTTCATTATTTCCATTCTTTTGTTTTCAGTTACTTTAATTTATTTTCAATTCAACTACCTATAAGTAATAGTTTCCAACATTAGGAAGCTATTACATTAGATTATGATATTTATTTTCTAGCCTCAGAATTCGTATTCAATTTCTGAGAAGATCTAAGCTTACCACCATTTGTGGAAGAGGGATCTACGAGGAAACGTTCTTTTGTATCAGGTTTTAATATATTGCATTATAACTTTATTATTTAATTAGTATTTATTAATCATTTTTGCATTTTATTTAATTAATTACTATTGTTTTTCCGCGTTAATTAATATGTCTAGCTAATCTAATAGTGTCGGTATGTAATAACGGTAACCGAGCGGATTGAATTAATGTTAATCTAAAAGTTCTAATTAACTTAATTTCTGGCTGAGACTTTTTATGATTAAAATCAAGCTTTTGTTACGAGAGTAAAAAGTGTAGAAAATGTTAGGATCGAGACCACGAGAGTGTGAGGTTTTAACCGGATAGCTAAAGTTAGGCATTTGATTTAAATACAGTGAGAGCGTGTTGCACCCCAAAATTTGCCCTCACCTAGACCAGACATTGTGTACTAAGGTGTCCCAAGAGGTTCACAAGGTTCACAAGATTCACAAGGTTCACAAGGTATCCTAAGAGGTTCACAAGGTTCACAATTAGTCAGAAAGTTTGGCAATTCCCTCAGACAAAGCATCCTCTTAAGCAATGCATCCTAAACTAGGGTTTTGAGTTTCATCAGGCTAAATGGATTTCCAAGGCTTCAAGTGAGCTTCATAGCATCCTATATGTCGTCAAGAATCCCTATGTCAAGTTTCAAGGCTTTCCCAAAAGGTTTGCTCAGTCAAATGATCAGATAGGCTAAAATCAGTCAAAGCAGTCAAAAAGTCAAACTAAGGTCAACTGTGGTCAAACAAAAGTCAAACTTCATTATTTTTTTCCAACATCAAGTATATGAAGTAAAATTCATCATTTGATCAAGGGTTGATCATGATTCATCAAGGAGATTTCAGATCATCAAGAATCAGGAGTTTCTAAATTAGGGTTTTCACAAGAAAAGTCAACTGAACTTTGACCAGCCATAACTTTCACATGCTTCATCAAAAATTTTCATCCAAAGCTCATATTGAAGGAAATTGAATTCTCTACAACTTTGTGTCTCACAAGCCAAGCCTAAAAATGCTTCATTTGGAAGGTATGAGCTAAGACATTATAGGTCATTTTAAAAGTCAACAAAAAGTCAACATCTTCCAAAGGGCATAACTTGAAAATGATAAAATATATGGATATGAGACCAATGAGGTTGGTTAGAGAGGACTCTCTAAGATTTCCAAAATGTCCAAGAACACCCTCATAGCCTTAAAATTTAGGGAGATATGCCTTTGCAAAGTTGGGAAATTTTTGGGAGGTATATGAAGCAAATGGGACCTTAAAACCAAATTTTTCCAAATGGGCTTGTAATGTTGTGACCCAATCCATACAAAGACCTCAAGCACGACCCAATGGCAAGCCATTCTGATTTTTATTTTTATTTTTATTTGATATTTATTTGAATTTTATTCATTTTAATTCAAATTAAATCAAAATAAAATTTAAAAATCAATATTTGGACATGATTCTTCTTCTAGAAAATCTTAAAAATCATTTAAAGTTGATTGAAATCATACAAATTCGTGCTAGCTTGATTTGGAAAGGTTGGATGAGATATTTTTCAATATTTGAAAGGATGAAACTTCATGATCAAGTAACCATTACAAAGCCCAAAAATCCAGCATATTTTGACCTAATTACCTACCATACCAATACACAAACTTAACACAAGCATAAGGACACGAAATTGCTGCCTCCAAGAACACCCTTCAAACTTCAAATTTCATAAAAAAAATCTCAATTTGGATTCTCATTTTCAGGCCATATCAAAGTGTTTTGAAGGTTGCAACATGTTCCTTGAGCATCATTGATGCTATCTCAATGCTTTACATCATCAAAAACTCATCCAAATGCATAATCCGAATTCTCACTTTCTCATGATTTTTTCAATTTTCCGTTTTCATATGTTAACCCATGATAAATTGTTTTTGAGTACTGATTTGTGTTTGTGACATTGCAAGGATCGTTTCTAGGCGATCAATTGAAGAAACCATGGCCATATGCGTTAAAACCGAAAACTAGGGTTCTTGAAGATTTCTTTTAGGGGCGCATGATTGGATCAATTTCTGTTAAAATTAATGTGATATTTGTGTTCAGGGACCTCATATTAGTTAATTTGAACCATTGAAATTGTTTAATTCATTGTATATTAGATGTTTGATTTGTGCAGGGTTTTAGTGACGGAAAAAATCTGTCACTATAAGCTATAGCGACGGAAAACCGTAACTATAGCCTAAGCAGACGACTGGAAGTTGAAGAAGAAGTGTGGCGCGAAATCTCATTTTTAAATGTTAACTTATTTCATTTTTTTTTGTTTGCGTTTATATACTTGAAGCGCTGCTTAGCTCAGTTGGTAAAGAAGGCGTACATGGGAGGCAGCGAACCTGGGTTCGAATCCTGGTTTGTTATATTTTTTGGGCAATTTCCTTTTGATTTTCAGGTTTAAAACATAATGATTGTTATCCAATACATATACACAAGGCGCGCATGGCCTGATGGCAAGGGATGAGATTGATGGCTTTTAGGTCAGGGGTTCAAACCCTGACCCCCTCATTTTAGTATTTTCTCATCTTTTCTCTTTTTCTTTCTTATTTATTTAATTAATTATAATTAATTTCTTAATTAACTTTAATAAACCCAAATTAATTCTTTTAACTCAATTTTCTTTCTAAAAAATATTTTTACTAAAAATGTCACTTTTGTAAATAATTTTTCCTAATTTATTTATTCTCCTATAATTTGTTTAAATATTGTTTATTATTGATTAGGTTCTTATTTCATAAATAAATTTTATTAGGTATATTTAAATTATTCTTAAATCCTGATTTTTACCAATCTTGATTTTCACTAACCCTAATTTTCATTATAAACCCTAAAATCTAATTTATTTAATTTTTCTAAATTTTGTTTATTTCTTTTTTTCTTAATATTTATTTATTTGCTTTATAATATTTATTTGTCTTATTTATCTATTATTATCATTATTATTATTTCTCGATTATATTATAATTGTCCCAAAGCCTTGTAATATTTGTAGGTTTATTTTCTCATATTTATTTTTATTGTAAATATATTTATTGTATGGTTAGTAATTCTAGGGTGTGTATAACATATTTGTAATTAAAATTAACTTAGAAAAATTAATTTAAAAAGATAAATACTTGAAAATAAACACTCACACACGTAAGTCGATCTAAGATCGCCATCTTGCACTTCCTAGGGTTGCCTCTCAGTTGCCTTATACAAAAGGTCAAGCCGGGTGTCTTAAGCAAGTCCCTCCATAAAACAAATCATCTAGTCCTTCTCCAGATTCTAGAAGATCAAGTCCCTACGAGGTTGCCTACGATAAATGATTTTGTCCCTTAGAATAAAAGATGATAAGTCCTTACGAATTGCTAAAGACACCCTACAGGTGCCTATATCCAGATGACCCTACACATGTCCCTTAATACATCTGAGGTAATGACTACCTATTCCTTAATAATAGGGATAGTCTTACCATTAAAAGACCATAAGAACAGGAAAGATTTAATCTAGGGTAGGTTTCTCTCAGTTGCTTGCTCATTTTTCAAAAACACTCTTTACACCCCACTTTTCAAATAATTTTCAAAAACAAGGCTTTGTATACATCCATACGAGGATCATTACAAAGTACTTAGAAAGTTTCTAATCACACACTACACCTTTTTCAGAATAATTTAAAGTGAGTTAAGTAACTAAGAGCCCATGGATAACCATGGATATAAAGGGTGCTAGCACCTTCCCTTTTATATAACCTACCCCCCGAACCTAAGTCTTTAAAAATAGGTCTTTCCTGTTCTTTTATGTCCTTTCCTTATGGATAAAATAAAATTCGGTGGCGACTCTTGCTATCCGCAACATTTATAGAAAGTCAGTTCTCCCACCATGTTACAGAACTGGAGACTCTGCTGGGGAATAACTAAGTAAAAGAGGGGTACCCTTAGGAATTAGATCACTTAAATTGTTTGTCTTGTTTGCTTTATATTTATCTATTGGGCTTATGTGTGAAAGATCATTAACCCGGATCCAGTGTACCCTAGGTAAATGGCAATAGACCAAGGAAACTGTACGGCGTATACCGATATGGTTGATCTGGTGGCCATAGTTAGTGTGACTTCTTGGTTGGTGCTTATGTTCCTTAAGTAAGTTAAGGATAATATGGGGCTGCCATATGTTGTCAATACACTAACTGACTTTTAGAAACCTAGTTATCCCATCTTGGCCTTTAGAAAGTAGTGAGATAACCGACTTTGGTGAAGACTAAAGTTGGTTGATACTCGATACTACGCTCATTGAGATCCTAAACTTGGAGGGTTTTGGTTGGCAAGTAAGTTGCCTACTGAACAACCACCCTTGTGAAGGATCAATGATATTGAGATCCCTTAGAACCTGGTTACTTTATAGGACAGGATGAACCATCTAAACTTCAGGGGAGGGTACTTACCTTTAAACCTCATGCTAGCCTTCAAACCTAGGGCTATTGTGTGACTTGTTTATGTGTGCCACATGTTTGTGATTGAGCATAACATCATGACATCATGCATCATAAGCATAACATTTTCACTAACCATTTCAAGGACCAAAGGATTTATCTTTGTTCTTTGTTGTGGGTCATGGCTTCTGCTCGTAGGAATACTATCCGGATAAACTTTGTAGGAATACCTCCTAAGCTTAAGGAATTGGTCTCTCAAGTTTCTGAAAACTCCCAATTCATCAAGAGGCATGGTCACCTACTGGATCTAGTCACTTCAGGGTTCAATGAAGACATGATGAGTGTCCTATTTCAGTTCTTTGATCCTAAACATCATTGCTTCACATTCCCCGATTATCAGTTGGTTCCTACAATGGAGGAGTTTTCTAAACTACTGGGTATACCTATCCTTGATCAAAGACTTTTCACAGGCTTAGAAAAAGAGCCTAAACCTGAAGTCATTGCTACAGCCCTACATCTGAAGAAATCAGACATTGTCCTAGAAACGAGAAGTGGAGTTAAGGGTATCCTTGCTAAGGTATTGATGGAGAAAGCTCAAGTGTTCCTGAAGGCCATGAGTTATGATGCTTTTGAGGAGATCTTGGCCTTGCTAATCTATGGCCTAGTGTTGTTCCCTAATCCAGACCAGTTCATAGACGTACACGCCATCAACATATTTCTGACTCATAATCCAGTGCCTACATTACTTGGAGACATCTTACACTCTCTTCATACCCGTACTACGAAGGCACGAGGAACTATGATGTGTTGTATACCTCTATTGTCTAGGTGGTTTATTTCTCACCTTCCGCGATCAGTGATGAAGAATGAACAAGGGTTCAGGTGGTCCAAGAGGATTATATCACTTTATCATTCAAATATTCATTGGTGCTCTAGATCTATGGAGAATGTTACTATCATTGACCATTGTGGGGAGTTCCCTAATGTGCCACTCCTTGGCATAAGAGGGGGCATTACTTACAACCCTTCTTTAGCTCTATGTCAGTTTGGTTATGCTCGGAGTGATGGTCCTCATGACATGCTTATCCAGGGTATTGTGTTCGACTACGACAATGATCTGCAAGGTTACCGACAAAGGTTTATACGAGCTAGGGGTAAAGTGAACAAGGTTGACAGCAAGACTCTGGAACCAAAGTACTCCATTCCTATGGAACCTTATCTCAGATGGGTATGAGCACGTGCTCAGACTCTTATGATGCCATATCATGCTATCCTGCCAGTTACCATGGAGCCTGTTGCTGAAGGAGATACTCCTTATATCATTCTTCATCCAGACATGCCCACTGACATGGAAGAATTGCAGAGGTCCTGGATCCAGTTGAAGGAGCAAAGGGATACTTTTGAGACTCATTTCAAAGCTAGTCAAGAAAGAATCCTGGAGCTGACAAAACAACTTCACGAGGAGCAGAATCTCAACTCATACCTCAACACAAAGAGGAAACGACCATGGGAGACTTAAAACCCCATCTTTGTATTCATTTCATTTTTTTTGTAAGCCCAAGAGGCAAACAAGTTTTTTGCTTACTAATAAAAGTTTACTTTCTGGTTGTTTAAACAAATTTAAATTTTACGGTCCTTGAAAACATTGCATATGCATTTACATACCATATCATTGCATCACATGTTTCTTATGAACATGTATCTTATCTTCTCGTTGTTTATTTCAGCAGAAATGGCTCTTGAACAAACTGTCAAGGATCTCCAGGCTCAGAATGCACAATTTCAAGAGCTGATCTTGAACTTGTCCAAGGGACAAGATGAGCTGAAGGCTTGCTGGCTAAGAAGAAGAAGAAAACTAGAAAATCAGGAGGCCTCATCAACCTGGGTAGAAGATTGAGAGGTCCTATCAAGACAAAAGAAAAGGTTAAGGATTTTGAGTCTGAGAATTCTGAGAAAGAAGGAGGTAGTCTCCATGATACTGTAGAAGATTCTGATTCTGAGGCGAACTATTATCCTGATCCTGCTAGTGAGGAGAAGTATAAGATGTTGGTAGACAGAATGAACGCTAAGGAACTACAAAAATCTTCTGGGCTTGATTTTGAAGATTTGAGTTTGGTTTCTGGAGTAGTTATACCTATTGGCTTCAAGGTTCCTGTTTTTGTGGTGTATAATGGTGTTTCATGTCCTAAATTGCACTTGAGATCCTATGTCCAGAGGATTCAACCACATACTGCTGACAAGAAACTGTGGATTCATTTCTTCCAAGAGAGTTTATCTAGAGCTCAATTGGAGTGATATTATCAACTTGAAAGTGTTAATATTCGTGATTGGAATGATCTTGTTGAGGCCTTCTATAGGAAATACCAATATAATGTTGATTTAGCACCAACTCGCATGCAGCTCTAAAGCATGTCTATGGGTGCTAAGGAGAGTTTCAAAGAGTATGCCCAGAAATGGAGAGACCTGGCTGGCAGAGTTCAACCTCCTCTGACTGACAGGGAACTGGTGGATATGTTTATGAGTACGTTGAATGGTCCTTTCTATAGTCACCTCATTGGAAGCTCATCATCTGGTTTCACCGAGCTGATAATGACTGGAGAGCGTGTGGAAAGTGGTATAAGAAGTGGTAAGATACAGGTGAGTGCCTCTTCATCGAGCACTGCTAAGAAGCCCCCTAGTGGAAAGAAGGAGTCTAATGCAGTGTATGGTCAACATAGCCGTAACAGGAGTCACCAATCTGTGGGAGCAGTTCACATCTCCAACCCTGCCCCTGCAGCACCAGAGCAACAACAAAACAATCAACAGAAGCCTAGAAGACAGTTCACCAAGATCAACATGTCACTGGCCCAAGCCTTGGAACCCATGTTGAAAGGGGAGATAATTACTTTAAGGGATCCTCCTCAGAATCGTAATACATCCTCTGTCGCTCCCGCCAAATGACACCGGGTCAGAAGGGGTACAGACGCGAACAGTCGGTGAAAGGAGAACACGAAGATGAACTGAAAAGAGTCGCCAGCTAGGCATTTTTATCCCGAAGTAAAGGTAATGCTACATAAACCTGGAAAGATATGGATAAGACGGTCGCGAACCAGAGAAACTGAGAAAGGGGGTTGGTTACAACCTGGGAAGGTATTAGCACCCAGATTGTCCGTCGTACTCGACGGGATCCACGCTTGAAAGTTTGTGTTTAAAGGGGTAGTGTCTGTGCTATCTGTGTACAAAAGCTGGAAAATAATGTACAAGTGTCAGTGCAAGAAAGTGAAGTGAAATGCTCAGGAGCTGAGGCTTAAAAGAATAATGCTGGAAGAAGGGGGAAGAGACAAATACTTTTGTTCGATAACAGTTAAGTTATGCCTACGTATCCTCTCGTGCAATGAGGAAGTCAGAACACCGTAGTTCGACTCAAAGAGACTGAAAGATAAATTGACTGATGAATTGCTTGCTTGTCTATGCTCAAGTGTATGACCTGTCTGGCTCAGGTGCTAACTGTCTTGCATTAGACGGAAGAAGCGAGTTCTCGTTTGTGAATGAAGATGATGAGAAGAGAATCCCAAAGGAGACGATTATTGCCTTGTTTTTGGTGTTTTCAATCTTTTATTGCTTTTTGTGTTTGTCATAAGATAATGAGCTTAAGCCTAAACCAAGGGTTAGTAAACTCATCACATCCTCCCTTTGATTAGGGGTAATGAGAATACCTTAAGTATGAAGTGAGCACCTCAAACTTAATTACCATGATGTAGGATTAAGATCATTAACCTACTTGTGATTATTTAGATGTTTTTGTTTTTTATTTGTTTAGTGTTAAGTAATGAGTTTAAGCCATAATCAAAGATTTAATGGACCCATTACACCATCCTAATAGAAGGATAATAGATGAGAACATTTAAGCTGAGGAAGATACCTCAACTTAATCCATGATTAGGGATTAACCTCATGACAAAACAAATCCTTTATTAAAGTGGATTTTAGTTAATGGTAAGATTAAGAAGTGGATTTTATGGTTTGTAAGACAACTTGAGGGGGACTTGTCCATTAATACTAGGGTTAGTCCTTCTTAACAAATTAAGGAAGAATTAGAACCCTAATGCAAGGCCCAAGTTACAAGCTTATTGTATTAGTGATTATTAGATGCTTTGATTAAGAGATTTAAACACATTAAAGGTTTAACACTTAGGATTAAAGTTATACACTCCATCCTAAGAGAAGGATGCAGGCATAATCTTAATCACAAAGCCTTAAAACCTTAAAGGTTTAGTCTCTGATTATGAGATGAGAAGAAAGACACAAAAGATGACACAAAGGTAAAACTAATGGGGGACTAATCAAAACCCTAATTGTTATCATGCTTGGGTGTTCCTAAGTTTTATGAGGCTTGCAAGAGATCTTCAGGAAAAGCCACCAAGGAAGAAGCAAATGAAATGAGGAGAAACATAAGAAACAAGCTAACTTACTTCACTTAAGAAGATAAGTTACTTGAAGAAAGAAAGTGGATGATTAACATGAGTGAGCAAGCTCACTCTAAATCAAAAGCAAAATGCAGCAATGAATGCATAAGAGAGATGAGAAGAGAAATGTGAAGTGAAGGGAAATTCACTTCTCAAAGTGCTTACCACCTGAAAAGGTTAACATAAAAGAAAGAAATGAAATGAAATGAAAGATATGAAAAGATGCAAACCAAAACCAGAAGCATAAACATGATGTAAATTATGCTAAGAGATGATGCAAAGGCATGTCAAGTGCAATGGATGAACATACAAAGGATGAGAATGCAAATGAAGCATGTAGGATGCATGAAAGCACATGAAAGTTCATGGAATGTAATGAATGCATAACATGGCAAATGGATGAAGAAATGATCAAGCAGGGTTCTAATGTGTCCTATGATGTCTTAGAAGTCACGTGGATGCAAACAATGTCATGGCAAGTTCTTGAATGAATGCATATGCAAGATGTATGCAAATGAAGGTGAGAAATTAGGGTTTTAATGCAACATGAGATGCAAAAGTCAAAAACAGAAGCAAATGACAAGATAAAAAATTGAAAATGGACTTAAAGGAACCTTAACCCCATATAGTATCACACCCCAAAGGAGGAGACCTAACTCCTAACCTAATGAAAGTTATGGTTTTTCTAAGTTATCTAGGGTTTTAAGGTACCTAAAGGGAAAAATGAAAATCAAACCAAACATGCAGAAGAAATTTGTGACAAAATTATGTTAGATACTACATGCTAAATGAAAATCAATGCAAAAAGAATCAAGGTCATACCATTCATGGTTAGGAAAAAAAGAATTCTTGAAGTTAGGGTTCAAAAATAGGAATTTTATGAACCCTAAATTCAAGAAAATTGTCAAAGATTGTTCAAAACCAAAAAGAAATTTGTGTGAATGGTATGATAATGTTTCTAAATGTCCTAAGATGCAATGCGAATTTTTTTTGGGATTTTTAGAAACCTAAATGATATTTTAATTAATTAATTTCCATTAATTAATTAAAATAAACATTTAAATGTTTAAAAAATGATTTTTTAATGCAAAAATAAAAGTAAAAATATTTTTGGGTTGAGAAAATTATTTGAAGTGAAAATGCAGAATAAAATATTTTTTGGAATTTTCTAGCTATTTTAAATAAATGCTGCAAAATAAAATGAGAAAAATGAAATAAAAATGAAATAAAAGAGAAGTATGATGATCCAATGGATTAGATTGGTTCTGGGGATTTTTAGGTTGACCACGTGCCAAATCCTAAGGCTCTAATTCAAACCTAACTAATCTCATTTAATTAATTAAATAATCCAGATTAAATGTTAATGACAAGATCCTGACCACACAACACACGCGGGAAACCTAAATCAAACGACCTACATTCAAAAGATGCCCTAACCCTAATTAAGCACAGTAATCACTTTCAGGCCACCGGAGAAGAGCTCCGGTCGTCTTCTCCGGCAACCTTCTCCCCTGAGAATTTCAAAACCTCTCCCTAGGTCATTTTTGGAGCTCTAAAGCTCCAGATCAAACCCTCTCACTCTCCTAAACTAAAATCCACCCCTAAAACAAATTTATAATGGCTTACAAACAAGATTCAAAGAGAAGATCAAAAATGGTGAAACTTTCAGAACATGCATACAAACTCATTTCTTATCCATTTTCAAAACTACAAAGCACAAAATGATCAGTGAAGCATGCTCTTTCACATTGGAACATAAAAATAGAGTTCTAGAAAAATGATTTGAGATGACTACCTGAGATGAAGCTTTCTAAACTTGAGCTTTCTGGCCACTTCCTTTGTGCAAAAAGCTTTCTTTGAACCTCCTGAGACTAATGGAATGCTTCAAAAGCTTTGAGAGCGGCTGGTTTGTGTTGTAGCAACTGAACTGACCAAGAATCGTGTTTTGTCTATGGGTGCTTTGAGGCTGTTTTAATGGTTGCTTTGTGGTCAGTGGATGATTTTGAGATGAATGGTGAAATTGGTTTTTAGTTTGAGTGAGTATTCAGTGAGTTTCGAAGGAAAATGCAAGAGGGATGATTTTGTGGAATGCTGAGTTCTTGGAGGTTTCAGCTTGTGTGTGTTATGAAAAATGACCCTTGAAGCATGCTTGTAAAGTCTAGATTGGGCAGAGAGTGGGTGGTGGACTGTGGTGATTGGTATGGGCTTCTTGCCAAAAAGTCAAAAGTTTTGTACTTGAGGTATGGGAAATGGTGTAGCTGGCTCATTGGCTTGTCCATGCGTAGCATGGATCAAGGATGTCCATGGAATCAGTCTTGAGGCAATTCAGCAAGTGGATGGAAGTTTATGTACCATTTTGCAAATTCATGGAGCTTTGGCCCTTTTGCAGTTTCTTGATGTTCAAGGCATGGAATGATGCAATTCTTTGGGCAATTCTGATCTTTATGCAATGTGTTATATTTGTATGATGATTGGAATTGTGTTTGAAGTCACAAAATGAATTGGCAAGTGGTTTTGCAAAGAATCCTCTTTGGTGCATTCTTGAAAATTATGTGATTTTTGCCAACTTTGACAAGCCATAACTTGAGTTCCATAATAAATTAGGATTTGTTCTTGTACTTTTTGAAAAGGGAATGATCCAATCTACAACTTTCATGACCAACAATTTTCCATTTGAAGCATTTTTTGTTGAGAAAGAGGAGGTTGAAAAACTTTCCCAAAATGGAAAGTTTACATTACAAGTCATTTCCATTTTTGGCAAATTTTGGTTTAGCTCACTTTTCTTCAATTTTGTGAACTTCCAAGCAATTCAATGATCAAATAAAGATAATATAACTTCAATTTGATGAAAAATCCACTTTGGTTCCATGTTGGGGGGCCTCAGATGCCCTGATTTTGCTCTGACTTGCTCAAGAAGTTACCCAACGAACAAATGACTTCCACAATGAATTTCTTCATCAAACTTGGTACACATGATCCTTATAACATATTTAGACCCTTAGAAACAAGAATGACCAAAAAATTTGGAGTTATGGCCTCTGAAACCAAAACCCTAATTTCAGGTCTTCTGTGCAGTGAAACCCTAGCTCTGCTTCCATGCTTTGCAAGTTCTTGTGATTCTTTGACTTCCTTGATATTTGGGGAATATAAAATGATGATTGAACATACATGGACCCTTTTGGAATGATTGAAGACCTTTGGAGTGGCTCAGATGAATCTTGGATTGCTCAGATCACAAACCCTAGATGCAGATGAACTTGAACTAATGCAGTGAAACAAAAATGCAATATGATATGGTATGATTAAACTAATGCAAATATGAAAGATCACAAGCCATGGTGTGAACTTAGTGAGGGCAAATTTGGGGTGTTTACAGCTTCCCCTATTCAAACATGAGTTAGCTGTGCAGGATGTAAGCGCCTGGCTTAACAGACAAACAAGATAACTTGTGGTTGAATACCAAAGACAATCCAAAATTTGCACTCACTGGGGAGAAGAAGAAAAAGGATATAAATTGTAAAAGGAAAGTATAGTATGATTTATAAAGTGTGGGCGATGGAGGACGACCATCGAGCAGAGGACGATTGCTGGGGATAAAGCAATGACGGGGATGACCGACACGCTGGGGAAATAAAGAGACTATGATGGGGACGGCCATCAAGTAAAGTAACAAGGTTCTATGGGGATTACAACAAAGGAAATGATGGGGACGCCCATCAAGCTTGGAAATTAAAAGTAAACAACGATGGGGACGACCATCGGGTTGAAGAATAAATGAAATAAATGATGAGGGACGATCATCAAAGGTGAAGGACAATCACCTAGCAGGGGACGACTGCTCTTAGGGTTTATCATGACATATGACGAATGTCAGA
This sequence comes from Lathyrus aphaca, assembly GCA_963966055.1. Classification (NCBI taxonomy): domain Eukaryota; kingdom Viridiplantae; phylum Streptophyta; class Magnoliopsida; order Fabales; family Fabaceae; genus Lathyrus; species Lathyrus aphaca. The sequence goes on from OZ014524.1 coordinate 529,582,237, forward strand.
TAACAAGATCAACGATGGGGACGGCCATCGGATACAACGATGAAGGATGATCATCAAAAGGTGAAGGACGATCACCTAGCAGGGGACGACTGCTCTGTTGGGGATAAGGATGAGGGACGGTCATCCAAGGTGAATGACGATCACCTAGCAGGGTACGGCTGCCGAAAGTATCACGACATAGGACGAATGCCAGATAGAAAAGGGTTCCAAAAAATGGAGACTCCTCTAGGGAAAGGATAAGGAACGGTCATCCGGAGGTGAAGGACGACCACCTGGCAGGGTACGGCTGCCGAAAGTATCGCGACATAGGACGAATGTCAGATAGAAAAAGATATTTTGCTGGGGATCTGCTGGAGAATGGTAAACATGGACGAATGCTTAAGCTTTCCAAAAATAAAAGGTATAAGTGTTTTGACGCTATGTATAGATTAAAGATGCAGACAAGCATCCTTATGACCATGATACAGACGAGTATTGGTAGAAACAAACGCTGACGCATATTCAGAGATGATGATATGAACGAGTACCAACTGGTTAGCCAAGAGCACAAACGAGCGTCGAATATGTGGGGATATGATGACATGGACGGGTGTCAACAAGAGTGTATTATAAACAAGTGTTTGGTTTGCGACAAGTGTTTGGGCAACCATGTTGGGGATCGGTGACAAGGATGGGTTTCAAGAGAGTGTTTAAGCATTGGTTTGGTTTATATCTGCGGGGGATGATATGACACGGACGGGTGTTGAAAGAGTGTATATGATCATGTATTTGTGAGTGCAAAGGGGACGCTTTGGCTTTCTGTGGGGAAATATGAGGTGACACAGACGAGTGTCGAGAAGGAACAGTATCTTTTGGTAGAAAGTGTTCTGGCTACTTTACTGGGGAATGATGACACAGACGAGTGTCAAAAGGAGCATGTATCTGTATTCGAGACTGCAAAGGAGACGCTTTGGCTTTCTGTGCAAGGGATGTATTCTGTACATTGCTGAAGGTATTGTTGATATTTATAGGTGACTGGTTCGAACCTGACTTGTGATCATGCAATATGTTTGATTTTTGCCGTAATGCTCCGTATTAGACGGAATGCTACGCTCTGGTGGAAAAATGATGCGAATGCTATGATTATGCAAAAGAAACCGGTTCGGGATTCAGATCCCGCTGCTGTGAAGATCTCTAGTTGATCTGCTTGAAAATAGAATCCCAGCTGGGGATGAGATCATTGGTAGATCTGATACAACATATGGTTCTGCTGGGGGACTAGATCACTGATAGACCTATCCGGTGAGGAGATAACCCAGCTGGGGGTGAGGAAGCTTTCGTCACTTTGTTGTGTGAGAATTTCAGACATTGCTCTTCTGGGAGAGGCCGGAGCTTTGTGGAGAGATGGCTGGAGATGAGGATGCTTGACAACTCAGCTGGGGAAATGAGCATTTACTGATGCTGTTTGAAGAAGATGTGTTGGTGAAGTGATACTTTGGAAACTTCGTTGGGGAAAATCATTCCAGATACTGTTAGGGGAGGAAGTATGTTTCGCATGCCCCATGTCGCATATCGAATACCTGCAATCCTGTTAAGACAAAGAAACGCACAAGTGCCCGAGGCATCCCTTACCGGATTCTGTCATAGGAGTTAGATATTCCTGGAAGTAAATATATTTCCTGTAAGCATGTAATTAGAAAGGCACATCTATTTTATGCAAGCATCATATCATGAATATTGGACATTTTGCAAACGAAACAAAAATGTGCAAGATGAAGTGTGACTGAAAACTCTGATTTCATTAATTTGGGTGCCCTGAATTGGCAAATACAGTCAAAGAAACAAATCCCCTGAAATGAGGAGACTGTTACCAAATTGACAAAAATAAAGGTGCTGGCAATGTTGACGACGCTTCAGTGAGCTTCCCTTGCTATGACCCGTATGACCTCGACGTTCTTCTTACCCTGCTTTCTGAAGAAGGTTGATTCTGATCGATGCTTTATCCTTTCGAAGCTTGCCATGTTGTAAGTGATACAGACGAATTCAGAATGCAGTTGTTCGCTTATTCCCTGATTTTACGTGAATCGCCCTTTCGGGTTTTCAATCCACCGGGATACCCATTTTTGCCTGAGCTGTCCAATGCGGCTTTTCAACTCAGCGGTTGTACATTTTTTGATTTTTCCCTTATTTTTTCCCGAGTCTTTTATTCTGTTTTTGACTCGCCGGGATGCCCTATTTTTGCCTGGACTTACATTCTGTTTTTATGTCCAGCGGGTCTTTTCATGCGAAGTATTTTTTAACTGCATCTGAATTCACAGGGGATAAGAAATATTCACCATCCATAGTAATGAGCATCAGTGCTCCACCAGAGAAAACCTTCTTTACTATGAATGGACCATCGTAATTCGGAGTCCACTTGCCCCTGTGGTCTGTATGAGGAGGAATGAGTCTTTTCAGCACAAGATCTCCCACTTGGTATTCCCGAAGCCTGACGGATTGCAGCTAATCTCTTTTCCTCGATCAGGTTCAATTGATTGTACCGAGATCGGACCCATTCTGCTTCACTCAACTTTACATCCATCAGTACCCGTAAAGAGGGTAATTCAACTTCAACAGGTAGGACTGCCTCCATACCATACACAAGCTGATACAGTGTTGCCCTAGTGGAGGTTCTAATTGAGGTACGATACCCATGCAAGGCAAATGGTAGCATTTCATGCCAATCTTTATAAGTAACCACCATCTTTTGCACAATCTTCTTGATATTCTTGTTAGCTACCTTAACAACGCCATTCATCTTTGCCTTGTAAGGAGAAGAATTGTGATGTTGAATTTTGAAGTCCCGGCACAGCTTTGCCATCATTTTGTTGTTCAAATTGGAACCATTATCAGTAATAATTCGCTCGGGTACTCCATACCGACAGATGATGTCTCTTTTCAGGAATCAGCCTACCACTTGTCTGGTGACGTTTGCATACGAAGCTGCTTCAACCCACTTGGTGAAGTAATCAATGGCTACTAGAATGAATCTGTGGCCATTTAAAGCAGTCGGTTCGATCTTTCCAATCATGTCAATGCCCCACATGGCAAAGGGCCAAGGTGAAGACATTACGTTCAACGGATTTGGAGGCACATGCACTTTGTCTGCATAAATCTGGAATTTATGGCACTTTCTGGCATAGGCACAACAGTCTGCGTCCATTGTGATCCAGTTGTAACCTGATCCTAACAATTTCTTAGCCATTGCATGTCCTCCAGCATGAGTACCGAAAGATCCTTCATGCACCTCGTGCATCAGCAAGTCTGCCTCTTTCTTATCAACACATCTGAGAAGTACCATGTCAAAGTTCCTCTTGTACAATGAACCATCAGCATTTAGGAAGAAACTACCGGCCAGCCTCCTTAATGTCTTCTTATCATTGGATGATGCCCTAGGTGGGTATGTTTGATCCTCTAAGAAGCATTTGATGTCATGGAACCAAGGCTTGTCATCTTTAGCAATATCCACAGAGAATACGTATAATGGTCGGTCAAGTCTGGATACTGAAATCCGAGGCACAAAATTGGTAGCTTGAACCTTGATCATGGAGGAAATGGTAGCCAAAGCATCTGCGAACTGATTTTCGTCTAGAGGGATATACTCAAGTTTTACTATTGTGAAGAAAGTTAGTAATCTCCTCGTATAGTCACGGTATGGGATCAGATGCTCTTGGTGAGTGTACCATTTGCCGTTGGTCTGATTGATTACCAAAGATGAATCCCCGAATACAGTTAAAGTCTTGATCCTGAGGTCAATGGCTTCCTCAAGACCCATGATACAGGCTTCGTATTCAGCTTCGTTGTTAGTGCATGCAAAGGTGAGTTTTGCCGAGAAAGGCATATGAACTCCTTTAGGTGTAATGAGCACTGCACCAACTCTGCAACCATTCATATTAACAGCCCTATCAAACATCATTGTCCATTCTTCTTCCGGGTCAGGCCCCTCAGTGTGAACAGGCTCTTCATGATCTTTTGCTTTCAGGAACATGATGTCTTCATCAGGGAAGTCAAATCTCATTGGTTGGTAATCATCAATGGGTTGCTCAGCTAGATAGTCAAACAGTACACTGCCCTTGATGGCCTTTTGAGATGTGTACTAAATGTCATATTTTGTCAGAATCATTTTCTATCTTGCAACCCTTCCGGTAAGTGTTGGCTTCTCAAATATGTACTTGACGGGGTCCATCTTTGAGATCAGCAAGGTAGTGTGAGTCAACATATACTGCCTTAGTCGGCGAGCAGCCCACGCTAAAGCAAATCAAGTTTTCTCGAGCAGTGAATAACGTTGTTCACAGTTGGTAAACTTTTTGCTTAGGTAGTGAATTGCATACTCTTTTCGACCAGACTCGTCATGCTGGCCCAACACACACCCCATTGATCCTTCTAATACTGTCAAGTACATTATTAGAGGTCTTCCTTCAATTGGAGGCATAAGAATTGGAGGTTCTTGTAAGTACTCCTTGATTTTGTCAAAAGCCTTCTGGCAGTCTTCATTCCACCTGACCGTTTGTTCCTTTCTTAACAATTTGAACAGGGGATCGCAGGTTGCAGTAAGATGAGATATGAACCTTGATATGTAGTTCAATCTACCTAAGAACCCCCAAACTTCCTTTTCAGTCCTAGGTGTAGGCATCTCTTGAATGGCTTTGACTTTGTCAGGATCAACTTCAATTCCTTTTTCACTTACAATGAACCCCAGCAGTTTACCGGATCGTACCCCGAATGTGCATTTGTTGGGGTTTAGCTTCAGTTGATACTTTCTCAGACGCTTGAACAACTTCAGCAGATTTACCAGATGGTATTCTTCTGTGAGGGACTTGGCAATCATGTCATCCACATGACATTCAATTTCTTTGTGGATCATGTCATGGAATAATGTCACTATAGCCCGCTGATAAGTGGCACCAGCATTCTTCAGTCCAAATGGCATCACCTTATAACAGAATGTGCCCCAAGGTGTGATGAAAGTAGTCTTCTCCATGTCTTCAGGTGACATCTTGATCTGATTATATCTTGAAAATCCATCCATGAAAGAAAACACGGAGAACTGAGTTATGTTGTCGACCAATACATCAATGTGAGGTAAAGGGAAATCATCCTTCGGGCTAGCTCTGTTCAGATCCCGGTAATCCACACACATCCGTACTTTGCCATCCTTCTTAGGCACTGGTACAATATTAGCGACCCACGGCGGGTAACTAGTTACATCAAGGAAACCGACATCCCACTGTTTTTGTACCTCTTCTTTTATCTTCATGGCCATATCCGGACGAGTACGGCGTAGCTTCTGTTTTACTGGAGGACAGTCTTCCTTTAGAGGCAGCTTGTGCACAACGATGTCGGTATCCAGACCTGGCATGTCTTGATAGGACCAAGCAAAGACATCAACGTACTCTCTAAGCATGTCAATAAGTTGTTCCTTCACTAAATCTTGCAGGCGGGCCCCGATCCTCACTTATTTCAAGTCTTCTTCGGTACCAAGATTAACTGTCTCAACCTCCTCCTGATGAGGAGTGATTACCTTCTCCTCTTGCCTTAACAACCTGGCTAGCTCTTCAGGCAACTCATAGTCTTTTTCAACCCCTTCATCAGCTTAATTAATCGGATTGTCGAAGTCATACGAGGTCATAGCAGTGTTGCTGTCGGTGCAATCTGGAGGATAGTCTCTGCAATGGTTGAGATTGGTTCATTTTAGTGATCAGTTTTATCTTATTTAGAAAAAGTGAAAATGAAGTTGTTTATTTTGAAAACATTGCCATTTTATTGTTTTTGTACAAAAGGGAAAAATGAAAAAGACAGTGAGCGAAAAAGAGACTCATTTGCAAAAGATGTCCTGATATTCATTAATTAATCATTTGCACAAAATACAAGATTACCCTATTACAAAATGAGTCCTGACACCTTGGGCAAGATGCAGGACTTGATGCATGCTAAAAGACAGGAAATAATAATTACTCTGCAGGAGTAACTCTTATAATTTCCTGGGAAGACCAGTTAGAGACTTGGTTCCCTGGGATCCTTGGACGTATCCAGTTTTCCAGGTTGCGGTCGCCTTCTTCCTCGTCTTCCAGACTATTCATAGCATCCGGGGTAAGCATTCCCCCGCTGATAAATTTGGGCTCCTTGGCAGCCTCTAGTTGATCTTGTCGGATTGGTCTGTAACCCAACTCGAATATGTCTTCTTTTTTCTCCACTGGCAACAATTTGCCCCAGCCTCTGGCGTTCCCCTCTTCAACAACCTTCCGGGCTTGTTGATATGAAGCGATAGAAGTTCCAGACACAACAGTTGCTTCATTGATGTTAAGGGCCTCAAACCCCTGGCTCATAGTCTCGTGGATCTCCCCATTGTCGCTCCCCGGATTTCCATCCTGGTACAAACGCGAAAGTCGCGCGGAAAGAGGTTAGAGTCGCCAGCCAAGCATTTTTATCCGGAAGGAACGAGAATGGTAATGCTGCACAAACCAGAAGAAAAGAAAAATAAGGACACGGGTCCTGCGAACCAAAGAGACTGAGTTCGGGAGTCGGTTACGACCTGGGAAGGTATTAGCACCCCAGATCGTCCGCCGTACCCGACGGGATCCACGCTTGCAAAGAAATCTGTTTCAAAGGGTGAAGAAATGAAAGCTGCTGCAAAGAAAAGGAACTGAACTGGATAAAAGAAACGAAAACGGAACTGAGAAAGAAATGAAAAGGAAAAATGTAGGGAAAATAAAGATTGTGCTCGAACGGGCCCTACCCCGCTGCCTACGTACCTCATCTGGACAATGAGGATCAAAGTCGCCGTAGTTCCCCTAACTAGGGGTGGAAAGGATTCCTTGTGTCTTAAGGCTTGAACTGCCTATGTCAATGCTCAGGTGTTGCAGACTCGGACGACGAGTGTGTTACCTTCTTGAAAAGTGACAAGTAGGAGCAAGTTCGCGGACAGAGCGAAGGAGATGAGAAAAGAATTCCCAAAGGAGAGACGCTTATTGTTTGTTTGTGTTTTTCAGAAGCTTTTAGGAGTGTGTCACAAGGAAGTGAACTCAAGCTCTTTTCCATGGGATGTGTACTTGTCACTACATTCCAAGATGGAATAATAGAACAAGCACACTCAAGTAAGGAAAAGATCCCCAAAACTTGATTCCAGAGATTAGGGCTTAGGCTCACTAACTCATTGAATTTATTAAGTGTTTTTTGTATTTTTGAATGAAGTGTTTTTTTATGATTTTCTTGGTGAAGATGGTATCCTGATCAGACTTGTGCATCACAAAACAAGCTTGTACTATCCCAAGATGGGAAGACTACAAGTGTTTCATGGAATAAGGCTATTGCTCAAGATATCACTTCAATCTTTATTAAGTGTCTTTTTAGGGTTTTGAGATGAGAGGAGAAGAGAAACAAAAGGACCATAAAGGTAAAAGTCTAATGGGGAACTAATGAATCCTAATTGTTATCATGCAAAAGACAATCCTAGGTTAGTGAGGTTTACTATCCTAAAGGAGGAGAAGATAAGAAGAGAAGAAAGAAGAATAGAAGAAGGAGGAAGTAAGGCCTAAGCCCCAACAATCACAATAATAGTATCAATGAAGAAAGAGAAGAGATAAGACTTGGAGATGTGGGAATCACATCCACACCTCTCACTTACCAAAGCCCTTGAAATGGTTAGTGACACCAGAATAAATGCAACACAAAATGAACATAATGTAAAACCAAAGTCACACAACCAGAATTGAAGTCTTAAACACAAATGCCAAATGCAAATTCAAAGCACAAGAATGAGAAAAGAACTATACAACTCAACATGAAGCACTATGAATTACCATGACAAAACAAAGTAAACATGAGAGAATACAAAGCAAACTAGTCAAAGCAACACCACAAAGTGCAAGACCAGAACCCTAACCTGTTAAGGAAGTGCCTAAGGATCATGTAAGATGAGGAGAAGAAGTACACAAAGTCAAGTATTTACATCATGAGAAGCAAAGAAGCAAAGGAAGTGAAGTGAACATGCATAAGAGTGAATGAACTTCAAAACCAAACCAACACAAACTTTCTCAAGGCACAAGCATCAACTCAAGACCAGGGGGATATCAACAACCTAAAAACGCTCTAAACCACTTAAAGAAGTTGGCACAAGTGCCCTTCTAACCTAAGGAGTGACCATATGACCCAAAAGAAGCAAAAGGGAACAAGTAAGGAACAAAAAATCAAATCAATTCAAGTATACATCCAAAAATTCCACAAACTTGCACAAAGAATCCTTAATCATACAATAACAACATTCCAAAAGGAGAGTATCAAAATCAGAAGCTTAGCCATTCAAATAAAAGTTCAAACATGGATTAGGGTTAGAAGGCTTCATGCACAAGTTAGAGACCAAAATCACTTAAGCAAACTTCTAAAAATCAGAACAAAAATCATCAACAAACTACATCTCATCATGAATCCAGAGCAAAAAGAATCAGTTCCAAATTCAAAATAATGATCAAAATAGAAAATAAACAAACCAGCATGCTTCAAAATGAAATAAAAAACAATTAATTAAAAGAAACAATTAATTCCAGTGTGGCAATTAAAAGTAAATGAAAAATAAAAATGCCAAAAATTAAAGAAAACTAAAAGAATCACTTATGAATTATTTTATAATTTTTGATGACCTAAATCTATTTTTAAGAATTGAAAACCAAACTGAAAAACAAAATAAAAATAAAAAGAAATAAAATAAGAGAAACCAGGCCAAGGGTGCATTCAGCAGACAATCCAGTTCATTTAAATGTGCCTTCAACGCAGGGGGGTGGGGATAGCAGGACAAGCCCAATGGCTTCAGCGCAGCTCACCACAATTATGGTGAATATTCACAAAATCAGGAAGAAATAATAACCAATGGATCAAGTCAACGCATGAGATTAAGTCAACCAATAATCCAAGTCACCTCATTCATTGGCCCTAGGTGAGAGTGCATGTTAATTAAGGTGAGGTGAGAAACAAAATGAATTATCAGATTTAAAATTAAAACATAAAACACGTGAGTGAGAGTGTGGGAAATTAATGTGTTGTCACTCTAATAACCTTCCAGATGAGATATCCAAGGGCTAGTGTTCATCTTCTTCAATCAAACAAAACCAGAATCCGGTGACCGGAGCCCTAGCTCCGGCACCGGAAAACTCAACACTATGAACAAAACATCACATAAATAATTCAAAACCTCTAGATCAAATCATTAAGTCAAGCTGAATCCAAATATGTTCATGAAATTCACAAAAGATCCAAGAGTAATCCAGATCGAAGACAAAAATTTTCATGTAACCAACTGCAAATCAACATATCAAGCTCATTTCACGCTCATTTTACATTCTAAATAGATCAATAACATCAGCACAACATGTAGATCACAAAGAGCATAACCAATTTCATTTCTAGATCTGAGAATTTGATGCTAACCTGAGATCTACAAATATGGAAATAGCTTGAGAGAAGCCAAGAGGAGCTGCAAATCCACTCCAAATACACTCTAGTTGCAAAATAAATGCAACTAAAGCCTTGAAAGCGGCTGGATCTAAGAACTCGAAGCTTGCTGCACTGAAATGGCAAGATGTGAAATCTTGAGGATTAGCTTGAACAAGTGGTTGATTCTGACTCTTTGCACTTCACTGATCAAGAATATGCTATTGGTTCTTGCAAATGGTGAGTGTATGATGAGATTCGAAGAGAATTGCAAAATGAGCAAAAACTTGAGAGTGAACAAATGCTATGGATCTCAGGAGAAATGAAACCCTAATTAGCTTATATATGGTGCATGCTTTCAGTGCTTGAAATTGCAAGGGAAATGCACATGAGAGAAGGGTGTGAGGATGATTTTGCAAAAAATGCAAGAGTGGTGTGAAGTGGTGAACTACTCGTGCTATCCTCTCTTTCCTTGCACATGTTCAAGCATAATCCATCCCTTGATTCATAACTGGAAGCATCCTGGCCCTTGGATGTGAGGGTCATGCATTTTGAATGATCATGCAATTTTGCACCTTGTGTGGTATACCTCACCTCATGCACGAATTTGATGATGTTTTTGGAGAAAAATAACACTTATGCAATGCCTTGTAACATTATGATCTTATTTGGTCCATGAAATAACTTGGAAATGATGTACATGAGTTTTTGCATTTGAGTGAAGCTTGAAATTTAAGACATGCCCTAAAAAATAAGCAATTTTCGAAGGGCCTATCTCACAATCCATGAGGACTATGAAAATGTACTTATACTTTTTAAAAATCGGAGAACCTAATCTTCAACTTTCATGTTTGATGGCAACTCATTTGAAGCTTTTTTCACTAAGTTATGTGTCTTTGAAAATTAGGGCAAAAAGTTGCTAAAAATGGCAAATTCCATGACCAACCATATGCCAAAAATGGAAAACTCCTAAAAACCTTTTGATTCTTGATCTTTGACTTTTCCAAACCTCTTATAAGGTTATAAGAACATCCCTTGACTTGAAAAATAGGGTTGGACCCTTTGAAATCTCACAGTTGACTTCTAGAATACACAGTTGACCAATTTCTTCTTTTACAAGCAACTGATGAAATACCTGACTTCCACAAGGAGTTTTCTCACCAAATTTCATCCCAAGGATCTTCTCATCATATGAAAGACTTTGCCTAGATGAAATGGCCAAAGTCACAAAGTTTTGATGCTTGAAAGTGAAACCCTAATTTGGGATCATTGTGTAGGAGCTTGCCCTAGCTTGAATTCCTTGATGATCTCCCAACCTTTTGGGCTTTTGTAAATGATCTTGGACTTGTGAATGTCATTTAGACTCTTCATGGGCCTTGGATAAGTCCACCGGGTCTCTTGCTATAGCTTGTAATGCCTCAAATCCACCAACAATTGATCATATGCCTAATGCTAGAACATGAGAATGTTATGCTTTACTTTTCCATGCAAAAATGCCAAGGATATGATGTACTTATGATGATTATGATATGATGATGATGCTTAAAAAAGAAGAGGGCAAATTTGGGGTGTTACAACTGCCCCTATTCAAGCAACTGTTAATCTGAAAAAGACGGTAGCACGGGCTATCTACCATTCAAGATGAACTGTGGTTGAATACCAAGAAAACCTGAAATTTGCACACTGCTGGAGAATGCAAGCACTGGGAAATAAACCCAACCAAATGACGCTTTGGTGACTGAAGTGAAGAAAAAGCAGACGAGCTCCTTCCAAGTTGAACTGTTATTTTGGATCAGAATACTTTGACAGACGAGTCCTCCTCGAACAATCCTGTTACGCCAGGAACTGGACATACGAGCCCTCTTCATACACTTTACAAAAATATATGACTTGAGATAGACGAATATCCTTCGGATAAACCTGTTACGCCAGGACCGGTGATGCACTTAAGTCTGTGGGATAGATATGCATAATCAGGATAAACGAACCCTCTTCATATATTCTCCGTGGATATATGGTCTAAGACAGACGAGCTTTCTTCGAGCAAACATGTTACGCCAGGTGCAACAATAATAAACGATGCTTGAGACAGACGAATCTCCTTCGGATAAACCTGTTACGCCAAGACCGGTAACCATTTTGACGTTTAATCCCACTATCAGGTGTAAACACCCCAAATTTGCCCTCACCCATTTCACCATGGCTTGTGACCTTTTAATATGCATAAATTCAATCATAGCATCTCATACCACGTTTTTGATTCACTGCATTGCTTCTAAGTCATCTGCATCTAGGGTTTGTGATCTGAGCCATCCCTGAGCCATTTGAGTCACTTCAAAGGTCTTCAATCACTTCAAAGGGGTCCATGTATGTTCAAGCATCATATTATATCCTCACAAGGTCAAGAAAGTCAAAGAAGCACAAGAACTGAGAAAGGCATGGAAGCAGAGCCAGGTTTAACTGCACAGATGACCTAGAATTAGGGTTTTGGTTTCAAAGGCCATAACTCCAAATTTTTTGGTCATTTTTGTTTCTATTGGTCTATATATGTTATTAGGATCATGCATATCAATTTTCATGAAGAAATTCCATGGGGAAGGCATCTAATCAAGAGTTGACTTCTTGAGCAAGTCAGTACAAAATCAGGATATCTGAGGCCCCCAATGACCCAACCAAAGGGTGTTCTTCATCATTTTGAATGTGTATGATCTTTATTTGATCATAGAAGATGCTAGAAGTTCACAAAATTGAAGAATTTCAAGCCATTTGCAAAGTTTCCTTTTTGGGAAAGTGACTTGTAATGAAAACTTGCCATTTTGGGAAAGTTTTTCAACCCTTTCTTTTTGATTCAAAAATGCTTCAAATGAGAAAACTTTGGTCATGAAAGTTGTAGAATGGATCCTCCCATTTTCAAAAAGTACAAGAACTCATTCTAATTCATTTTGGATCAAAAGTTACGGCCTTACAAAGTTGGATAAAATCATTGAAATTTCACTTTTGCACAAAATGGAAAACTTGAAAATTCTCATGACAAACCTTTATGTGACTTCAATGTGACCTCTAATCATCATACAAACACAATGCATGACCTAAAATTCAGTTTGGCCCAAGAAATTTCCCAATTCCATGTCTTGAATTTCAAGTAGCCATAAGCCATTTTTCATGAAAGTGCAAAGAGGGGAATTCTTGCAAATTGGTTCCCAAAGGCTTGTATGATCTCTAGCTGGTCTCAAAACATTTCCATGATCTCATGAGACATCTCACACTAAGAATGCAACAAGAAATGTTACATGCTCATGACCAAAAATCACAAAATGTGACAAGTTGCCAAGATGCAAAACTCATGCTATCTTATGATCCAAGTGCTGCAGTCCTTCATGAATCATCCAAGGGCCATCCTCAAACTCAGCTGAGGCAATACACCCCTCTAGATCTCTTCTGTCCCAGCCCATACTTGGAGTACACAAGATCTTGACTTTTTGCATTTTTGCCCATGCCAATCCCACAATGCCACCACCAACTCTCTGCCCAATCAGAGTCAAATATGTGGACATCAAGCAACCCTAAACACAACACACACAAGCCAGAAGCTCCCACATTGCAGCATACACAAAAACTGTCAAAAACCTTTCCCTCTTCGAATCTCTCAACACAGCCTTTAAACATTCAAAATTTCTTCACCCACAAACCACAAATCACTCATAGAACAAGAAGCAACCTCTGAAATAGCCTGAAACATCACATACCCAACTCTCCAAATCTGCTACACCAGAAACAAAACCTTCAAACCAGGCCATACAAACTCATTCTAAGCCTCATTTCATCATCTAGAGGTTCATAGGAGGGGATTTGCAACAAAGGAGAGTCCAGAAAGCCCAGAACCAGAAGGTTCAATCTCAGGTATACTCCATGAACTTTTTTCTCAGAAGCTTGTTTTTAAGTTCATTTACGATTCCTTGAGTTCCCCTGGTCATGGGGATATGATTATTATTGAAAATGGTTGAGAAACCACCATGTATGCAAGCTCTGAATTTTTGCCCGTGAAAATGTTTGGTTTCGATTCTCTTTATTCATACTTGATAAATGAGGTTTGATGATGGATTTGGGTTTAGTTTGGATAGGAGAACGTTTCTGGGCAGTTAATTTAGGTTGGGGTGGCCTGTAGAGGAAGCTAGGTTTTTGGTTTCGCCGGAGAAGACGACCGGAACACTGTTCCGGCCGTCTGAAGTTGATTAACCCTAATTAGGTTTAGCTGTGCAATTAAGGGAGTTTGAATGTAGGTCGTGCGATTAGTCATTCCAGCGCGTGTTGGATGGCTGAGATTTCATGATTAGCCCTAATCTGCCATTAATTAATTAAATTCAGGATTAATTGAATATTAAATAAATATTAGCCAGGTTTGAACCTGAGCCGTAGGATTGCGCGCCAAGTCAACCCCCACAAGCCTAGATCAAATCCTGGCCTCTCCTTTGGATTACTTCTCATATTTTAATTTTAATTTCATTTTCTTTTCATTTAATTTGCACGAATTATTTAAAATAGCAAAATGCATTTAAAAATTCTGAAAATTTTTGTCAAGCTTTTCATTAATTTTCAGAACCCAAAAATATTTTTATTTTTATTTTTTGCATTAAAAATTATTTTTAAATCATTTAAATGTTTATTTTTAATTAGTTAATGAAAATTAATTAATTAAAAATACATTTAGGTATTTAAAAATTCCAAAAAAATTCACATTGCATTTAAAAACATTTAGAAACATTATCCAACTCTCAAAACAAATTTATTTTTGGTTCTTGATGCCTTTTGATCATTTTCATTGGAATTAAATTCATTTTAAGGCAATATTTTGGTTCAAACATTGAAAAATCCATTCTGCCTAACCATTGAGAGTTTGATGATGGTTCTTCTTGCATTGCATCCTTCATGGCATGTAGTTTACAGGATAAATTTGGTTTGAATTGATCTTCCATTTTCCATTTGTTTTGTATTTTCCATGTTGAGGTACCTTAAAACCCTAATTGACTTAGAAAAATCATAACTTGCACTAGGTTAAGAGTTAGGTCCCCTCCTTTGGGCAGTGAACTTGTATAGGTTTAGGGTATCTTTGATTGCATTTTCAATTTTTTGTCAAGTCATTTGCTTCTGGTTTTGGATTTTGCTTTGTGTGTTGATCATAAACCCTAATTTGTGCCTTCCATTGCATCCATCTTTCATTTGCTTGCATCCAATGACTTGCCATGACATTTTGTGCATCCACATGATTCATAATACATATTAGGACACATTAGAATCATGTTTGATCATTGCATCTTTCATTTGCCATGTTATGTGTTCATTGCATTTCATAAACTTTCTTGAACTTCCATGGTTCAAGCATGCTTCATTTGCATCCTTATGCTTGTTTGATCACTCTCATCTCTTGTCATATGTTTGCATCATCTCTTAGCATCATTAAGATCACGTTTAAGCTTCTGACTTTGGTTTGCATCATGACATTTCATCTCATTTGCATTGCATTTCATTCCTTTTGCTAACTTTTCAGGTGGTAGGTTGTTTTGGGAAGTGAATTTGCCTTCACTTCTCACAATCTCTCTTCATCTCTTTTAAGCATCATTGCTGCATTTTATCTTGTGTATTTGAGTGATCTTGCTCATTCATGCTCCTCCCCACTTTTTTTCTTCAAGCAACTTGTCTTCTTAAGTGAAGCAAGTTGTCTTGCTTCTCCCTGCTTCTTGCTCCTTTCATCTGCTTCCTTCCTGGTGGTTTCTCTAAAGATCTTTTGCAAACCTCATTAACCCTAGGAACAACCAAGCATGATAATGATTAGGGTTTGATTAGTCCCCCATTTAGTTTTGCCTTTGGGTCATCTTTGAGTCTTCTCTTCTTATCTCATAATCAATGGCTAAACCCTAAAGGTTTTAAGGCTTTGTGATTAAGCTTATGCCTGCATCCTTCTATTAGGGTGGGGTGTATAACTTTAATCCTAAGTGTTAAACCCTTAATGTGTTTACATCCTTTAATCAATTCACTTAATAATCAATAAGACATCAAGCTTGTAACTTGGGCCTTGCATTAGGGTTCTAATTCTTCCTTAACTGGTTAAGAAGGACTAACCCTAGTGTTAATGGACAAGTCCCCCTCAAGTTGTCTTACAAACCATAAAATTCACTTCTTAATCTCACCATTAACTAAAATCCACTTTAATAAAGGCTTTGTTTTGTCATGAGGTTAATCCCTAATCATGGATTAAGTTGAGGAGCCTTCCTCAGCTTAAGTGCTCTCATCTATCATCCTTCTATTAGGATGGTGTAATGAGTTCATTAAGTCCTTGATTATGGCTTAATCTCAGTACTCAACACTAAACAAAAAACAATAAAAACATCTAAATAATCACAAGTAGGTTAATGATCTTAATCCTACATCATGGTGATTAAATGTGAGGTGCTTACTTCACACTTAAGGTATTCTCATTACCCCTAATCAGAGGGAAGATGTGATGAATTTACTAACCTTTTGGTTTAGGATTAAGCTCATTAACTTATGACAAACTTTCAAAAGCAATAAAAGACTGAAAACTCAAAAACAAACAATAATCGTCTCCTCCGGGACTCTTTTCTCATCTCATTCACTCACAAACGAGAACTTGCTTCTTCCGTCTAATGCAAGATAGTTTGCACCTGAGCCAGACAGGTCATACACTTGAGCATAGACAAGTAAGCAATTCACAAGTCAATTTACCTTTCAGTCTCTTTGAGTCGAACTACGATGTTCTGACTTCCTCATTGCACGAGAGGATACGTAGGCATAACTTAACAGTTATCGAACAAAAATCTCTGTATATTCCCCCTCCTCCAGCATTATTCTTTTAGCCTCATTATCTTGAGCATTCCATTCTTGTTCTTACACTGACACTTCTCTTATGCACTTCACTTTTCTTTTACACTGACACTTGCATTCTTTCCAGCTTTGATATACAAGTTGCACTGACACTACCCCTTTAAAACACAAATCTTTTAAGCGTGGATCCCGTCGAGTACGACGGACAATCTGGGTGCTAATACCTTCCCAGGTTGTAACCAACCCCCTTTCTCAGATTCTCTGGTTCGCAACCGTCTTATCCATCTTTTCTTAGGTTTATGCAGCATTACCTTTCCTTCGGGATAAAAATGCCTAGCTGGCGACTCTATTTATTCTTTCCTTTCGCCGACCGTTCGCGTCTGTACCCCTCTTGACCTGGGTGTCATTTTGGTGGGAGCGACATCAGGACTTCAAACCTCTTCAACACAGACGAGTATTGGATGATCATCAAGAGAACACAAACGAGCGCCCCAAGTCAATGATACGAACGAATATCAGACGATGATCTAAGAAACACAGAAGAGCGCTTCAGGCGATGATACAGACGAATATCAGCCACTGGTACAGACGAATACCAGAAACCCAATACAGGCGAGCATTTGGAGTAGCAATACAGACGAGTACCAGAGTGATTATCAAATCAACACGTATGGATATAAGCTAACACAGACGAGTGCGAGGGGTGATACAGACGAGTATCCAAACAATGCAAACGAGCTTCAAACAGATAACAAACACAGACGAGCATTGAGGAATGCAGACGAGCAACAAGCAAATATCAAACACAGATGAGTGTTGGGAAGTGCAGACGAGCAACAACAATTATAACCATGGGTAACTGCTGGGGGAGGCAAATGAGTAGTACCAAAGTGAGAACACAGACGAGCGTTGGGAAGTGCAGACGAGTAACCATAAGGTATGAACACATACGAGTGTTTGGGAAAGCAGACGAGCGACAAGCAGATATCAAACACAGACGAGTGCTGGGAAGTATTTCAATGATGGCAGTGAAACCCAAACATGAAATCTATGGGGAAATCTGGCATTCAGCTGCCTGCTGGGCATCCTTCACTTGTGGAAAGATAATCTTCTTGGTGATCCCATCTGCCATGACTTAGCTGGGGAATATTATGTTTGGGGGAATGTGACGCCATCCTGCAAAACCTGCAACAACAGAAAACACATATGTGCCCCGGGGAATTGCATGGTATGATATGTTCATCCATCGTCACCCGACACTCAGAGAGGATTTCAAATGTTTCCCTGCAATGTCAATTTCTTTTTAGAAAACAAATCACCATGTTTTAAATGCGATGCTTATTATTTTTTCCAAAAATTCAGGATATTTTTTGCAAACAAAAGATAAACACAACACAGCTTTTTGACTGAATATTCCTTTATTGAAAGGCCTCTGAATAGGCAAAGTTTTTTTTTACATCAGGAAGCAACCACCTGGAAAGAGGTAGCTACCATAAAATTGAGAAAAATAAACTATCCTAATGGCAATGGGCACGACATCCCAATGAGTTTCCTTCTTGCTATGACCAGCATGTCTTCAAAACTTTATATTCTTGCCTTTGCTTTCTGAGAAAGATGAGGGGACTGGTTCCTATCCTTCTGACATTGTCAGGCTGTACGAAACGATGCTTTGGTTCAGATTACTCGGACCGCAGTTGTTCGCTTATTCCCTTGTTTTGCGTGAATCGCCCTTTCGGGTTTTCAATCCACCGGGATACCCTTTTTTGCCTGAGTTGTCTGATGTGGCTTTTCAACTCAGCGGGTGTACGTTTTTTATTTATTTTCCCTAACTTTTGCCCGAGCTTTTTATTCTGTTTTTAGCTCGCCGGGATGCCCTTTTCTTGCCTGGACTTTAATTTTGTTTTTGTGTCCAGCGGGTCTTTTTATGCGAAGTATTTTTTAATTGCGTCCGAGTTAACAGGGGATTGGAAATCTTCTCCATCCATAGTGGTGAGCATCAGTGCTCCTCCTGAGAAAACTTTCTTCACTATGAATGGTCCTTCGTAGTTTGGGGTCCACTTGCCCCTGTGATCTGAACCTGGAGGAATGATCCTCTTGAGCACAAGTTCTCCTACTTGATACTCCCGAGTACGTACTCGTTGGTCGAATGCTTGCTTCATTCTCCTCTGATAAAGCTGACCATGACATATAGCTGCTAATCTCTTTTCCTCAATTAAGCATAGCTGATTGTATCGCGCACGTACCCACTCAGCCTCATCAAGCTTCACATCCATCATCACACGCAATGAAGGAATTTCTACCTCGACAGGCAAAACTGCCTCCATACCATATACCTATGAGAAAGGAGTTACCCCGGTTGACGTCCTAACTGACGTTCGGTACCCATGCAATGCAAATGGTAGCATCTCATGCCAATCCTTGTAAGTGACAACCATCTTTTGCAAAATCTTCTTAATGTTCTTATTAGCCGCCTCTACCGCACCATTCATCTTTGGTCGGTAAGGAGAAGAGTTATGATGCTGAATCTGGAAGTCCCGTCACAATTCTGCCATCATCTTGTTATTCAAGTTGGAACCATTGTCAGTAATGATTTGCTCGGGCACTCCGTATCTGCAAATAATGTCTCTTTTCAAAAACTTGGCTACCACTTGACGAGTGACATTGGCATAAGACGCTGCTTTAATCCACTTAGTGAAGTAATCGATCGCAACCAAGATGAAGCGATGACCATTTGAAGCAGTAGGCTCTATTTTCCCGATCATGACAATGCCCCACATAGAAAAGGGCCAAGGAGATGACATGACATTGAGCGGGCTAGGAGGAACATGCACCTTGTCTGCATAAATCTGGCACTTACGGGCGTACGAACAACAATCTGCATCCATTATCATCCAATAATACCCCGATCCCAACAACTTCTTAGCCATCGCATGTCCTCCTGCATGAGTACCGAAAGATCCCTCGTGGACTTCTTGCATTAACAGGCTTGCTTCGTGTCTATCCACTCATCTGAGCAAGACCATGTCAAAGTTCCTCTTATACAAAACCCCATCTGTATTTAAGAAGAAGCTAGCAGCAAGTCGTCTTAAGGTCTTCTTGTCGTTGGATGATGCCCCGGCTGGGTATTCTTGCTTTTCCAGGAAAAGCTTGATATCAAAGTACCAAGGTTTCTCATCAGACATTGCGTCTACAGAGAAAACATAAGTTGGTGTGTCAAGATTGGAAATGTCAATCCTGGGCACATAGTTCCAACACAAGACTTTGATGGACGAAGAAAGAGTAGCCAATGCATCAGCAAATTGATTCTCGTCTCGTGGTATGTATTGAAGCTTAACCGTTGTGAAGAACGTCAATAGTTTTCTGGCATAATCCCTATAAGGAATTAAGTGTTCTTGATGTGTATACCATTGCCGGTAACCTGATTTATAACGAGGGCTGAATCTCCGAATATATCGAGGGTCTTAATCCGAAGATTAATAGCCTCCTCTATTCCCATTATGCACGCCTCATATTCCGCTTCATTGTTGGTGCAGCCAAAAGTAATTCTGGCAGCGAAGGGAAAGTGAACACCTTCAGGAGTGATGAGAACAACACCAACTCCACGTCCGTTGATATTGACTGCCCCATCAAACATCAACATCTATTTGGATTCAGGGTCTGGCTCCTCCTCCGGAAGTGGTTCCTCGCAATCTTTTGCTTTGAGGTACATGATGTCCTCATCAGGGAAATCAAACTTCATTGGCTGATAGTCATCTTCAAGAGGTTGCTGTGCAAGGTAATCTGACAATACACTTCCTTTGATGGATTTCTGGGAAGTATATTGTATATCGTACTCTGTTAAGATCATCTGCCACCTAGCAACCCTTCCGGTTAACGCTGGTTTCTCAAAGATATACTTGACAGGATCCATTTTTGAGATTAGTAGTGTGGTATGGGTCAACATATATTGTCTCAGTCGGCGAGCAGCCCATACCAAAGCGCAACAAGTTTTCTCGAGCAGTGAGTAACGGGATTCACAGTCGGTAAAATTTTTGCTAAGGTAATAAATAGCGTACTCTTTTTGACCAGACTCATCATGTTGGCCTAGAACACACCCCATTGACCCTTCTAGCACGGTCAAGTACATGATAAGCGGCCATCCTGGAACTGGAGGCATTAGAATCGGAGGTGTCTGCAAATATTCTTTTATCTTTTCAAAGGCTCTTTGACAGTCCTCATTCCACCTGACCATTTGCTCTTTTCTTAGCAACTTGAATATTGGCTCACACGTGGCAGTTAGATGAGATATGAACCGTGAAATGTAGTTCAATCTCCCTAAGAACCCGCACACTTCTTTTTCTGTTTTCGGTGCAGGCATATCTTGTATTGCTTTTACTTTTGCAGGATCCACCTCGATTCCTTTCTGACTAACAATAAAACCCAGCAAGTTTCCGGAACGCACCCCGAAAGTGAACTTGTTTGGATTCAACCTCAGCTTATACTTTATCAGTCTATCAAACAGCTTTTTGAGATTGACCAGATGCTCCTCTTCGTCCCGGGACTTGGCAATCATGTCGTCCACATAGCATTCAATTTCCTTGTGTATCATGTCGTGGAACAATGTGACCATAGCCCGCTGATACGTTGCCCCAACGTTCTTCAAACCAAAGGGCATCACCTTGTAGCAGAATGGACCCCACGGGGTAATGAATGTTGTTTTCTCCATGTCTTCCGGTGCCATCTTGATCTGATTATACCCGGAGAAGCCATCCATGAAGGAAAATACCGAGAATTGAGCGGTGTTATCTACCAGCACGTCAATGTGAGGTAATGGAAAATCATCCTTTGGACTTGCTCTGTTTAGATCCCGATAATCAACGCACATCCGAACTTTGCCGTCTTTCTTTGGTACAGGAACAATATTAGCTACCCAAGGCGGGTAACTAGTTACGGCAAGGAATCCGGCATCCCACTGCTTCTGAACTTCCTCCTTGATCTTCATCGCCATGTCAGGACGAGTTCTTCTCAACTTTTGTTTCACAGGAGGATAGTCTTCTCTCAATGGTAGCTTATGCACAACAATGTCAGTATCCAACCCTGACATATCTTGATACGACCAGGCGAAGATATCCACATATTCACGTAGCATACCAATCAACTCTTTCTTTACCTCGGCCTGCAGACTGGCCCCAATCTTTATCTCTTTCTTCACATCTTCAGTCCCGATGTTGATGATCTCTATTTCTTCCTGATGAGGCTGAATGACCCTTTCCTCTTGTTTCAACAACCTGACCAATTCTTTGGGGAGTTCACAGTCTTCCTCAACCCCTTCATCAGCTTGGTAGATAGGATTGTCAAAGTCATGCGTGGTCATAGCAGGAACGTTATCACTAGAATCCGGATGATCAACACTGCACAGATGATGTGCTTATTTCAGAATCTGTTTGTTTCTTTCAAAAGAGACGCAAACACACAAACAAAAGCAAAAAAAGGAAAAACACATTGCCATTTTATTCTTTTTTTTTTGTGAAAAATTTAAAACGAAAGAAAAAGAACGCAATTTGCTTGAAAAAATGTCCTTTATTTCATGGTAAAATATAAATGCATTAAAAGCATGGTGGGCCTACAAATGGATCCGTGCACCTTGGGCAGAGTGTAGGATTGACATGCAACATGATAAAAAAGGAAACAAGTAAATTACTTTGATTTCCAGGTAACTTGAACGATGTCCTCAGCATACCAGTTCTTGAGTTCTTCCCCGGGTGCACACGGGTGAATCCAGCTATCCCAGTCACAGTCACTATCTCCTTCTTCGCTTGTTGCACAGATGTGGTTGCGATTGAGCATTCCGGCGCTTGTGAAAGTTATGGCTTTACCACTTTGAGGCCAGTTGGATCCACCAGGTTGGTAACCAAGACCAAACTTGTCATCTTTCTTCTCTAATTCCAGCAACTTGCCCCAACCCTGGGCGCTTCCAGATTGAACCACTTCTTTGGCCTTCTTGTAGAAGTGAATGTAGATCCCTTCCTTCTCATTGTTCCTCTCTACCGGAGCCAAAATGCTGACATTAACCGCTTCGAAGGCCTGACACAACGTTTCATGGATCTCTTTGTCCATCTCTACGTATTTGAAAGTTGATAGGTGGCTCACAAAGATATCTTCTTCCCCACACACAGTGATTACTTGGCCATCAACCACGTATTTCAACTTCTGATGCAAAGTGGAAGTTATTGTACCTGCAGCATGAATCCAAGGACGTCCCAGCAAGCAACTATACGTAGGTTGAATATCCATGACGTAGAATGTGCTCTTGAACACTTGAGATCCTATCTTCACAGGTAACTCAACTTCTCCGAACACAGACCTTCGGGACCCATCAAAGGATTTAACTATCAAATCACTGGGTCGCAAGACGATGCCATCGACATTCAACTTCATTAAGGCTTTCTTAGGGAGTACGTTGAGAGAAGAGCATGTGTCAACCAGGACATGTGACAAAACAGCACCCGTACACTCCATGGTAATATGCAGTGCTTTGTTGTGATTGCGGCCTTCTGAAGTCAGATCTCTATCTGTGAAGCCCAACCCATGGCTTGCATTCACACTGCCCACTATAACCTCCAATTGATTAACAGTTATCTCCTGAGGAACGTATGCCACCTGCAACACTTTCAGCAAGGCTTCTCTGTGAGCTGGAGAACACATCAACAAAGACAAAATTGATATCTTGGACGACGTCTGATTCAACTGCTCAACTACCTTGTAGTCACTCTTCTTTATTATCCGCATAAATTCCTCCACTTCTTTCTCAAAGGTACCTTGTCCAGCAACAGGAGTTGTCATTTCTTCGGTCGCTATTTGCTTTCCTTTAGCCTTTGCCACAGCTTCAGCTTCAGGATCTCCTCTCAGAGCTTGAGGAACAAAAAGACGCCCACTTCTTGTAAAACCACCAACCCCTCCGACGTTCACCACAGTCGGGTCAATTGTTACTGCCTTACTCTCAACTTTCTGTCCTTCCACATACACATCTGAGCCATAATGCCATGGGATGATTTTATCATCAGTATAAGGAACATGCCCGGGAACAGTAATAGTAACAGGACTAACTTCTGGAGCATATATAGTCACAGGCTCCCTCCTGGCAGGTACTTCAACTGGATCATAGTATATTGTTATAGTGGACACACAATCACCTCCATTATCAACTTTATCAAACTGCAACGACCCTTCATCAATCAGATGCTGTAGCCCCACTTTCAAGTCTTCACAGCCGTTCACTGAGCTCAAACACTTTTCACAATCAGAACCACATCCCGGAAACACTTGTCCTTTTAACAACCTTTCTTTCACTACCAGTAGTGGAGTCTTCACTTCTTCTACGCTCAGAATCAGGCTTAACTTCTCACCTCCGTCAACAACATTTATTCTAGCCCCTCCATGGTTTGGAATAAGGTTTGAAGTAACATTAGGCAGTGGTGCGAAGTTAATCGCCTTTGAGTCGATCAAATCTTGAACTTTATGCTGTATCGCCCTGCACTTCTTAGTTGAGTGCCCGGGTGCCCCTGAATGGAATGCGCATCTAGCATTGGCATCGTACCCCACTGGAAGCTCTCCAGGTGGAGGTGGTGCTAATATCCTCAGTTGTATCAAGTTCAGGTCTAACAACCTCTGCAGCAGTGCAATATATGTCATGGGAATTGCTTCAAGAACCCTATTAGTTGGACGAGCTTGTCTGGGTTGATAAGGTCTTTGCTGATAATTGTTACGTTATGGTTGTTGCTGTTGTTGCTGTTGGGGTTGAGCCTGTACCTGCTGCACAGGACTTGAAGGAATAGTGACAGCTGCCACTTGCTCATATGATCTTCTATATCCTCGGCCCCGTCCTCGGCCATACACAACATTGGTTTCACCTTTTCTCCTTCTCGGAGGTCCATTAAAAGCTTTTCTTACACCGCTTGAGCTACTCGCGCCGGTGTCCTGAATCTTCCCCATCTTTAACAAAGTTTCGACCCTCTCGCCTGCTATTACTATATCATTGAACTTGGTTGCCGAACAAGACGCCAACCTCTCGATAAACACCCCTTGCAATGTTCCCATGAACATATCAGCCATCTCATTCTCCAGCAAGGGTGGTTGTACTCTGGCAGCAAGCTGACGCCACCTTTGAGCATACTCCTTAAACCTCTCCTTAGCATTTTGAGACATGGTCTGCAGTTGAGTGCGATTTGGAGCCATGTCCAAATTGTACTGGTATTGCTTTACGAACGCCTCTTCTAAGTCCTTCTAGCTCTTAATGTTAACCCTACTCAGCTTCATATACCACTCCGAAGAAGCCCCCACCAGGCTATCCTGGAAGTAATACATCCATAGCTTCTCGTCATCAGTATGGGCAGCAATTCTTCCTACAAAGGACTGGAGGTGGGTCTTTGGACAAGTTGTGCCATTGTACTTCTCGAAAGTAGGAACTTTGAACTTGTAAGGGATTCTAACCCCTGGAACCAAGCCCAAGTCAGTAATATCAAACCCCAGAGAGCTCTGAGATTGAATGGCCCTGATCTGTTTAGCCATCTCTTCAAACTTTCTGTTCATTTCAGTCCCTTGGCCTTCTTCTTCGTCCAGCAACATAAACTGTTTGTCTTGACCATCCATCTGTACATTGTTCAGTCCATCATTGATAATGGTGACCCCTGGCTGTGCCACAGGGATTTCCACTTGACGGGCGCCAGCACCGTTGCGATTACCTCCATCAACAACCCCATTGTTCCTGGCTTGACTATTTTCCACCATCTCACGTAAACGTTCCTGATTCTGACCCATCCCTGCCATAAGGGTCATGAAATTGTCCATTCTCAACCTCAAGTCAGCTAAATCAGCCTGCATTTGATCCATCACTCTTTCTCTATTGACTTTTGTGGGATATCTGTGTACAGTTGGTTGCTCTCGAACCTTCCTGGGAGCTATAGTGCCTGAAAGGACATAAACGTTAGAAACTGAAGAACTACCTGCAAAACAAACAAACACGTTATATTCATGCAATGTAACTACTCATGTTTCCAAGTTTAGGCATTTATGTGCCCCAGTTCTGGTATTTGCTCCAGATAACCACTTTGAGTATTAATTTTCAAACTTTCCCTTTTAAAGAGTGTTCAGATCTTAGCAGTATCAGACAAACAGGCTTTGCATATTCAGAAATGGTAATTTGAATATTAACACTGCATAACATGGATAACCCACTGCCGGCCAAAAGTTAGAGCACAAACAAATTCCCCGAAGGGTTACAAGTTAATTCATGAACAACAGACAAAAGATAAAGCAAGACTCCTACAACAAGTCTGTAGGTAGTCTGAACAACAGTAAATAAAATCTAAACTAAAAACCCAGGTTCTTCTGCAGCCATCACCTCTGTCCTGGTCTTCTTCACACCTGCTCTCAGCTTGAGCTCTTCAATCTCTTTCAATGCCTCCTCCAAGGCCATTTGACTTTGTGCCAACTGCTGAGTCTTTTCCCTTCGTATGTTATGGACTTGTTCCACTTCCTCTTTCTTGAAGGCCATTTGTACCTCGAAAAACTCTTCTTTTTCTTTATACTTCCTCTGCTCCTGTTCCCTTTGGCCTTGCAACCAAACAATGGACTGGCGAGCTTCTTTAAGAGTCTTCGAAGTCTTCTTACGCTCCGCTTCTCTTTTTGATTCCATCAGACCCAATCTCTGAAAGTGAGCTTCCCTTCCAGCAAACTCTTTCTCTTTAGCTTCCAAGGAGGCTTGCATCTTCTGTAGCTTTCCCTCTGTTTCATTCTTGGCACGATTGGCAAGATGGTACTAGTTAACCATTTCAGCATTCTCTACCCGGACCTCGTGCAGCTGAGCTTCCAATTTCTTATATTCTTCAAGAGAGACAGTACTCTGACATGGCACTTCTTTGGGATATAATGGAGCTTCCATTGAGAATGGCATGAGAACTTCCTCTACACGTTTATGCAACCATCTAGCAAAAGGAGGATATGTCTTGGGATCTACCCTTCCAAAATCCCTCTTACCTTTCTTCACCCTGTGAGCCCAAGCCTGAGATTCTTGTAGGACTAACTCCTTGTTTCCCTCCACAGGAAAATACAAAGACTCAGCAAATTCTTCCATACTGGGTGGATCTCTCAGAGGAAAGCCAAATTGCTTCCTGACTAATGTTGGATGATAACTGATCACACCCTTTCTTCCTAGCAAAGGCACTCCAGCAAATCTTCCACAACTAACCAGCAACTCCTTTCCCAGCAAATCTCGGTCATATCCCCAAGCTATATCCTCAGAAGTTAGCCCCATTAGCCTCCTAGACCACCTCCATTCATCTCTCATATCCTTGAAAGAGCCTGACATTGGCAATTGCCTAGAAAACCACTCAGCAAATAATGAAGCACAACAGCCCACTGGTCCACCTTTGCCTTTCTCATTCCGGTAATGGATGTTGTAGTAGAAATCTCCCAACAGAGTTGGCACAGGATTGCCTTTAGCAAAAATGGAAATCACTTCCAAGCTCACAAACTCCTTTTCTCCCGGGAAAAGACTAGATCCATATACCATCAAAGCCACCACAACACCAAAGTCTCCCCACTTACCCTCTTTGGCATACTCTTCAGCCTCTGGTATAAGCACATTCCAAGGGAGTCCTCTGCCTTCACTGTCCTTCAAAGCCTTCTTGACCTTAGCAAATGGTAAACGATAGACTCTAGCTATATCTTCTTCCTTTAGAACCACCTCAGACCCATAGTAAGGCAAAGTATCTCTGACTGGAACACCCAAAATGCTGGAAATCTCCTCCAAGGTAGGAACCAAGATGTAATCTGGAAATACAAAACACCGCAGCAAGGGATCATAAAACTGAAGCAAAATGTGCAAGCTATCCTTATGGTCTGCAGTAGGTTTGTCCATGTACTTCAATATCTGACCATACCTCTTTCTGAAATTCCCTAAGACTTGGTCATGCATCAGCCCTGCTAATTTCTGAACACTCTTGACTTCTGGTTGGAGAAAAGTATAATGAACATTCTTTTTCCTTGTAATTCTCTTAACTTCTGCCATTTGGAGAGCTTATAATTACCAGAACTGGGTGCTGACTGTGAACAATAACCTAAAAAATGGAAACACAAATGGTTAATGCAAGTATGATGCAATGCAAATGCAATGCAGGCATATGATCAATCTGGGACCATCTAGATACTGAACACTGAATAATATCCCTCTGAATAACTGAAAACCAAAATCCTCTGAGTCACAATCCTCTGATAGAAACTCTCAGAACCAAGGGACCAAGAAAACCAGAACCATAAGGACCGATTCATAACAAGGACCATACTGATAATGAGGGTATGTAGAGGCCAAGGGTTCCTGCAAACCTGTAAACCCCTCCCGATCTCACTGGTGTGCTCCGGGTCAGACATCACGGACTCTCAAAGCCGAATAGCAATAATACGTTCACCATTTCCGAGAAATGGCTCATGACCAAATCAGGGAATCGGTTCGGCATTATGTACTACGCAGGGAGGCCTCAGCTGAGTCCGGGAAAACAAGGTCATCCTATGTAAGTTCCAGGTGGGCCCTCGGATGCGAATGGATTTGCCACAAAATGTGGTCTGCCAATGTCATCACTAAAGAGATATGTTTCCACAAGGTTCTCAATGATCGGTCCCTAGCTGCACATAACTATCAAGGTTATGAAATGAGAGAGGAAGATCCCCAAATCAAGACATTTCCAAGACAGTCGCAAATCTGGGCGTGGAACTCACTACTACCCCCATGACAAGATCTCATGAGGCCAAAGTGGAACCACTCTAAGTCCTAAGGTGCACTCGAGCCGTGGTAATGAGCTTATCTCTCAGAAACAGTATCACCCAAGCCCACCAAATAGAAAATCCAGTCCAGACAGTCCAGTATGATATATGATGTGGAAAATAAATACAGAAAACTGTAAATAAAGCTGTAAATAAACTGCAAATGAAACAACAGTAAAATACAACACACAACAACAAACAATCAACACCCAAAGAAACAGAAACACGCAAGCTCTAGGAGAGACTCTCAAGGGAACCAGAGATTTTGGGTTCGAGTCCCCAGCAGAGTCGCCAGCTGTCGCTCCCCGGATTTCCATCCTGGTACAAATGCGAAAGTGGCGCGAAAAGATGTTAGAGTCGCCAGAAAGACATTTTTATCCCGAAGGAACGGGAATGGTAATGCTGCACAAACCAGAAGAAAAGAAAAAGAAGGACACGGGTCCTGCGAACCAAAGAGACTGAGTTCGGGAGTCGGTTACGACCTGGGAAGGTATTAGCACCCCAGATCGTTCGCCGTACTCGACGGGATCCACGCTTGCAAAGAAATCTGTTTCAAAGGGTGAAGAAATGAAAGCTGCTGCAAAGAAAAGGAACTGAACTGGATAAAAGAAACGAAAACGGAACTGAGAAAGAAATGAAATGGAAAAATGTAGGGAAAATAAAGATTGTGCTCGAACGGGCCCTACCCCACTGCCTACGTACCTCATCTGGACAATGAGGATCAGAGTCGCCGTAGTTCCCCTAACTAGGGGTGGAAAGGATTGCTTGTGTCTTAAGGCTTGAACTTCCTATGTCAATGCTCAGATGTTGCAGGCTCGGACGATGAGTGTGTTACTGTCTTGCAAAGTGACAAGTAGGAGCAAGTTCGCGGACGAAGCGAAGGAGATGAGAAAATAATTCCCGAAGGAGAGACGCTTATTGTTTGTTTGTGTTTTTCAGAAGCTTTTAGGAGTGTGTCACAAGGAAGTGAACTCAAGCTCTTTTCCATGGGATGTGTATTTGTCACTACATTCCAAGATGGAATAATAGAACAAGCACACTCAAGTAAGGAGAAGATCCCCAAAACTTGATTCCAGAGATTAAGGCTTAGGCTCACTAACTCATTGAATTTATTAAGTGTTTTTTGTATTTTTGAATGAAGAAGTGTTTTTTATGATTTTCTTGGTGAAGATGGTATCCTGATCAGACTTGTGCATCACAAAACAAGCTTGTACTATCCCAAGATAGGAAGACTACAAGTGTTTCATGGAATAAGGCTATTGCTCAAGAGATCACTTCAAGCTTTATTAAATGTCTTTTTAGGGTTTTGAGATGAGAGGATAAGAGAAACAAAAGGACCACAAAGGTAAACGTCTAATGGGGAACTAATGAATCCTAATTGTTATCATGCAAAAGACAATCCTAGGTTAGTGAGGTTTACTATCCTAAAGGAGGAGAAGATAAGAAGAGAAGAAAGAAGAATAGAAGAAGGAGGAAGTAAGGCCTAAGCCCCAACAATCACAATAATAGTATCAATGAAGAAAGAGAAGAGATAAGACTTGGAGATGTGGGAATCACATCCACACCTCTCACTTACCAAAGCCCCTGAAATGGTTAGTGACACAAGAATAAATGCAACACAAATTGAACATAATGTAAAACCAAAGTCACACAACCAGAATTGAAGTCTTAAACACAAATGCCAAATGCAAATTCAAAGCACAAGAATGAGAAAAGAACTATACAACTCAACATGAAGCACTATGAATTACCATGACAAAACAAAGTAAACATGAGAGAATACAAAGCAAACTAGTCAAAGCAACACCACAAAGTGCAAGAACAGAACCCTAACATGTTAAGGAAGTGCCTAAGGATCATGTAAGATGAGGAGAAGAAGTACACAAAGTCAAGTATTTACATCATGAAAAGCAAAGAAGCAAAGAAAGTGAAGTGAACATGCATAAGAGTGAATGAACTTAAAAAAAAACCAACACAAACTTTCTCAAGGCACAAGCATCAACTCAAGACCAGGGGGTATCAACAACCTAAAAAAAGCTCTAAACCACTTAAAGAAGTTGGCACAAGTGCCCTTCTAACCTAAGGAGTGACCATATGACCCAAAAGAAGCAAAAGGGAACAAGTAAGGAACAAAAATTCAAATCAATTCAAGTATACATCCAAAAATTCCACAAACTTGCACAAAGAATCCTTAATCATACAATACCAACATGCCAAAAGGAGAGTATCAAAATCAGAAGCTTAGCCATTCAAATAAAGGTTCAAACATGGATTAGGGTTAGAAGGCTTCATGCACAAGTTAGAGACCAAAATCACTTAAGCAAACTTCTAAAAATCAGAACAAAAATCATCAACAAACTACATCTCATCATGAATCCAGAGCAAAAAGAATCAGTTCCAAATTCAAAATAATGATCAAAATAGAAAATAAACAAACCAGCATGCTTCAAAATGAAATAAAAAACAATTAATTAAAAGAAACAATTAATTCCAGTGTGGCAATTAAAAATAAATGAAAAATAAAAATGCCCAAAATTAAAGAAAACTAAAAGAATCACTTATGAATTTTTTTATAATTTTTGATGACCTAAATCTATTTTTAAGAATTGAAAACCAAACTGAAAAAAAATAAAAAATAAAAAGAAATAAATTAAGAGAAACCAGGCCAGGGGTGCATTCGGCAGACAATCCAATTCATTTTAAATGGGCCTTCAACGCATGGGGGTGGGGATAGCAGGACAAGCCCAATGGCTTCAGCGCAGCTCACCACAATTATGGTGAATATTCACAAAATCAGGAAGAAATAATAACCAATGGATCAAGTCAACGCATGAGATTAAGTCAACCAATAATCCAAGTCACCTCATTCATTGGCCCTAGGTGAGAGTGCATGTTAATTAAGGTGAGGTGAGAAACAAAATGAATTATCAGATTTAAAATTAAAACATAAAACACGTGAGTGAGAGTGTGAGAAATTAATGTGATGTCACTCTAATAACCGTCCAGATGAGATATCCAAGGGCTAGTGTTCATCTTCTTCAATCAAACAAAACCAGAATCCGGTGACCAGAGCCCTAGCTCCGGCACCGGAAAACTCAACACTATGAACAAAACATCACATAAATAATTCAAAACCTCCAGATCAAATCATTAAGTCAAGCTGAATCCAAATATGTTCATGAAATTCACAAAAGATCCAAGAGTAATCCAGATCGAAGACAAAAAGTTTCATGTAACCAACTGCAAATCAACATATCAAGCTCATTTCACACTCATTTTACATTCAAAATAGATCAATAACATCAGCACAACATGTAGATCACAAAGAGCACAACCAATTTCATTTCTAGATCTGAGAATTTGATGCTAACCTGAGATCTACAGATCTGGAAATAGCTTGAGAGAAGCCAAAAAGAGCTGCAAATCCACTCCAAATACACTCTAGTTGCAAAATAAATGCAACTAAAGCCTTGAAAGCTGCTGGACCTAAGAACTCGAAGCTTGCTGCACTGAAATGGCAAGATGTGAAATCTTGAGGATTAGCTTGAACAAGTGGTTGATTCTGACTCTTTGCACTTCACTGATCAAGAATATGCTATTGGTTCTTGCAAATGGTGAGTGTATGATGAGATTCGAAGATAATTGCAAAATGAGCAAAAACATGAGAGTGAACAAATGCTATGGATCTCAGGAGAAATGAAACCCTAATTAGCTTATATATGGTGCATGCTTTCAGTGCTTGAAATTGCAAGGGAAATGCACGTGAGAGAAGGGTGTGAGGATGCTTTTGCAAAAAATGCAAGAGTGGTGTGAAGTGGTGAAATACTCTTGCTATCCTCTCTTTCCTTGCACATGTTCAAGCATAATCCAGCCCTTGATTCATAACTGGAAGCATCCTGGCCCTTGGATGTGAGGGTCATGCATTTTGAATGATCATGCAATTTTGCACCTTGTGTGGTATACCTCACCTCATGCACGAATTTGATGATGTTTTTGGAGAAAAATAACACTTATGCAATGCCTTGTAACATTATGATCTTATTTGGTCCATGAAATAACTTGGAAATGATGTACATGAGTTTTTGCATTTGAGTGAAGCTTGAAATTTAAGGCATGCCCTAAAAAATAAGCAATTTTCCAAGGGCCTATCTCACAATCCATGAGGGCTATGAAAATGTAATTATACTTTTTAAAAATGGGAGAACCTAATCTTCAACTTTCATGTTTGATGGCAACTCATTTGAAGCTTTTTTCACCAAGTTATGTGTCTTTGAAAATTAGGGCAAAAAGTTGCTAAAAATGGCAAATTCCATGACCAACCATATGCCAAAAATAGAAAACTCCTCAAAACCTTTTGATTCTTGATCTTTGACTTTTCCAAACCTCTTCTAAGGTTATAAGAACATCCCTTGACTTGAAAAATAGGGTTGGACCCTTTGAAATCTTACAGTTGACTTCTAGAATACATAGTTGACCAATTTCTTCTTTTACAAGCAACTGATGAAATACCTGACTTCCACAAGGAGTTTTCTCACCAAATTTCATCCCTAGGATATTCTCATCATATGAAAGACTTTTCCCAGATGAAATGGCCAAAGTCACAAAGTTTTGATGCTTGAAAGTGAAACCCTAATTTGGGATCATTGTGTAGGAGCTTGCCCTAGCTTGAATTCCTTGATGATCTCCCAACCTTTTGGGCTTTTGTAAATGATCTTGGACTTGTGAATGTCATGTAGACTCTTCATGGGCCTTGGACAAGTCCACTGGGTCTCTTGCTATAACTTTTAATGCCTCAAATCCACCAACAATTGATCATATGCCTAATGCTAGAACATGAGAATGTTATGCTTTACTTTCCATGCAAAAATGCCAAGAATATGATGTACTTATGATGATTATGATATGATGATGATGCTTAAAAACAAAGAGGGTACATTTGGGGTGCTACACCCATCCATCTCTATATACTTATAAGTAGCCAGCTGGCTAACGAAAATGTCTTCCTCCCCGCAGATTGTGATGATCTGACCTTCCCACTCAAATTTTAATTTCTGGTGAAGGGTAGATGTAACAATGCCAGCGGCGTAAATCCAGGGTCTACCAAACAAATAGCTGTAGGCCGGCTGAATGTCCATCACGAAGAAAGTAGTTTTAAATATTTGTGGGCCAATCATCACGGGTAATTCAATATCTCCAAGCACTGATCTCTTAGAGCCATCAAACGCTCTTACCACCAAGTTACTTGGACGCAATGCCAAAACATCATATTCTAGCTTCACCAAGGCTTTCTTTGGAAGGACATTGAGCGAGGACCCAGTCTCTACCAGCACATGAGAAAGAACAACACCTTTGCACTCTAATGTGATGTGTAAAGCCTTATTATGATTGCGTCCCTCCGTCGTTAAATCAACATCTGTGAATCCCAGTCCATGACTGGTGTTAACATTTGCAACCACTGTTTCCAGATGATTAACCGTAATCTCTTCCGTCACGTAGGCTGCGTGCAGGACTCTCAAAAGTGCATTCCTATGGGCTTCGGAACACATTAACAATGACAAAATAGAGATTTTGGAGGGTGTCTGATGAAGCTGGTCCACCACCTTGTAATCACTCTTTTTGATTATTCTCATGAACTCATCTACCTCTTGGTCAAAAGATGTATTCGGAGTTTCTTTAACAGCTGGCTCTTCGGGTACCACACTCTTCCCTTTTGCTTTAGCAGCAGCCTCTGCTTCAGCATTAGGTCTTGGTATTTGTGAGGCAAAAAGGCGTCCGCTTCTGGTGAAGCCTCCGCCTCCCCCAACATTGTCAACTTGTGGTGAAGAGGTTGATGAATCTAGAGTGATCTTCTTTCCGTCGCAGTAGAGATCAGAGCCATAGTGCCAAGGTATGGCATTACTGCTTTCATAAGGAATGGGTCCAAGTACCGTAATGGTGACCGGACTGATTGCTGCAGCGGAAGGAACTATGATGGTATGCGGGTCGTAATAGATTGTGACAGGAGATCTGACAGTAGGTGTTACAGTTTGTTGTTGAAAATTGTTGTTGGGATGAGCAGCTGCCGGGTCATAATAGATCGTGACAGTCGAGACATCTTCGTTAGCGTTTGTTGGTGTTGTAGGCGATTCTGTTGATAAGATGGGTGTTGATGTTGTAGAAGTAAGCGTAACTGAACTTTGGTTTATTGAAATGATGGATGGAGTGATTGCTGGAGTTGTGGATGAATCAGTGGGAGTGATGGTTGTTGCAGCTGTAGGAGGATCTATTGTTGCTGAAGAAAGAGTTGTTGATGTTGTAGACGCTGTTGTGGTAATTTGCAAAATTCCATCTCTGATGAGGCCATCTATGCCAAGCCTTAGCCTCTCACAACCATTAATAGTAGTCTTGCGAGATTTGCAGCAGGCCTGACAACCTGGGAACACTTGGCATCTTAAGAGTTGAGTTTTGACTTCTTCCAACGGTGTTCAAATCTGTGCAACACTATCAATCAGTGCAGATGGTTGGTCCTCCTCTATGGCATTAATCCTGGGCCCACCATGATTAGGCATAGGATTTCTGGTAACATTTGGAGGAGGTACGAAGTTGAGAGCTTTGGAATCGACCAGATCTTGAACCTTCATTTGCAAGGCTCTACACTTCTCAGTATTGTGACCAGGTGCGTTAGAATGGAAGGCACACCTAGCATTGGCATCATAATTCTTCGGGAGGTTGAGAGGATCTGGCGGAGCCAACGTTCTTAACTCAACCAGGTTGAGCTTCAGGAGTTGTGGCAGTAGAGCGACATAAGGCATAGGAATGGGGTCAATCACCCTATTTGCTTGAGATGGCCTCTATTGAAAGGGGCGCTGTTGTTGGTTGTTGTTGTTATTGCTGTACGATCTTTGTTGCGGAAAATGTGGTTGTTGCTGATAGTGTTGTTGTTGTTGTTGAGGAAAAAGTGGTTGTTGTGGAGCTGGAGCCGAGATAGTAATGGCTGCTACTGATCTGTGAGAGTATTGGGGTCTGCCCCTGCCTGCATGAATAGCATTTGTTTCACCCGCCCTTCGGGGTCCTGAAAAAGGTTTTTTTGTATTGTTGGAGGAACTTGCACCGTTGTCAGAGATTTTGCCCATCTTCAGAAGACTCTCTATTCTCTCCCCAGCTATGACTACATCAGCAAAGCTAGTGGAGGAGAATGCAACAAGTCAGTCTATATAAGTTCCCTGAAGAGTGTTCATAAACATGTCATCCATTTCTCGTTCAGACATGGGTGACTGGACAACAGCAACAAGCTGTCTCCACCTTTGAGTGTAATCCTGAAAGTTTTCCCTTGAAGATTGAGACATGCCCATTAGAAGGGTTCTATTGGGAGCCATGTCTAGGTTGTACTGGTACTGACGGATGAAGGCTTCGGCCAAGTATTTCCAACATCTTATAGTGGCCCTGGTCAGATGCGAATACCATTCTCTTGATGCTCCAGTCAGGCTGTCCTCAAAATAGAACATCCATAACTTCTCGTCCATGGTATAAGCTTTGAGTCTTACTAAGAAGGACTACAGATGAGTACGCGGGCAGGAGGTACCATTATATTTTTCAAAGCACGGGGGTTTGAATTTGTGAGGAATTCTCACCCCATCTACCAGCCCCATGTCCATTACGTCAAAGCCTAGGGAATTATGGGATTCTAGAGATCTCAGTTTCTCAGCGATCTCATCTAACCTTCGGTCATACACCTCATCCCCAGCCCCAATAACTGTGAACTGCTCTTCCTGAGGATCTTCTTGCAAGATCCTGCCTCCAGCAGTGTTTCCTTGAATATTCCTTGTGACATTAACATCTGGGTTCAGATGGGGCCCAAACTCTGACGGGTCGATGCGAGGCTGCCCGCGTTCATTATTGCTGGTTCCTCCTGTACCAGGGTCGTGTTCTTCAGGAGTCTGCCTTTCCACCAATTCCCTCAGTCTTTCTTGGCTCTGAGCTACGCCAGTCATCACAGCCATGAACTGGGTCATTTGCTTTCTCATCTCAACCCTTTCGTTTTCCATCTGGTTTCTTACTTCATTCAGGTCCCGTTGTACCTGATCCATCTGAATGCCCGGAAGGTTGTTTCGCATTGGGTACCGGTGTGTTCTGTTGACAGGGAACACTCGTCTTCGAGCAATGTTTCCTGAAGCCACAACAAAGTGAGAAACAAATAACAAACAAAAATCTAGAAAACAAAGAAAATTGTTAGTATGCAATGCAGTATGCTTATTTGTCTTCCAAGGGTATCCGGTTTGGTTCTTTGGTTTTGAACTTTCCAGACCTCGAGGAAATGCTGATGATGTTGAGATATTAAGCCCACCAAAATAAAACAAACTAATATATTACAAATGATGAAAATACATAGTTTGTTTACAATACATGCCCGTGGTGGGTCAAAATACAACAATAAAAAGAAAAGTACATCAAAAGAAAGAAATACAAGCAAAAGGATCAGACATCCAATCCAAAGTCATCCTCCTTGACTTCCTTCAGGAGGGCCTCAGTCACTGGACCAGCTGGGTGCTCTGTAATAGTCCTAATCAGGAGGTTCCTGGTAGTAATGGCATTGGTCAACCTCTTATGCTTGTCCTGATCCTTTGATCTTTTCAACCCTGCCCGGAGTTTCAATTCTGATATTTCCTTCTGAGCTGCCAACAAAGCCTCTTGTTACTTCTTCTCATTAGCCTCCAACTGCTCTATCTTAGCCTGAGTTCTCTGGTCTTCTTGTGCACGACTTCGGTGATCCTGATCCACCTAGCCTGCCTTTCCTCCAGATAATGCTCTGCCCTAGCTTTCTGAATCTTTGCCTCCTTGCAGGCATTCTTGAGTACCAACTCCCTGGCTCTTGCCTTCCGGATATAGTCATCTGTCTTCTCAATCTTGGCCAGATGCTCAATCTTGAGTCTTTCCAATCTCTCAATGTCCAGACGACGGTCGTTTCTCTCCCAGAGAGTCTTCTTCAGGGCTTCAGCTAGCTGATTATTCCTCTCTTTCCACTTTTCAAATTCTTCCAGGCTGACAGTTGTTGTAGGTTGTACTGTAGAAGGTCCAGGTGTATCTTCCAAGGTGAAAGGCATCCTGGTGATCTGAGCTCTAGTACGGGACCATTCAGAATACTGGGCTGAGGCAATATTGTTGCACCTTCCAAGGATGGCTGTTCCTTTAGTCTGGATGTTGTCCCAAGCCCAGGCAGCCTGTCTGACAACAACAGAGTTGGGTTGAACTTCGCAGTAGAGAGTCTCAGCCAAATCTTGTCCTCTGGGAGGATGAACCAAAGCATATCCCAACTGCCTCTTAAACAGTAAAGGGTTGTAGTTGATGCAACCTTTTAATCCTATCAGAGGCACATTAGGGTATTTCCCACAACTGGTAATAATGTCCTTGCCTTTGGTGCTTTGGGTGCACCATCTGATGTCAAAGCAATGAACCTCTTAGCCTAATTCTTTTGCTGATGGGGGTTCAAGAAGGCATATGATTTTGGCAAGTGTCTAAGCAGCCAAGAGTAGTATAGAGGAGCACAACATCTGACCAGCTTCCCCCTTTGCTTTTCATTTCTCTGATGGACTGAGTAATAAAAATCTCCTAGCAATGTAGGCACCGGGTTCCTCAGCAGGAACAAGTGGATGGCATTCTTACTCACAAACTTGGTCTCATCTGCAAACAATATAACCCCATATATACTGAGGGTTAACAGTGCACAGACAACCTTCCATTCTCCAACTACAGGGTGGCCTGGGAAATCAGGAAGTCCAAATGTAAGCCAGGAATCCCAGCTTTGGTTGTCATGTTCTGCTCAATAAGGGCAGGCTCCAAATGCAGTGCCCTGGCTATCTCTTCATTTCTGGGAGCAGTCATCTCTGGGTTGAATGGGATCCCTCTCCTGATAGGAGTTCCAATCAACAAGGAAAACTCTTCTAGCAATGGTCCCATCTGGAAATCAGGAAAGGTGAAGCATCTGAGTGGAGGGTTATAAAACTGCAATCATGTATGGATCATGCTCTTCTGAGATGCATCAAGATCCATGACCATGTCCAATATACCCCCATAGTGCTCTCTGAATAGTGGGATGTGGTCAGGTGTGATAAGGGATTGGACCTGCCTGATACCAGTCAAGGTAGGCTCAAAGAAGTGGTAAGATATGTTACTCTTTCTTGGAGTATCCATGAGTGCTGATAAAGAAGCTGAAGACAACTGCTGATGAAGATCACTGACTGATAAGCTTGAGGTAAGTCTCTGACAGACTGATGAAAATGCTGGAGGCGAGTCTCTGACAGACTGATGAAGATTACTGGAAAAGGAGACTGAAGCAGGCTGAGTAGCAGAAGGGGTCAAAACCAAACCAAATATGCAGATGGATACCCTATAAAACAAATAAGAAAATGTTAAATGATGCAATGATGATGTATGCAAATGATATGCAAAGGTTTGTGATCAAGAGCTGGATCTGATTATCTGGCTTGGTAAAGGTCCATGTATGTTCAAAGGTCCGGATGGAGGCTTAGAAATCCAGTAACCAAGGTGGGGGACTTAAATAAAGAGCCACATGTCCAGGGTAATCACAAGAACTGTCCAAAGTGGTGCATTCTTAAAACAAAACAGTAACAGGGTATGATGTGGTCAAGGGTTCCTGCAAAACCTGTAAACAACCCAACCCCCTCACATGTAATGTTCTAGAACAAGGATCCTCAGACTTAGATCAGTTATGAGAAGTGTAAACACTTCTAACCCGGAGGTACAGTGTTTACAATAACCATAAAGGATCCTCCTCTAATTCACCCCAGATTTTGAAGGTCATAATAAAGGTCATCCAGACTTAGCAGGCTTCCCAGATAGCCCTAGCACTACAGGAAATCTATAGCACATAGTTATCAAGAAGAAACCCACATCTGAACCGTGTTTCATATTCCCGCACCAGACCGAAATGGAATGGGAAAGAATATGAAGCCACTCTAGCCTAGGTGTCACTCAGGTCCCTGGTATAGGACCTTAATCACTTAATGGTCCCTGGTATGAATATGCATAAAATAGTAAAGAAAAGCAATAGATAAACTGTACATAAAGCAATAAATAAAGCAAGTAAATAAGCACAAGTAGCACATAACACCCCCGTAAACACAAATCAAACAAGCGCTAGGAGGAACCAACAAAAAGAACCAGAAGCCCTGGTTGCAATATAAGGGTCCCCAGCAGAGTCGTCAAACTGTCGCTCCCGCCAAATGACACCGGGTCAGAAGGGGTACAGACGCGAACGGTCGGCGAAAGGAGAACATGAAGATGAACGGAAAAGAGTCGCCAACTAGGCATTTTTATCCCGAAGGAAAGGTAATGCTGCATAAACCTGGAAAGATATGGATAAGACGGTCGCGAACCAGAGAAACTGAGAAAGGGGGTAGGTTACAACCTGGGAAGGTATTAGCACCCAGATTGTCCGTCGTACTCGACGGGATCCACGCTCGAAAGTTTGTGTTTAAAGGGGTAGTGTCTTTGCTATCTGTGTGCAAAATATGGAAAAGAATGTACAAGTGTCAGTGCAAGAAAGTGAAGTGAAATGCTCAGGAGCTGAGGCTTAAAGGAATAAT
Organism: Lathyrus aphaca; assembly: GCA_963966055.1. Taxonomy (NCBI): domain Eukaryota; kingdom Viridiplantae; phylum Streptophyta; class Magnoliopsida; order Fabales; family Fabaceae; genus Lathyrus; species Lathyrus aphaca. The sequence continues at coordinate 529,621,896 of OZ014524.1, forward strand.
GCTGGAAGAGGGGGGAAGAGACAGAGACTTTTGTTCGATAACAGTTAAGTTATGCCTACGTATCCTCTCATGCAATGAGGAAGTCAGTACACCGTAGTTCGATTCAAAGAGACTGAATGATAAATTGACTGATGAACTGCTTGCTTGTCTATGCTCAAGTGTATGACTTGTCTGGCTCAGGTGCTAACTGTCTTGCATTAGACGGAAGAAGCGAGTTCTCGTTTGTGAATGAAGATGATGAGAAGAGAATCTCGAAGGAGATGATTATTGCCTTGTTTTTGGTGTTTTCAATCTTTTATTGCTTTTTGTGTTTGTCATAAGATAATGAGCTTAAGCCTAAACCAAGGGTTAGTAAACTCATCACATCCTCCCTTTGATTAGGGGTAATGAGAATACCTTAAGTATGAAGTGAGCACCTCAAACTTAATTACCATGATGTAGGATTAAGATCATTAACCTACTTGTGATTATTTAGATGTTTTTGGTTTTTTTTGTTTAGTGTTAAGTAATGAGTTTAAGCCATAATCAAAGATTTAATGGACCCATTACACCATCCTAATAGAAGGATAATAGATGAGAACATTTAAGCTGAGGAAGATACCTCAACTTAATCCATGATTAGGGATTAACCTCATGACAAAACAAAGACTTTATTAAAGTGGATTTTAGTTAATGGTAAGATTAAGAAGTGGATTTTATGGTTTGTAAGACAACTTGAGGGGGACTTGTCCATTAACACTAGGGTTAGTCCTTCTTAACCAATTAAGGAAGAATTAGAACCCTAATGCAAAGCCCAAGTTACAAGCTTATTGTCTTAGTTATTATTAGATGGATTGATTAAGATATTTAAACACATTAAAGGTTTACCACTTAGGATTAAAGTTATACACTCCATCCTAAGAGAAGGATGCAGGCATAATCTTAATCACAAAGCCTTAAAACCTTAAAGGTTTAGTCTCTGATTATGAGATGAGAAGAAAGACACAAACGATGACACAAAGGTAAACCTAATGGGGGACTAATCAAAACCCTAATTGTTATCATGCTTGGGTGTTCCTAGGGTTTATGAGACTTGCAAGAGATCTTCAGGAAAGGCCACCAAGGAAGAAGCAGATGAAAGGAGGAGAAGCAGAAGAAACAAGCAAACTTACTTCACTTAAGAAGATAAGTTACTTGAAGAAAGAAAGTGGATGATGAACATGAGTGAGCAATCTCCCTCTAAAGCAAAAGCAAAATGCAGCAATGAATGCATAAGAGAGATGAGAAGAGAAATGAGAAGTGAAGGCAAATTCACTTCTCAAAGTGCTTACCACCTGAAAAGGTTAACATAAAAGAAAGAAATGAAATGAAATGAAAGATATGAAAAGATGCAAACCAAAACCAGAAGCATAAACATGATGTAAATGATTCTAAGAGATGATGCAAAGGCATGTCAAGTGCAATGGATGATCATACAAAGGATGAGAATGCAAATGAATCATGTAGGATGCATGAAAGCACATGAAAGTTCATGGAATGTAATGAATGCATAACATGGAAAATGGATGAAGAAATGATCAAACATGGTTCTAATGTGTCCTATGATGTCTTAGAAGTCACGTGGATGCAAACAATGTCATGGCAAGTTCTTGAATGAATGCATATGCAAGATGTATGCAAATGAAGGTGAGAAATTAGGGTTTTAATGCAACATGAGATGCAAAAGTCAAAAACAGAAGCAAATGACAAGATAAAAAATTGAAAATGGACTTAAAGGAACCCTAACCCCATATGGTATCACACCCCAAAGGAGGAGACCTAACTCCTAACCTAATGAAAGTTATGATTTTTCTAAGTTATCTAGGGTTTTAAGGTACATAAAGGAAAAAAATGCAAATCAAACAAAAAATGCAGAAGAAATTTGTGACAAAATTATGTTAGATACTACATGCTAAATGAAGATCAATGCAAAAAGAATCAATGTCATACCATTCATGGTTAGGCAGAAAAGAATTCTTGAAGTTAGGGTTCAAAAATAGGAATTTTATGAAATCTAAATTCAAGAAAATTGTCAAAGATTGTTCAAAACCAAAAAGAAATTTGTGTGAATGGTATGCTAATGTTTCTAAATGTCCTAAGATGCAATGTGAATTTTTTTTGGGATTTTTAGAAACCTAAATGATATTTTAATTAATTAATTTCCATTAATTAATTAAAATAAACATTTAAATGTTTAAAAAATGATTTTTTAATGCAAAAATAAAAATAAAAATATTTTTGGGTTGAGAAAATTATTTGAAGTGAAAATGCAGAATAAAATATTTTTTGGAATTTTCTAGCTATTTTAAATAAATGCTGCAAAATAAAATGAGAAAAATGAAATAAAAATTAAATAAAACAGAAGTATGATGATCCAATGGATTAGATTGGTTCTAGGGATTTTAAGGTTGACCACGCGCCAAATCCTAAGGCTCTAATTCAAACATAACTAATCTCATTTAATTAATTAAATAATCCAGATTAAATGTTAATGACAAGATCCTGACCACACAACACATGCGGGAAACCTAAATCAAACGACCTACATTCAAAAGATGCCATAACCCTAATTAAGCACAGTAATCACTTTCAGGCCACCGGAGAAGAGCTCCGGTCATCTTCTCCGGCAGCCTTCTCCCCTGAGAATTTCAAAACCTCTCCCTAGGTCATTTCTGGAGCTCTAAAGCTCTAGATCAAACCCTTTCACTTTCCTAAACTCAAATCCACCCCTAAAACAAATTTATAATGGCTTACAAACAAGATTCGAAGAGAAGATCAAAAATGGTGAAACTTTCAGAACATGCATACAAACTCATTTCTTATCCATTTTCAAAACTACAAAGCACAGAATGATCAGTGAAGCATGCTCTTTAACATTGGAACATAAAAATAGAGTTCTGGAAAAATGATTTGAGATGACTACCTGAGATGAAGCTTTCCAAACTTGAGCTTTCTGGCCACTTCCTTTGTGCAAAAAGCTTTCTTTGAACCTCCTGAGACTAATGGAATGCTTCAAAAGCTTTGAGAGCGGCTGGTTTGTGTTGTAGCAACTGAACTGACCAAGAATCGTGTTTTGTCTATGGGTGTTTTGAGGCTGTTTTAATGGTTGCTTTGTGGTCAGTGGATGATTTTGAGATGAATGGTGAAATTGGTTTTGAGTTTGAGTGAGTATTCAGTGAGTTTCGAAGGAAAATGCTAGAGGGATGATTTTGTGGAATGCTGAGTTCTTGGAGGTTTCAACTTTTGTGTGTTATGAAAAATGACCCTTGAAGCATGCTTGTAAAGTCTGGATTGGGAAGAGAGTGGGTGGTGGACTGTGGTGATTGGTATGGGCTTCTTGCCAAAAATTCAAAAGTTTTGTACTTGAGGTATGGACAATGGTGTAGCTGGCTCATTGGCTTGTCCATGCGTAACATGGATCAAGGATGTCCATGGAATCAGTCTTGAGGCAATTCAGCAAGTGGATGGAAGTTTATGTACTATTTTGCAAATTCATGGAGCTTTGGCCCTTTTGCAATTTCTTGATGTTCAAGGCATGGAATGATGCAATTCTTTGGGAAATTTTGATCTTTATGCAATGTGTTATGTTTGTATGATGATTGGAAGTGTGTTTGAAGTCACAAAATGAATTGGCAAGTGGTTTTGCAAAGAATCCTCTTTGGTGCATTCTTGAAAATTATGTGATTTTTGCCAACTTTGACAAGCCATAACTTGAGTTTCATAATGAATTAGGACTTGTTCTTGTACTTTTTGAAAAAGGGAATGATCCAATCTACAACTTTCATGACCAACATTTTCCATTTGAAGCATTTTTGGTTGAGAAAGAGGAGGTTGAAAAACTTTCCCAAAATGGAGATACAAGTCATTTCCATTTTTGGAAACTTTTGGTTTAGCTCACTTTTATTCAATTTTGTGAACTTCCAAGAACTTCAATGATCAAATAAAGATCATATAACTTCAATTTGATGAAAAATCCACTTTGATTCCATGTTGGGAGGCCTCAGATGCCCTGATTTTGCTCTGACTTGCTCAAGAAGTTACCCAATGAACAGATGACTTCCACAATGAATTTCTTCATCAAACTTGGTACACATGATCCTTATAACATATTGAGACCCTTAGAAACAATAATGACCAAAAAATTTGGAGTTATGGCCTCTGAAACCAAAACCCTAATTTCAGGTCTTATGTGTAGTGAAACCCTAGCTCTGCTTCCATGCTTTGCAAGTTCTTGTGATTCTTTGACTTCCTTGATCTTTGGGGAATATAAAATGATGATTGAACATACATGGACCCTTTTGGAATGATTGAAGACCTTTAGAGTGGCTCAGATGAATCTTGGATTGCTCATATCACAAACCCTAGATGCAGATGAACTTGAACTAATGCAGTGAAACAAAAAGGCAATATGATATGGTATGATTAAAATAATGCAAATATGAAAGATCACAAGCCATGGTGTGAACTTAGTGAGGGAAAATTTGGGGTGTTTACATCCTCTCCTCGGTACAATCCTAATGCAAGATGTGCGTATCATTCTAATAGCCCGGGACATGACACCAACAACTGCTGGGTGTTGAAAAACAAGATTCAAGACATGATTGAAGCTGGGGAAATTGAATTTGACACTCCTAGGACCCTAAATGTGATCACTGCTCCTATGCCTAATCATGAGAAGACTGTTAATGCTGTTGATAAAGCTTCCTATGTTTCCTCAGTAGCTGACCTGACTACACCATTATCCATTATCAAAAAGAAGTTGGTGCAGACTGGGTTCTTTCCAGGTTGCAATGGAGATTGTTTTTACTGTGCATATAAACCTGATAGTTGCTGGAAGTTGAAGGATGGTATTCAACGCCTCATGGACAATTACACTATATTGTTTGAGAGAACTCCTTCTGTTGAAAGTATGTGTGAACATATGACTCGAGGCGCGAAGCTTGAAGATGTAACTATGGTTGATAAAGTTCCAGTGAAGATTACCTCCAAAGGTCCTGTCAGGATCACATCTAAAGGTCCTGTCAGGATTACATCTAGAGGACCAGTGAAGATTACTACTGAAGGCCCTATGAATACTGTTGCTGAAGCTAGAGTGGCTCCAATGATCATTACCACTCCTGGCCCTGTTCCTTATACCTCTGATAAAGCTATACCCTGAAATTATGGTTCTGATGTTTATATCCATGGTGTCAAATAAGAACCTTTGACTGATGCACCTATTACTGATACTAGTCTTGATGTTGACAATATTGTTGGATCTAGTAAGATCACTAGAAGTGGAAGAATCTTCTCCCTTCAGAATACCTCTAAAAGTGCAGTTGATCCAATCATACCTCCACTTCTGGGCGAAGTACTGATGCTCGGGGCAAGGGTCCTGTGATTGAACTTGTGCAAACTGAGGAACCGACTGCAGAAAATTTTTCTAAACAGATGGAAGAAGTACTGAAGAGCATTCGCAAGAGTGATTATGATATTGTTGACCAATTGGGGCATACTCCCTCCAAAATCTCCATGTTATCTTTGCTGCTGTGTTCTGAGGCTCATGCTAAAGCCTTAATCAAGTTCTTAAAGACTGCTCATGTGCCAAATGAGATTTCTGTGGATCAATTTGAGAATTGTGTTGCACATCTGACTAGTGATAATGGTTTGGGCTTTTCTGATGCTGATTTGACTCCTGCCAAGAGGAATCATAACAGAGCTCTGCATATCTCCATTAAATGTAGGGGCACTACTTTGTCTCATGTACTGGTGGACAATGGTTCTTCATTAAATGTGCTCCCTAAAGAGGTTCTGGACAAGCTCAGTCCTGAAGATGTTGTGTTAAGACCAAGTGATGTGGTGGTAAGGGCCTTTGATGGTTCAAGAAGAGTGGTACATGGAGAAGTAGACCTTCCAATCAAAGTAGGCTCTCAAGTCTTCAACTCTACTTTCTATGTGATGGATATTCGTCCTGCGTATTCTTGTTTTCTTGGGCGCCCCAAGATCCATGGGGCAGGTGCTGTGACTTCCACCTTGCATCAGAAGTTGAAATATCCGGTGAAAAACAAAATTGTCACTGTTTGTGGTGAATAAGAGTACATGGTGAGCCATGTGAATACTTTAAAATATGTAAAAATGGAGGGTGAAATGGTTGAAACTCCGTGTCAAACATTTGAAGTTGTTCCTTGCTCTGCTCCTGTTCCTCAGTCTGTCCCTGCTTCTGAAAGAGTTCTTGTGGTCACTACAATACCTCTTGCAATGGCCTCCCTAAAAGATGCTAAGGCCGTGGTTGCAAAAGGTGGTTCTTCTATTTGGGGTCAGCTTCCCAACATCCCTTACAAGTCTGACATGTTTGGTTTGGGTTTTACTGTAGAATCTCAGAAGACTGTTCGTCGTGCTCGCGCTGTTCGTATCACTAATCAAGGGGTCATAAGAGATCAAATCAATGCTGTGGGTGATTGTAATGAAGACTACAACCTGGATGATTGGATCTTTCCTACCATGGGTGATGGGCTCAACAATTGGAATACTGAAGACGTTATTCCTATCTCCTTTAGTCAGGAGTAAATACTATTACTGTGTTTTGTTTTAAGTTTGTAATTTCGAACAATAAAACCTTTTAAGCCTTGTGTCTTACCCGGGGCACAATGGTATGCTTGTTTCGGGATGTCATTTCATTTGCATACTTCATTCAATAAAATCAATGGACGTTTCGTTTTCGTAAATATTACGCTCCTTGTCTTTCTTTTATTTATATTTCTATTTTATCAGCTATGTGTTCTTACACACACCCACATCACTAAAATGCAGATCCTCATCCACTCTGGATCCTGTTGATAACAGTTCTACTATTGCCAATTATAATTTCGAGAATCCGATATATCAAGCTGAAGATGGAAAGGATGAAGATGTGAAGTACCTGTAGAGCTTGCTAGGTTGTTACAACAAGAAGAGAAAGCTATACAGCCACATGAAGCGCCAATCGAAGTTGTGAACCTGGGAACGGAAGAAAACAGGAAAGAGGTCAAGATAGGAGCTGAATTAGAGGATGGTTTTAAGAACAGATTGATCCAGATGTTACGTGATTATGTGGAGATCTTTGCTTGGTCTTATGAAGATATGCCAGGGTTGGATATTGACATTGTGGTTCACCGTTTGCCGGTAAAAGAAGATTGTCATCCAAAGAAGCAAAAGGTTTGTCGCATGCGTCCTAAAATTTCAGAAAAGATTAAAGCAGAGGTGATGAAACAGTTTGATGCAGGGTTCTTAGTTGTGACTTCTTATCCTCAATGGGTTGCAAATGTGGTCCCAATACCTAAGAAAGATGGTAAGGCACGTATGTGTGTAGATTACAGGGATTTGAATAAGGCTAGTCCTAAAGATGACTTTCCACTTCCACATATTGATGTTTTGGTAGAAAACACTGCTCAGCATAAGGTATTCTCTTTCATGGATGGTTTCTCTGGTTATAATCAGATTAAGATGGCACCTGAAGATATGGAAAAGACTACATTTGTTACACAATGGGACACTTTCTGTTATAAGGTGATGCCATTTGGTTTGAAGAACGCCAGAGCAACATATCAGCGTGCTATGGTAGCTTTGTTTCACGATATGATTCATCATGAGATAGAGGTCTATGTGGATGATATGATAAGCAGGTCCCAGAATGAGGAACAACACCTTGATCACTTGCACAAATTGTTTAAGAGGTTGAAGAAATACAAGCTAAGATTGAATCCAAACAAGTGTACTTTTGGAGTTAGGTCTGGTAAACTCCTAGGTTTCATTGTCAGTGGAAAAGGTATTGAAGTGGATCCTGCAAAAGTAAAAGCTATACAAGAGATGCCTGCTCCCCATATTGAAAAAGAAGTTAGAGGTTTCTTGGGACGATTGAATTACATTGCAAGATTTATTTCCCAGCTAACTGCTACCTGTGAGCCAATCTTCAAGCTGTTGAAGAAATATCAGGTAATGGAATGGAATGACGAATGCCAGACAACCTTTGATGAAATCAAAAGATATCTCCTAGAACCTCCAATCTTGATGCCACCAGTTGATGGAAGACCCTTGATTATGTACTTAACAGTATTAGACAACTCAATGGGGTGTGTGTTGGGGCAACATGACGAGTCTGGTCGAAAAGAGCAGGCAATATACTACCTTAGCAAAAAGTTTACCGACTATGAAACAAGATACTCACTGCTCGAGAAAACTTGTCGTGCTTTGGCATGGGCTGCTCTTCGACTAAGACAGTATATGTTGACTCATACTACCTTGTTGATTTCAAAGATGGATCCAATCAAGTACATATTCGAGAAACCTTCTCTCTCCGGACGCATAGCGAGATGGCAAATGATCTTAACAAAATATGATATACAATACACTACTCAGAAGGCCATTAAGGGTAGTGTGGTAGCTGATCATTTAGCTCATCAGGCAGTGGATGATTATCAGTCAATGAATTTTGAGTTCCCGGATGAAGACATCATGATTATTACCAAAGAACCTGGACAATATGACGGACCTGAACAGGGATCCCGATGGACTATGGTTTTTGATGGAGCTTCTAATGCGCTTGGTAATGGTGTTGGTGTTGTGATCATTTCCCCTGAAGGTTGTCATACCCCAATTACTTCAAGACTTTGTTTCTATTGTACCAACAACATGGCTGAATATGAGGCATGTATTATGGGTATCAAAGCTGCCATTGAGATGAAGATTCAGTTCCTGGACGTATATGAAGATTCAGCCCTGGTAGTTAGTCAGATTAAAGGATATTGGGATACCAAGCATGAAAATCTCATTCCTTACAGAGAGCATGTTTTTTCCTTGATCCTATATTTTGAAGAGATTACCTTTGGACATATCCCACGAGGAGAGAATCAGTTGGCAGACGCATTAGCCACCATGGCATCTATGTTTGAGATTAGCTGGGATGATGAAGCTCCCAAGATCACCATTGATAGATTTGAGAAGCCGGGATACTGCAATGAGATTGACACTGAAGGAGTAGAGGGAAAACCTTGGTTCTATGAAGTGAAAAGATATCTTGAAGCTCAGGTGTTCCCTGAAGGGGCATCTGTCAAAGATAAGAAGTTTCTGAGGAGGTTTTCTGCTAAGTTCTTCTTGAGTAATGGAATTTTGTACAAGCGCAATCATGATTCGACTTTGCTTCATTGTGTGGATAAGAAGGAAGCAACATATATTATGGAAGACATGCATGATGTGATTTTTGACACTCATTCTAGTGGTTATACCATGGCAAAGAAGATATTGAGAGCAGGTTACTATTGGTCTACTATGGAAGCTGACTGCTATCAACATTCCAAAACATGTCACAAATGTCAGATTTATGCTGATAAGGTGCATATACCTCCAGCTCCATTGAATGTGTTGACTGCTCCTTGGCCTTTTTCCATGTGGCGCATTTATATGATTGGTGAGATCAAGCCTACTGCTTCTAATGGGCAGCCCCATTGATTACTTTACAAAGTGGGTGGAGGCAGCCTCATTTGCATCTGTTACTAAGAATGTTGTGGCTCGATTCATTAAGAATAATCTCATATGTAGGTATGGCATCCCTGAAAGGATTATCACAGATAATGGCTCTAATCTGAATAACACCATGATTACTGATCTCTGCACGCAGTTCAAGATTAAACATCATAACTCTTCTCCGTATCGTCCAAAGATGAATGGGGCAGTAGAAGCTGCTAATAAGAACATCAAGAAGATTCTATAGAAGATAACTGTTACATATAAGGATTGGCACGAGATGTTACCATTTGCTCTTCATGGTTATCGTACTACAATACGTACCTCGACAGGGGCAACCCCGTTCTCTTTAGTCTATGGTATGGAAGCAGTTCTACCTATTAAAGTTCAGATCCCCTCCTTAAGAATCATGAAGGATGCAGGCTTGGATGAAGATGAGTGGATTCAGACTCGACTTGACCAGATAAATTTGATTGATGAGAAAAGGCTGGAAGCTGTTTGTCACGGTCAGATGTACCAGAAACGGATGATCAAAGCTTTTAATAAGAAATTTAAGCAAAAGGTATATCAGACTGGAGACTTGGTAATCAAGCGTATCATATTACCACAGGGTGATCCTAGGGGCAAATGGACTCCTACATATGAATGACAATTTGTAGTCAAGAGGGTATTCTCAGGAGGTGCCATGATGCTTACTACTATGGATGGTGAAGATTTCCCACAACCCATAAACGCAGACATAGTTAAAAAATACCACGCATAAAAAGAGACCCGCTAGGTTGACTGGCCTAGGTAAAAATAAGCGCATCCCGGCGAACCAAAAAGGTTTGGGCAAAAATTAGAGATATATATAAAAAAAAATGTACACCTGGCAAGTCGAAAACCTGAAAAGGCGGCTTGGGCAAAAAAGGGTATCCCGGTGGATTGAAAACCTGAAAAGGCAATCCAGGCAAAAGTTAGGGATTAAAGCGTATGACTATGTCTCGTTGGATCACTCATGTAACTCCAACTATTTGTGCTACCTGACTAAAGTTCAAACATATAAAGATCAATCCAATCATTTCTATCTCGATAGCAAAGGATGAGATACTTGAAGATAATGACAATAGTAGAATTGGAACTCAATAGCATTATTTTTCACATAACTGCTTTTCTTTGTTTTTGTAAAAACTTTTATGACAAAATCCTCTTACTAGGATTTCTGTCTCTTTGTACAAACTTGCCTGTTTATAAGCCACTTTCTAAATAAATAAAGTCTCATGTTTTAATCCAAGTTTACTTTTTCACCTGTTTACTTAAGCGAAAACGTCCATTGGTTGTGTTTGAATGTATGTATGCTTTTAAATATGATTGATGTTTACCAGAAATGCATAAAATGCAGTAATAGTATTTGCTAAGAACGAACGAAGGTAGGAATTCAACGAAGCTTCGCCGGTCCATCCCTACGGAGTAATCTTTACGGATATCCTTATGAAACTATTCAAATAATATCGTACTTCCCACTCAACTAATTCTTCAGGCAGTTTTATATCCTTCGAAGAATTAAGTCTCTCGGATTTATGTCCATCCCTTTTATCCTCAGTCAGGATATTCGGGAACTTATTCCTTCAATAAAAAGCACGACGAACGAAGACGGGAGGTTATATATACCATACTATCAAAAAAGACGAGAACGAAGTCCTCATATTTCTCAGCAACGAACCGGGATTTATTTTCCCTATCCAACAGTTGTTATACAGAGATACCCGGACACTTCAGGCTACATGATTCATACATACATCATTTACACCATATCACAACATACACATCCATAATACATATGACATTCTTACTTAAGAGCATCATGCCATACATGCATACATTAAACTAACCTTTTCTTTTCAGGATAGTTGCAGACAGATAAACACTATCAACTCCTCGAAACAGTTCAGAGACGATCTATACGAAGATCTAATACTGATACTTAATTCAGAGATAATCGCTACGAAGATTCATTTCTGATGATCAATACTCAAGTTGTCCTTGGAAGGGTACGTAAATGATTTATACGAAGATCTAGTGCTTAATCCAGGATATTTCCAGAGGAAATAATCGTTATGAAGATTTATTTCTGATGGTCAACTATCTTTGGGATAGTGTGTAAATGATCTATACGAAGATCTAGCACTTAATCCAAGAGATTCTTTCAAAAGAAGTTCAGGGATAAGCGCCACGAAGATTTAATCCTGATATTCTTTTTGGCCTTGGAAGGGTATATAAATGGTCTATACGAAGATCTATTACCTAATCCGGGATATTTCCAGAAGAGATAATCGCTACAAAGATTTATTTCTAATGGTCTATGCAACAGTTTATCTGTGGGATGGTACATAAATGATCGATACGAAGATCTTGTACTTAGCCCAAGATATTATCAAAAGAAATTCAGAAAAGATCGCCACGAAGATTTGATTCTGATGCTTAAATTAAAGTATGTTCCTAAAGATGGTTCAGAGCCGATCTATACGAAGATCTAAGTACTAACACCTAATGAAGGATATTCGTTTTCCCCAAAGATAATGCAGAGACGATCTATATGAAGGTCTAGTGCTGACATTCAACTCAAACCATGTTACAGAGATGATTCAGAGACGGCCTACACGAAGACCTAGTACTGATATTCAGTAACAACCTTTTGATACTATCACCTTCTGATATTATGGATGGCATCTATAAGCCCATCTCCAGTTCCTCTAAGTGGCATCTTTAAGCCCACTCCATGCATATATAACCAATCGGCAGTGTTACTTTACACACCGGCGAGTGAAAATTTTTGGGCTTTTGTGTTCAATCCCCTTCAACCTTCCAAGTCACGAATGGCACACATGCCAATCTAACTCTTCAGGTTTTAGAAAATTGAACAGGGGCAACTGTTGCACCCCAAACTTTGCCCTCACCTAGACCAGACATTGTGTACTAAGGTGTCCCAAGAGGTTCACAAGGTTCACAAGTTTCACAAGGTTCACAAGGTATCCTAAGAGGTTCACAAGGTTCACAATTAGTCAGAAAGTTTGACAATTCCCTCAGACAAAGCATCCTCTTAAGCAATGCATCCTAAACTAGGGTTTTGAATTTCATCAGGCTAAATGGATTTCCAAGGCTTCAAGTGATCTTCATAGAATCCTCTATGTCTTCAAGAATCCCTATGTCAAGTTTCAAGGCTTTCCCAAAAGGTTTGCTCAGTCAAATGATCAGATAGGCTAAAATCAGTCAAAGCAGTCAAAAAGTCAAACTAAGGTCAACTGTGGTCAAACAAAAGTCAAACTTCATTATTTTTTTCCAACATCAAGTATATGAAGTAAAATTCATCATTTGATCAAGGGTTGATCATGATTCATCAAGGAGATTTCAGATCATCAAGAATCAGGAGTTTCTAAATTAGGGTTTTCACAAGAAAAGTCAACTGAACTTTGACCAGCCATAACTTTCACATGCTTCATCAAAAATTTTCATCCAAAGCTCATATTGAAGGAAATTGAATTCTCTACAACTTTGTGTCTCACAAGCCAAGCCTAAAAATGCTTCATTTGGAAGGTATGAGCTAAGACATTATAGGTCATTTTAAAAGTCAACAAAAAGTCAACATCTTCCAAAGGGCATAACTTGAAAATGATAAAATATATGGATATGAGACCAATGAGGTTGGTTAGAGAGGACTCTCTAAGATTTCCAAAATGTCCAAGAACACCCTCATAGCCTTAAAATTTAGGGAGATATGCCTTTGCAAAGTTGGGAAATTTTTGGGAGGTATATGAAGCAAATGGGACCTTAAAACCAAATTTTTCCAAATGGGCTTGTAATGTTGTGACCCAATCCATACAAAGACCTCAAGCACGACCCAATGGCAAGCCATTCTGATTTTTATTTTTATTTTTATTTGATATTTATTTGAATTTTATTCATTTTAATTCAAATTAAATCAAAATAAAATTTAAAAATCAATATTTGGACATGATTCTTCTTCTAGAAAATCTTAAAAATCATTTAAAGTTGATTGAAATCATACAAATTCGTGCTAGCTTGATTTGGAAAGGTTGGATGAGATATTTTTCAATATTTGAAAGGATGAAACTTCATGATCAAGTAACCATTACAAAGCCCAAAAATCCAGCATATTTTGACCTAATTACCTACCATACCAATACACAAACTTAACACAAGCATAAGGACACGAAATTGCTGCCTCCAAGAACACCCTTCAAACTTCAAATTTCATAAAAAAAATCTCAATTTGGATTCTCATTTTCAGGCCATATCAAAGTGTTTTGAAGGTTGCAACATGTTCCTTGAGCATCATTGATGCTATCTCAATGCTTTACATCATCAAAAACTCATCCAAATGCATAATCCGAATTCTCACTTTCTCATGATTTTTTCAATTTTCCGTTTTCATATGTTAACCCATGATAAATTGTTTTTGAGTACTGATTTGTGTTTGTGACATTGCAAGGATCGTTTCTAGGCGATCAATTGAAGAAACCATGGCCATATGCGTTAAAACCGAAAACTAGGGTTCTTGAAGATTTCTTTTAGGGGCGCATGATTGGATCAATTTCTGTTAAAATTAATGTGATATTTATGTTCAGGGACCTCATATTAGTTAATTTGAACCATTGAAATTGTTTGATTCATTGTATATTAGATGTTTGATTTGTGCAAGGTTTTAGTGACGGAAAAAATCTGTCACTATAAGCTATAGCGACGGAAAACCATAACTATAGCCTAAACAGACGGCTGGAGGTTGAAGAAGAAGTCTGGCGCGAAATCTCATTTTTAAATGTTAACTTATTTCATTTTTTTTTGTTTGCGTTTATATACTTGAAGCGCTGCTTAGCTCAGTTGGTAAAGAAGGCGTACTTGGGAGGCAGCGAACCTGGGTTTGAATCCTGGTTTGTTATATTTTTTGGGCAATTTCCTTTTGATTTTCAGGTTTAAAACATAATGATTGTTGTCCAATACATATACACAAGGCGCGCATGGCCTGGTGGCAAGGGATGAGATTGATGGCTTTTAGGTCAGGGGTTCAAACCCTGACCCCCTCATTTTAGTATTTTCTCATCTTCTCTCTTTTTCTTTCTTATTTATTTAATTAATTATAATTAATTTCTTAATTAACTTTAATAAACCCAAATTAATTCTTTTAACTCAATTTTCTTTCTAAAAAATATTTTTTCTAAAAAAATCACTTTTGTAAATAATTTTTCCTAATTTATTTATTCTCCTATAATTTTTTTAAATATTGTTTATTATTGATTAGGTTCTTATTTCATAAATAAATTTTATTAGGTATATTTAAATTATTCTTAAATCCTGATTTTTACCAATCCTGATTTTCACTAACCCTAATTTTCATTATAAACCCTAAAATCTAATTTATTTAATTTTTCTAAATTTTGTTTATTTCTTTTTTTCTTAATATTTATTTATTTGCTTTATAATATTTATTTGTCTTATTTATCTATTATTATCATTATTATTATTTCTCGATTATATTGTAATTGTCCCAAAGCCTTGTAATATTTATAGGTTTATTTTCTCATATTTATTTTTATTGTAAATATATTTATTGTATGGTTAGTAATTCTAGGGTGTGTATAACATATTTGTAATTAAAATTAACTTAGAAAAATTAATTTAAAAAGATAAATACTTGAAAATAAACACTCACACACATAAGTCGATCTAAGATCGCCATCTTGCACTTCCTAGGGTTGCCTCTCAGTTGCCTTATACAAAAGGTTAAGCAGGGTGTCTTAAGCAAGTCCCTCCATAAAACAAATCATCTAGTCCCTCTCCAGATTCTAAAAGATCAAGTCCCTACGAGGTTGCCTACGATAAATGATCTTGTCCCTTCAAATAAAAGATGATAAGTCCCTACGAATTGCTAAAGACACCCTACAGTTGCCTATATCCAGATGACCCTACACATGTCCCTTAATACATCTAAGGTAATGACTACCTATTCCTTAATAATATGGATAGTCTTACCATTGAAAAAACATAAGAACAGGAAAGACTTAATCTAGGGTAGGTTTCTCTCAGTTGCTTGCTCATTTTTCAAAAACACTCTTTACACCCCACTTTTCAAATAAGTTTCAAAAACAAGGATTTGTATACATCCATACGAGGATCATTACAAAGTACTTAGAAAGTTTCTAATCACACACTACACCTTTTTCAAAACAATTTAAAGTGAGTTAAGTAACTAAGAGCCCATGGATAACCATGGATATAAAGGGTGCTAACACCTTCCCTTTATATAACCTACCCCCCGAACCTAAGTCTTTAAAAATAGGTCTTTCCTGTTCTTTTATGTCCTTTCCTTATGGATAAAATAAAAGTCGGTGGCGACTCTTGCTATCCGCAACATTTATAGAAAGTCAGTTCTCCCACCGTGTTACAGAGCGCTTTAAATTGAATTAGATTTTATTAAGTTTCCAAAGATTATTCTCTAAACACTTATGGGCTAGCGAGAGCAGGCATATGGCTTTAGGAATATAATCTAATACAAGACCACGAGAGTGTGAGTTGAGGGTTTTTAAACTGATAATTTCAACAGAAGCAATAAAGTGAAGTATTTCTCTATGTTAGTCTTGGTTTAATCCGCATAGGTCAACTAAGTTACATACCGACCGCCTTATTCATATAATTTTAATTCTAGTAACTTCCTCTTTAGTTTACCTTTAGAAACCAAATTTGTGACAATCTTCACCTTAGCTAACATAGCAACATTTATAGCACTGAAGTGATAACTTAATACTTATGGTTTCGACATCTTTTTATTACTACATGATAGACTGTGCACTTACAGTTAAGATACTGTTAGACGTTAGGTCGATCGCACATCAAGTTTTTGGCGCTGTTGCCGGGGATTTTGTATTTAGTCACTAGTGCACTTTAAAAGTTTGGAGTATAGTCTAAGGCAACCAATTTATTTTTCCTAATTCTTATTCACCGATTATATTCCAAGTACTCGCTCACAAAGCGAAAAATTGCAACCTCTGATCGCTGAACTAGAGCGTTTTTTACATTTAAGACGCCGTATAGTAGAGTACCAACGAAGGTACAATATTCCTGATCTTTTAGCCTTTCCACCCGAATCAGTTGAAGACCGAGAAGGAACATCTAGCAAAACTGAGATGGCCGAAGAAGAAGGAACTCTTCTTAGCAAGATATTTTCCACCTAGCAAAATAGCTATGCTAAGAGCTCAAATCAACAGATTTAAGCAAAAGGAAAACGAATCTCTTTTCGAAGCTTGGGAACGATACAAAGACATGTTGAGACTATGCCCTCATCACGGTTTAGTAGAATGGATGGTAATCCATACCTTTTACAATGGGCTCTTGTATAACACATGAATGACAATAGACGGTGCCGCAGACGGAGCTTTGATGAACAAAGAGTATAACGAAGCTCGTGAACTTATCGAGAATATGGCCCAAAACCATTTTCAGTGGGAATCAAAAGAACCGTAGCAGAGAAACCAACCAAACGAGGTATGTACGAAGTAAGTAGCATGGATCAAGTTAATGCTAAATTTGATTCTCTTTCTCAAAAGATAGATAACTTGGTCGTAACACCAACAACCATCGTGGTTGCGGTAACACCTAACTGCGAGTTATGTGAAGTTCAAGGACATACTGCCCCCGATGTCAGCTATTAGCCGGAATCGCCACAGACCAGGTGAATTATGCCCAAGAAAATTCCTACTCCAATACATACAACCCAGGTTGGAAGAATCATCCGAACTTATCTTATAAGAACAACAAGGCTCTGTATGCACCTGGTCAAGCACCAGCTACACCCCCAGGATATCAAAAGACCACTCTTGTTGTCCCTAGGAAATCAAATCTTGAATTAATGATGGAAAACTTTATAGTTACCCAAACTCAAACAAATAAAGACTTCATGAACCAAAACATACACACTAATGAGCTGATTAAACAACTGGTGAACAAAGTAGATGTGTTAGTGATAACACTAAAATTCACCGTATTTCTGACTCCGATTTCGCATGCATTCTTAGCTTTTATTGTTATTTTGTTATGTTATTACTTTGTTTTTCTTTGTTTTCAGGTTTTTTATGTAATCGGGCCTAAATCGAGAAAAGGAGCGAAAAAGGAGTGGAAACGGACGAAAACCAAGAAATTCAGCGTTTTACACTTACGGCATCCACCATGGAGGGCGTCATGGGGTCTGCCATGACGTGGCCACGTCTCAAGACCACTCCACAACTGCCAAGACCCATGATCCCCACTCTTTCATTCCCCATTAGCCTCATGGCGGGCGCCATGGCCCTGTGGCGGGCGCCACAAGGCAAAAAGGCTTCCCTCCACTTTTTAGTGGAGGGGGGCATCCTGGTCTTTTCCTGCTTTTTGTTTTCCTATAAATAGGACCTTAGATTTTCGTTTTTCATCATCCAAACTTAGAATCTCTTAGGCATATATCAGTTTTAAAGTAGTTATCATTCCACATCGGGGTGTTACTGCAATCGAGTGATCGAGTCTGTATCTGTCTGTGTGATCGAGTTTTGGAGCACTCTGGGAGGAAGTTAATCCTGCCGCCATTTTAATTCCAGTTCGTATTTTACTTTTCCGCATTGCTTTACTTTTATTTATTTCTCGCACTGCTTTACTTTATTTATTTCCCGCACTCGCTTTACTTTATTTATTTCCCGCACTCGCTTTACTTTATTTATTTCTCGCACTCGCACTACTTTCGTTTATTTTCCGCACTCGCTTTAAATACCTTTACTTTCCGCACTCGCACTACTTTTATTTACTTTCCGCACTCACACTAAATTACTTTTATGAAAAATTATAAAAATAAATTTTACTTTACCATGTCTAACTAAATCTATAAAGGTTAGAATGTAAGGATCATAATTGAACCAGTAATCCGTACAATCGTTCGTGGAAACACTTAAGGGCTATTTTATCTTTCAATTTAAGTAATTGTTTTTAACTATTTCAAAAACAGCCAAAAGCGCTTTGTCTAGTTCATTAGGAGTTTTTATATTAAAAAGAAAAGAGATTTTAAAACGATTTTCGGACGCGTTATGAAGTTTAGAGTCTGGTTCATAAGAACCTCTTTTTGCTAAGAAATCCAGGTTAAAATACTTTTCAACTTAGTTAAGATACTATATTTCTTAAAAATAGGTTTACTACTCTAACGCAGTACGCACCTTTTTATCCGTGACAATAGGAGGGGTTGATTAGAGAGTACAACTCGGTTCTGAATATGCGAAAGCGACAGTTCCTATTAAATTAGTTCTTTTCAAAGGAGAAAACTTTGCCCATAAGTAATTCTATTAACAAGTACCGGATTATTAATTGATTATGTGAATTACATTCGAGTCTGTCTTTATTAATTGTTTAAAATTACCATTTTATTTACCATTGCACTCTCCTTAAAACCCTTATATTCAGTTTCCTTAGATACACACCATAACAACAGGTACGATAGATTGGCACTTGGTCTCTGTGGATTCAACAATCTTTTATATTACTCTGACGTGTTCGTACACTTGCAAAAAACACGCATCAAGTTTTTGGCGCCGTTGCCGGGGACCAATTTCGTCAAATTTCATACCCTGTAGTTATACCGTTTAGACTAAGGTTGTTACCCACCGGTCAATGTGAAAGACTCGCAGTGCCGAAAGCTTAGTAGACCCTCTAGCTAAACCTGAACGTTACGCTCGCGCACGTTTGTTTTTCCATAGGAATAGAAGAGCTATGGTAGAAGATCAAAACCGAAGACCTCTTAAGGACTTCGCCCAACCATCAAACGAGGAACCTAGTTCTAGTATAGTAAACCCCGTTATCCCAGCCAATAATTTTGAACTTAAACCATCCCTGTTGCAATTAGTGCAACAGAGACAATTCACAGGTCTTGCTACTGAGAACCCAAACCAACATTTAAAAAACTTTCTTCAGTTAGCAGACACCTTTAAAACCAATGGAGCTCCTCCTGAGGCAATACGCTTAAGATTATTTCCCTTTTCCCTCAGAGATAAAGCTCTATCATGGTTAGATTCCCTTCCACCCAATTCTATAACAACTTGGGAAGACCTTAGAAAAGTTTTCCTTGCTAGATATTTTCCCCCAAGTTAGACCGCCCTTCTTCGAAACCTAATAACCAGATTTACCCAACACCAAGGAGAGTCGTTGTTCAAAGCCTGGGAGAGATATAAAGAGCTATTAAGAGCATGCCCACATCATGGCTTAGAGAATTGGCTAATCATTCAAACCTTCTATAATGGACTTCATTATAACACTAAGATGACCATCGACGCTGCCGCTGGTGGCGCACTGATGAACAAACCTTACCCTGAAGCTAGTTCCCTTATCGAGGATATGGCCCAAAACCATCAATCATGGGGAGTAGAACGAGCGACAATGGAAAAGAAGGAATCCCAAGGAGGAATACATGAGTTAACCTCTATGGACATGATGCAAGCTAAAATGGACGCATTGGCCCTTAGGGTCGAACATATGTGTACAACTCCGAATACTGTAGCTGCAGTTTCGCTGAATTGTGAGATATGTGGGACGCAAGGACACCAATCCGCCGAATGCAATATGTTAAATGAGACAAATCCTAAGCAAGTGAACTACACCCAAGGGAACCCATTTTCAAACACATATAACCCTGGATGTAGGAATCACCCAAACTTCTCCAACAAAAATAATAAACCTATTCAAAATACCGCTCCTCCGAGACAACAAGGTTACCAAGCCCCAAGAACAAATCAACCTATGCAACCTGTACCACCAAGTCCGAGCCTTGAGAAAATTGTAGAAATTTTTATCACCGCTCAAACACAACAAAACAAAGAGTTCATGAACCAAAACGTCCATGTTAACGAACTAATTACCCAGTTAGGAACCAAGGTTGACCAAATTATTACTCACAATAAGATGCTTGAAACCCAGATCTCTCAGGTAGCTTTAAACCAAGCCCCTCAGACTACACCTGGAGGACAATTCCCTGGACAACCTCAAAAAAACCCGAAAGGGCAAGCAAATTCCATTACTCTACGAAGTGGAACCGCTTATAAGGAACCTTCTAACCCTAGATTAAGTGATCTCGAAACTTCCGAGAGAAATGAGTAGAAGGAACCAGAAGAATTTGAAAACCCGGAAAGTCAAGAAAAAGGAGAAGAACCTAAAAATAAAACCTATGTACCACCACCGCCATACAAACCACCTATACCATACCCTCAAAGATTAAAGAAAACCCCAAATCAATAATCAATATCAAAAATTCGTTAAGGTTATAAAAAAACTTCACGTAGAAATCCCTTTTACAGAAGCCATCACCCAAATACCTTCTTACGCTAAGTTTCTCAAAGACATACTTACAAATAAACGTAGACTTGAAGATCCGAAACCCGTGGAATGTAATTCTATTTCCGAAATTAGGTTAGCAAAGAAAGATAAAGATCCCAGAAATTTTTCCATTCCTTGTATTTTGAGGAATCATGTCATCGAGAAAGCTTTTCTAGACTTAGGAGCTAGTGTGAGCTTAATGCCTTTAGCAGTTTGTGAGAGATTAAATTTAGGAGAATTACAACCTACTAAGATGTCACTTCAATTAGCCGATAGATCCGTTAAATACCCTATAGGCATACTTGAAGACGTCCCTGTTAGGATAGGTCAGCTGTTTATACCTACTGATTTTGTTGTCATGGACATTAAAGAAGATGACGACATACCAATCCTCCTAGGTAGACCGTTCTTATCGACTACTGGAGCCGTAATAGATGTTAAAAAAGGGAAACTAACCTTTGAGGTAGGTAACGAGAAGATAGAATTTATACTTTCGAAATTCCTTATGGCACCTGTATTAGGAGATGCTTGTTATGCCTTAGATATCATTGATGAATGCATTAGGGAATTAGAACAAGAAGAAGAAACTAAATCTATAAAATTGCCATCAACCCTTATTTTGGAAGATGACAATTATAAAAAACCCTACATTGATGATAACCTTCACGAATGTTTATCTCTTTCCCCAGATCCTATGCCTTGTCCTATGAAACCGACCGTAAAACTTAAGGAACTGCCTAAAAACATGAGATACAAATTTCTTGATGAAGAAATGAACCATCCAGTTATAGTCAGTGCTACCTTAGACCCAGAGGAAACAGACCAATTGTTAGATGTTTTACGAAGGTATCCCTCAGCCTTAGGATATAAGATCTCATATCTAAAAGGAATAAGCCCATCCGTATGCATGCATCGAATTTTGCTTGAAGAAGATTCAAAACCTTCCAGAGAACACCAACGAAGAATAAATCCTATGATGAGTAATGTAGTTAAGACTGAAGTTCTTAAGTTACTAGAGGCAGGTATAATATATCAGATCTCGGACAGTAAATGGGTGAGTCCTGTGAATGTAGTACCTAAAAAGGGAGGCATCACAGTCGTGCAAAACGAGAAGGACGAACCTGTAGCAAAAAGAACCGATGGAGGTTGGCGTATGTGCATAGACTATAGAAAATTAAATAAAGCAACTAGGAAGGACCATTTCCCATTACCATTCATAGACCAAATGTTGGAGCGCCTAGCCAGACACTCTTACTTTTGTTACCTAGATGGATATTCAGGATTCTTCCAAATACCTATTCACCCCGAAGATCAAGAAAAAACTACCTTTACATGCCCAGTTGGAACTTTTGCCTATAGAAGAATGCCTTTTGGACTCTATAATGCCCCTGCCACTTTCCAACGCTGCATGATGTCTATCTTTGCAGACTATTTAGATGGAATCATTGAAGTATTTATGGACGATTTCTCAGTTTGTGGATCTGATTTCAAAATTTGCCTTATCAACCTTGAGAAAATCCTGGAAAGATGTGTGGAGGTAAACCTTGTGCTAAATTGGGAAAAATGTCATTTCATGGTCATAGAAGGGATTGTTTTAGGACATACAGTTTCCGAAAAAGGTATAGAGATAGATAAAGCTAAAATAGAAGTCATAGAGAATCTAAAACCGCCGAAGACTATCAGGGAGATAAGAAGTTTTCTTGGACATGCCGGATTTTACTGACGTTTCATCAAGGATTTCTCCAAAATAACAAAGCCCTTAACTGGTCTTTTAATGAAAGATGCTGAATTCATCTTCGATGAAAAATTTACTGAAGCATTTAATCTTCTGAAGCAAGCTCTGATTTAAGCACCTATAATGAAACCCCCTGATTGGTCAGAATCGTTTGAGATAATGTGTGACGCTAGTGACTATGCTGTTGGAGCCGTTCTAGGTCAGAGAAAAGATAAAAAGTTACATGTAATTTATTATGCCAGTAGAACCCTAGACGCTGCACAGCTCAACTACGCAACAACCGAAAAAGAGCTCCTAGCTGTAGTTTTCGCCATAGACAAATTTAGATCTTATCTAGTAGGAGCCAAAATTATAGTTTACACCGACCATGCTGCCATTCGTTACTTACTAAGTAAAAAAGATGCCAAGCCTAGGTTACTTCGATGGATTCTATTACTGCAAGAGTTTGATTTAGATATCCGTGATAAGAAAGGCACAAATAATGTAGTAGCTGATCACCTTTCTAGGCTAGAATACCTGAAACCTGACTCAGTACCCATAAATGACGATTTTGCCTATGATAGACTGATAGCCCAACTAGAAACTATTGAAGATGATAACCCAGACCCACATGAGCATTCTCATTAATCCTTAGCTATAAGTAATGCACCTTGGTATGCAGACTTTGTTAATTACCTAGCCGCTGACATCATATCCCTTGATATAAACTACCACCGGAAGAAGAAGTTCTACAGTGATGTGAGAAACTTCTATTGGGACGAACCATTTCTTTTCAAGAGAGGTAAAGATGGCATTTTCCGCCGTTGTGTACCAGAAGAAGAAGTACATAATATAATTGAGCATTGTCACTCTACACCCTATGATGGACATGCGAGCACATCTAAGACCTACACCAAGATTCTTCAAGCTGGCCTATTCTGGCCTACTATGTGGCGTGATGTCCATGCTTTCATTGTCAAGTGTGACAGATGCCAACGTACAGGAAATATTTCAAGACGTAATGAAATGCCTCTAAGAAATATCCAAGAAGTAGAACTCTTTGACGTATGGGGTATAGACTTTATGGGACCGTTCCCACCATCTTTCGGAAATCAGTACATCTTAGTAGCTGTTGACTACGTGTCTAAATGGATTGAGGCTATCGCCGCACCCACGGACGACACCAGAGTAGTCATCAAATTTTTTAAAAACTATATATTTCCCAGGTTTGGAACCCCCCGTTTAGTCATAAGTGATGGAGGATCACACTTCATATCGAGAATATTTGATAAACTTTTAAGCAAGTATGGAGTTAAGCATAGAGTAGCAACACCATACCACCCACAAACCAATGGACAAGTGGAAGTATCTAATAGGGAGATCAAACAAATTCTTGAGAAGACTGTCTCTATATCTAGAAAAGATTGGTCGCAGAAACTTCAAGAGGCATTATGGGCCTATAGAACCGCTTTCAAAACCCCTATAGGAACAACCCCTTATCAATCGGTCTATGGAAAATCATGTCACTTACCTTTTGAGTTGGAGCATAAGGCCTATTGGGCCATCAAAACTTTGAATTTGAATTACTTGAGTGCTGGTGAAAAACGTATCCTTGATATCCACAAATTAGAAGAGCTCAGACAATCTGCCTACGAAAATGCCATCATATACAAAGAAAGAACAAAAGCTTGGCATGAAAAAAGAATCATAAGAAGAGACTTCAAAATAGGCGACCCTGTTCTCCTGTTCAATTCTAGGTTACGACTTTTTCCAGGGAAACTTCGTTCGAGATGGACTGACCCTTTCAAAGTATCTAAGATCCTAAGATCTGGTGCAATTGAAATCAAGAACCAAACATGTAAACCGTTCATCGTCAATGGACAGAGGTTGAAGCCCTACGAAGGAGGTGACATCCCAACAACATACACCTGCCATACTCTGAGTGATCCACCATATCCTTCAAACGATGTATAAAATCCGATCGTCGAGATAATAACGTTAAACAAACGCTGCATGCGAGGCAACCCATGGTTTTCTTATTTACGTACTTTTTATTTATTTTTACTTTATTTTAATTTATTTACTTTATTATTATGTCAGGACTAACGATTGAATGTTTTATGTGATTTCAGGACTTGTTTGCTAACCTTGTGCAGAATGCAGAACCCCGATGACATGCACGTGGCCTTTAGAGACGACGCACAGAGAGAGCGTTACTATGTCCACATGAGACGCCATATGGCTCCTACCAGGTACCCAGACCATGATTACATGGATGCCTTGGGGATAGAGCCAAGCGTCAGATTCTTATGCCATCAACTCCAATGGGACCAGTTTGACGATAGGTACAACACTTACAGGAACTTGACTCTAGAGTTCCTCGGCTCGTTTCATTATGATCCTTGGGCTGGACCCGATGGATATGCTGTTTTCAGGTTGTTCGGGATTGACTACTCCTTCTCTCACAAAGAGTTTGGTGATTTACTAGGTTTTCAGACTACTCCTGATGCTATTCCAGAGACACCGATGGGGTATTTTATGAGCAGAGAAGTGGAAAAGTTTTGGTCTAACATCTCAGGTGGAGGGAGTCAAGATCCTTCCACTCGGTTTTCTCAGGTAATCCACAACCCTGCGTTAAGGTACTTCCAGATGATTCTAGCACATTCTTTCCTCGGTTTTCCAGATACAGAGACTCTGCTAAGTAAAGAGGAGATTTTCCTACTGTTTTGTGCGACTCAGTCTCGCCCAGTTGCTTGTGGCAACTTTCTGTTGAAGGGCCTTGCTAGTGTTGCCAGATTATCTATAGGCATTATACATGTCGGTGGGATTGTTACACAGATAGCTACTGCATTGGGTTTGTCTCGCAAATTATTGCACCTCAGGACCTTCTGCTGCTACACTACCCTGGATGTTGACTTTTGTCTTGACAGATGACTGATTAGGAGGTCCTCTTTTGAGCCCAACACTTTTAGATTACTGATCGACGGAGAAGTGATACATTACTTTACATTACCAGACCCGCTGATGACCAGTGTCCATGATCCTGCAAATTGGAGTTATGCTTTAGAGGGTTATGGAGAGACTGTCGAAGAGCCAAAATCACCTCCCACAGCTGAGTACACTCCTACACCTCTTTCTCCCCGAATCACTGTTATGTCTAATAATATGTCTTTGTAGCCGCCTGATCTACAAACTCAGATTTATGAGCTCCGCAAGGAGACTGCCCTGCTCAAGCAGGAAATAGCGGAATTGGAATTACAGATTCCGGTATCTGATCTCACTCATGCCTCAGAGGCCGATGCTCTATATCGGGAGATATAAGAGCTTCGGAGGGAGATAGCTGAGATTCGTGGATCAAACTAGGAGGAGAAGCCTACCACATGATTCATTCTACACTGACGATATTACCCTAGTATTTAATTTTTTTTTCATGCTTTATTTTATTTCTCGCATCTCTAGACATATCTTACATTATTGCATCTATTACATTTTCTTTTTTCATGTACTTTGAGTTTATCATATATATATATATATATTATTTCGTGCACTAATGTCGATTTTTCTCTTTTCTTTTTGATTTTTTATTATTTTATTTTTGTCAAGCAAAGAAAAAAAAATATAAGACAAAAATATATTCATTTTTGTCTTCATAAAAAAATATGCAAGCCTCATGACTTGGAAAAGAGAAGAAAACGCTATCCGGACCCCCCCCCCCCTCCCGAAGACCGAAGGTGCAAGAGGGCCCAAAAGAAGATGTGAAAATCCAAGGCCCAGCAGGAAATGGGCTTGTGGCGGGCGCCATACCCCCTGTGGCGGGCGCCACACCATCATCATCAAAAACGGGGCTGATCCCCTTTCTCCTCCATTTTTACACCTTCCAACTTCAAAAACCCATTTTTACAACTTTCAAAAACCCCATTGAACCCCATTAAAGCTCCCCCATTTCCAAAATACTCACCATCTACAAAACCTATCCCAAATCCATTTTCATTTTCATCCACCACAAACCATAAAAATCAAACCTTTATCATTTCTCTCATAAACCATTTTCACCACTTTTCACTTCTCAAGGAGCAACAACAATGGAGTTCAATGGATATCTTCTTCGCGATGGAAGACCGGGTGATAGGAAAAGGAAAATTATTCAAAGGCTTCAGAGTCGAGAAATTCTCTCGACTAGGTACGTCGATGATAACTGTCTTTATGCTTTGGGTCTGTATCATAGTGTTTTTCATTTATTAAATTTTTTAGGCTTGCATAATATTTTTGTTAACCAGGAACCTACCTATGAGAGGCTGACAATTGAGTTTTTAAGTTCATTGATATACACTGTCAGTCCTAACACTGCTAGCACAGTCGGTACTGTTAATTTTAGACTATTTGGAATTGAATACGAATATAGTACCGACGAACTAAAAGGCTTGTTAGGAATCCCTCATAGGGAATGTGCGATATGTGAGGTACCTTTGGATGCGGAATGGTCGGCCGAGGTATTTTCCTTCTGGCAGAGGCTGTCAAGTACTTCAATAAATTCTTTTGAAGGAATACTTGCATTGACCATCCATAACCCGACCATAAGAGTTTTCAGATATCTTTTGGCATGTACTATTTTTTGCCGGGAGAGTCCAAATAAGGTAAACGCTAGAGAACTCCTATTTTTGCAAGGATGCCTCACTAGTACCCATATCAATCCGGTCTCGTTTATGCTTGCACACATGAATTTACTTACTAATAAAACAGGACCGATTGTTTTTGGAGGACTTGTTACGTCTATTGCTCGGGCTCTTGACCTGAACAATGAGATAACTACACTTGAACCACTACCTCCTCGCACAATTAATTTAAAATTTCTAAAAGACATGAAATTGTGCCGAACAAGGAGAGAAGGTGGTTATGAGTTGATGGTTCATGGGGTAGCTATCCCATCTGTTGCTTTACCTTGCAGTAGACGTACTGATGTGTGTAATGAAAGGAACTGGACCTATGATCTGAATGCTCCACCTGTTTTGGGTCCACTTCCTCCTAATATTCCTGATGGGGAGGCACATGACACTGATGAAGAGTATGTTCAGAGAGAGAAGTCTCCCATACCCCACATGTCCCCTCACCGTCCTTCACAGTCACACACCGCACCATCTTCCTCTAACCCTGTTGCAGGTGCTGCCCCTGGAATTCTATGTCACTGAGGAGATGTGGCGTGATATGACAGCTAGATAGGAAAAGCGAGACAGCCTTCTCTCTACTATTTCACAACAACTGACGGACAACATGAGCTTCATGCAACAATCGCGATTGGTTTCGGATCGTGCTTACAACAACGTTTGTCGTACCTTACACGATATCACATCAGAGCAGGACCGTTAGCGAGAAGTCAACCACCGGCACTACCAGCTTATGGAGGCCACTCAGGGTTCCATCTTAGGTAACCTTCGAGAGGTTCGGGGTGCCCAGGCTGCCTTATCAGCACGACTTGACCGGAGGGACCAGCAGCGCAGTAGATCCCGTTGTTCCAGACCATCACAGCAGGACATCGAGGGCACCAGTGCTCCTCCGCAGTAGTTTTTCAGGTTACCCTCCTTATCTTATTTCGAAACATTGGGGACAATGTTCGATTTAAATGTGGGAGGGGATTTTATTGCTTTTTGTCATTTCCCTTTTTAGTTATTTATTTGCTTTCCGTTATTTCCCTTTTCCAATAAGTTATTTAGTTTAATTTTCTTAGATAATGCATGAGTCTGACGAGTCACCAGTATAGTGTATTTTTAGTACATCCTCATTTTTCCCATTTCCTTTGCCTTACCAAATTTTTTTTTTAAAAAAGAAAACAATGTTGTTTCACATGTTTTTTGGGCTTTGAGACAGGTTTGGATTAGGATGTGGTGACTTAGGTCAACTTTTTGAAACATCAGTACCATTTTAGCACCATAGACCTCTTGAATATAGGAATCACTCCTAAACCCCACACCATGGCCTTTATTATCATTCAAAAAATTGTCCTAAGCAGTTTATTCTAGCAGGCAGCTCCGGCCTAAGCATGCTCTAAGTAGGGGGCCGATGAACATAACTGAATGATCCATTGCTAATAAAAAATAAAAAATAAAGAAAAAAAAGAAAAAAGGCAAACTCTGGGATAAGTGACCCTCACAAAGTCATTTAAACCGAAAAAAGAGAAGAAAAATTTTTTTTTGCCACAAAAAGAAAAAAATTGCAGTCACCTATTGTTAGTTGGTTCAGAGGTATCTGGCACTGAACTTGGTAGGGCGGATTACGATTCGATCCCCCGCAGCTATAATTAGGTCAAATAAAACAGGTTTACACATGCTTATGTGCCAGAAACCTTATGTTATGGATCAGAATCACTAACCGGTCACTCTACTATGAAGCATGTACGGATAATGGGCTTAATGTGATTGCGCCTGAATGAAAAGGACCCAAAAAGATGAGAAGATAGGCCTAGGTATTGTGGGATGACATGGGGTGGTTAATATAGGATTGAAGTTTTTGTATGTGTTATTATGGTACCCTTGGTTCACTTAGTTAGTACCTGTCACTGCATCCTGACTTGAACTTAGAAGCCCTTTAGCCCAAATCACGTGTCGGCACCATTTTTTTCTTGAGCTTTAATGTTTGCTTGAGGACAAGCAAAGGTCTAAGTGTGGGAGAATTTGATAACACTAAAATTCACCGTATTTCTGACTCCGATTTCGCATGCATTCTTAGCTTTTATTGTTATTTTGTTATGTTATTACTTTGTTTTTCTTTGTTTTCAGGTTTTTGATGTAATCGGGGCCTAAATCGAGAAAAGGAGCGTAAAAGGAGTGGAAACGGAAGAAAACCAAGAAATTCAGCGTTTTACACTTACGGCATCCACCATGGCGGGCGCCATGGGGTCTGCCATGACGTGGCCACGTCTCAAGACCACTCCACAACTGCCAAGAACCATGATCCCCACTCTTTCATTCCCCATTAGCCTCATGGCGGGCGCCATGGCCCTGTGGCGGACGCCACAAGGCAAAAAGGCTTCCCTCCACTTTTTAGTGGAGGGGGCATCCTGGTTTTTTCCTGCTTTTTGTTTTCCTATAAATAGGACCTTAGATTTTCGTTTTTCATCATCCAAACTTAGAATCTCTTAGGCATATATCAGTTTTAAAGTAGTTATCATTCCACATCGGGGTGTTACTGCAATCGAGTGATCGAGTCTGTATCTGTCTGTGTGATCGAGTTTTGGAGCACTCTGGGAGGAAGTTAATCCTGCCGCCATTTTAATTCCAGTTCGTATTTTACTTTTCCACATTGCTTTACTTTTATTTATTTCTCGCACTGCTTTACTTTATTTATTTCCCGCACTCGCTTTACTTTATTTATTTCTCGCACTCGCACTACTTTCGTTTATTTTCTACACTCGCTTTAAATACCCATACTTTCCGCACTCACACTACTTTTATTTACTTTCCGCACTCGCACTAAATTACTTTTATGAAAAATTATAAAAAGAACTTTTACTTTACCATGTCTAACTAAATCTATAAAGGTTAGAATGTAAGGATCATAATTGAACCAGTAATCCGTACAATCGTTCGTGGAAACACTTAAGGGCTATTTTATCTTTCAATTTAAGTAATTGTTTTTAACTATTTCAAAAACATCCAAAAGCGCTTTGTCTAGTTCATTAGGAGTTTTTATATTAAAAAGAAAAGAGATTTTAAAACGATTTTCGGACGCGTTATGAAGTTTAGAGTCTGGTTCACAAGAACCTCTTTTTGCTAAGAAATCCAGGTTAAAATACTTTTCAACTTAGTTAAGATACTATATTTCTTAAAAATAGGTTTACTACTCTAACACAGTACGCACCTTTTTATCTGTGACAATAGGAGGGGTTGATTAGAGAGTACAACTCGGTTCTGAATACGCGAAAGCGACAGTTCCTGTTAAATTAGTCCTTTTCAAAGGAGAAAACATTGCCCATAAGTAGTTCTATTAACAAGTACCGAATTATTAATTGATTATGTGAATTACATTCGAGCCTGTATTTTTTAATTGTTTAAAATTACCATTTTATTTACCATTGCACTCTCCTTAAAACCCTTATATTCAGTTGCCTTAGATACACACCATAACAACAGGTAGGATAGATTGACACTTGGTCTCTATGGATTCGACAATCTTTTATATTACTTTGACGTGTTGGTACACTTGCGAAAAACACGCATCAGTTAGCTACACTCAACAAGATGCTTGAAACTCAAATTTCACAAGTAGCTGATCAACAAACACCTACTGTTGCCTCTGCTGGTGTATTTCCGGGACAACCACAACCTAATCTTAAAGGACAAGCAAATGTTGTAATATTGTGAAGCGGAAGAGAACTTAACGAACCGACTGATCCAAGGCTTGAAAATCCATCCATGTACCAAAAGCAGGATAAACCAACTGGAAAGGAGAATGAACCATAAGAAAAGGAAGAAGATAACCAAGAGGTTGTGGAGAAAGAGAAGCCTTATGTGCCTCCACCACCTTATAAACCACCCATTACGTATCCTCATAGACTAACAAATTCCAAAACGATGAACCAATTCAAGAGATTTGTTGAACTTCTGAAATAGTTAAATATCACAATTCCATTTACATAAGCCATCACTCAAATACCATAGTATGCTAAATTTCTTTAGGAGATCTTATCTAATAAGAAAAAGATTGAGGATAACGGAACAATTACACTTACTGCTGAGTGTAGTGCTATTATCCAAAATAATATGCCTCCTAAGCTGAAGGACCCAGGTAGTTTCTCTATACCTTGTAATATTGGAAAGTTCGTCATAGACAAAGCTCTATGCGACTTAGGAGAAAGTATCAGGGTCATGCCACTATCTATTTGCAAGAAGCTGGAAATGGGAGAGCTTAGACCCACTAAAATGTCCATTCAATTAGCTGACTAATCAGTTAGATACCCCATAGGTATACTGGAAAACGTTCAAGTAAGAATAGGTCAATTCTATATCCTGACCGATTTCATAATCATGGACATTTATGAGGATTTAGTTACTCCTATCATATTAGGAAGACCTTTCCTAGCCAAAGTTGGAGCCATAATTGACGTAAAGAACGACAAATTAACCTTCGAAGTGGGAGAGGAAAAAGTGGAATTCATCCTTACTCATTTCTTACAAGCACCAATCATAGATGACACTTGTTATCTATTTGACGCAATAGACGAGTGCGTAAGAGAGATGGAGGCAGAACAAACCACATACTCTGAAATTATGAAGATACAAATCCCACCAATCTTCGAAGACGACAACTGGCGTGAACCATATAAAGATGACAGTCTAAGCGAAAGTTTAGCACTTACACCTAACCATATGCCAGGACCAAAAGACACAACTTTAGAATTGAAAACCTTACCTAAAAACCTAAGATACGAATTCCTAGACACCGAACTTAAAATACCAGTAATAGTTAATGCCAACCTAGGATAGCTTGAAACTAAGAAATTATTAGAAGTCCTAAGGAAGTATCCGACTGCATTAGGTTATAACATTTCCGACCTAAAAGGAATATGTCCATCAATCTGTATGCATCGTATTATGCTAGAAGACGATTACAAAACCTCTAGAGAACCTCAAAGAAGAATTAACCCTATCCTTAGCACTATAGTTAGAGATGAAGTTAATAAGCTATTAGAAGCATGAATCATATATCCGATCTCCGAGAGTCAATGGGTTAGCCCAATACATGTCGTACCAAAGAAATGAGGCATCATTGTTGTGAAAAACGCAAAAGGCGAATCAATAACACAAAGAGTGGTGATCAGAAGTAGAGTGTGCATTGACTATCGTAAATTGAACAAAGCTACTCTAAAGGATCATTTTCCTTTACCTTTCATAGATTAGATGCTAGAGAGATTAGCCAAACATTCGTACTTCTGCTATCTAGATGGTTACTCCAGATTTTTCCAGATCCCCATTCACCCTGATGACCAAGAGAAAACTACATTCACATGCCCCTATGGAACATTCGCTTACAGACGAATGCCCTTCGGATTGTGTAATTCCCCTGCAACCTTTCAACGATGTATGATGTCGATCTTTGTAGATTTCATAGATAACATCATGGAAGTATTCATGGACGATTTCTCTGTGTGTGGGGAAAGCTTTGAAGGATGTTTATCGAACTTAGAAAGGGTACTAGAGAGATGTGTAAATGTAAATCTCGTGCTTAACTGGGAAAAATGTCATTTTATGGTCAGACAAGGAATCGTATTAGGACATATTATATCTGGCAAAGGAATTGAAGTAGATAAAGCCAAAATAGAATTCATAAAAGACCTTCAACCACCTAAGACCGTACGAGAAGTACAAAGCTTTTTAGGCCATGCCGGTTTTTACCGACGATTTATCAAAGACTTCTCAAAAATCACTAAACCTTTAACCAGTTTATTAATGAAAGACACATAGTTCATATTTAATGAAAGATGCCTAAAAGCATTTGAAACTCTGAAATCAGCTCTTATCACCACAACAATCATGCAACCACCCGATTGGAGATTACCTTTCAAAATCATGTGCGATGCGAGTGACTATGTTGTAGGCACAATTCCAGGACAAAGAAAAGACAAGAAATTTCACGCAATCTACTATGCCAGTAGAACTTTAGATTCCGCTCAAATGAACTACGCTACAACTGAGAAAGAACTGTTAGTAGTTGTCTTTGCACTCGACAAATTTCGATCCTATCTAGTAGGAGCAGAAATAATCATTTACACTGATCATGCCGCTATCAGATACCTTTTAACCAAGAAGGATGCCAACCAAGACTCCTAAGATGGATTTTACTGTTACATGAATTCGATCTAGAGATCAAAGATAAGAAAGGCACTAAAACGTAGTAGCAGATCATCTGTCAAGATTAGAAAACATCAAACCTGAACCAGTGCCTATTAACGACGATTTTCCTTATGAACACTTGATAGTGCAAATAAAAAGCGACCTAGCCCTACTAGACCCAATCAAACCAAAAACCAAAGAAACCGTGGAAGCAGTCCATACAAACGAAAGACTGCCTTGGTATGCTGACATAGTTAACTACCTAGCTGCAGGCGCACTTCCACCGGATTTAACATATCAACAGAAAAATAATTTCTTCCACGATCTCAAATATTATTATTGGGACGAACCTTTACTTTTCAAGAGAGGACCCGACGGAATTTTTCGTCGATGCAATACCGAAGAAGAAATTGAGGATGTCATTTCCCAATGTTATTCATCTCTG
The DNA here is from genome assembly GCA_963966055.1 of Lathyrus aphaca. Classification (NCBI taxonomy): domain Eukaryota; kingdom Viridiplantae; phylum Streptophyta; class Magnoliopsida; order Fabales; family Fabaceae; genus Lathyrus; species Lathyrus aphaca. Next base: position 529,655,743 of record OZ014524.1, read on the forward strand.
TATGGCGGACATGCAAGTACTTCGAAAACTTGCGCCAAGATCTTACAAACAGGCTTATTCTGGCCTACCTTATAGAAAGACATCCACATCACTGTTATAAACTGTGATCGGTGTCAACACACTGACAGTATCTCAAGACGCGATGAAATGCCTCAAAGAGGAATACTTGAAGTAGAAGTCTTTGATGTATGGGGGATAGATTTCATGGGACCATTCCCATCTTCTTTCGAAAAAAAGTACATATTCGTTACTGTCGACTATGTTTCGAAATGGATTGAGGCTATAGCTTCTCCTACCAATGACACACGAGTAGTGATTAAGCTTTTCAAGAATATAATCTTTCCAAGATTTGGTGTACCTACACTTGTCATTAGTGACGTGGCTCCCATTTCATTTCAAAAATATTTGACAAATTACTATCCAAGTATGGAGTCAGACACCGTGTAGGAACATCATATCATCCACAAACAAGTGGATAGGTCGAAGTCTCAAATAGAGAAATAAAATAAATCTTAGAAAAGACCATTGCCATATCTAGGAAAGATTGGTCATCCAAGCTTAACGAAGCTTTATGGGCTTACAGGACAACTTACAAGACACCTATAGGAACTATACCCTTTAAACTTGTGTATGGAAATTCATGTCATCTCCCAGTAGAATTAGAACACAAAGCATATTAGGCGATTAAAAAACTAAATATAAACTACACCGCCGCAGGAGAAAAGCGAGTCCTTGATATAAACAAACTGGAAGAATTACAATTAGACGCTTATGAGAACACTAAGATATATAAAGAAAGAACCAAAAGATGGCACGATAAGCGTTTATCTAGGAAAGAATTCAGTGTGGGAGACGTTGTTCTCTTATTCAACTCTAGACTTAGGCTCTTTCCTGGGAAATTAAAATCCAGATGGTCAGGTGATAAATGCAAATTAGTGTGATTATTTAGTAGATTTTTTGGCCCTTTTCAAGAGTTTATTTGGATCTCTAATGCTTTATCCCTTTGTTTCGTTCATATATTCATAGTTTACTTTAAGCATTTTAAAAGTATCATTTATTTAACTTTTGTTTTTGTAATTTTAGGTTGCACCTTTGAAATAAGGAATGGATTGCATCAAGACTCTCTTTGTGAAGTTTTTGAAGAAATTGAAGAAATCAAGCTCGCTCCAAGCTCGTTCAACAAGCTCCCAGCGAAACTTCCAGGAAGTTTTTCCCTCAGCGAGGTTTTTGCTTGCTCAACAAACTATAGCGGTTTAGCTTTTAAATGATAGCTCGCTCAGCGAGCACTGCGGTTTTCAGCTTGTATTTAAGCATTTGTTCCTAGTTTTTCTTGGGATGTAACTTTCGACTTCAGACCTAAATACACCATAATCAATATTTTACCTTGTTTTTGAAGAATCAGTGCATTAATAGTCAAGAGATTGTCATTAATGCTCATTCTTCTTCATTTCTCTCTTTTGATGGAAGCTCCCATGGAAATGGAGAGCTAAACTCATATTATGTCAAGGTTAAAAGGTAGATAGGTCTTTATTTTGTATGTATAGGCTTTGATCCTCTTGTTAGAACTCTTGATGATGAATATATGATGAAAACTTTGTTTTGATAAATATCTTTTGTGTTGTTTCAAGATTGAGAAAGTTGTTCAACATTGGACCTAGGTTTTCATCACCCAAAGAACATAAGCTAAAGATAGTTATGGGACTTGGAGTTTACTTTGTATTGAACTAAAATGTTACCATTTTGATAGATTGAGTGAGAGATCATCAATGGATCAAAATGGTGAATCCCACATTATGTGTTAGAAATAAATATTTTGAGAGGATATTGTGAGTATGTTTATCATTATTTAGAGTTTGTCACTTTATCAAAACTATATGTGCAAATAAACCTATCAAAACCTAACTTTGGCATGTGCTTTAAATCTTTTATCAACCAATACTTTTAACTGTTAGAATTTATTTGAATGCAAAAGTCTTATTTTTTATACAAAAACCAAAACCTTTTTTTTTACCTTAAGTCTCAAACAAGTGCAACTGTAGAACGACTTAAATATCACAAAACAATCTCTGTGGATCGATAAAAAAACCCTTACTCTATTTGTGCTTCAACAAATTGGCGTCGTTGCCGGGGATTTTTATTTGATATTTAAAGCATCGCAATAGTTGCTTTATATTTAGACTTGTTTATTATTTTTCTTGAACTGTTGATTTGTTTGGTTAGTATTTGTAGCTTCTGTTTATGCGTGGAAAGCTTCCCGTGGACCAACTTCTTTTTTATCCTGAGATTGAAAGAACCGCTCGGAAGTTAAATAGAAAAACAAGACGGAGGAGGCAACTAGCTAAGGAAAGAAGAGAACAAGAACAAGCATCAACTTTTACGTCAACACCACTCATTCCACAGTTGACACCACTCATGGCGGATCCACCTCCACCTCTAATTTCGACACCTTATGTAAATAGTCCTTTCAATACGGCTCAATTTGTCAACAACGCCCATAGTGGCCGACAAGCTGAGATGAAGACCGACACCCTTAATTTATTATATGGAAGCCCTTTCACCGGAATGGACCACGAAGACCCATTTTCTTTTCTCACAAAATTCTATGAGATAACATTGGTGGCGTGTGTTGATCAAAACCAAGAGCTAGCTTTGTTTCGAAGACTTTTTCCTCATGCTTTGCTTGTCAAGGATAAGGATTGGTATCTAGATCAAAGTCCCACGGTGATGACGGATTGAAATGTTTTAGAAGAAAAGTTTATTGAGAGATTCTTCTCACACAACCGTTTTATGGAATCAAAGACCGCGATCTTCGTCTTCTCTCAAGGTGCTAATGAGTCCTTGAATGAAGAATGGGAACGTTTCAAATCCATGTTACAGAAGTGTAAGGGCCACGAATTCGACGAATTGACACAAATTCATATCTTTCGAAATGGTCTCCAACCTAATTGCAAAACCTTGTTGGATGCTACTTCGGGGGGGGGGGGGGGGGGGAGCGTTGTTGTCAAAAAGCGCAGAAGAGGCGACGAATATAATCAATCTGATGGCTCTCAATGACTTACAAAGTCAAATTCGTGGAAAATCTATGAAGAAGCCCGAAGTGTTTGAGTTAGGAACAAATGATGCGATCCTTGCACAAAACAAGCTTCTTTCTCATCAAGTGGAGCTTTTGACGCAACAAATGTCGAAGCTACCACAATAATTTAAGGAGATACAAGATTATCCTGGAAATAACAAGCAAGTTTCTAGTTGTGAATTATGCAAGGGAGATCATGATACCGGTTATTGTCCACCACCGGGAAATGAAGAAGTAAACTACATGCACAATAATCAAGGATTTCAAAGAAAACAACAACCTTATCAACATCAATAACAACGTTATAAACATCAACAACAACCTTCACAACAACACCATTACCAACAACAACAACATCATGGATATCAACCTCAGAGCAATTACCAAAATAACCAAGGTTATGGCGGTAGTTCATCTAATCGACGAAATCCTTATGTTGCTCCACCACCATTACCGGTTGCAAACACTAAGTTGGAAGACACATTGAATCAATTTATTCAAATGTCTATGGCCAACCAAAATTCAAATGATGTGGCAATAAAGAACCTTGAAAGTCAAGTTGGGCAACTTGCAAAACAAATAGCCGAGAACCAATCGGGACCATCTTTTTCCGCCAACACTCAAGTGAATCCTAAAGAGCATTGCAAAGCCATTGTTACTAGGAGCGGGAATGAGATGGCTCAACCAAAAGAGAAACTTGTGGTGAAAGAAAAGAATAATGGTGTAGTAGAAGAATGTAGTGACGAGGAGGAGGTTGTGGCGAAGAAAAAAAATAGAGGAAGTAGTTGAAAAGTCATTTGATAATTTGGATGTAGTTGAAAATATACAAGTGGAGGATGAGAAGAGAAAAGAGGTGAAAAAAAGAGTGAGGAAGGGAAAAGAAGTGATGAACCAAATTCCTACAAACATGACATATCCGTATGTACTATCAAAGAAGGACAATGAAAGGCAATATGCTCAGTTCGTGGATATTTTCAAACAACTTCAAATTAATTTGACATTTTCCGAAGCTCTTGAGCAAATTCCAAAATATGCTAAGTTCTTGAAGGACATTCTCTCAAAAAGACGGAAGTATACGGAACCGGAAACGATTATTCTAGCAGCTAATTGTAGTGCTATCATCCAACGCACTCTTCCTAAAAAAGAAGTCGATCCGGGACGTGTCACTTTGTCGATCACCATTGGAAACATGTTTGTAGGAAATGGCCTCATTGATTTGGGTTCAAGCATAAATCTTATACCTCTCTCGATTGTAAAAAGGCTTGATAACATTGATATCAAAGGAATAAGAATGACGTTACAACTAGCCGACAAATCTACCACTCACCCAATTGGGATGGCAAGAGATGTTTTGGTAAAGGTGGACAAATTCTTCTTTCCGATAGATTTCATTGTTATTAACATGGAGGAAGATGATGACGCTCCTTTTATTCTTGGTCGCCCTTTCATGAAGACGGCCCGAATGATAATAGATGTTGATGATGGTCTCATGAAAGTGAGGGTGCTAAATGAAGAGGTCACTTTTAATTTGTTTGAAGCAATGAAACATTCAAAAGAAAAAACATGATAGTTTCCGCATTGACGCCTCCGATATGGCTATTATGGAAGTTGCAAAGCATATTCATGTGGAAACTCCGTTAGAGCTAGCACTAGGTGAGGAAATTGACACACTCACTAGTGAAAAAGAAAGAGAACTTGAAGAATGTTTGAAAGAATTAGAAGTTTTGAAAGAGTTACAACCATGGGAAGTTGCCATAAAAGAATTGACAAGAGAAACAAATGATGAGAAAGTTGAAGTAGAATTGAAGGTGCTACCTTCAAACCTCAAGTATGCCTTTTATGATGATAGTGGAAGAAAACCAGTGATTATAAGTAATGCATTGTCTCTCGATGAAGAGTTTAGTTTGGTTAATGTGCTCAAGAAAAATCAAGAGGCTTTAGGATGGGTTCTTTCCGATATTAAAGGAATAAGCTCGTCTTATTGCATGCACAAAATCCTAATGGAAGACGACTTCAAGGAGGTAGCACAACCACAACATCGTTTGAATCCAATAATGAAAGAGGTGGTTCGAAAAGAGGTAGTAAAGCTACTTGATGCGGAATGATCTACCTGATTTCTGATAGTCCTTGGGTGAGTCTCGTTCATGTGGTACCGAAAAAGGGTGGAATGATCGTTGTCCAAAATGAAAACAAATGAGCTCATACCGACAAAAGTTGTGGCGGGATGAAGGATGTGTATAGACTATAGGCGTTTGAACACGGCTACTAGAAAAGATCATTTCCCACTACCGTTCATGGATCAAATGCTAGAAAGGTTATCCGGGCAAGAATACTATTGTTTTTTGGTTGGGTATTCGGGGTACAACCAAATTGCGGTTGACCCGGCAGACCATGAGAAGACGATGTTTACAGGTCCGTTTGGAATTTTTGTGTATAGAAAAATGCCTTTTGGCTTGTGCAATGCACCGACAAATTTCCAACGATGTGTACAAGCAATCTTTTCCGATCTAATTGAGAAAACAATGGAAGTTTTCATGGATGACTTTTCGGTGTTTGGAGCGTCATTCAATTTGTGTTTGAAAAACTTGGAAGAAGTGCTAGAGAGGTGTGTGAAAATGAATTTGGTCCTAAATTGGAAAAAATGCCATTTTATGATAAAAGAAGGAATTGTGCTTGGCCACAAGGTGTCTTCAAGATGTTTAGAGGTGGACAAGGCCAAAGTGGAAGTTATTTCAAAGTTGCCTCCTTCGACCAACATCAAAGGAATCCGAAGCTTTTTGGGGCATACGGGTTTTTATCGGAGGTTCATCCAAGATTTTGCCAAAGTGGCGAGGCCACTTAGAAATTTGCTAAACAAAGATCAGGTATTCCTCTTTGACGAATCTTTCCTTTTATCTTTTCAAGCTCTTAAAGAACACCTTGTTACCTCTCCAATTATCATCGCACCAAACTGGAATTGTGATTTTGAACTAATGTGTGATGCGAGTAATTATGCCGTTGGAGTGGTACTTGGTCGAAGAAAATAAAAAGTTGTTCATGCAATACACTACGCTAGAAAAGTGCTTAACCAAGCACAAGTGAATTATGCAACAACAGAAAAAGAGTTGCTAGCGATAGTGTATGCGCTTGAAAAGTTTCGGTCCTACTTGATCGGTTCAAAAGTTGTTATCTACATCGACCATGCCGCAATAAAATATTTTCTCACCAAACCGGATTCTAAGCAAAGGCTTATCCGATGGATCCTTCTTCTTCAAGAATTTGATTTATAAATAAAAGATAAGAAGGGGTCTGAAAATTTGGTGGCGGATCACTTGTCGTGGTTGGTTAATGTAGACATAACCAAAAAGGAAATTGAGATCCGAGAAGAATTTTCGGATGAAAAACTGTTTATGGTACAAGTTAGGCCTTGGTTTGCCGGTTTTGCTAATCACAAGGCAACAGGATGGATACCCGAAGACCTAACTTGGAACCAAAAACAGAATTTCTTAGAGGATGCTCAATATTACGTGTGGGATGAACCCTATCTTTTCAAAATTTGTAGGGATAACATGCTAAGAAGGTGTGTTACTAGTGATGAGGCTAATAACATCCTTTGGCATTATCATAATTCTCCGTATGGAGGGAATTTTAACGGATCTAGGATGGCCTAAAAATCCTTCAAACGAGATTTTATTGGCCTACTATTTTCAAGGATGCTAATCTCCATGCGAGGAGCTGTGACATTTGCCAAAGATCGGGTGGAATAGGCAAGCGGGATGAAATGCCCCTCCAGAATATTCAAGAGGTTGAAGTCTTTGATTGCTGGGGCATTGATTTCGTTGGCCCATTTCCACCATCTTTCACAAATGAGTACATTTTGGTTGCAGTCGATTATGTTTCTAAATGGGTGGAAGTTATTGCTTCACCGAGGGTGGATGGCAAAACGGTGATTAAATTTCTCACGAATAACATTTTTACCCGTTTTGGAACCCCTCGTGTGTTGATTAGTGATGGAGGGTCACACTTTTGTAATGCACCGCTTGAAAGTGTTTTAAAACATTACGGTGTATCACACAAAGTTGCGACCCCCTACCATCCCCAATCAAATGGGCAAGCCGAAGTCTCAAATAGGGAAGTGAAAAAGATTTTGGAAAAAAACTGTTTTGGGGTCTAGGAAGGATTGGTCTCAAAAGTTAGACGAAGCTTTATGGACATATTGCACCGCATACAAAGCACCAATAGACTTAACTCCATTTCAAATGGTTTATGGCAAAACATGCCATTTACCGGTTGAAATGGAGCACAATGCCTTATGGGCTTTGAAGTTTTTAAATTTTGATCCGAATTTGGCCTCAACAAAAAGAAAAGTACAGTTGAGTGAATTGGAAGAAATGAGAGATGCCACTTATCACTCAAGTTGGTTGTACAAGGAAAAATTGAAAAAAATACCATGACAAAAAGATAAGGCTCAAAGAATTTGAAGCGGGTCAGCTTGTCTTGCTATTCAACTCCCGGTTAAAGCTTTTTCCGGGGAAGTTGAAAAGTAAGTGGTCAGGACCCTTCCGAGTTAAAGAGGTTAAGGAATATGGAGCAGTTGTGATCAAAGACATGTAAAAGACGGACAATTGGACGGTTAACGGACAACATCTAAAAATCTATCTGGGAGGCAGCTTCGATCGTGAAAACAAATTTGTTGCCCTCGATGATCATTGATCATTATGGACCGTCGAGCTTATCCGATGTTAAACAAGCGCTCGTTGGGAGGCACCCCAATTTTGTAAGTTTTTATTGTTTTTAATGTTGAATATGTGTTGTAGGAGTAGTTTAGAAGCTGTTGGTGCTAAATTTGTGCTGCTGGTAGTGGTTTGGAGTTTCCTACACTCGCTCAGTGAAACTTTCAGGAAGTTTCTGGCTTATCGAGCTTTGCGAATTTAAAAATAAAATTATGAATGAACTGGGCCCATCAAGTTAGACCCGGCCCAATCAGAGTTGGTAAAGGAGAAGACAACTAGGGTTGCCTCTTTAGGCACCTTTTTCTTAAAACTTCAAAAAATTTCAAAGAATTTCCCTTTGCCTTCCCTTATAACTTGCTCAATCTCATTTGTTAACCTTCACTTCTCCATTTTCGCAACTCAAATCACCAAGGTATGCATCCATTTTTCACTTGTGTTCTTTAATTTCTCATTTTAGTTTTGTGAAATTTTGAAATTCCATCTTGAAACAAAGTATGCCCTAAGTTTAATTCTTCTTCCACAATCAATTTTTGTTGTTCTTAAAGAGATAAATTTGTTGCATGTGGTTTAGGGTTGAAGAATTTTGATTTAGGGTAAACCTTTGTGAAATGTTGAAATTGTTGATTAAGTTAGGATTTATGTGTTGTGGACACTCTGTTGATGAAGGTTATTGATAGTGTGTGCATTGTGAATTTGGAAATTGGCCCCTGCAGTAGAGGAGATTTTTCTGCAAATCGCAGAGCTCGCACAACGAGCTCTTTCTCGCTCAGCGAAACTTTCAAAGAGTTGCTCGCTGAGCGAGACCTGTAATGTGCAGAAAAATTTCCATTTCCAGAATTTATTTAAAAGTTTATGGGGTTGTTCCTAGTGTTTAATTAGTAATTTAGGGAATTTTTATTTGTGTTTATCAGCTAATTCGATCGGATCACTTGTGTTTCGATTTTTGTTGTTTTGTTCTTTTGTTTCAGATGTCTCACCGTTCTAAAAGAGGTCGCACCGGAAGTTCGTCTGCTAGGCACTCTTCTGCTCCCACCTTTGACCGACATCGGTTCCTGACTCCTACTCACCATGAGCGATATCTGCTTCTTGAAAGGATAAATGTTTGGCTTGATCGCATTGTGAATTTGAATCCGAAAGGTGAGTACAAATATGTGCATCAAACTATGGAAGAGGGAGACTATGTAATCCTCTGCGAGCCGCACCCAGAATATCATTTGGAGATCGTAAGGGAGTTCTTTGTGAATGCCCTTTCGACTGGTCCTGAAGGAATAGCCTTTGAATACAAAATCTGGGTAAGAGGCAAAGAGATAGACTTTTCGAGGGCTAGCATAAGTGCATACTTGGGCAGAAATGTTCAGTTACCAGAAGACGATTTATGTGATTTCGCTCGGATGAAGAAAAGAAGAACTTATGACATTGAGGTCATAAAGGCGCACCTTTGTAGGCAGGATCCAACTTATGAAGTAAGTGCAGCTGGAACACCATTGCACTTCAAGCGGAGTGCCTTACACAACCAGGCTCAGGTGGTAATGACAATTGTTTTGCATAACTTAATTCCTGGGAGCCATGTCTCGGACGTCACCATTGAAGTGGATGCCCTGATTTATTGCATATTGGAGGACAAGTTTGTTGATCTTGCTTGGATTATAGCTTCTAAGCTAAATAGGGTGGCTACTAGTGGTACCGAGTATGGTTTCCGAGCATTTTGTGATATCTCGCACTCTGGTTTGGTCATGGCTCTCTGCAAGAGGGCTGGTGTTGCTCTTCCGTCTTCTAGGAATGTGAAGTTGAAAATGATTGATGATGAGTACTTTCGGACCTTTTGCGAGCCTCCTATTCTGACTGCCCTTATTGCTTCAGCTCCTCCTCGGGGAGGGGGTGGTGTGGGTATTGATGTTGCCACTAACTGGGCAATGCATGCATCCCACCACTGCTCTCTTGATTTTATATATGAGTCTATGCTTCAGCTACATCTGATGATTTAGGAGTCGCAGGTGGGACATTCGTTGAGGTCCATGGATGCCTACCGGGCCCATTCTGCTTGGCCTGGGGACATGCCATTTACTTTATGGGGTGCATATGCTGAGGATGCGGGTGATGTTGGTGATGATGCTGGGGATTCTGATTCTTCCGAGTGATTTCTGCTGGACGGTTTGATTGTCCATTTTATTGTGTCTTTTTTATGTTATTTCTAGGATTATGTTTAGAGATTTTGGATTTTGACCATCCAGGCGGATGCGTTTTGATGTTTGAATTTTGACCATCCGCGAGGATGTGTTTTTTTTTTATATTTTGACTTTGAATTTGGTTCCCATCCGGGCGAATGGGTTTATTTTAACATTTTGATGATGTAGTGAACATCCGGGAGGATGCTTTTGAATTTAAATTTTTATGATTTAGTTAACATCCAGGCGGATGAGTTGTTACTATTATTTTGTGTACAAAAATTTTGTGTTTGTTTTTCACTTTAAGGTGGTATTTTTATGGAAGCAGGTACTTTTTGTGATCTAAGCGTGTGGCTTCACCTTTCTTGGATGGTGATGATATATTTCCGTAAGTTGCGCGAGAAAGGTACTCCGTTCGCACTTTATAGAAAATAACATGTACATGAACTAGTTGCTTTACACAAATTTCAAGTTTTATTCAATTTGCCTAAATGTTCATTTGAGAATCAATTTGGACAAACCACAAAGTGAGCGACTTCCATTGTTCACAAATATTAGTGTAGTTGTAATTATTGTTAACTCGTGTGATTCATGCATGTATCTGTATTCTTTGGTTAATTTTGGAAACTTGGAAATGATCTAGGCATTGCTTGATTTTGATAAAAAAAACATCCATTCCTTTAGGCTTTAGTCACCCGGTGAGTAGTGAGAGAATTTGTTAGCCGATTTTGAGCCTTCACACAACTAGAATGAATCATAATTGTTGGTAAAAGTGCCGAGTTACCATCCTTTGGTAATCCTTGTGGTGAAAATGAAAATAAAAATACATTGTGATTCATTCTAGTTTGATTTATTTTTTGTTGACACTTTACCCATTTTGCTTGAAATTTTTTTGAGAAGAACATTGTTAAGTTATATGGTTTAATTTAAAGTTAGGGAGAGTCGTTAGTGTAAAAAAAAGGGAGAATGGATGGAATTGGTGCCTCTTGTGAAAAGAAAAGAAAAACAATTTGATGAATGAATTGAGAATAGAATTGCACTCTTTGATAAAGTTGCTTGAAAATGAAGAATTTATTTGAAAAAGAGAAAGATTCTTGAGAAGGGGCACCATCGAAGAAAAAAAAAAGAGAGAATAGTGTGGAAAGGAGAAGTTAGGGAGAATTGAGAAATTTTGGTTGTTTTGATTTTGGCATGTTCTTCGTTTTTCAAAAACCTTTGAACCCATTTTGAATCATTGGCCTTTATATACATCCCTTTCTTGGTAACCCTTTCCCCATTATAACATTGAAAAGTCCTTGTGATCTTTGTTTCCTTGATTTTCTTTGTGAATTTGTAGATACTTGCATGAATTATTCCGGACGCTATCAATATTACAAATGAGAGTGATTTGTCCCTTTTTCATATTGATGCTTGACTTAGTTAAGTATTTAGGTGATTCTCTTGTGAACATTTCATTTGTTTTGTTGATAGCTTGAGAAGTCGATTATATTGTAATTCTCTTTAGTTCATGATTATATTGTAATTCTTTGAGAAGTCGATTTTTACTTGTAAGAAAAGCCTTTGGTTTGAACCATCTTTGTTTGGTGTGTTACCTTTGTTTAGTTTGTGCTTGTTTCTTTTAAAAGAATTCACCTTTGTTTGAGGACAAACAAAGAAGCAAGTTGGGGAGAGTTGATAAGTGCAAATTAGTGTGATTATTTAGTAGATTTTTTGGCACTTTTCAAGAGTTTATTTGGATCTCTAATGCTTTATCCCTTTGTTTCGTTCATATATTCATAGTTTACTTTAAGCATTTTAAAAGTATCATTTATTTAACTTTTGTTTTTGTAATTTTAGGTTGCACCTTTGAAATAAGGAATGGATTTCATCAAGACTCTCTTTGTGAAGTTTTTGAAGAAATTGAAGAAATCAAGCTTGCTCCAAGCACGCTCAACGAGCTCCCAACGAAACTTCCAAGAAGTTTTTCGCTCAACGAGGTTTTTGCTTGCTCAGCGAACTATGGCGGTTTAAGTTTTAAATGATAGCTCACTCAGCGAGTTCCTGCTCGCTCAGCGAGCACTGCGGTTTTCAGCTTGTATTTAATCATTTGTTCCTCATTTTTCTTAGGATGTAACTTTTAACTTCAGACCTAAATACACCATAATCAATATTTTACCTTGTTTTTGAAGAATCGGTGCATTAATAGTCAAGAGATTGTCATTAATGCTCATTCTTCTTCATTTCTCTCTTTTGATGGAAGCTCCCATGGAAATGGAGAGCTAAACTCATAGTATGTCAAGGTTAGAAGGTAGATAGGTCTTTATTTTGTATGTATAGGCTTTGATCCTTTTGTAATAACTCTTGATGATGAATATATGATGAAAGCTTTGTTTTGATAAAATATCTTTTGTGTTGTTTCAAGATTGAGAAATTTTTTCAACATTGGACCTAGGTTTTCATCACCCAAATAACATAAGCTAGAGATAGTTATGGGACTTGGAGTTTACTTTGTATTGAACTAAAATGTTACCATTTTGATAGATTGAGTGAGAGATCATCAATGGATCAAAATGGTGAATCCCACATTATTTGTTAGAAATAAAAGTTTTGAGAGGATATTGTGAGTATGTTTATCATTATTTAGAGTTTGTCCCTTGATAAAAACTATATATGCAAATAAACCTATCAAACCCTAGCTTTGGCATGTGCTTTAAATCTTTTATCAACCAATACTTTTAACTGTTAGAATTTATTTGAATGCAAAAGTCTTATTTTCGATACGAAAACTAAAACCCTTTTGTTACCTTAAGTCTCAAACTAGCGCAACTGTAGAACGACTTAAATATCACAAAACAATTTATACGGATCGATCCCTTTTGAAATTACAAACGTATTCCCTAGCGTAGAAATAGAAATCAAGGGTAGAAATAATGAACTGTTCACAATAAATGGACAACGATTAAAACAATACCATCATATAGAAAATAGAGAATATGCGAATAGTCTAAAACTATTAGAACTGCCCACTAATTCCCCTGATTAATCTACTACTAAGCACTATGTCAGGCTTAGGACGTTAAAAACAACACTTAGTGGTAGGCAACCCACCATATTGTTCTTTTTGAGTATTTTACTTTAATGTTTATTTTATTTATTTCCTTTTGCTCTATTGATTTTCTGTATTTTCATTATCTCATTTTTCTAAAATCTTTATAAAATTGTTATGCTGAATTTAAAAACATCACTTGATACATGATTTCTAACAGTCTTTTCTACCTTACCTTCATTCCCTCTGATTTGTTTCTCCCATTTTAACATTCACTATGGAACCACAACCACATAATTTTATGGAAACTACTTTTAGAGGTATAAACCAAAGAAGGAAATTTGAGGAGTTGTCATAAAGAAATATTGCTATGACCCTTTATTATGATGAGTCAACCTTGGACACCTTAGGTATTCTAGACAGTGTCTTATATATGTTTAACCAGTTGGGATGGGAAAAAGCCCACATTAAGTCTAGATTTATCACCTACCGCAAGCTTACCTTTGAGTTTTTAAGCTCCTTAATTCACATACCTGATCGCGGATTCGGAGCCAGAAAAGGATATATTAGTTTCAGAGTTTTTGGTATTGAGTTCTCTTATAACCATAAGGAACTAGCTGATTTATTAGGATTCCCTAGCGGACCTTTTGCATTTACCACCACCCAAATGGAATTAATGGATTTTGAGCTAGATTACTTATAGGGTACTTTAACTAGAAATTACCACCCTGAGTCGGATACCATGGATAACAATGAAATACATAACCCGGTTATCCGCTATTTCCATAAGATCATAGCCCATACACTATTCGGAAAGGAAGAAAATTGAACCTTAGTATCTAAGGATGAAATATTTATGCTTTACTGTATGACACAAGGACGCCCTGTTAATGTCGTACCCTTCATGATGCAAACCTTTAACCGCATTATTCAGGACCCTGATGCCCCAATCATCGTAGGCGGCCTAGTAACTATGATTGCTGAAGCTCTTGAACTTAGATACCAACTTAATAGGTGCATACCATTCGGTACAATTCGACCTATGAATTTGGAGTTTTGCTTTGACAGACGTATCATAGGAAACTTAGGAATTGCACCTTACGACTACTTGATTAGGAATGAAGTCGTCACCATATTTACCCTTCCGAACCATGCAAAAGTAAGTGTCTATAACCGTGACAACTGGCTTTATGAATTAAACCCACCTAATCCATCATCATCGCCTGATACACGAGTAGCTCATCAGGTTCTTGATGAAAATATGTCCAATTATGAGTTTGATCCTACGACCCCACCTAACTATTATGAACCAAACCACATTGATGAGGATATTTATGTCCCTAAAATGGATGAAGTAGTGTACAATTAAAACCTGAATAATATCCTTATCACAATGGATATTTACCAAGCTGAGATTAATGGGATCAAAGATGAACTGAGAAGCATGCGACAAGATCTCATAAGCTTAACGGAAATAACTGTGTACCAATTTTACCATATAAATTCAGTTTTGGAAGACTTAAAGAAAAGACATCCATGATGAAATAACATTCAACAAAAGTTTTATTTGTTTTCTGTTTCTAGGACCACTTCAGTTTCCTTTTGTTTTGAAGTTTCATTTTACTTATATCAGTTTATTCAATTCTGCATGATTTTATTTTATGCAACTTCTCTTTTATGTTCAAGAACAACAATTTCAATTTAGTGCAATTTTTGTCAGTTTTAATTCTGCAAGCAAGTTACTGCATTTTACATTTTACTTTTGGTAGCTAATGATAATAATTCCTGATTATGCTGCTTGGATGATAGCAAATTGAGTTAGTAGCTATTATGTGCCTTATATACATTATCATGCATGTTATTATGCGATTTATATTGATCTCGTTGCATAATTTTTGTATAACCTGCTAAATCTGGAAACCTGTTAAAAATCCCCAGTTTTTGTAACGCTGACGATCGTAATGGCTAGCTGACGAGCGTCATGCTCTTTTGCTCGCGTTACGATAGTAACTCTCCTGTGACGATCGTCACCATCCCATAGAACACGTTCTCCGTAACTGCAGAAGCTATTCATTCCATTCACTCTTATCTCTTCTTCTCCCATGACTCTCCACTACCTCCCAATTTCAATTCTATAACCAACCATCACCTCCACTAAATTCTCATTATTTCTCTCATAAATTCAACCTTTCCACATACCCATTTTCATTATTTACCCGAACATTTCCCAAATTTCTCTCATTCCTTCAACCTCAAATTCCAACAACTCTACACCTTTTACAAGTTATGGCGAATAATCAAAACCCAAACATCATATTCAGAGATACCGAGCAAGGCGAAGCTCAACGTTCAAAGTTTCAAAAGTTCCAACACCGTGGTCTCCAACCGACCCGGTATATTGACACCAAATGTTTGAGAACCTTGGGTCTATTTCACAGCGTTAGGAAATTACTGCAGAATGTGGGTTTATGGAAACTTTGCAGCCAACCACAACGAATCTACAAAGCTCTAACTCTTGAATTTCTGAGCTCTTTTTCCTACATGACTCCGGCAGGAGCTACCGGCCAACTTACGGGTGTGACTTCATTCCGCATGTTCAGTGTGGAGTACAGATTCTCTCAAAATGAAATTGCACAACTACTTGGATTTGACTCCGGTGAAGAAGTCCATCGTCGTGTACCAGACAAATTCTTTGAAGAAGCTTTCCTCTGCTGGCAGAAGCTAACTAACACACAAGCCATATCATTTGATCTCCTCAATGATACTCTCATCCATAACCCTTCCATTCGCTACTTCTACCGCATTCTCGGTAACACAATGTTTGCCCGAGATAGCAACCACAAACTTAATTCAAAAGAACTCTTCTTCATTTACCGTGCCTTAGAAAATGACAAGATTAATGTCGCTCCTTTCCTATTATACCACATTCAATCCATCTGTGCGTGAGGCGGGGAAACTTTCTACTTCGGAGGCATTGTCACCTCCATTGCATTGAGTCTGAACTTAGGCCCCAATCTTGCCAACCTACCTTCCATGGCACCGGCTTACCTCACTTTGGATCGCTACAAGGCCGTGTACCTTATCTATGAGCGAGAAGATGGGAAATTCAACCCGGTAATCCGCAATGTTGTTTTCCATAACATTATCTTACCTTGCAGGAACCACATTGATCCTGAAAGTTGGGCCAACTGGCTTTTCGACCCTGAAGCTGCTGATGGCAGAATTCCTATCCATGAAGAAGCCCCTAATTCTCCTATTGATGAGATGGAAGAAGAGATGGACATTGCTGCCCCTACTCCTGACATTCCCAAAACTTCATTAAGACAACAACCTCAGAGCGACATCACCCTTAAAGAAATCCTTCGTTCCATACACCATCAGAACCAAATGGCCACCGCACTAGAAAGGAAACAAAAAGAGCAGTATGATAGCTTGTATGCACAAAACGCTCAAATAATCAGAAATCAACACACAATGGATGATACACTCAAGAAAGTCTTGAATGAGATGGGCACACAACGAATGGATGTCAACAACCTGTACTCTCAATACACAAATGAAGAAGCAACGCCATCCAGAAGGCCATGCAGTAGAAGACGTGATCCCCAATAGTTTTTGTTCTTGCACTTCCTGTTTTCATTTCCCTTTCCCTTATCGTTGATTGTATTTCCCTGCTATTATATCACAACATTGAGGACAATTTCTGATATAGTGTGGGAGAGGTACCTTTTTGTTTCTTGTACTTCCTTTATTTTCCCTTCCGCATTGTTTCCATTAAATAATTATTATATGATTTGCTTGGATTTCAATCTCCCTCGTTTATTTAGCCATACAAATTTTTTTTATCTACGTATAGCCGAACATATATACTTTAATGAAATTTTAGTTAGTACGCTGCGTAAATTTAACAATATCGATACAATTTTGACACTTTGGACTCCCTAATTTAAGCGAAATCCGTTTCAATTACTGTTATACTTTCATTTTAAGTTTTAGTTCTAGAGTAACCCCTAGTAGTTTATACTAGCAGTCTGCACCGTCTTAACACAAACCAAGTGGGGAGCCGATGAATATAAGTGTTTGATGCCTTATCATAATATCCTTCTTATCTCAATGCCAAAAAGAAAAGTTATGAAAAATTTGCACCAAATTATACAGTCGCATATAAGAGATAGACAAAAGGATCAAAGTCACTAACCGGCTACTCCACCACGTGCGTGAAAAGGCAAAGGGCTTAATGTTATTGCGCTAGAACGAAACCGGGAGAAATAGGTACGAAGGACATTAGGTAAAATTATAGTAGAATTGTTGGATAGCTTGTTTGAATAGGAAGTTCGCGACATAGCTTGTTGCTTGTGACATTAATGTATCGTTAGTGTTTCATTTTTCGGTCAAAATAACTATTGATTTTCCGCAATTGTTTCTAAGATATGTAATGTACATGTGTCTACTTACTGAGTTTTTGCTTGAGGACAAGCAAAGGAATAAGTATGGGGGAGTTTGATAATAAGAAATCGTATCATTTATTTAGCACATTTCTAGTCTGTTTTCATTGCATTTTTATATAATTAACTCCCGACTTTTCCAAGTTTTTCGCGTTTATTACTGGTATAGTATTTGTCAAGAAAAATATATGCAAAATGAAGTATGGAACAAATACACATGAAACAAATCAAAGAACAAAGCACAAAAGAAGATTTTTCATATTTTGTTGCAGTGACGGTCCTCACGCAACACTTACGGTCGTCATGCAGCTTTGGGCGTGTGACGATCGTCACACCACCCTTACGACCGTCGCGCAGAGAAAATGGCATATTACGCTCGTTACAGAGGGGTTAAGTTTAGGTTACTTAATTGTTAAGACCTAGAACTACTATGAAAATGAAACCGAGAGATTTTCGTCCACCATCCTGATTTTTCTCAACACCAATTACACGAAGCAATTTCTGCTCCTATCTTTCCTCAGTTAGTGGGCTCTTATTGGACCTGTTAATTCTCCAACTGCTATATTATTCATTGCTTATAAATAGAAGGAGGAAAAGAAGGAAAAGGGGAGAGTTTTGCTGCACCAATCATTACCGAAGCTCTGCCAAATTTATTCTTGCTTTTCATTATTTCCATTATTTTGTTTTCAGTTACTTTAATTTCTTTTCAATTAAACTACCTGTAAGTAATAGTTTCCAACATTAGGAAGCTATTACATTAGATTAGGATATTTATTTTCTAGCCTCAGAATTCATATTCAATTTCCGAGAAGATCTAAGCTTGTCGCCATTTGTGGAAGAGGGATCTACGAGGAAAAGTTCTTTTGTATCAGGTTTTAATATATTGCATTATAACTTTATTATTTAATTAGTATTTATTAATTATGTTTGCATTCTATTTAATTAATTACTATTGTTTTTCCGCGTTAATTAATTTGTCTAGCTAATTTAATAGTGTTGGTATGTAATAACGGTAACCAAGCGGATTGAATTAATGCTAAGATAAAATTTCTAATTAACTTAATTTCTAGCTGAGACTTTTTATGATTAAAATCAAGCTTTTTGTTACAAGTGTAAAAAGAGTAGAAAAGGTTAGGATCGAGACCACGAGAGTGTGAGGTTTTAACCGGATAGCTAAAGTTAGGCATTTGATTTAAATACAGCGAGAGCACTTTAAATTGAATTAGATTTATTAAGTTTCCAAAGAGTATTTTCCGAACACTTATGGGCTAGCGAGAGCAGGCATAGGGCTTTAGGAATATAATCTAATACAAGACCACCAGAGTGTGAGTTGAGGGTTTTTAAACTGATAATTTCTACATAAGCAATATAGTGAAGTATTTCTCTATGCTTAGTCTTGGTTTAATCCGCATAGGTCTACCAGGTTACATATCGACCGCCTTATTCATATAATCTTAATTCTAGTAACTTCCCCTTTAGTTTACCTTTAGAAACCAAATTCGTGACAATCTTCGCCTTAGCTAACTTAGCAACATTTATAGCACTAGAGTGATAACTTAATCCCTGTGGGTTCGACATCTTTTTATTACTACGCGATAGGCTGTGCACTTGCAGTTAAGATACCGTTAGATGTTAGGTCGATCGCACATCAAGTTTTTGGCGCCATAGCCTGTAACACGGTGGGAGAACTGACTTTAGTTATGTTGCGGATAGCAAGAGTCGCCACCGACTTTTATTTTATCCAAAGGAAAGGCATAAAAGAACAGGAAAGCCCTTTTTAAAAGATTTTTGGGTCCGGGGGGTAGGTTATGTAAAGGGAAGGTGTTAGCACCCTTTACATCCATGGTTATCCATGGGCTCTTAGTTACTTAGCTCACTTTAAAATGTTTTTGAAATGTGAAGTGTGTGAATAGAAATTTTCTTAAGTATTTTATAATGATCCATGTACGGATGTATATAAAACCTTTGTTTTGAAAATTGTTTGAAATGTATGAAGTGTTTGAAATGTTTTGAAAAAGTGAGCAAGTATCTAAGAGGAACCTACCCTAAGTTTAAGTCTTTTCTGTTCTTGAATCCTTTAAATGGTAAGACTATCCCTATTATTAAGGAATAGGTAGTTATTACCTTGGATGTAAGGGACAAGTGAAGGGATATCTGTTTATTTAGGCAACTGTGGGGTGTATAAGCAATTCGAAGGGACTTATCATCTGTATTCGAAAGGGACAAGATCATTACGAAAGCAACATTCGAAAGGGACTTGATCTTTTATCTATTAAGGGACTAGATGACTTTATTTTGAGGGACTTTTGCTTTATACACCCTACTTGACCTTTTTGATTAGGCAACATGAGAGGTATCCCTTAGAAAGTGAGATGGCGATCAAAGATCGACTTACGTGCGTGAGTGTACAATTTTAATATTTATCTTTAAATCAAATGATCTAAATTGATTTTAAATATACAAACATGTTGCACTCCCTATTTTTACTAACCATAGCATAAAATATAAATACTTAAACATTATAAATAAATATTACACCAAGGAGCAATTACATAATAATAATTAAGCAAAAATAAAATATAATAAGCAAAATAAATAAATAAGCAAAATAAATAATTATAACAGGGTTAGTGAAAATAATAATAATAATAAAAATTATACTAAATTAAATGGGGTTAGTAATAATCATATAAACATAATTAATAATAATAATGAAATAAACAAGAATATTATAATAATTAAAAATTCAATTTTTATAAACAATTATCATATAATATAAACAATTATAAAAAAAATTTTAAGTTATGTACAAATTATATAATAAATTAATTATGAACATAATATGAAAATAGAATTATAATTATAAAAATTAAATTAGCAATTTTTTACATATTTTTAAACATATAGTAAAATTATTTACATGCAAAAATTAAATTCTAAACAAATTATATCATATTATCATATTAAGAATTTTAATTTTTAAACATAAAAAAAATTTAAATTATAAACAATTTATACATTAATAAAAATTAAATTAAGAATTTTAATTAAATTATGAAGATAATATATACAAATAATAGCATTAAATAAATAGGAGAAGAAAAAATTAGGGTTTTGAAAATTATTAAGATTAATTAGGGTTTTGAAAAGAATTAGGGTTTTACATATAAAATATTAGGTTTTTTTTTAATTTAATATACAACATTAATTCCATTATAAAAATAAGCTATAATAATATGGACATATAAATAAAATAGAATATTAATTTCAAACATATACAATTTTATTCTATTTATATTATTTTTATTAATATTTAATTAAAATTAAAGAAAATAAAAAGAATTAGAAAACAATTAGGTTAAGAAAAACAAAAAAAATTGGTAAAAACTCACCTGCAGGAGCCTGGGGTCGAACCCAGGTCTCCCAGCCTTCATCACCAACAACCAACCAACTGAGCTGCGTGTGCAGCGTGTCTTTAGAATCAGTGATAATAATAATATAACAAGCCTGCTAATTAAATGGATTTTAAACAAAAAAATGAATGACCAAGGAATCGAACCCTGGTCCCTGGCCTCAAATGCTCACGTACAAAACCAACTGAGCCACGCGCTCGTTTGCAACATATATCCAGAACGAAACAATAAAATATTATGCTTTCAATTTGAATTTTCCTGCGCGCCAAAAGATCATCTCCTACCTCTGGATTTCGCAGGTTTACCTGCGAATTTTGATGGGGATTTTCCTGCGATTTTACCTGCATTCAAAAACCTGCGAAATTCACAACATTTGGTATACATACAATTTTGCCAAATTGATCATGCCAACATGATCAATACAGTTCATTCATCTTATTTATGTCATTAAAAGGTATTTATATAGGCTAAATCAGAGAACCCCAATTTCAAGCTCAAAACCCTAACATGGCATCTCACGGGTTATTCACGATTTCTTCAATTTCTTTGCCCAGAAACATTCTATACAACACCACAAACATGATTAGACAAACAAAATTCATCAAAACGCATTGAATTATTGAAATCGAAAAAAAATAGTTCAAGGCCAAGAATGCTTCGGGATATGCATTATGTCATGGTTCAGAAGCATGTATGTATTGGTTTCGAATCAGGGATGTCCAAGGATCATTGCCATGTCCTCAAAATACCTTCAAATGCCTTGTAGAAGGGAAACCGAATTTGAGTTTTGGAGAGGTTTTTGAAAATATGAAACTTACACTTTGGAGGCTGGATTTCGTGGCTTGTGATTAGGGTTATGTAGTGTACTTATAGAGCAATGAATTAGGTCAGAAAAATTGGATACTTGTGTGGAAGATTTGATTTAAAAAGATTCAAAAATATTAGGCCTTAAAAATCAAATATCCTTGTATGAACACTTGCTATTTTAGGCCAATCATCATGATCTTCTTTCCACTTCAATTCCAATCATCTTAATGAATTTCTAGAAGCTCAATCATATTTAAATCTTTGACTTTTATATTTTATTTTAATTTAAAATGATTTTTAATGAATTAAATCAAAATAAATAAAAATAAAATGATAAAAAATCTGATTTTTGTTGACTTGGGTCGTGCATGAGGTTATAGTATGGATTGGGTCATCATATGGCAAGCCCATTTGGAAGAAATTGGTTTTAGACCTCCATTTTCCTCATAAACCAACCAAAACTTTCCCAACTTTGCAAGGGCACATATCCTTCAATTTTAATGCTATGAGGGTGTTCTTGGACATTTTGGAAAGCTCGAAGAGTCCTCTAACCAACCCCACTGGTTTCATGTCCATATCATTTACCATTCTCAAGTTATGCCCTTTTGAAGTTGTTGACTTTTTGTTGACTTTCAAAAGGACCTATAATGTCTTAGCTCATACCTTCCAAATGAAGCGTTTTTGGGCTTGGCTTGTGAGACACAAAGTTGTAGAGAATTCAATTTCCTTCAAAATGAGCTTTGGATGGAGACTTGGTGATGAAGCATGTGAAAGTTATGGCTGGTCAAAGTTCAGTTGACTTTTCCTGAGGAAACCCTAATTTAGAAACTCCTGATTCTTGATGATCTGAAATCTCCTTGATGAATCATGATCAACCCTTGATCAAATGATGAATTTTACTTCATATACTTGATGTTGGCAAAAAATCATGAAGTTTGACCTTGGTTTGACCACAGTTGACCTCAGTTTGACTTTTTAACTACTTTGACTGATTTTGACTTATCTGATCATCTGACTGAGCAAAATTTTGAGAAAAGTCTTGAAACCTGTCATGGGGATTCTTAGACACATGTAAGATGTTATGAAGCTCACTTAAAGTCTTGGAAATTCATTTAGCCTGATTAAAGTCAAAACCCTAGTTTTGGATGCACTGCTTAGGAGGTGCATTGTCTGAGGGAATTGTCAACTCTTCTGACCATTTGAGAACTTTGTGAACCTTGTGAACCATCATAAAATGTCTTGTGAACTTTGTGAACCTCATGGGAGGTATTGTGAACCTTGTGAAACTCATAAAGTGTCTTGTAGACTTCATGAACCTCATGAAAGGTCTTGTAAATGTTGTGAATCTTGTGAACCTTGTGAACCTCATAAAGTGTCTTGTAAACTTCATGAACCTCATGAAAGGTCTTGTAAATGTTGTGAATCTTGTGAACCTTGTGAACCTTCTTAGCACACAAAGTCTTGTATTGTGAGGGCAAATTTTGGGGTGCAACATAGCCGAACATATCTACTTTAATGAAATTTTAGTTAGGACGCCGCGTAAATTTAACAAGTTCGATACAGTTTTGACACTTTGGACTCCCTAATTTTAGTGAAATCCGTTTCAATTACTGTTATACTTTCATTTTAAGTTTTAGTTCTAGAGTAACCCCCGGTAGTTTATACTAGCAGTCAGCACCGTCTTAATACAAACCAAGTGGGGATCCGATGAATATAAGTGTTTGATGCCTTATCATAATATCCTTCTTATCTCAATGCCAAAAGGAAAAGTTATGAAAAATTTGCACCAAATTATACAATCGCATATAAGAGATAGACAAATAATGAAGGAATCCATTGTTGGCTGGTTCAGAGGTATTTGGTTCTGAACTCGGTAGGGCATGATGTTGCATGATCCCCCACAACCTCCAAACTGGATTAAATATAGAGGGGTGCCACATTTGTGTACCAGGCCCCATGATAAAAGGGATCAAAGTCACTAACCAGCTACTCCACCACGTGCATGAAAAGGCAAAGGGCTTAATGTGATTGCGCTAGAACAAAACCAGGCGAAATAGGTACGAAGGAATTTAGGTAAAATTATAGCAGAATTGTTGGATAGCTTGTTTGAATAGGAAGTTTGTGACATAGCTTGTTGGTTGTGACATTAATGTATCGTTAGTGTTTCATTTTTCGGTCGAAATAACTATTGATTTTCCGTAATTGTTTCAAAGATATGTAATGTACATGCATTTGATATAACTTTTCCGATTTATTTACTGAGTTTTTGCTTGAGGACAAGCAAAGGTTTAAGTATGGGGGAGTTTGATAACGAGAAATCGTATCAATTATTTAGCACATTTCTAGTCCGTTTTGATTGCATTTTGATATAATTAACTCCTGACTTTTCCGATTTTTTCGCATTTGTTACAAGTATAGTGTTTGTCAAGTCAAATATATGCAAAATGAAGATATGGAACAAATACACATGAAACAAATCAAAGAACAAAACACATAAGAAGATTTTGCATATTTTGTTGCACTGACGGTCGTCACGCAAAACTTACGGTCATCATGCAGCTTTGGGCGTGTGACGATCGTCACACCACCCTTACGACCGTCACACAGAGAAAATGGAATATTACGCTCGTCACAGAGGGGTTACGTTTAGGTTACTTAATTGTTAAGACCCATAACTGCTATGAAAATGAAACAGAGAGATTTTCGTCCACCATCCTGATTTTTCTCAACACCAATTACACGAAGAAATTTACTGCTCCTATTTTTCCTCAGTTAGTGGGCTCTTATTGGACCTGTTAATTCTCCAACTGCCATATTATTCATTTCCTATAAATAGAAGGAGGAACAGAAGGAAAAAGGGGAGAGTTTTGCTGCACCAATCGTTACCGAAGCTCTGGCAAATTTATTCTTGCTTTTCATTACTTCCATTCTTTTGTTTTCAGTTACTTTAATTTCTTTTCAATTCAAATACCTGTAAGTAATAGTTTCCAACATTATGAAGCTATTACATTAGATTAGGATATTTATTTTCTAGCCTCAGAATTCGTATTCAATTTACGAGAAGATCTAAGCTTGCCGCCATTTGTGGAAGAGGGATCTACAGGGAAAAGTTATTTTGTATCAGGTTTTAATTTATTGAATTATAACTTTATTATTTAATTAGTATTTATTAATTATGTTTTCATTCTATTTAATTAATTACTATTGTTTTTCCGCGTTAATTAATATGTCTAGCTAATCTAATAGTGTCGGTATGTAATAACGGTAACCGAGCGGATCAAATTAATGTTAAGCTAAAAGTTCTAATTAACTTAATTTCTGGCTGAGACTTTTTCTGATTAAAATCAAGCTTTTTGTTACGAGAGTAAAAAGAGTAGAAAAGGTTAGGATCGAGACCACGAGAGTGTGAGGTTTTAACCAGATAGCTAAAGTTAGGCATTTGATTTAAATACAGCGAGAGCGTTTTAAACTGAATTAGATTTTATTAAGTTTACAAAGAGTATTCTCTAAACACCTATGGGCTAGCGAGAGTAGGCATATGCTTTAGGAATATAACTAATACAAGACCACGAGAGTGTGAGTTGAGGGTTTTTAAACTGATAATTTCTACAGAAGTAATAAAGTGAAGTATTTCTCTATGTTATTCTTGGTTTAATCCGCATAGGTCTACTAAGTTACATACCAATCGCCTTATTCATATAATCTTAATTCTAGTAACTTCCCCTTTAGTTTACCTTTAGAAACCAAATTCGTGACAATCTTCACCTTAGCTAACATAGCAACATTTATAGCACTAGAGTGATAACTTAATCCATGTGGGTTCGACAACTTTTTATTACTACGCGATACGCTATGCATTTGTAGTTAAGATACCGTTAGACGTTAGGTCGATCGCACATCAGTCCCTCAAGCCCGAGGGATTTTATTAAGGGCGAAGTACTTAAGACTTTGTTAGCTTTTTTGGAGCATGTTTCTTGCCATATCGTTAGATCTCTTAATTAAGGGTGGCTCCATTTGTTGGGTAAGTCCCTCAGCTGAAATCACTTACATTAGTATGTAAGTTCCTCAACAAGGGGGAGTCCCTTAGCGGAAGGCGCTTATGTGGAAATGGCGTTTTAAAAAGGCATCGATGAACGTGCCTGTTTCGAGATAATGCTCTAAGACATAAAGATGTTAATCACTTTGTTCATATTGAGTGTTTGAGGGGAAGAGGACTAGGTGGAACTGACATTTAATGCACCTCATGGAGGAGTTTCTTTTGAAAATAAATTTGTTTCTCATCTATACACATGGTCTCTTGGTGTGGGGACTTTCCGACTTCTAGTGGTTGTATTTTCTATTGGGTGAGTGTACGAACACGCTTCTTTAGGCTTCCTATATACTTTTCAGAATAATTCTTTCACTTTATTTTCTCCCTCTTATTTCATTGAAGCATTTATGGGTTAGGTTTTTGTTTCCTTTAGCCCTTGTTTTAGTGGTTATGGTGAAGAAAACTAAACACATCCACATTCAAGACATTGTTTCCTTGTAATTTACTGATGACATGATCAACAAGTTTCATCATGGTATTATATTTGTATCTTCTAACCTGAATGAAATCTGCTCAGCAATAATTTTGGTTAAGAAGTGAACATAATTTAAGCAAATGATGTTGCAGCAACAAGAAGCCTTACAGTTTTGATTATGTATGAAAATACACCGTCTACATTTGTTGCATGATATACATGGATCGATGATTTTTCTCTCACCTGAAACAAGAAAATTAAAACAACTCAGATTAACGAAAGTGATGTTCGTGGATTTGTACTCAAGTTCAACACTTGACTTGACATCACATTGAAATGTCATAAACAATAATCACCTTGATGCCCAGTATTGTTCATGATGTAAGGCGGAAGGTCAAGAATCTGCCACGACATGGCTGTCGTTTTACAAAACTGTGAACACAATCATTATTGCGGAAGTTGACTATATTACATTACATATCTAATATAGTTGAAAATATTAAATTCTTTTTGACTGGTGACATAAGAGAAAAATAATTCGAGCAGATGCGGTCATCCTTCCCAGGAAAATCAACCTTCCAATCATCTAGGTTCCCAACCATAGTATATGCTCCCAGAGATGTAGAAAAGAAAACTGAATGAATCTCCCGAGGCTCTGGAAGTATCCGTTCCTCCTCGGAGACACCCTCATCGGGTCACCCATCTTCTCAAGTATGTGTTAACATTGTTTCATCAAATATGCTCTCGTCAGAAGAGCATTCGTTGGACAGATCCTCCCCGGATATAATTATGTCCTTGTTTTCATTCCCCATCTTGTACCTGAAAAGTAGAGGACAAAAAGTGAATTCGATGACAAAATCAAATCCACCCTTCCACTACTAATCAAGTAAAGGGCGTACTGAGGCACGAGGACAACGTCCTCGTCCAAAGCCCTTATTCAAAATGGCGCACACTCACATTTCGAGGAGACATATGTAAACCCTCACGAGGAGGGATATTTGCAAGAGAAAAACTCTTAAACCCTGGCCGAGGAGATTCTCCCCGACACGAAACCCAGAACTCCAGTTGAAAATCAACTGGAAACACCGCAAGGCTCATAAATTCGCCAACAACAGTCTCGTTGTCACCGCAATGACATTAGAAAACAACAAAAATCCTAAGTTTTTCTAAAATGACCACACCGGCACCGAAGATAAAAATAACTTCTCCACCTTCTACCACCAACAGTCATCGAAAATATCATGAAAACTACTTAATTTCACCCTAACTACATGTAATTCTAAGCAAAAAAGGGCTAAAAACTATCCGAAAGCAAAGGATCAGAGAAACTTATGTGTTTCAAGTAGGCTGAAGTGGTGCTCGGAAACATTGTTCGGATAGTGCGGCGGTTGACGACGACGCTGAAGATAACACTTACTGAAGAAGAAGACGAGCAGAGAGAGATAGAATACGAAAAGTACAAAATGAATGCACTCCCCTCTATTCATAGGCATCCAAGAGAGCATGCACGAGCACACACTTCCTAGGAAGGCACAGAGGCATTGTAATACCCATATATAAAATACATACATCAAAGCATATTCTTCATATATAAGTTCATGTTTGGTATTGAAATACCAATAAGTTCTTAGTACAACACATTGTAAAATTTTAGCCAACTAAAAACATGAGGTACTACAACCAAAGGTTATCAATTATACAAGATGTAAAAACATAAAGAAAACTAAGAACTAGATCTGAAGATCTCAAAACATCCATGCGGATGAAAAGCCATCGATAAGTAAGGATAATCAAACTACCTTATCCCTACCCTTCGCGGAACCTGAAGTACCTGAAAATATATCAACAACATGGGATGAGATAACAACATCTCAGTGAGTTCCATATCTTAGAGTTCTCTCGGCTCTAAAGGTTCGAATCTATCCACTACTCAAGTCTAAGGTCACTCTCCATAAGTGTCGCTCCCTGGATTTCCATCCTGGTATAAACACGAAAGTGGCGCGGAAAAGGGTAGAGTCGCCAGCCATGCATTTTTATCCTGAAGGAACAGGAAAGTTAATGCTGCACAAACCGAAGAAAAGAAAAGGAAGGACAAAGGTCCTGCGAACCAAAGAGACTGGGTTCGGGAGTCGGTTATGACCTGAGAAGGTATTAGCACCCCAGATCGTCCGCCGTACCCAACAGGATCCATGCTTGCAAAGAAACTGTTTCAAAGGGTGAAGAAATGAAAATTGCTGCAAAAGAAAGACTGAAACTGGACAAGAAAAGAAAAGAAAGAGGGAAAATGTAGGGAAAATAAAAGAGTGCTCGAACGGGCCCTACCCCGCTGCCTACGTACCTCATTTGGACATGAGGATCAGAGTCGTCGTAGTTTCCCTAACTAGGGGTGGAAAGATTGCTTGTGTCTTAAGGCTTGAACTGCCTATGTCAATGCTCAGGTGTTGCAGGCTCGGACGACAAGTGTGTTACCGTCTTGCAAAAATGACAAGTAGGAGCAAGTTCGCACATAAAGAGTGAAGGTGATGAGAAGAGAAGTCCCGAAGGAGAGACGCTTATTGTTTATCCAGTGTTTTTTAGAAGTTTTTTTGAGTGTGGCACAAGGAAGTGAAAGCAAATCCTTTTGTAAGGAACATGTCCTTATTACCACATCCCAAAATAGAATGAGTAACTGTAAACACCCCAAATTTTCCCTCACTTTTATTACACCATGGCTTGTGATCTTTCATTTTTTCATTAGCATAAGCATATCATATCTCACTGCATAGTTCATTTCATATGCATCTAGGGTTTGTGATCTGAGCAATCCAAGAATGATCTGAGCCATCCCAAAGGTCTTGAAGCTTATCAAGAGGGTCCATATGTGTTCCATGATCATAATATTCTCCCCAAAGTTCATAAAAGTCAAGGGATCACAAAGCATGGCAAAGGCATAGAGGCAGACTGAAGATTTCCTGCACAGATGACCCAAAATTAGGGTTTTGGTTTCAGAGGCCTTAATCCCAAATTTTTTGGTCATTCTTGTTTCTAATGGTCTCAACATGTTATAAGGATCATGTGTACCAAATTTGATGAAGAAAATCACTATGGAAGTCATCTGATCATTGGGTAACTTCTTGATCAAGTAAAGTCAAAATCAGGGCATCTGAGGCCTCCATCAAGAGTACCAAGGGTCACATTCATCATTTTGAGGTTCTATGATCTTTATTTGATCTTAGAAGTGGTTAGAAGTTCACAAAGTTGAAGAATTTTGAGCCAAATGCAAACTTGCTATTTTTGGAAATGACTTGTAATGGAAACTTTCCATTTTGGGAAAGATATTCAACCAATTCTTACATGACCAAAAATGCTTCAAATGAAAAATTCTTGGGCATGAAAGTTGTAGATTATGTCCTCCCATTTTCAAAAAGTACAAGAACATGTCTTGATTCATCCTAGAACTCAAGATATGGCCTTTCAAATTTGGCAAAAATCCTATAATTTTCAAGTTCATGCCAAAGAGGGAATTTTCTAATTTCACTTGCCAAGCCTTTTTAGGACCTCTAATCAACTTCTATGCACCATAAAATGTTAAGGAAACTTCAAAACGTCAGAATTGGCCCAAGATTGCATGGTTTTGATGGCTTGATTCTCAAGAAATCTCAAAAGGGCCAAAATGCATAACTTTGCAAAAACCTTGGAAACTCTTCATCCACTTGTGCCAGCTGCATAACTTTGATCCTAGGGCTATCCACAAATCATGCTGAGGCCAAGACACCCCAAAAGCCAGTTCTGCCATGGCCCATGCCTAGGGTACAAACACTTTTGACTTTTTGTAAATTGCCCATGCCAATCACACTGAGCCACAACAACTCCTCTGGCCAATCAAGACATCACATAGAGACCTTATGCAACTCATTCCACGCAACACACAAGCCTGAATGCTCCCATAACTTAGATTGCACAAAAACTTGCAAAAACCTCATCTCTTCGATTCTCTCAACACAAGCCACAAACCTCAAAACTTTTTACACCATTCAATCATACACATCCTCAGGATCATAAAGCAACCCTCGCAATGACCTAAAAGCCTCTTAAGCAAGAACACGATTTCTGCCTTAGCAGAGTTGAAACTCCTAAACCAGCCATCACAAACTTGTTTCAAGCATTCCAGAAGCCTAAGGGGATCCATTGGAATGATTTTGCATCAAGGAAGGGTCCAGAAAGTTCAGATTAAGAAAGCTTCATCTCAGGTAGCTCCTTAGAATTTTTTTTCCATAACGTTTGTTTTAAGTTACAATACGATTCTATATGTTCCCCTGATCACACTGGTATGATTTGTTTTGAAAATGAGTAAGAAATGGCCATGTATGCTTGTTCTGAAACTTTTTGACCTAAACATTGTTTGCTTCGATTCATGATGTTCTTGAGTGATAAATGATTTTTGAGGTTTCATTCGTGTTTAGGGTTGTTAAAGGTTCTATTCTAGAGATTTTGGTGAAGTTTCATGGCGTTTTGAGGGATTCAGGGGAGGGGACTGGCCGGAGAAGATGACCGGAGCTTGCTCCGGTCACCTGAGAGTTATTAGGGTTAGGATTAGGGTTAATTAGCTCAGTTTAAGTATAGGCCATTGGATCTTGCTTCACGCGCGTTTGTGTGGTTCAGATCATTTCACTTAAGTCTTAATTTTAATTAATTAAGTTAATCAGATTAATTAGCTAGTTTCAATCTCATCCCTCCATCTGCGTGCGCAGTCTTCCCCAGTTCAAATCCTGATCACTGGATGCTTTGACTTTCATTTAATTTTATTTTTATTTCATTTAAATTCATTTCTTTTGTACATTTTATTTAAAATATCAAAACCCATCAAAAAATTCTCATTTTTTGCCTTTCTGATACAAATAATTTTCTTGACCTAAAAATAATTTTTATTTTATTTTTTTGCATTTAAAAAGTATTTTTAAAATATTTAAATTTAAATTTTTAATTAATTAATAGATTTTAATTAATTAAAAATGCATTTAGGTTTCTAAAAATCACCAAAAAATTCATGAACCATTCCAATACATTTAGAAACATTCTCAAACTTATCATACAAATTTCTTTTTAGGTTTGATCATAATTTCACAATTTTCTTTGAATTAGGGTTCTTAAAAATCACATTTTTTAACCCTAACTTGAAAAATTCATTTCTGCCTAACCATGATGATTTTGAAGTTGGTTCTTTTTGCATTGTTTCACATATTGCATGTAGTTTCTAGGTTATTTATCTAATGATTTTATCTTGCATTTTCAATTTGATTTGCATTTTCCCTTTAGAAGAATCCAAAAACCCTAGCAAACTTAGGAATTTCATAACTTCCATTAGGTTAAGCTTCTGACTTTCTCCTTTGGGGTGTGATCTTATATGGGATTAGGGTTTGTTTGAGCATGATTTCAATTTTTTATCATGTTGAATGCTTCTGTTTTGGTCATACGCATCTCATGTTGTCTTAAAACCCTAATCTTGCATCTTCATTTGCATTCTCCTTTGCATTTCATGAACTTGTGAACTTGCCATGCCATTCCATTCTCTTGTATGTCATCTTAGACATCTTAGGAAATTCTTGAAACATTTCTTCATTCATTTGCTATGCTTTTCATCCATGACATTTCATGAACATTCATGTGTTTTCAAGCTTCATTCTTGCTTCCTTTGCATCTCATCCTTGTATGATCATTCATATGCATCTTGTATGACTTTGCATCATCTCATATGCCATTTACAATGCATATTCACTTTTGACTTTGGTTTTTGCATCTCATTTCATCTCATTTCCTTTTGCTTTATGTCTTATGCATTTATACTAACATTTCAGGAACCTTTGGTAAGTTATCTGGGGGGTGGGTTTGCTTTCACCTCCCACCTCTTCATATGCATATTTACATGTCTTTGAAGTGAACTTGCTTCACTTATGTTATCTCCTTCTTACTTTCTTTCTTTTAAGTTACTTATCTTCTTCAGGAAGTAAGTAACTTATTCTTCTTCTTCTTTCTCTTTTCATCTGCTTCTTCCATTGGTGGCCTTGAAGATCTTTCCTCTTAAGCCTTACAAACCATAGGATATCCAAGCATGATAACTTTTAGGGTTGTATAGTCCCCCTAGCTTTTTACCTTTGAGTCTCCTTGAGTCTCTCTTCTCATCTCTTAATCAGAGGCTAAACTCTTAAAGCTTTAGGACTTTGAATTAGGGTTATGCCTGCATCCTTATCTTAGGATGGAGTGTATAACTTTAATCCTTAGTGTTAAACCTTTAATTTGTTTACACCTCTTAATCAAAACACATTAATAATCACTAAGACTTTATTTTGTAACTTGGGCCTTACATTAGGGTTCTATCTCTTCCTTATGGTTAAGAGGGACTAACCCTAGTGTTTAATGGACAAGTCCTCCTCAAGTTGTCTTACAAACCGTAAAATCCACTTCTTAATCTCATCCCTTAATTAAAATCCACTTAATAAAGGCTTGATATATAATGAATTTAATCCTTAACCATGGATTAAGTTGAGGTATCTTCCTCAGCTTAAGTGTTCTCATCTACTATCCTTCTATTAGGATGGTGTAATGAGTTCACTAATCTGTGATTAGAGATTAAACTCATTACTTAACACTAAACAAAAAAACCAAAAACATCTTAATAATCACAAGTAGGTTAATGATCTTAATCCTATATCATCATGGTAATTAAGTTGAGATGCTTATCTCATACTTAAGTAGGCTCATTATCCCTAATCAGGGAGGATATAATGAGTTTGCAACCTTTGATTTAGGCTTAAGCTCATAATCCTATGCAAAACACCAAAAACAATAAAAAAACTGAAAACACAAAACAAACAATAATTATCTCCTTCGGGATTCTTTTCTCATCACACTCATTCACAAACGAGAACTCGCTTCTTCCGTCTAATGCAAGACAATTAGCACTCGAGCCAGACGAGTCATGCACTTGAGCATAGACAAACAAGCAGTTCACACCCAAAACATCCAAGTTTCTTTGAGTCGAACTACGGTGTTCTGACTTCCTCATTGCACGAGAGGATATGTAGGCATAACTTAATAGTTAGCGAACAAAAGTCTCTTTGTCTCCCCCTCTCATCCTCCCAGTTTCTCTTTCCTTAGCCTCAGTTTTGAGCACTCACTTTCTCCAATCACTGACACTCTGTACATCCATTCCTCCCTAGCCTTTTTATACACAGTTTAGCACATACACTTCCCCCCCTTTTTAAAACACAATCAGGTAAGCGTGGATCCCGTCGAGTACGAAGGACGGTCTGGGTGCTAATACCTTCCCAGGTCGTAACCTACCCCCTTACTAAGTTTCTTTGGTTCGCAACCGTCTTATCCATATCTTTCTAGGTTTATGAGGCATTACCTTTCCTTCGGGATAAAAATGCCTAGTTGGAGACTCTATTTCAACCTCAACCTCCAACATCACCGACAGTTCGCGTTTGCACCGGGATGAAAATCCGGGGAGCGACAGTAACAAGTCCATCAAGAATGAAGAAGATCCTTAAACTTGTTTCCTAAGATTAGGATTTAAATTCACTAACTTGTTTGTATTATTAAGTGTTTTGTGTGAATTAAATGAAGAGATGATTTTTATCATTTTCTTTGAGAATATGACAAAAGGGAAGGTCACCTCAATTTATTAAATTTTTTTTATGTTTTTGTTTGAAGATGAGAAGGGAAAGAACCAAAAAGGAGCTTAAAGGTAAATATCTAATGGGGAAAGACTACTCCTAATATTAAAATGCATGGATAAGCCTAAGTTTGTGAGGCTTGAGTTCTATCCTAATGAAGAAAAAAGAAAGAAAAGAAAGAAAGAAGAAAAGAGGAAAAGGAAAGGAGAAGAAAGCTAGACGAAAGATGGCCTAAGCACATCTCTAACAAGATAAGAAAGCATAAAAATAAATGGAGGAAGAAGTTAAACAAAAGATGGCCTAAGCACATCACAAATACAATTAAGAACTGTAAAAGAAGTGAAGGAGGAAGAAGTTGAGAAGTGTGCAAATGAAGAAAGAGCATCATTAGGTAATCAGATAATCACAAACAGAGCCTACACTAGTAGGACTTCAGATGCAGCAGCATGCTCCTAACATGGCATTAGGACTAAAATGAGGTGCGAAAAATAATAGTCACAGTGATACCTAATGGAGAAGGTCCGTTGCCTCTTTAATACGCGCAAGAGAAACTCAAGAAAGAATATCAAGTCCAGAACATATTCAACAGTCAAGCGCAATTGTTAACTATCAGGGTATCAAGTATAAGCATTCGCATCCAAGACGACAAACAAAGAGAAACAGAATTAGAACCAAGAGATCAGTCCGCACGATATCAAAGCTTAGGTGAAATTTTTATCCAAAGGTCTCATCAGTCCAAGAAATAATCGATCACAAGGTCATAACCAAGCTACATCCTCCAGCATTGAATTTAAACAAGAAGTCTGCAAAATATCAATCAAAAACTAAAAACAAGATTAAACATAATTCTACTTAATTAAACTCAATTAAATTGAAAATATAACCAAAGTTATATTAAAATTTAATAATCAAAATTAACAACAATTGAACAAAATTCTAATTAAATCTTAAACAAACACTTAATATTAATTAAGAAAAAGTTAACAATTAATCGAACAAAATTATAGAAAAAACTTTAAAAAAATCAAAATAAGAAGAAAGAACAATGGATAGGGGTTGTCCGCTGATGTTGGGATGCTGATTGGGAAACTGGCACAGGCCCATGCTTGCAGGCCCAAACATGTTTGGCTGACTTCCCAGGGGTGCAGTGAGCAATCAACAATGTTGAGATTGGGCTAATGATATTCCTTCGAGCAGATCAACAACATAAATGAGGCCTTCTCTTTTAAAACAAATGAAAATAAAATTTATAATAAAAGTTAAGATAAAAGGGTAAAAGACAAAGCAGATCTACGTTCTTCTTCTTCTTTCTTCAAAGCGTGAAAACAGAAGCATCAAAGCCCTCCACCACGAGCTGTCGATGGCACCTCGCCCGTCCATGACTTAGAAATCAACCTGGTACCGCCCTTTTAGAAAACGGAAACTCCGGAAGATAATCTCTCTGCCATCAACCTCTTTTCCTCCGATTTGATCTTCAATCCCACGGTTTGTTTGATTCCTCTCAACTCAACTTCGTCCTCTTTTCCATTTCGTCTCCAACCCTCTCTTCATCTCTTTTCCCAATCTCTCTGTCTTAGATATGTGGTTTGTGTGTGTTGTTTGTTGATGAGGATTTGTCTGTTAAGGTTGAAGAGTGAGAGGCTGAGATGATTTTGTTTGCAGGGTGGTTTAAGTGATTCGCGGCGATGAAGAATGAGAGTATGTTTAGGTGGTGAGTGATGAAGGTAATATGAAGAAGGTTGTTGGGTTGTTGGAATGGAGAAGGTTTTTGATGATGGTGTGAGATTGATGACGATGAAAAATGAAATATGAACTGAGGTAATGGTTTGCGCATAGGGTCTTTTGCGTGTTGCATGTGTGAAGTTTCTTTGAGGTGTGTTGTGAATTTGTTGCTGCTATGAGTTTGTTGATACGAAAAAATGCGTGAACAATTGTTGTGGCTGAGTTTATAGAAAATTGGTTGTTGCTGAGTTTGTAATCGTGAATGAAAAAAAAGTTGAAAGAATGTCGTGTGATTTGTTATGGAGTGGAAAGTTATTGCAAGGAGTGCGTGTTGGCGTGTGTGGTATGTGGTACGGAAGAAAATTGTTGAAGGAGTAAACGTGTATTATTTGTGGGCCATATTGTTAGGAGAATGCATTGCAAAGTTGTGTGCCCAAAAAAATGTAGTGGATACGCTAGTGGAATGGTGAAACCTGTTGTATGTTGTGAATGGGTATAATAATGAGAGTAGTAACATTGGCATGTGAGCAGATGGTTGAACCTTTATGACATTTTCCAATTAAATTTTTTTATAGTGATTTATAAGAGCTAAAAGGATAAATAGGATCAATTGGATAAAAAATGGGAATAGGTTCGTATATAAAAAGAAGAAGATTTAGAATGAAATGATTGGACTCGAAAAATGAATAAAAATGGTTTATGTAATATTGGGAATGGATTAAGATGGATAATAAATAAAAATAGAAAAAAAGAAAAGAATTGGTTTAGAAATAAAATATTTTACGAAATGGATATGAACTGAATGATCTGTCCAGTAACATTTCCACTAATGCATTCTTAATTTAATCCAAAAAACAAACATGAATATTGTCCACATATCTCTCCCAAAAATGAATCTCCTGAACCGGTGAACCATTCGCCACTAAAAACAACGATCTTCTAAATGAGACACCCACTAAATCTTTGACAAAATGAATCTCAAACCACCTTGAACTTGTATGAACCAATCACTGGAGAAATAAATCCACGGATGAACAAAACAACGAACTGATGAATTCTAATCATGATGAACCTGGTTTTCTGAACCAGACCCCTCACGAACCACTGATGATTTTCACACCACACAACTTGGCCTTGGGCACATTTTGCCTAAGAGATAGCCCGCCAGAATTGAAACAAACTCACTGATAGTTTAACCAAGATTAGGTCAAACTTCCATCTGGACTTTACCGTGAAACCAAAGCTTTTGAGATGTTGAGAAAGAAGAATAGATTGAGATGTTGAGAAGAGAATAATGGCCTTACAACTTGATGAAGGAGAAAATAGCTCGATGATGAGCCAGATGCATAGCGAATAATCCTTGCAGACATATAATCCTTGGATAACATTAATCAAGGGAAATAAACCCTAATTATGTGACATAAGCAAATAAAAGGATGCTGTAATAATTGTTGCATAACCAAAAACTTGAATTCCTCTGATAATCTGCAAATAAAGAGTGAGACCCTAATTCTTTAGAAAATATCGATCCCATGTCTCAAGAGCCTATGCAAATGATATGAATGAAAAATGTATGATCTAACAGAAAATGCGTATGAATGAAAAACAAAAGGCAATTAAAGCTAGAAAACCAGAGGGCAAAATTAGGGTGTTACAACTGCCCCTATTCAAGTAGCTGTTAATATGAAAAGGACGAAAGCATCGGATGTCGGCCGTTCGAGATAAACTGTGATTGAATACCAAAAAGACCCTGAAATTTGCACTCTGCTGGAGAAGAAAAGAAAAAGGGAAATGAACCCAACCAAAGAAACCATGCTTGGAGAACTCTGGTGTGGTGAAAAATAACTCAAAATAAAACTGATATCTTGCGTAGATTCAAAGCAAACAGAGCAGACGAGCTCCCTCCAAACAAAACCTGTTACGCAAGGTGAATAATAACTAGGACGGACGAGCCCTCTTCATATATATGACGTAGATATATGGTGCTTAGGACGGACGAGTCTTCTTCGGATAACCTATTACGCCAGGACCGGTAATCAATTTGATGTTTATTCCCACCGTCAGGACTTCAAACCTCTTCAATACAGACGAGTATTGGATGATCATCAAGGAAACACAGATGAGTGCCCTAAGTCAATGATACAGACGAGTATCAGACGATAATAAAAAAAACACGGACGAGTGCTTTAGGAAATGATACAAACGAGTACCAGAAAAGACATCAAACAAGGACGAGTGTTTGCCAAAAAATAACACAGATGGGTGCTAAACACCATACAGACGAGTATCAGAAAGGTAGCAAACACAGACGAGTGCTTGCCAAAAGATAACACAGACGAGTGTTAAAGATGATACAGACGAGTATCAGAAAGGTAGAAAACACAAACGAGTGTTTGTCAAAAAAATGCGGACGAGCATCAGGAAACCAATCAAACACAGACAAGTGAATAAGAGTTAGAGTACTAACACAGACGAGTGTTAGGCGTGGTACAGACGAGTATCAATAAAATGCTTGATTTGCAAGGAGAGTAACAACTCTGCAAGGGAGAACACTTTTTGTAGAACATTCTTCTGAGGAATGAGTTCAAGATGCTCTGACAATGCTTGACTCTGGCTGAGGAAATGAACAACTGTCTGTGTTGTCACAAGGGCCAAAAAATAAATTGGCAACTTCCTGGGGAATATTTCAATGATGGACAAATTCCAAACATGAGACTCTGTGGGGAATAACCATCTTCAGACTTGGCTGGGGAGATGTTCCGTCAACATATTTGTTGGGGAGAGAATTTTGACATTTTGAACTCTGTGGGGAAGATGCAAGGCCTCCAGCTGCCTGCTAGGAATACTTCACTGTGGAAAGATAAATTTGCTTGGGGATGAGAACGATCCAATTAGCCTTGAAGTTATGCTGGGGATATCACCCATTCTAACCCAGTTGGGGAAATGTCAACCTTCTGGCCTGGCTGAGAATAAGATTTGGCAATGTTTTGCTGATGAGAGACTTTACTGAGAAGAGACTTTGCTGGAGAATTAGAGATCAAAATAAGTCAAATTATGCCCCAAGTATAGTATGATAACTATGTTGGGAAGATATGCCAATGAAAATTGGACTTTAACTATGGAGAATGCCAACTCCTCATGAGGAAACCTTATCGGCTGAAGGAAAATTATCTGCTCGGGGAAGAATAAACTTCCAATTCCCTGCTGGAAAAATAAATACCAGACATTCCCTGAAAATTAACTCGGTGTTTCAAACCTCAAAGCTCAACAGTTGCATACTGATCATCATGAGTGAACAAACATTCCTTTACTCCTCAAATTATGTCAGACTGCATCATCTATGAAAAGATCATCTCGAGAGGATTTTACAGAAGACCTGGCGTCCAGAATTCTCCAGTGTCTTCAAACTCTTAGAGAACTCATCGGATCTCGAGATAAATGCCTCAGACTGTGTCTTGTAATGATTCTGCCCCACACCAGAGAGAAAACAGAAACCATGCGGTATGAAGGTGCAATGAAAATGATGCAAGATGTAGACGTATGCTTAGGATGCTAAGGATATGATGATATGCAATCTATGGGAGACGATTGAAACAAGGATGGTTCGGCGCTAGAGCCAAGTTGATAGTGATTTTCTTTTTGTTGCCAAGCAATTGGACTTTGAAGGTGAATTACCAGACGAGAACCGGTTTATTGAAGGTAGGTCAACAGACGAGAACTGATGGGCAAAGAAATAAGTCGTTAGACGAGAACTGACTCCTTGTGGTTCATTTTCAAACGAGAATTAACTCTGAAAAAGAATGACTACCAGACGAGAATTGGACTTTGGGTTGGTTTGCCAGACGAGAACTGGACTTTGGAATGGTTTTCCAGACAAGAACTGGACTTTGGAATGGTTTTCCAGATGAGAACTGGACTCTGAAGTGGTGAGAAGTTGGGGTTACGAGGCCCTAGATGTGAGGTTGATGTTGTCGGGGTATGCCCAATGCATTTATGACGCGTATGCTCTAGCGAAGTGACATGAATAATGTATGCAAATGATTTATGCAATGCTCATGAAAAGCAAGAAAAGCTCCCGAGGCGGGTAGGAAGGTCTTATGCGAAAAGGCTTCTGTTGAGAAGGGTGAGAAAGGCGAGGGGGGGTAACATGATTTCCCGACACTCGTCTTGAACTCGGAGATTTCAGATATAATTTGCTCTGTGTAGCTAAACTCTGCCCTATATGGTGAGTCTCTGAACAGACTGCCCCTAACTATCCAACTCTTGGAATAATAGACTTGGATGTTCTCTCGAGGAGAGTTGCACTCGGTGAGCTCTGGAAGTGTTCTGCCCCAGTATGAGCGTGGAAGCGACTTGACTCATTCTGACTAAGCATTGGAAGAATTCAACCTTGGTCAACAGAAAATCCGGGTTTCCTACCCCTGTTTGGTAGATTCACTTCTGATCAACTGACTTTGAATGATGTTCCTCAATCAAATGATACTTGGGCACTTGCTTTACCCTAATTGATTCCTTGGTCAACGAAGTGACTGGGTAATATGCCCCTGATTCATAGGCCTACAAGATACTCTTGATTCTGGTCATCATTGTTGAATGATCAAATTCTCCTCTGATTGCTCTTTGTAGGAATTCCCCTAATGTCACAGTCTGACTTGTAATTAAAACTATTCATTCACAAATGGTAATTTTAATGCGATGCTCATGCTAGTTTTGAAAAATTATTTATTTGAATGTTGTGATAGTGTGTGACGAATGGACCATTAGTCCAAACGTAATGATGATTTAGCAAATTTCAGAATTGACCCTGCTTCAATTAGGACTTTCAAGGGTTGTAACGTGGCCTGGTTCACGGTTTTAGAAAGAAGGATTTATGGCTCAAAGTTTATCTGTGCCCACCCATTCTCCTTGATATTCTATAGTCCTACGTTCAGCTAATTTGGCCTAAGCGCTCACCTCTTGAAAGGGTTTTGTGATAGTTGAGGAACTAATTATGTTGACGATTTAAGCACCAATGAGGTTTTTGGAGTAACAATCACCCCTTTGTCTTTGTGTCTGTAATCACACGACTTTGTTCTTATGGAAGTTTTTTTCCTTTTTTTCTTTGATTTTTTACTCCCTAACTTTTGCCTGGGCTGATTCTTTCTTCTTCTTTTTTTTCAATTTAGAAGTCCAGCGGGATGCCCTAACTTTTTCCTAAGTCATTTTTTTTAATCATTTTTTTTCTGACTTAGCGGGCTTTATTTCTTTTTTTTCTTTTGATTTTTTTGAACAAATCGTGTGATACTAGTTCGTCTGACTTGCTTGAAAGGGTTGTGACTGCCTCATTCCTTTGTTGTTGAGAGATAACCATTGTGGTTTTACGTCCCTTGACTTCTTGAGATGTAATGAATAAAAGGTAATGGATCCTCGGATGCACACTCCTTTAGAAATTTGAATGCTCGGTCAAACTAACTGATAACTACCCTGCCCTGGATTGGATGTGAGGGTTTTTCTGTTTAGAAAAGAAACTCCTACTTCAAGGCCCAAAGGGGTTGACGAGGGTCTATCTCCCTTATATCTCCGGTGTTTGGGAATTGAAACAATGCTTGTATATCGTCAGCAGGTTCTACTCCGAAAGCATACCTTCAACAATTATGGGTATTCAGTTTTCATCATCCTCCCTCAAATATCTGCGAAACAACAGTGAAATAAGTGGGAGGTATATGGATGCATTTTTTTTTGTTTTTCAATGCAAGTAAAGAAAAATGAGTGAATGCAACATAATTGAATCAAAATGTGCATGGCCACTTCATTAACATTACCATTCAAAACGACAACGTTTAAAAGACAAGTAGAAACTAACAGGAAAGAAACTACAATGCAAATGATAAAAAGGATACAATGATCTCCAATTCTGATGACATCTTCTTGTCTGAGCCACTAAAATCAGGAGACGCTCCTCTGAAGTATTTGAACTCAATCAGGTGAGAGGTTGACGTGCACAACCAAGCTTCCTTCTGGAAAGGATATGTACCCCTTGTCTATCAACCGTTGCACTTTGGCCTGAAAAGCTTTGCAATCTTCATTTGAATTCCCCATCGATCCACCATGATACCCACACTGCTCATTAGGATTGTACTCTGGAGGGTACGACTCTGGAAACGGTTTGAGAGGCTTAGGAACCACCAATAAGCTCTGAATTAGATGCGGCAAAAGTTCACTATATGCCATGGGGACTGGATGAAGAGGAGCATTCCTTCTTTCCAGATTGTTGCGAGGCCTATGCCGGATCTGATGTTGATTCTGAGGTCTTCGGCCACGAGCTTGCAGATTTGGACGAGGAGGAGTCCAGGCTTTCTAAAATAGTGCTTTGGGCATTGCCGAATGTCCATAAGAGTAGCCAGACCTAGGAAAATATGATCTCTGAGAAGATGTTGGTCCAGAATGTTCAATATTGGCCATGACTGCATTGACTCCATACTCCTCTTCCCCTTGGGAGCTACCAACAAATTTATCTTCACTATCTGGGATGTTCAAAGAGTCTTGGATCTTTCCACTTTTGAGTAGGCTCTCAATGCGCACTCCAACTATCATCAAATCAGAGAAATTTGATGTCCTAATGCTACACATTCTTTCCAGGTACAGACCTTGCAAGGTGTCCACGAACAGGTCAACTAATTCTCTGTCTGAAAGCGGTGGTTGCACTTGGGCTGCCAACTCTCTCCCCCGTTGTGCATATTCTCTGAAAGATTCACTACTTCTTTGAGATAAGCTTTGCAGATGCATGCGATTGGGCGCCATGTCCAAATTGTATTGGTATTGCTTTACGAAAGCTCTGGATAAATCATTCTAAGATCGGATACGACTGCTATCCAAATCCATATACCAACTTAAGGATGCCCCGCTTAAACTGTCCTGAAAACAGTGAATCATCAACTCATCATTGCAGGCATGAGAAGTCATTTTTCTGCAGAACATCACCAAATGAAGCTTCGGGAAACTGACACCAGTGTACTTCTCGAACTTAGGAGTTTTGAAATCTGGAGGGATGACAAGACCAGGCACCAAACACAGGTTTAGAACATCAAAACCAAAGGCATCAAGATCCACTAAGGCTTTGAGTTCCTCCTCCAACACACGAAACCTTTCAGCAGCCTCAAAAGTTCGTGGATCCTTGGTTTTCACAATAGGGGTTGCCCCTTGGAAGTTCGACATAGGGAAAGCAAAACTCTGATAATCTGTAGTATCAGAAGAAGAGGAAAGTGCACCTCTAACAACAGATTGTTCAAGTACACCCTGATTCACGATCGAACCCTGTATAGGCTGAGCTTTAGTAAGGTTGTTCACTTGTGGAAGATCCTCATCAGGAGAAAGACCATACAAAGGATTGGTCATCAAAGTGAAACCAGGTGGAAGATCAACATTCTGAAGGTTGTTCTCCGACATGACTACCAACGACTTCCAATCTGATCTTTTTCCTCTTGACACTATTCAGTCTTGCTTCAAACAACTTTGTCATCTTCCAACGGTTACCACTTGTTCAAACTGAGTATCGGGAAATCAGCTGGCTGGACATGGAAAAAGGAGGAATGATAAGCTCTCTGGAAGAAGGAAATGCCATGCAGATGCAAATGCAATATGATGATGCTAAAAATTCAAAGACATGGGATCAATGTTTGGAAACTATCTGGAATCTGGAATACTGAGCCAAGAATCGAGTGTCGATAACCACAAGATCTTTATATAATAACCCAGATAATAATCGAGAACCAAAGTATCAAGAACTTCTGAATCATAGTGACCAGATCAAACAAAGAACACACTGATAACCAGGGTATGTTGAGGTAATGGGTTCATGCAAACATGTAAACCCCTCCCAATCTCACGGGTGTGCTCCGGGTCAAACATCACGGACTCTCAAAGCTGAATATCAATAATACGTTCACCATTTCCAAGAAATGGCTCATGACCAAATCAGGGAATCGGTTAAGCATTATGTACTACTCAGGGAGGCCTCAGCGTGAGTCCGGGAAAAACAAGCATCCCTTATATGTCCTCAGCTTCAAGTGCTGAAAACGAGAAACAATAGTACATTCATCCCAAAGGGTACAATACTTTCGTCATACGACCAGATGCTTTAACTAAGTTCCTATAAGAGAACCAGACCATCCTATGCAAGTTCCAAGTGGGCCCTCGGGTGCGAATGGGTTTGCCACATAATGTGGTCTGCCACTGTCACCATTAGAGAGGGATGTTTCCACAAGGTTCCCAATGATCGGTCCCCAGCCGCACGTAACTATCAAGGTCGTGTAATGAAGTAGGGAAAACCCCTATATCAAGACACTTCCAAGAAGTCGCGAATCTGGGTGTGAACGCACCAATACCCCCATGACAAGATACCATGGGGCCATAGCGATTGCTCACGCTAAGTCCTAGGGTGCTCTCAGGCCGGGTGCTTGGCCAATCTTATCTCACAAATCACAGTTAAACCTCCAAGTCCCGCCAAACAGAAAAAACCAGTCCAGACAGTCCAGTATAATATATGATGCATGAAAATAAATACTGAAACTGTAAATAAAGTTGTAAATAAAACTATAAATAAACAACAGTGAAATACACAAGCAACAACAAACAATCAAACACACAAAGAAAAAAAACACGCAAGCGCTAGGAGATACTCTCAAGGGAACAAAAGATTCTCTGGTTAGGAGGTCCCCAGCAAAGTCGCCAGCTGTCGCTCCCTGGATTTCCATCCTGGTACAAACGCGAAAGTGGCGCGGAAAAGGGTAGAGTCGCCAGCTATGCATTTTTATCCTGAAGGAACAAGAAAGGTAATGCTGCACAAACCGAAGAAAAAAAAGGAAGGACAAAGGTCATGCGAACCAAAGAGACTGGGTTCGGGAGTCGGTTATGACCTGGGAAGGTATTAGCACCCCAGATCGTCCATCGTACCCGACGGGATCCACGCTTGCAAAGAAATTGTTTCAAAGGGTGAAGAAATGAAAACTACTGCAAAAGAAAGACTGAAATTGGATAAGAAAAGAAAAGAAAGGGGAAATGTAGGGAAAATAAAAGAGTGCTCGAACGGGCCCTACCCCGCTGCCTACGTACCTCATCTGGACATGAGGATCAGAGTCGCCGTAGTTCCCCTAACTAGGGGTGGAAAAGATTGCTTGTGTCTTAAGGCTTGAACTTCCTATGTCAATTCTCAAGTGTTGCAGGCTCGGACGATGAGTGCGTAACCGTCTTGCAAAAATGACAAGTAGGAGCAAGTTCGCACGTAAAAAGTGAAGGTGATGAGAAGAGAAGTCCCGAAGGAGAGACACTTATTTT
Organism: Lathyrus aphaca; assembly: GCA_963966055.1. Lineage (NCBI taxonomy): Eukaryota > Viridiplantae > Streptophyta > Magnoliopsida > Fabales > Fabaceae > Lathyrus > Lathyrus aphaca. The sequence continues at coordinate 529,700,577 of OZ014524.1, forward strand.
TTGTCCAGTGTTTTTTAGAAGTTTTTTTGAGTGTGGCACAAGGAAGTGAAAGCAAATCCTTGTCTAAGGAACATTTCCTTATTACCACATCCCAAAATAGAATGAGTAACAAGTCCATCAAGAATGAAGAAGATCCTCAAACTTGTTTCCTAAGATTAGAATTTAAATTCACTAACTTGTTTGTATTATTAAGTGTTTTTTTGTGAATTAAATGAAGAAATTTTTTTTATGATTTTCTTTGAGAGTATGACAAAAGGGAAGGTCATCCCAATTATTATTAAATGTTTTTTATGTTTTTGTTTAAAGATGAGAAGGGAAAGAACCAAAAAGGAGCTTAAAGGTAAAAATCTAATGGGGAAAGACTACTCCTAATATTAACATGCATGGATAAGCCTAGGTTTGTGAGGCTTGAGTTCTATGCTAATGAAGAAAAAAGAAAGAAAAGAAAGAAAGAAGAAAAGAGGAAGAGGAAAGGAGAAGAAAGCTAGACGAAATATGGCCTAAGAACATTCTCAAACAAGATAAGAAATCATAAAAAGAAATGGAGGAAGAAGTTAAACAAAAGATGGCCTAAGCACATCAAAAACACAATTAAGAAATGTAAAAGAAGTGAGGGAGGAAAAAGTTGAGAAGTGTGCAAATGAAGAAAGAGCATCATTAGGTAATCAGATAATCACAAACAGAGCCTACACTAGTAGGACTTCAGATGCAACAGCATGCTCCTAACATGGCATTAGGACTAAAATGAGGTGCGAAAAATAATAGTCTCAGTGATACCTAATGGAGAAGGTCTGTTGCCTCTTTAATACGCGCAAGATAAACTCAGGAAAGAATATCAAGTCCAGAACGGATTCAACAGTCAAGCGCAATTGTTAATTATTAGGGTATCAAGTATAAGCATTTGCATCCAAGACGACCAACAAAGAGAAACAGAATTAGAACCAAGATATCAGTCCGCATGATATCAAAGCTTAGGTGCAATTTTTATCCAGAGGTCTCATCAGTCCAAGAAATAATCGATCACAAGGTCATAACCAAGCTACATCCTCCAGCATTGAATTTAAACAAGAAGTCTGCAAAATATCATCAAAAACTAAAAACAAGATTAAACATAATTCTACTTAATTAAACTCAATTAAATTGAAAATAGAACCAAAGTTATATTAAAATTTAATAATCAAAATTAACAACAATTGAACAAAATTCTAATTAAATCCTAAATAAACACTTAATATTAATTAAGAAAAAGTTAACAATTAATCGAACAAAATGATAGAAAAAACTTAAATAAAAACAAAATAAGAAGAAAGAACAATGGATAGGGGTTGTCCGCTGATGTTGGGGTGTTGATAGGGAAACCGACGCAGTCCCATGCTTGCAGGCCCAAACATGTTTGGCTGACTTTCCAGGGGTGTAGTGAGTAATCAACAATGTCGAGACAACAATGCCATTGGGCTAATGATATTCCTTCGAGCCCAGCAATAACATAAATGAGGCCTTCTCTTTTAAAACAAATGAATATATAATTTATAATAAAAGGGTAAAAGACAAAGCAGATCTACGGTTCTTCTTCTTCTTTCTTCAAAGCATGAAAACGGAAGCATCAAAGCCCTCAACGCGAGCTGTCGACGGCACCTCTCCCATCCATGACTTTGAAATCAAACTGGTACCACCCTCTTTGAAAACGAAAACGCCGGAAGATACTCCCTCCGCTGTCAACCACTTTTCCTCCGATTTGATCTTCAATCCCATGGTTTATTTGATTCTTCTCGACTCAACTTAGTCCTCTTTTCCATTTCGTCTCCAACCCCCTCTTCATCTCTTTTCTGAATCTCTCTGTCTTAGATCTGTGGTTTGTGTGTGTTGTTTGTTGATGAGGATTTGTCTGTTAAGGTTGAAGAGTGAGAGGCTGAGATGATTTCGTTTTGAGGGTGGTTTAAGCGATTCGTGGTGATGAAGAATGAGAGTATGTTTAGGTGGTGAGTGATGAAGGTAATATGAAGAAGGTTGTTGGGTTGTTGGAATGGAGAAGGTTTTTGCCGATGGCGTGAGATTGATGACGATGAAAAATGAAATATGAACTGAGGTAATGGTTTGCGCATAGGGTTTTTTGCGTGTTGCGTGTGTGAAGTTTCTTTGAGGTGTGTTGTGAATTTGTTGCTTCTATGCGTTTGTTGACAAGGAAAAATGTGTGAACAATTATTGTGGCTGAGTGTATAGAAAATTGGTTGTTGCTGAGTTTGTAATCGTGAATGAAAAAAAGCTGAAAGGATGTTGTGTGATTTGTTATGGAGTGGAAAGTTGTTGCAAGGAATGCGTGTTGGCGTGTGTGGTATGTGGTACATAAGAAAATTGTTGAGGGACTAAATGTGTATTATCTGTGGGCCATATTGTTAGGAGAATACATTGCAGAGTTGTGTGCCCAAAAAAATGTAGTGGATACGCTAGTGGCATGGTTAAACCTGTTGTATGTTGTGAATGGGTATAATAGTGAAAGTAGTAACATTGGCATGTGAGCAGATGGTTGAACCTTCATGACATTTTCCAATTAAATTTTTTTATAGTGATTTATAAGAGCTAAAAGGATAAATAGGATCAATTGGATAAAAAAATGGGAATAGGTTCGTATATAAAAAGAAGAAGATTTAGAATGAAATGATTGGACTCGAAAAATGAATATAAATGGTTTATGTAATATTGGGATTGGATTAAGATGGAAAATGAATAAAAATAGAAAAAAAAAGAAAATAATTGGTTTAGAAATAAAATGGTTTACGAAAAGGATATGAACTGAATGATCAGTCCACTAACATTTCCACTAATACACACCTTAATTTAATCCAAAAAACAAACAAGAATATTTTCCACATATCTCTCCCAAAAATGAATCTCCTGAACCGCTGAACCATTCGCCACTAAAAACAACGATCTTCTAAATGAGACACCCACTAAATCTTTGACCAAATGAATCTCAAACCACCTTGAACTTGCATGAACCAATCACTAAAAAAATAAATCCACGGATGAACAAAACAACGAACTGATGAATTCTAATCATGTTGAACCTGGTTTTCTGAACCAGACCCCTCACGAACTACTGATGATTTTCACACCATACAACTTGGCCTTGGGCACATTTTTCCTAAGAGATAGCCCGCCTGAATTGAAACAAACTCACTTATAGTTTAACCAAGATTAGGCCAAACTTCCATCTGGACTTAACTGTGAAACCAGAGCTTTTGAGATGCTGAGAAAGAAGAATAAATTCAGATGCTGAGAAGAGAATAATGGCCTTACAACTTGATGAAGGAGAAAATAGCCTGATGATGAGCCAGATGCATAACGAATAATCCTTGCAGACATAGAATCCTTGGATAACATTAATCAGGGGAAATAAACCCTAATTCTGTGACAAAAGCAAATAAAAGGATGATGCCATAATTGCTGCATAACCAAAAACTTGAATTCCTCTGATAATCTGCAAATAAAGCGTGAGACCCTAATTCTTCAGAAAATATCGATCCCATGTCTCAAGATCCTATGCAAATGATATGAATACAAAATGTATGATCTAACAGAAAATGTGTATGAATGCAAAACAAAAAGTACATAAAGCTAAAAAACCAGAGGGAAAAATTAGGGTGTTACAATAAGGAACCAAAAAAAGATGGAACATCCATTCAACGTTCTCGGCACTTCACGTGGGACTCAATGTAATACCCACTTCAAGTGCTCACCATTTGCTTCCCGTGGGACTCAGTGTAATACCCACCTCAAGAATTACTCAATGCTTCCCGTGATACTCTATGTTATACCGATCTCAAGACTTTATCAATGCTTCCCGTGGGACTTAGTGTAATATCCACCTCAAGACTTACTCAATGCTTCCTATAGGACTCAGTATTATACCCACCTAAAGACTTTATCAATGCTTCACGTGGGACTCAGTGTAATACCCACCTCAAGATTTTATCAATCAAGGCTTCCCATGGGACTTAATGTTATACTCATCTCAAGCTATTATCATCACTTCCTATAAGACTCAATGAAATACCCATTTCAAGCATTTACCAAAAAAAGTACAATGAATCACATACTAAGAAAACATACTTAGACAACAATTGTACAAACATTACCAACTAACAATTTCTAGTTACATTACTAGGCCATATTATTGGTTTATGGTAAGGTTTCCTCACAATACCTTAAATTGCATGTTTGTCGCTCCCAGGATTTTCATCCTAGTACAAACGCGAAATTGGCGCGGAAAAGGAAGAGTCGCCAGCCAGACATTTGTATCCCGAATGAATGGGAAAGGTAATGATACACAAACCTAAGAGAAAAGGAAAGGACAAGGTCCTACGAACCAAAGATCTGGGTTCGGGAGTCGGTTATGACATGGGAAGGTATTAGCACCCCAGACCGTCTGTCGTACCCGACGAGATCCATGCTTGTTTGTCTGTTTCAAAGGGTGAGAAATAAGATGTTGCTGAACAAAAACCACTACTGGAACTGGAATGAGAGAGGGAACTGGAAAAGAGAATGAAAAGAAAGGGGGAAAATGTAGGGAAAATAAAGAATATGCTCGAACGGGACCTACCCCGCTGCCTACGTACCTCATCGGGAAAATGAGGATCAGAGTCGACATAGTTCGCCTAACTAAGGCGGAAACTCTGTTTGTGTTTTTTACGGCTGGAACTGCTTATGCCTATGCTCAGGTGTTACAGGCTCGTCTGGTACGAGTGCATAACTGTCTTGCAAATGAGGCAAGTTGTAGCAAGTTCGCGTTGAGAGTGAGTGAGGTGAGAGAAGAAATCATGCAGGAAAAGACGAGTGTTGTTTGTTTGTTGTCTTTTGAAGAAGTGTTTTCTGAGTTTGTTGTTTGCAAAACATTCTCATACTAAGACTTGTTCATCATGGTAGATGCATTACACCTTTCCCCGAAATGGGACGTGTATAAGTAACCCACGACAAAGTCTCCTGGCGTACGAGAAGATCAACCTTTATTAGGTGTTTTTTACTTTTCTTTGAGATGAGAAAGAAAGCAAAGCGAATCAAAGGTAAAATTCTAAAGGGAGACTAGCAATCCCAAGTGTTGTCATGCATGGATGAGCATATGTTAGTGTGGCTTTCTAATCCTAATGAGGAAAGGAAAAGAAAAGGGAACTAGAAAGCAACTTACTTACTAAGGAAGCTAAGTTGTTTCTAAAGGGGATTTAGAATGAAGTTGTGTCAACTAAGCCTCAAATGCTAAGGCAAACACACTTAGAAAGCATAAAGAATTTAAAAGGAATAAGTTGTGAATGAACTTACCTCCACCCCCTACAAAACAAAGGTTAGTAGGATAAAACAATGTAATAAAAGGAATGAAAGTAAATAAGTGCCAAACATATCCTAATTCCTCTATGGCTTAACTAGACTCAATCCTAAGTCTAAGGGACCTAAAAACTAGGCAAAGCCAAAATCCAGCAGCTATTACAACTTCTATAGCACAAACAACTACTAAATTCAATGCAAAATACAAACATCCTATTACAATTACCAAACAACATGCAAATACGTGTAAAAGATCACAATAGAATGAATGCAGCATGTTTTTACAACTTCTATTTCAAAATGCAGCTATGAAAACAAGGCAGATTTCCATGATTTTCAAATGCACAAACATGAGTTTTAGTGCACATAATGGAATGCGAAGATTATGACAAATTAATGTAACAACATGCAATGAGTTATTAACAATGAAATGCAACATCATCATGCAATTAATGGATGCAAACAAGATGATTTTTGTATTCTTTAACATTATTCAAGTTTTCAATATGCATATGATTGAACCAAAACATGAACGGACTTCAAATATGATGCAAAACAGAAGTGTACACATTTATTAACATGTTACGGAGGATGCTAACTCATGCAAACGATTGTAACACGGTGGGAGAACTGACTTAAGTTAAATGTTGCGGATAGCAAGAGTCGCCACCGACTTTTATTTTATCCATAAGGAAATGACATAAAAGAACAGGAAAGACCTTAAAAAGATTTTGAGTTCGGGGGGTAGGTTATGTAAAGGGAAGGTGTTAGCACCCTTTACATCCATGGTTATCCATGGGCTCTTAGTTACTTAGCTCACTTTAAACTGTTTTGAGAAAATGTAGTGTGTGATTAAAAATTTTCTTAAGTACTTTATAATGATCCTTGTACGGATATATATAAAGACTTTGTTTTGAAAATTGTTTAAAATGTGAAGTGTAATGAAGTATTTTTGAATAAGTGAGCAAGTACTTAAGAGGAACCTACCCTATGTTTAGATCTTTACTGTTCTTAAATGTTCTTTCAATGGTAAGACTATCCCTATTATTAAGGAATAGGTACTCATTACCTTGGATGTGTGAGGGACAAGTAAAGGGACATCTGTGATTAGGCAACTGTAAGGTGTATTTAGCAATTCGAAGGGACTTATCATCTTTATTCGAAAGGGACAAGATCATTACGAAGGCAACCATGAAGGGACTTGATCTTTTTATCTGTTACGGGACTAGATGATATGAGAGAAGGGACTTTGCTTTACACCTTACTTGACCTTTTGTCTAGGCAACATGAGAGGTAACCCTTAAGAATGTGAGATGGCGATCAAAGATCGACATACGTGTGTGAGTGTACAAGTTCAAATATTTATCTTAAGATTAGTGATCTAAATTCAATTTTAAATACAAACATATTTTACACTCCCTATTTTACTAACCATGGCAATTAAAAATAAATAATAAAAATAATACTACAACTATTACATAAATTACACAATTACATAATAATAATAAAAATAATAAAAATAAATAAGCAAATAAATAAATAATTAAATGGGTTAGTAACAATAAACAAAAAATAAATAAATATAAGAGGGTTAGTATAACAATATAATATAGAAATAAATTAAAAGTTCAAAATTAAATAAATAAATATTTTTTAAGAGAATTTAATAAAAGAAATAAATAACAAGTATTATATACTAATAAATATGACTAATTATTCTAATGATTTAAATTTATATACATATTATAAAAATATCTAATTATAATTATATAAAAAATAATAAATTATATTCATAAAATAAAATTAGGGTTTTTAATTATTTAGAAAAATAGATTAAGGTTTACTACTTAATTAAATTATTTAAATTATAAAACTACATATAATATGAACAAATTATAAAATTAAAATAAACAAATAAATTAATATTTACAATGTAATTAAGGTTCATAAAAAGAAAACCAGGGTTTATCAAAATAAATTAGGGTTTATGAGTTTAGAAAATAGAATTAGGGTTTTATTTATTAATTTACAAAACAAATCCATTTATTTACAAATTATATATATATTTAATAATATGAACATATAATATATAAATATAAATAATTAAATTTTGAAAATAAAGTTTGATAAAAAAATGAATTTTAGGTATAAGAAATAATATATATTTATTTTAACATTTTAAGAAATTAATTAAGTTTAATTATAAAATATAAACAAAATAAATAAAAGAATGAAAAAAGAGAAAGAAAACATACCTGGGGCTGGGATTCGAACCCAGACCCTAGGCATTGCATCCTCCAAGACCAGCATACTCTCCACTAGGCCAGCGTGCGTTTGGTGATAGGGAATGAGGACGAATCATTATATTTTAAGCCTGAAAAACATAAGGGAAATAAAGCAAAAAAAATGTTGGAGGTGGGATTCGAACCCCTGTCTTGATCTTCATTCACGCGCATGCTTACCATCTGAGCCATTACTACATAGTTGAAATATAACAGAAAACAATTCATAATAAAATAAGCATATTATTCAAATCAGGATTTCGCGCCAACTTCACCAACTTCTTCCTCAGGATTCGCAGGTTTTCCTGCGAATTTATCCAGGGATTTTCCTACGAATCTTCATGCGTTTTAAACCTGCGTTTTTCAAACCCTACACAACCAGTACAATTACATCAAATTAAAGACATCCTTAGACTCCTTGTGACCTGTACAATTCAATTATGTCATCAAAAGTCATTTATATTATGTGAATCGAAGAACCCTAATTTGAAGCTTTAAACCCTAAGTATGGCACTTCCTTGTTTCTGCATGTAAGTTTCAATCAAATGGTCCAGAAACATTCTAGTTCTTCTGAAAAAGTCTTGAACAAGGGGCCAAAAGAGCGTCAGGATTTGCTCTTAAGGGTCAAAAGAACGTCAGGATTAGTTCTTCTGAAAGATGTCTTGAAAAAGGGGCCAAAAGAGCGTCAGGATTTGCTCTTAAGGGTCAAAAGAACGTCAGGATTAGTTCTTATGAAAAAGTCTTGAACAAGGGGCTGAAAGAGCGTCAGGATTTGCTCTTAAGGGTCAAAAGAACGTCAGGATTTGTTCTTCTGAAAAAGTCTTGAACAAGGGGTCAAAAGAGCGACAGGATTTGCTCTTAAGGGTCAAAAGAACGTCAGGATTAGTTCTTCTGAAAAAGTCTTGAACAAGGGGCCAAAAGAGCGTCAGGATTTGCTCTTAAGGGTCAAAAGAACGTCAAGATTTGTTCTTCTGAAAAATGCCTTGAACCAGGGAATGGATCTTTTTACAGACCGTTTGCCTGCTATTCGAGGACATCTTGAGTAGTGTATGGATCATTTCTGATCCGTTGTAAATTGTTGATATTGTTTTACCTGCATATAACTATCCTGCAAGGAAAATATTAGTTTATGCATTATGTATGCATGCATAGTATGATGCACCTAAGCAAATGTATTATGTACTTATGGATATGTATGTTATGGTATGAAGTATGTATGAATCATGCAGCCTGAAGCGCCCAGATATCTTCGTATAACAACTACTGGCCAGGGAAAATAAATCCCGATTTGTTGCTGAATAATATGAGGAACTCGTTCCCGTCTCGTTTGATAATATAATATTTATAACCTCCCGTCTTCGTTCGATAGTATGGTATCCATAACCTCCCATCTTCGTTCGATAGTATGGTATCCCTAATCTCCCGTCTTCGTTCGTCGTACTCCTATTGAAAGAATAAATTCTCGACTATCCGTCTGAGGATAAAAGAGATGGATATAAATTCCAGGGGAGATGTGACTCAAAGTATTTATGAAGATGGATTTGTCCTACTGGGGGACTTGTAGCTGTCTGGTGGGGATGAACCGGTGAAGCTTCGTTGAATTCCTTCCCTCGTTCGTCCTTAGTAAATACTATTACTGCATTTTTATGCATTTCTGGTAAACATCAATCATATTAAGCATTTATGCATTTCTGGTAAACATCAATCATATTCAAAAGCATACATACATTCAAACACAACCAATGGACGTTTCGCTTATGTAAATAGGGTAAAAATAAATCTGGATTCAAAGATGGAATTTTATTTATATCACAAAGTGACCCGTACATAGGTAAGTTTGTACAAGGAGACAGAAATCCTAGTAAGAGGAATTCGTCATAACAATTTTTACAAAACAAGGAAAATCAGCTATGTGGGAAATAATCCAATTGAGTTTCAATTCTACTATTTCCATTATCTTCAAGTATCTCATCTTCTGCTGTTGAGACGGAAATGATTGAATTGAGCTCTATCTGTTCGAGCTTGAGTAAGTAGTACAACTGGTTGTAGTTTCATGAGTGATCCAAACGAGACATAGTCATACGCTTTAATCCCTAACTTTTGCCTGGATTGCCCTTTCAGGTTTTCAATCCACCGGGATACCCTTTTTTGCCCAAGCCGCCTTTTCAGGTTTTCGACTTGCCGGTGTACATTTTTTTATATATGTATCCCTAATTTTTTCCCGAACCCTTTTGGTTCGCCGGGATGCCCTTATTTTTGCCTAGGCCAGTCAACCCAGCGGGTCTCTTTTTATGCGTAGTATTTTTTAACTATGTCTGCGTTTACAGGTTGTGGGAAGTCTTCACCATCCATAGTAGTAAGTATCATGGCACCTCCTGAGAATACTGTCTTGACTACAAATGGTCCTTCATATGTAGGAGTCCACTTGCCCCTAGGATCACCCTGTGGTAATATGATACGCTTGATTACCAAGTCACCAACCTGATATACCTTTGGCTTAACCTTCTTGTTGAAAGCCTTGATCATTCGTTTCTGGTACATCTGGCCATGACAAACTGCTGCTAACCTCTTCTCGTCAATCAAATTTATCTGGTCAAGTCGAGTCTGAATCCACTCATCTTCATCCAAGCCTGCATCCTTCATAATTCTTACGGAGGGAATCTGAACTTCAATGGGCAGAACTGCTTCCATACCATATACTAAGGAGAATGGGGTTGCCCATGTTGAAGTACGTATTGTAGTACGATAGCCATGAAGAGCAAATGGTAACATCTCATGCCAATCCTTATAAGTGACAGTCATCTTCTGTATAATTTTCTTGATATTCTTGTTAGCAGTTTCAACTGCCCCATTCATCTTTGGACGATACAGAGAAGAGTTGGGATGCTTAATCTTGAACTGCGTGCAGAGATCAGTAATCATAGTGTTGTTCAGATTAGAGCCATTGTCAGTAATAATCCTTTCAGGGATGCCATACCTACATATGAGATTATTCTTAATGAATCGAGCCACAACATTCTTGGTCACAGATGCAAATGAAGCTGCCTCCACCCACTTAGTAAAGTAATCAATAGCAACCAGGATGAAACGATGCCCATTAGAAGCAGTAGGCTTGATCTTACCAATCATATCAATGCCCCACATGGCAAAAGTCCAAGGAGCAGTCAACACATTCAATGGTGATGGAGGTATATGTACTTTATCAGCATAGATTTGACACTTATGACACGTTCTGGAATGTTGATAGCAGTCAGCTTCCATGGTGGACCAATAGTAACCTGCTCTCAATATCTTCTTTGCCATAGTATGACCACTAGAATGAGTGCCAAAGATCCCATCACGCATGTCTTCCATAATCTCTGTTGCTTCCCTCTTATCCACACACCGAAGCAAGGTTGAATCATGATTGCGCTTGTACAAAATTCCATTACTCAAGAAAAACTTTGCAGAAAACCTCCTCAGAATCTTCCTATCTTTGACAGATGCCCCTTCAGGGAATTCCTGAGCTTCAAGACATCTTTTCACTTCATAGAACCAAGGTTTCTCCTCTGCTTCTTCAGTGTTAATCTCCTTGCAGTATGCAGGCTTCTCAAATCTATCAATAGTAATCTTGGGAGCTTCATCATCCCAGCTGATCTCAAACATGGATGCCATGGTAGCTAAGGCATCTGCCAACTGATTTTCTCTTCGTGGAATATGTCCAAAGGTAATTTCTTTGAAATGTGGGATTAAAGACAACACATGCTCTCTGTATGGAATGAGATTATCATGTTTGGTATCCCAATCTCCTTTAATCTGACTTACTACCAGGGTTGAATCTCCATATACGTCAAGGAACTGAATCTTCATATCAATGGCAGCTTTGATACCCAGGATACAGGCCTCATACTCAGCCATGTTATTGGTACAATAGAAACAAAGTCTGGCAGTAATCGGGGTATGACAACCTTCAGGGGAACTGATCACAACACCAACACCATTACCAAGTGCATTAGAAGCTCCATCAAAAACCATAGTCCATCGGGATCCTTGTTCAGGTCCGTCATATTGTCCAGGTTCTTTGGTAATAATCATAATATCTTCATCAGGGAACTCAAAACTCATTGACTGATAATCATCCACTGCTTGGTGAGCCAAATGATCAGCTACAACACTTCCTTTAATGGCCTTCTGAGTAGTATATTGTATGTCATATTCTGTCAAGATCATTTGCCATCTTGCTATTCTTCCGGAGAGAGCAGGTTTCTCAAATATGTACTTGATTGGATCCATCTTTGAAATCAATAAGGTAGTATCTTGTTTCACAGTCGGTAAACTTTTTGCTAAGGTAGTATATTGCCTGCTCTTTTCGACCAGAATCGTCATGTTGCCCCAATACACACCCCATTGAGTTGTCTAACATTGTCAAGTACATGATCAAGGGTCTTCCATCAACTGGTGGCATCAAAATTAGAGGTTCTAGGAGATATCTCTTGATTTCATCAAAGGCTATCTGGCACTCATCATTCCACTCCATTACCTGATCTTTCTTCAACAACTTGAAGATTGGCTCACAGGTAGTAGTTAATTGGGAAATAAATCTTGCAATGTAATTCAATCGTCCCAAGAAACCTCTGACTTCCTTCTCAGTACGGGGAGCTAGCATCTCTTGTATAGCTTTCACTTTTGCAGGGTCTACTTCAATACCTTTTGCATTGACGATGAAACCCAGGAGTTTACCAGACCTAACTCCAAAAGTACACTTGTTTGGGTTCAATCTTAACTTGTATTTCTTCAACCTCTCAAACAACTTATGCAAATGATCAAGATGTTGTTCTTCATTCTGGGACCTGGCTATCATATCATCCACATACACCTCTATCTCGTGATGAATCATATCATGAAACAAAGCCACCATAACACGCTGATATGTTGCCCTTGCATTCTTCAAACCAAATGGCATCACTTTATAGCAAAAGGTGCCCCACTGTGTAACAAATGTAGTCTTCTCCATATCTTCAGGTGCCATCTTGATTTGATTGTAACCAGAGAAACCATCCATGAAAGAGAATACTTTATGCTGAGCAGTGTTGTCTACCAGAACTTCAATATGAGGACGTGGAAAATCATCTTTGGGGCTGGCCTTGTTCAAATCCCTGTAGTCTACACACATACGTACCTTACCATCTTTCTTAGGTACCGGTACCACATTTGCAACCCATTGAGGATAAGAAGTCACAGCTAAGAACCATGTATCAAACTGTTTCATCACTTCTGCTTTAATCTTCTCTGACATTTCAGGACGCATGCGACGAACCTTCTGCTTCTTTGGACGACAATCTTCTTTTACTGGTAAACGGTGAACCACAATGTCTGTATCCAACCCTGGCATATCTTAATAGGACCAAGCAAAGATCTCCACATAATCATGTAACATCTGAATCAATCTGCTCTTGACACCATCCTCTAATTCAGCCCCTATCTTGACTTCTTTCCTATTTTCTTCAGTTCCCAGATTCACAACTTCGATTGGCTCTTCATGTGGCTGTATAGCTTTCTCTTCTTGTTGCAACAACCTAGCAAGCTCTACAGGTACTTCACAATTGTCCTCATTTCCATCTTCAGCTTGATAGATCGGATTCTCGAAATTATAATTGGCAATAGTAGAACTGTTATCAACAGGATCCAGTGTGGATGAGGATCTGCATTTTAGTGATGTGGGTGTGTATAAGAACACATAGCTGATAAAACAAAAATAAAATAAAAGAAAGACAAGGAACACAATATTTACGAAAACGAAACGTCCACTGATTTTTATTGAATGAAGTATGCAAATGAAATGACATCCCGTAACAAGCACACCATTGTGCCCCGGGTAAGGCACAAGGCTTAAGAGTTTAATTGTTCAAAAATTACAAACTTTAAAAGTAACAACACAGTAATAGTATTTACTCCTGACTAAAGGAGATAGGAATAACATCTTCAGCTTTCCAATTATTGAGCCCATTACCTACAGTAGGAAAAATCCAAGCATCCAAGTTGTAGTCTTCATCATAGTCACCCACAGCATTGAATTGATATTTCATAATCCCCTGACTGGTGATACAAACAGCACGAGCACGACGAACAGCCTTCTGGGACTCTGCAGTGAAACCCAAACCAAATTTGTCAGACTTGTAAGGAATGTCAGGAAGCTGACCCCAAATAGTACAACCACCTTCATCCACCACAGTTCTAGCATCCTTGAGGGAAGCCATTGTAGGAGGTACTCTGGTGACCACAGGAACTTTCTTGACAACAGGAGGAGCTTCATAATTATTAACAACCCAAGGAACTACTTCGAATGTTTGGCACGGAGTTTCAACATATTCACCTTCCACTTCAAGATATTTAAAGGTGTTCACGTGGCTAATTATATATCCTTCCTCTCCGTAAACAGTGACAACTTTTCCTTCTACTGGATATCTCAGCTTCTGATGTAAGGTGGAGGTTACAGCACCTGCCCCATGGATCCAGGGACGCCCAAGCAAACAAGAATATGAAGGACGAATATCCATTACGTAAAAAGTAGCATTGAAGACTTGAGAACCTACTTTTATTGGGAAATCAATTTCTCCATGCACCACTCTTCTTGAGCCATCAAAAGCCTTCACTACTATATTATTGGGTTTCAACACAGCATCTTCAGGACTAAGCTTATTCAGAACTTCTTTGGGCAACACATTCAGCGAGGAACCATTGTCTATTAACACATGTGACAGGGTAGTGCCCCTGCATTCAATAGAGATATGTAGAGCCCTGTTATGATCCCTCTTGGCCGGAGTCAAATCAGCATCGGAGAAACCTAACCCATTATCATAGGTCAAGTGTACAACACAATTTTCAAACTGGTCTACAGAAATCTCATTTGGTACGTGAGCAGTCTTCAAAAATTTAATCAAGGCCTTGGCATGATCCTCAGAACACAACAATAAATACAACATAGAAATCTTGGAGGGAGTATGCCCCAATTGATCAACAACGTCATAATCACTCTTGCGAATGATCTTCAGTACTTCTTCCATCTGCTTAGAAAGATCATCAACAGTTGGTACATTAGTTTGTATAGGTTCAATAACAGGACCTTTGCCCCGAGCATCAGCAGTTGGAGTAACTGTATTCTTGGAGGTAAATGGAGGAGAGAAAACTCTTCCACTTCGTGTGATCTTACTAGATCCAGCAATATTATCAATATCCAGATTTTCACCAACAACAGGTGCATCAGCTAAGGATTCCTGCTTGACACTATGAATATAAACATCGGAGCCATAATGCCAAGGCACTGCCTTATCAGAAGTATATGGAATACGACCTGGAGCGGTAATGATCATAGGAGCCACTCTAGCTTCAGCAACAATCTTCACAGGGCCTTCAGCAGTAATTTTAATTGGACCCTTACGAGTGATTTTTACAGGTCCCTTGGAAGTAATCCTTACCGGCTCTTTATCAACCATATCCACCTCTTCAACCTTCGCACCTTTAGTTATATGTTCAACCATGCTCTCCACAGAAGGGGTGTCCTCTCAAACAATATTGTGTAATTATCCATGAGGCGTTGAATTCCGTCCTTCAATCTCCAGCAACTATCCAGCTTATAAGCACAATAGAAACAATCTTCATGACAACCTGGAAAGAACCCAGCTTGTACCAACTTCTTCTTGATAACAGATAATGGTGTAGTCACGTCTGCAACTGATGAAATACGTGAAACTTCATCAATAGCATTGACAGTCTTTTCATGATTTGGCATGGGAGCAGTAATCACATTTGGAGTACCCGGAGGGTCAAACTCAATCTCTCCAGCATCAATCATATCCTGAATTTTATTCTTCAATATCCAGCAACTATTGGTATCATGTCCCTGACAATTTGAATGATATGCACATCGTGCATTAGGATTGTACCTGGGAGAGGTAACATTGGGATTCTGAGGAGGGTCCCTCAAAGTGATGAGTTCACCTTTCAACAAGTGTTGCAAGGCTTGGGCCAGTGACATGTTGAGCTTAGTGAACTGCCTTCTAGGCCTCTGTTGATTGCCCTGTGGTGGCTCTGGTGTTGCAGGAGTTGGATTGGAGATGTGAACTGCACTCACAGATTGATGCCTCATACTACGATCAGATTGACCATAAACAGCATTCGACTCTTTCTTCCCACTAGGGGGCTTCTTTGTAGTACTGGATGAAGAAGCACCCACTTGGATCTTGCCACTCCTTATACCACTTTCTACGCGCTCTCCTGTCATTATCAACTCAGTGAAGCCAGATGATGAGCTTCCAATGAGATGACTATAGAAAGGACCATTCAACGTACACATGAACATATCCACTAACTCCCTGTCAGTTAGAGGAGGTTGTACCCTACCAGCCAAATCTCTCCACTTCTGGGCATACTCCTTGAAATTTTCTTTAGCACCCATAAACATGCTTTGTAGTTGCATGCGAGTAGGGGCTAGGTCAGCATTGTATTGATATTGCTTATAAAAGGCCTCATCAAGATCATTCCAATCACGGATGTTGACACTCTCCAACTGATAGTACCATTCCAATTGAGCTCCAGATAAGCTCTCTTGGAAGAAATGGATCCACAACTTCTTATCAGCAGTGTGGGGTTGGATTCTCCAGACATAAGACCTCAGATGCAGTTTGGGACAAGAAACACCATCATAAACTACGAAAGTAGGAACCTTGAAACCAATGGGTATAACCACCCCAGATATCAAACTCAGGTCTTCAAAATCCAGCCCAGAAGACTTTTGCAATTCCATAGCATCCATTCTATCCACCAGCATTTTGAACTTATCTTCATTAGGATCATGATAGTAGTTAGCTTTAGAATTAGAGTCCCCCATAGTGTTGTGGAGACTGCCTCCCTCTTTCTCAGACTCTTCAGACTCATAATCTTCAACCTGTTCTTTGGTCTTGACAGGACCTCTGAACCTTCTTCCCATGTTGATCAGGCCTCCTGACCTTCTAGTCTTCTTAGTCTTCTTGGCCAGCAGTGTCTTTAATTCATCCTGCCCCTTGGACAAGTTCAGGATCAGCTCTTGGAACTGTGCATTTTGTGCCTGGAGATCTTTAACTGTTTGTTCAAGAGCCATTGCTGAAATAAACAACGAGAAGATAAGAAACCTGTACATAAGAAACCTGTGATGCAATGATA
Source organism: Lathyrus aphaca (assembly GCA_963966055.1). Lineage (NCBI taxonomy): Eukaryota > Viridiplantae > Streptophyta > Magnoliopsida > Fabales > Fabaceae > Lathyrus > Lathyrus aphaca. Next base: position 529,717,352 of record OZ014524.1, read on the forward strand.
TGGTGTATAAATGCGTATGCAATGTTTTCAAGGTCCGCAGGTTTTAAATTTGCTTAAACAATCAAGAAAGTAAACTTTTATTAGTAATAAATTTGTTTGCCCTTTGTGCTTACAAAATGAAATGAAACAAATACAAAAGATGGGGTTTTAAGTCTCCCATGGACGTTTCCTCTTTGTGTTGAGGTATGAGTTGAGATTCCGCTCCTCGTGAAGTTGCTTTGTTACCTCCAAGATTCTTTCTTGAGTTGCTTTGTAATGAGCCTCGAAAGTATCCCTTTGCTCCTTCAACTGGATCCAGGACCTCTGTAAGTCTTCCCTGTCAGTGGGCATGTCTGGGTGAAGGATGGTATAAGAGGTATCTCCTTCAGCAACAGGCTCCATAGTAAATGGCAGGATGGCAGGATATGGCATCATGAGAGTCTGAGCACGATATCGCACCCATCTGAGGTAAGCTTCCATAGGAATAGTGTACTTGGGCTCCAGAGTCTTGCTGTCAACCTTGTTCACTTTTCCCCATGCTTGTATGAACCTCTGACGATAACCTTGAAGATCGTTGTCGTAGTCAAACACAATACCCTAAATCAACATGTCATGTGGACCATCACTCCGAGCGTAACCAAACTGACGTAAAGCTAAGGAAGGATTGTAAGTAATGCCTCCTCTTATGCCTAGAAGTGGCACATTAGGAAACTCCCCACAACGGTCAATGATAGTGACCTTCTCCATAAATCTGGAGCACCAATGGATATCTGAATAAGAGAGTGACATGATCCTTTTAGACCACCTGAACCCTTGTTCATTCTTCATCACTGAGCGAGGAAGGTGAGAAATAAACCACCTATATAGCAAAGGTATGCAACACATCAGAGTTCCTCGTGCCTTTGTAGTACGAGTATGAAGAGAGTGTAGAATGTCTCCAAGCAATGTAGGCACTGGATTGTGACTCAGAAATATGTTGATGGCATGAACGTCTATGAACTGATCTGGATTGGGGAACAACACTAAGCCATAAATCAGCAAGGCTAAGATCTCCTCAAAAGCATCATAGCTCATAGCCTTCAAGAACACTTGAGCCTTCTCTATCAACACCTTAGCAAGAATACCCTTAACTCCGCTTCTCGTTTCTAAAACAATGTCTGACTTCTTCAGATGTAGAGCTGTAGCAATAACCTCTGGTTTAAGCTCTTTTTCCAAGCCTGTGAAGGGTCTTTGATCAAGAACAGGTATACCCAGAAGTTTAGAGAACTCTTCCATTGTAGGAACAAGCTGATAGTCGGGGAATGTGAAGCAATGGTGCTTAGGGTCAAAGAACTGAAACAGAACACTCATCATGTCTTCATTGAACCCTGAAGTGACTAGATCCAGTAGGTGACCATGTCTCTTGATGAACTGGGAGTTTTCAGAAACCTGAGAAACCAATTCCATAAGCTTAGGAGGTATTCCTACAAAGTTGATTCGGATAGTATTCCTACGAGCAGAAGCCATGACCTGCAACAAAGAACAAAGATAAATCCTTTGGTCCTTGAAATGGTTAGTGAAAATGCTATGCTTATGATGCATGATGATGCTATGATGTTATGCTCAATCACAAACATGTGGCACACACAAATAAGTCACACCATAGCCCTAGGTTTTAAAGGCTTGCATGAGGTTCAAAGGTAAGTACCCTCCCCTGAAGTTTAGATGGTTCATCCTGTCCTATAAAGTAACCAGGTTCTAAGGGATCTCAATATCATTGATCCTTCACAAGAGTGGTTGTTCAGTAGGCAACTTACTTGCCAACCAAAACCCTCCAAGTTTAGAATCTCAATGAGCGTAGTATCGAGTATTAACCAACTTTAGTCTTCACCAAAGTCGGTTATCTCACTACTTTTCTAAAGGCCAAGATGGGATAACTAGGGTTCTAAAAGTTAGTTAGTGTATTGAAAACATATGGCAGCCTCGTATTATCCTCAACTTGACTTAAGGAACATAAGCACCAACCAAGAAGTCACACTAACTATGGCCACCAGATCAACCATATCGGTATACGCCGTACAATTTCCTTGGTCTATTGCCATTTACCTAAGGTACACTAGATCCGGGTTAGGATCTTTCACACATAAGAGCACCCAACAAGATAAGTATAAAGCAAACAAGGCAAACAATTTTAAAGTGATCTAATTCCTAAGGGTACCCCTCTTTTACAAGTCCCCAGCAGAGTCGCCAGTTCTGTAACACGGTGGGAGAACTGACTTAAGTTAAATGTTACGGATAGCAAGAGTCGCCACCGACTTTTATTTTATACATAAGGAAAGGACATAAAAGAACAGGAAAGACCTTAAAAAGATTTTGAGTTCGGGGGGTAGGTTATGTAAAGGGAAGGTGTTAGCACCCTTTACATCCATGGTTATCCATGGGCTCTTAGTTACTTAGCTCACTTTAAACTGTTTTGAGAAAATGTAGTGTGTGATTAAAAAATTTCTTAAGTACTTTATAATGATCCTTGTACGGATATATATAAAGACTTTGTTTTGAAAATTGTTTAAAATGTGAAGTGTAATGAAGTATTTTTGAATAAGTGAGCAAGTACTTAAGAGGAACCTACCCTATGTTTAGATCTTTACTGTTCTTAAATGTTCTTTCAATGGTAAGACTATCCCTATTATTAAGGAATAGGTACTCATTACCTTGGATGTGTGAGGGACAAGTAAAGGGACATCTGTGATTAGGCAACTGTAAGGTGTATTTAGCAATTCGAAGGGACTTATCATCTTTATTCGAAAGGGACAAGATCATTACGAAGGCAACCATGAAGGGACTTGATCTTTTATCTGTTAAGGGACTAGATGATATGAGAGAAGGGACTTTGTTTTACACTTTACTTGACCTTTTGTCTAGGCAACATGAGAGGTAACCCTTAAGAATGTGAGATGGCGATCAAAGATCGACTTACGTGTGTGAGTGTACAAGTTCAAATATTTATCTTAAGATTAGTGATCTAAATTCAATTTTAAATACAAACATATTTTACACTCCCTATTTTACTAACCATGGCAATTAAAAATAAATAATAAAAATAATACTACAACTATTACATAAATTACACAATTACATAATAATAAAAAAAAAAATTAAAATAAATAAGCAAATAAATAAATAATTAAATGGGTTAGTAACAATAAACAAAAAATAAATAAATATAAGAGGGTTAGTATAACAATATAATATAGAAATAAATTAAAAGTTCAAAATTAAATAAATAAATATTTTTTAAGAGAATTTAATAAAAGAAATAAATAACAAGTATTATATACTAATAAATATGACTAATTATTCTAATGATTTAAATTTATATACATATTATAAAAATATCTAATTATAATTATATAAAAAATAATAAATTATATTCATAAAATAAAATTAGGGTTTTTAATTATTTAGAAAAATAGATTAAGGTTTACTACTTAATTAAATTATTTAAATTATAAAACTACATATAATATGAACAAATTATAAAATTAAAATAAACAAATAAATTAATATTTACAATGTAATTAAGATTCATAAAAAGAAAACTAGGGTTTATCAAAATAAATTAGGGTTTATGTGTTTAGAAAATAGAATTAGGGTTTTATTTATTAATTTACAAAACAAATCCATTTATTTACAAATTATATATATATTTAATAATATGAACATATAATATATAAATATAAATAATTAAATTTTGAAAATAAAGTTTGATAAAAAAAATGAATTTTAGGTATAAGAAATAATATATATTTATTTTAACATTTCAAGAAATTAATTAAGTTTAATTATAAAATATAAACAAAATAAATAAAAGAATGAAAAAAGAGAAAGAAAACATACCTGGGGCTGGGATTCGAACCCAGGCCCTAGGCATTGCATCCTCCAAGACCAACATACTCTCCACTAGGCCAGCGTGCGTTTGGTGATAGGGAATGAGGACGAATCATTATATTTTAAGCCTGAAAAACATAAGGGAAATAAAGCAAAAAAAAATGTTGGAGGTGGGATTCGAACCCCTGTCTTGATCTTCATTCACGCGCATGCTTACCATCTGAGCCATTACTACATAGTTGAAATATAACAGAAAACAATTCATAATAAAATAAGCATATTATTCAAATCAGGATTTCGCGCTAACTTCACCATCTTCTTCCTCAGGATTCACAGGTTTTCCTGCGAATTTATCCAGGGATTTTCCTGCGAATCTTCATGCGTTTTAAACCTGCGTTTTTCAAACCCTACACAACCAGTACAATTACATCAAATTAAAGACATCCTTAGACTCCTTGTGACCTGTACAATTCAATTATGTCATCAAAAGTCATTTATATTATGTGAATCGAAGAACCCTAATTTGAAGCTTTAAACCCTAAGTATGGCACTTCCTTGTTTCTGCACGTAAGCTTCAATCAAATGGTCCAGAAACATTCTAAACATCCAAGCAAACAATAATATAATATCAAATCACGTTTATAATGCATAAATATTTGAAATCGAAAATTAAGAAAAATCAAAAGAAACGAATTCGGTTTAAGCAATTCAGGATGTTTTGAATGCAATGAATGGTTGGGATTGCATCAATGATGTTCAAAGAACATGTTTGAACCTTTAGAATGCTTTGAGAGAGCCTCTAAGTAAGAATCCGAATTGAGAGTTTTTGATGAATTTTGAAAATTTGGAACTTGTTCTTGAGGATGCAATTTTCGTGTCCTTGTGTTTGGATCAATTACTTGTATATATATGAATGATATTAGGTCAAAATATTGTAGGTTTATTTGGACTTTTTGGATAATTGAGATTGAAAAAGATCATGCTTTAAAACTTGAATATCCTTTGATATATCATTGCTATTTTAGGACAATCATCATAATTTTCATATCAATCTGATCCAAACAAGGTTTATGACTTTCTAGAAGCAATATCCCCTTTTAAATATTTGATTTCATATTTTATTTTAATTTAAATGATATTTTAATGAATAAAATTCAAATAAATATAAAATAAAAAATAAAAATTCATAAAATAAGTGGGTTGGGTCGTGATTGGTGTTTTCATAAAGATGGGATGGCAATTTGGTGGGCTCATTTAGCAAAAATTTGATTTTAGGCCTTATTTGCTTCATAAACTTCCCTAAAATTTCCCAACTTTGCAAGGGCACAAATCCTTCAATTTTAATTCTATGAGGGTGTTATTGGACATTTTGGAAATATTAAAGAGTCCTCTAACCAACCCCATTGGTTTCATGTCCATATCTTTTACCATTCTCAAGTTATGCTCTTTTGAAGTTGTTGACTTTTTGTTGACTTTCAAAAGGACCTATAATGTCTTAGCTCATACCTTCCAAATGAAGCATTTTTGGGCTTGGCTTGTGACACACAAAGTTGTAGAGAATTCAATTTCCTTCAAAATGAGCTTTGGATGGAAAAAATTTGATGAAGCATGTGAAAGTTATGGCTGGTCAAAGTTCAGTTGACTTTTCCTGAGGAAACCCTAATTTAGAAACTCCTGATTCTTGATGATCTGAAATCTCCTTGATGAATCATGATCAACCCCTGATCAAATGATGAATTTTACTTCATATACTTGATGTTGGCAAAAAATCATGAAGTTTGACTTTGGTTTGACCACAGTTGACCTCAGTTTGACTTTTTAACTGCTTTGACTGATTTTGACCTATCTGATCATCTGACTGAGCAAAATTTTGAGAAAAGTCTTGAAACTTGTCATGGGGATTCTTGAACTCATATAAGATGTTATGAAGCTCACTTGAAGTCTTGGAAGTCCATTTAGCCTGATTAAAGTCAAAACCCTAGTTTAGGATGCATTGCTTAGGAGGATGCATTGTCTGAGGGAAATGTCAAATCTTCTGACTAATTGTGAACTTTGTGAACCTTGTGAACCTCATGAGATGTCTTGTGAACCTTGTGAGCCTCTTAGTACACAAAGTCTTGTCTTGTGAGGGCAAATTTTGGGGTGCAACAACGATGATCACAATATTCTATGTGTAACACCCCAAAATTTGACCACTCTTTTGCCCCATCATTTGCATATCATATAACATATCATGTTGTTTGCATATCCAAGCATATGGCATAGACAAATGAAGCATGGCGTCCATAGGTGCTAGCATAGGGCATGTGATCAATCATTTGGAAAAGAAATGATCATTCAAGAAAACATGAGAACCAAGTGGTCTTGCAAGAACCTCACAAGGTATCCTCACATCTTACACAAGTTTAAAGTCATCCACAAAACCCTCGGAAGGTGAAGCATCATCAGAAGCTCAACAGTGCAACATGCTCCTACACAGTTAGCCCTAATTAGGGTTTTGCCTCAGATCAAGAAATTCTCATATCTTTGCCCAATTCTTGTTGTCAAAGGCCTTCACATGATATATAAGGCCTATGTATGAAGTTTGATGCAAAAATTCATTGAGGAAGTCAGCTATTTCTTCAGTTGCTTGTGAATGAAGAAATTGGTCAACTATGTATCTGAAAAGTTAGCTGTTGGATTTCAAGGCCTCTAATCATGCTTTTCAAGTCAAGGGACCTTACCAAGGTCAAATAAGAGCTTTGGTGATCTCAAAGATCAAGAATCAAGAGCTTATGAGGAATTTTCCAAATTTAGTAAGTGACTTGTAATGGAAACTTACTATTTTTGGTATATTTTGCCATAATCTTCAAGTGGTTCTTACATGGCCAAGATGACTCCAAATGAAATTTCTTTGAACATGAAAGTTGTAGGGCTTGCTCTCCCATTTTTAAAAAGTATAAGAACTTGTTCATAGCATGTGTAGAACTCAAGATATGGCCATTGGAAGTTTGGTTATTTTTAGGGTTTTACCACTTTTTCAAGTTTCTACCACTTTGCAAATTGCCTTGTAACTCATTTCCAAGCCATTATATGGGCCAATTGTGATCATAAACATCAAAAGAAATTCATGAGAGGCATTTTTTCCCAAGAAATTCAAAGAACCCGTGGGTTATGTGTGGAGTATTTCATAAGATGCATTTTTGCAAAATCACGAGGAAAGCATGACACACTTGATCCTAAACTGTAAGATCAATCCAAGGGTCCTTGCGGCTTCATTTTGAATCAGTTTATGCACTTGATGGGAGGCTTGCACGCAAAAATCACTCCATGTGCATTTTCATGCAAAATTGCATTTTGCTCCCTATCACACTTCCCATGCTTCCACTCCCTCTTAAACCCTAATCAGCATAAAAAATACATGATATATAAGGATTGCACACAAATTTCATAGCCTAGCACTCTCCAATTTCTCAGATCCAAAATTTCTTGAATCCAAACAAATATCTTTGAATCTCTCTCCACAAGCCCTCATTCTCTCATTTCTCCATATATTCTTCATCCTCAAACTTCAAGGATCTCATTCCATCCATCAATTCAAGCTGAAAGTGAAGAATCAGCAAGGTGCCATTCAAGAGCAAGATCCTTCGGATTCTAAGATTCATCCTCTCTCAAGCTCCATCTTGCATTTATTTTGTAAGAGGAGGTTAAATCCAGTGGATCTGCACTATTTGGAGGTTTTTCTTGGTGGTTTTCAAGGTCTTCAACCTTAGGTATGGTATTGAACTTATAGATATGAAGCTTGAAATTCTCATGTGTTTTGGGATCTGCTTGTCTTACTGATCATCATGTTGCTTTTAATATTGAGAATGCTTGATTATTGAGTGTGTATTACAGATTTAAAGTTTGAAGGTCAATGTTTGTTTGCGATTTTTTAGAGTGAATTTGGTTTCTTCATAAGTTAATCTCTTAATCTGGAGCTTGTTATGGATTTATATTAGGTTTTGTGTTTGTTTTAAGTTTTACGGTGCCAGAGCCCTAGCTCCGGTCACCGGATTCTGCATTTGGTATGAACTACATTTGAATGCAGGTTGGAGGTTAGGGAGATAATATGGTTCGTTCATTTTTTGTAATCCAACGCGTGTGGTTGTGACAACACATTAAAAAGCATGTGTAGCGCGGAGAGAAAAGTATCCTAAGAGTCATGAAAGGGTCGAAGGAAGTCTTGAGAGGCATGAAGAAACAAGGCTTGTATACCCTTGAGGCTGAAGTTGTAAGTGGTTCGACAAATGTTGCATCCACGAAACTGTTGTCGAAGACAAAATTATGGCACATGAGATTGGGCCATCTCAGCGAGAGAGGTCTGGTTGAACTGGGGAGATGGAACCTGCTAGGTGGTAACAAAGTTGAGAAGTTGGAGTTTTGTGAACTTTGTGTATTTGGTAAATCTTGTAGGGTGAAGTTTAACAAATGTAAACAAAGAACACATAGATCCCTTGATGATTATTCCAGAAATTTATGGGTATTCATTCAGAAAACGAAGGATGAAACTTTTGAGAATTTCAAGAGTTGGAAGGTTCTGGTCGAAACTCAAAATTGACAGAAAGGTCAAGAGGTTGAGAACTGATAATGACCTTGAGTTTTTCCATGAAGCTTTTGATAGTTACTTTGTCGAGTCTGGGATTGCAAGGCATAAAACTATAGCAGGTACTCCTCAAAAAAATGGTCTAGGTGAGAGATTCAATCGAACAATCCTCGAAAGGGTTAAATGCATGTTGGTTAGTGATGGATTGAAGAAGGTGTTTTGGGCTAAGGCTGTTTCGACAACAACATATCTAATAAATAGATGTCCTTCGACTGTGCTAGATATGAAGACACCTGAAGAAGTTTGGTCGAGACATCCACCAGATCTCGAAAAACTGGGAGTATTTGGTTGTGTAGCCTATGCTCATATTAGGCAAGACAAGGTCGAACATAGAGATCTGAAATGCAGGTTAATGGGATACCCTGAAGGAGTCAAAGCTTATAGGCTATGGTGCCTAGATCCAGGTCACAAGAGGTGTATCACTAGTTGAGATGTAGTTTTCAATGAAGCTGAGATGACTTTCAAGAAAGTTGATGATGTTGTCGAAGAGTTGGAACAAGGAGAAATTCCTGTTGAGGTGGAGCATAGTGATGCTGAATTGCATGACCTAGATGAAGTCGAAGACAAAGCATAAATTGTTGTCGAAGATGAGGAGATTGATAATGACTACCTGCTGGAAAGAGACAGGTCGAGAAGAATCATCAAGCCACCTCAGAAACTTGGGTACGCAGATCTTATAACTTATGCCTTAATCTATGCAAGTGAGGTTCTAGACGAAGAACCTAGAGACTATAAGGAAGTTATGAGGATTCGAAATAAGACTGAATTCCTGAAGGCCATGGATGATGAGATGAAATCTCTTCATGATAACAATACTTGGGAACTGATCAAAAAACCTGCAGGATCCAAGTTAGTCAGCTGTAAATGGATTTCCAAAGTTAAGGAAAGAATCAAGGAGTGACGTCAAAAATATACAGGGCAAGGTTGGTTGCAAGGGGTTTCACTCAGAAAGAAGGTGTCGACTTAAATTATGTGTTCTCTCCTGTTGTGAAGCATAAATCCATTTGAATGTTTCTTGCCATGGAGGCACAGTTCGACCTTGAACTGGAACAAATGAACGTGAAACCTATGTTCTTGTATGGTGATCTTTATGAAACAATCCTGATGAGGCAACCTGAAAGGCATGTCGAAGAGGGGAAAGAAGAATATATGTGCAAACTGAAGAGATCTTTATATGGTCTGAAACAATCTTCTCGGCAGTGGAATAGGAAATTTGACAAGTTCATGACACGCATAAGTTTCATTAGAAGTCAGTTCGACCATTGTGTTTACTTCATATTTCGATCTGGTAATTCATTTGTTATTTTGTTGCTTTATGTGGATGATATTCTAATAGCAAGCAAAAATCTAGAAGATGTAATGAGGGTGAAGGTTGAACTCAATAAGGAGTTTGATATGAAGGATTTGGGAGTTGCGTCCAGGATTCTTGGGATTGACATCCAAAGAGATAGAAAGAAGTCAAGATTATGCTTATCTCAAGAGGCATACCTGAAGAAGATTCTCGATAAGTTTGGTATGTCGAATTCAAAACATGTTGTGACTCTGACAAACCCTCAATTCGAGCTGAGTATAGATCATTGTCTTAGTACTGATTTCGAAAGAACTTATATGGATAACATTTCATATGCTAATATAGTAGGTTATTTGATGTATGGTATGGTTTGTACTAGTCCTGATATAACATATGCAGTAAGTCTTGTAAGTAGGTACATGGAAAATCCTGGAAAGGCTCATTGTCAAGCATTGAAGTAGATTCTAAGGTACATAAATGGGTCCTGATTTATGGTGGAGCCATGGTTGAAGATAGTAAAGCAACAATCGAAGGATATGTCAACTCTGATTATGCAGATTGTATGGATTCTAGAAAATCTATTTCTGGATATGTTTTCACTATGTTTGGCACATCAATTAGTTGGAAAGCAACAGTTCAGAAGATTGCTGCCTTATTGTCGCTCCCCGGATTTTCATCCCGGTGCAAACGCGAACGGTCGAGGCGATGTTGGAGGTTGAGGTTTAATAGAGTCGCCAGCTAGGCATTTTTATCCCAAAGGAAAGGTAATGCTGCATAAACCTAGAAAGATATGGATAAGACAGTTGCAAACCAAAGAGACTGAGTAAGGGGGTAGGTTATGACATGGGAAGGAGACGTTTATTGTTTGTTTTTAGAGTGAATGTGATGAGAAAAGAATCCCGGAGGAGACGTTTATTGTTTGTTTTTGTGTTTTCAGTTTTTTATTGTTTTTTGGTGTTTTGCATAGGATAATGAGCTTAAGCCTTAATCAAGGGTCATAAACTCATTATATCACCCCTGATTAGGGATAATGAGTCTACTTAAGTATGAGATGAAAATCTCAACTTAATTACCTTAATGATGCAGGATTAAGATCATTAACCTACTTGTGATTATTAAGTGTTTTGGATTTTGTTTTGTGTTAAGTAATGAGTTTAATCTCTAATCAGGGATTAGTGAACTCATTACACCATCCTAAGAGAAGGATAATAGATGAGAACACTTAAGATGAGGAAGACTCCTCAACTTAATCCATGGTTAGGGATTAAAATCATTATATAACAAGCCTTTATTAAAGTAGATTTTAATTAAAAGTGGGATTAAGAAAAGGATTTTATGTTTGTAAGACTAAACATGAGGGGGACTGGTCCATTAAACACTAGGGTTAGTCCCTCTGAACCAACATGCAGAGATGTAACCCTAATATAAGGCCCAAGTTACAAGCATAAGTCTTAATGATTATTAGGTGTTTTGATTAGGAGGTGTAAACAACTTAAAGGTTTAACACTAAGTCTTAAAGTTATACACTCCATCCTAAGATAAGGATACAGGCATAACCCTAATTTAGAGTCTTAAAACTTTATCTGTTTAGCATTGATTATGAGATGAGAAGCAGAGACTCAAGGAGACTCAAAGGTAAAAAAAACTAGGGAAGACTATGTACAACCCTAAAGTTATCATGCTTGGATATTCCTATGGTTTGTGAGGCTTAAGAAAAGATCTTCAGATGGCCACCAATGAAGAAGAAGCATATGAAGAGAAAGGAGAATAGGTTAATTACTTCCCGAAGAAGTTAAGTAACCTAAGAGAAAGAAAGGGAAATGCTAACATTTCATGCCAGTCTTTGTATGTGACTACCATCTTTTGCACAATCTTCTTAATGTTCTTATTAGATGCCTCAACAGCGCCATTCATCTTTGGCTTGTAAGGAGAAGAGTTATGATGTTGGATCTTAAAAGTGTCATTATTTTGTTGTTAAGGTTTGAACCATTATTAGTAATGATTCGCTCGGGAACTCCATATCGACAAATGATATCCCTTTTCAGGAATCGGGCTACCACTTGCTTGGTGACATTCGTATACGAAGCTGCTTCAACCCATTTGGTGAAGTAATAAATGGCTACCAAGATGAATATGTGACCATTTGAAGCAGTTGGCTCGATCTTTCCAATCATATCAATGCCCCACATGGCGAAGGGCCAGGGTGAAGCCAATACATTCAAAGGGTTTGGAGGCACATGCATTTTGTCTATGTAGATCTGGCATTTATGGCATTTTCTGGCATAGGCACAACAATCGGCATCCATTGTGATCCAATAGTAACCTGATCTCAACAATTTCTTCGCCATTGCATGTCCTCCGACATGGGTACCGAAAGAACCTTCATGTACTTCGTGCATTAGTAGGTCTGCTTCCTTCTTGTCAACACATCTGAGCAAGACTATGTCGAAGTTTCACTTGTATAGGGAGCCATCAGTATTGAGGAAGCACTATGCCAAACAAGACCTTAGACAACGCTTTTTTTCACTTAGACAGTGCTTTAAAGCGCTGTCTAAACCTCCGCTGCTAAAGGTTTAGACAGCGCCTTTTTAAATCTTAAAAGCGCTGTCTAAGGTACCCTTAGACAGTGCTTTTAGTAATACCTTAGACAATGCTTTTGGTTTAAGCGCTGTCTAATCCCCTCCTATTTTAATTTTTTTAGGTATACCTTAGACAACGCTTTTGGTGAAAGCGCTGTCTAATCCCCTCCTATTTTAATTTTTTTTAGATATACCTTAGACATCCCTTTTGGTGAAAGTGCTGTCTAATCCCCCCTTAGACAATGCTTTTGCCAAAAGCGCTTTCTAAGACCCCCCTTAGACAGCGCTTTTTGTGTAAAGAGTTGTCTAAGGTATACGCAAATGTTTGAATAATTTTTTTGAAACCACTTTTTTTACCAGGTTTTTAAACCAGAATTTTGATTTGTTTTCAACCAAATTTTGGCAGACAAATATCACAAATTATATATCAATTTATGCACCAAAATTATAAATCCAAAAAATGCAATTCAAACCAATATATATATATATATATATATATATATATATATATATATATATATATATATATATATATATATATATATATATATATATATATATATATATATATATATATACCAATTCAAACCATTTTGGCCTATTATAATTACAAGTCATTGCCTTTTACTACAAATGTACATATTATAAGTACACATATCTAATCCATCCAAAACATTGCTTCAAATATACATAGGTCCTGAAACAACACAAATATTGTAATTTAATTAATAAACAATATTATAGAAATTACAACGTTACACATATTTAAATTCTCATCAATTAAAGTAAGAGTACAATATTATACCTTACATAACACCTAGCTCTATAATGAATTGACACCATTCCTCTTTGATTTCGTCCACTTGATCTTTTGTATAATATGCACACTTGAATTCATCAAAGTACTACATAATAATATAACATAGTTTGATTTAATTTCAACTATTTAATTATATGAGAGATATTTGTAAATATAACTTATAATCAAGAAACCAAGGATATAATTGCATAATTTACCTCTTTCACTAACATCTCTTTCTTTTCTTTGTTGGAATATTAATCACTTGTTTCTTAGCAATGCGTACGGATGAATTGATCCAAATTCCCTCATTATGATTGTTTCTTATATATGACTCATCCACTATAAGATCCTCATCTTCATCATTTCTATTCAACTCATTTCGTCTAATGCATGACTCATTCTCAACATCAATATCACATTGATCGACACCGCTATCATCAACCACTTTGTTAGAGAAAAGCACTATAGACCATTTTGTACTCGTCGGGTCATTCACATAGAACACTTGTTTAGCTTGAGATGCTAGAATAAAAGGTTCATCTTTGTACCCCACCCTAGTAAGATCAACTTGCAAAAATCCAGACTTATCCATTCATATGCCACTACTATTTACCCACTTGCAACCAAAGATGGGAATCTGAAACTTCTCGTAATTAAACACCCAAATGTGTTCAATAACTCCAAAATATGACAAATTTGCATATTTGGGGTTTAATTCCTTCATACTTGATATATGCATTGCTTCAGCTAGCACAGTGACACCACTATTTTGCATAGTACTCTTATCATCTTGTTCTTTGGTATAAAATGTGTATCCATTAATTGAGTATGCACTATGAGAAAACACATGCAAACTTGGACCATATGCCAAACATCTCAACCTTTCTGTTACCGAAGAAGGATCTGAAGAGCGCTTCGAATAAATATGATCCTTTAACCATTGTTTGAAACTTTGATTGTGCTCTCTAACTATCCAATTTTCATTTCTGTTTGGATTTAACCTTCGGAGTACATCCTTGTGCATTTCAACATATGGCTCAACCTCATTATCATTGTGCAGAACATACAAATGAACTTGATCCCGTTCATCCCTTGATACTGTCATAATTTTATTTCCAATTAATTTTTTACCTTCCAGTTTTTTGAAAATATGAACTTTGGGGAGTCCAATCGATTGAACGTTAGACAAATATTCAATATAAAACTCAACAGCTTCTTCAACAATGTATCGTTCAACAATACAACCCTCTGGTCGACTACAGGATTTCACGTACCCTTTTAATATTTTCATATACCGTTCAGTAGGGTACATCCATCTCATATAAGCTGGTCCACACAACTGTGTCGCTTTCACAAGATGAACAACTAGAAGAACCATTATGTAAAAAAAAGACAGAGGAAAATACATTTCAAGCTCACACAAGGTAATTACAATCTCTTTTTGTAATGTTGGTAAGATCTCGAGATCGATCACCTTACTACAGATTGAGCTAAAGAAAAAACACAATTTAGTTATGGCACTTCTTACTTTTTCTGGCAAAATAGAATGTATACCTATCGGTAGAAAATGTTCCATTATAACATGGCAATCATGTGTCTTCAAATTCTTCAACTTGAGGTCTTTCATAGAAACAAGTCTTCTGATATCTGATGAGTATCCTTCTGGAACCTTAACTTCACTCAGAGACTTACACAAAATTTGTTTCTCCTTTCTAGATAAAGTAAGAGCAGCAGGTGGTAGATATGTTCGTTTTCCTTTCTTCACGGGTGCTAGTTCAGTTCTCATTCCCATTTTTAACATGTCCTCCCTTGCTTTAAGGTCATCCTTAGACTTGCCTTTTATATTGAGTAATGTACTGATAACACTTTCAAATACATTTTTTTCAATATGCATAACATCGAGAAAATGTCTCATGTACAAAGACTTCCAATATGGCAATTCAAAAAATATCAACCTTTTCTTCCACCCACCTTTGACAACCTTATGTGCAAAAGGCTTGCCAAACTTAGTACACACATCTTTCACCTTTTCAAAAACTTGGTCACCTGGCAATGTGGGTGGAGCTTTACGTTGTTCAGTGTCTCCATTGAATGCTTTTCTCCACCCCACAGTAGTGATGTTTAGAATGTAAGAATCTACGATGACCGAGAAACACATTCTTCTGACAAAGTTCCAATCGAATCGTATCGGTTTCGTCTTCACAAACAGGACACGCACGTTGACCTTTAATACTATATCCAGATAGATTCCCGTATACTGGAAAATCATTAATTGTGCCAAACAACATCACCCTCAAATTGAAACTTTCTTTCCTATATCCATCATAAACCTCCACACCGTTCTCCCACAAAATCTTTAAATCTTCGATCAAAGGTGTCAAGTATACGTCTATGTCATTCCCTGGTTGTTTAGGCCCAGAGATTAACATAGATAACATCATGTACTTACGCTTCATACATAGCCATGGAGGTAGGTTATAAATCATACGAATCACAGGCCATGTGGTATGTGAGATACTTTGAAGACCATGCGGGTTCATTCCATCAGTTGATAATGCCAAGCGAAGGTTTCTTGCTTCTTCTCTAAACTCAGGATAATCATTATCAATCTTCGGCCACTTTGGTGAATCATCCGGATGTCGATACTTTCCATCAATAATTATTTCATCTGCATGCCAAGTCAGATGTCTTGCATCGGTTTCACTACGAAACATGCGCCTAAATCTCAGAATTATGGGAAAATACCATAAGACTTTTGCGGGAGACAAACTTTTCTTATATTGAGACAAACCGCATTTAAGGCACTCAGTTAACGATGCATATTCGTGACGAAACAAAATGCAATCTTTAGGACAAGCATGTATCTTATCATAGCTCATGCCAATAGAGCACAACATATTTTTGCCTCATAGGTTCGATTAGGAAGAACGTTATCATCCGATAGCATTTCTCTCATAAGGGCCAACAACTCTGTGAAACTTTTATCCGACCATCCATTGCCTGCCTTTATGTTGTACAACTTTAATACCGCAGACAGTCTTGAGAATTTAGTGCAACCTTTGTATAGCGGTTTCTCTGCATCGCTTACCATCTCTCAAACATTTCAGGACAATCATGAAGATCTTCTTCAAGTGCTTTTACAATCTCTTCAACTCGATCACAATCATATGTTTCCGTGTCTTTGTCGTATGAGGCATAGGTCGTATTACTTTTTCCACTCGGTTCAACATTCTCGTTAATTTTCTCACCACGAAATATCCAACACTGATAACTTTGATCAATTCCATGCCTCAGTAAATGCGATTTCAATCCATCTGCGTCAACCTTACCAACATAACAATAACGCAAGCAAGGACAATGCATTCGTCTAGGGTTTTCAGCGTGTTGAACAACAAACTTAACGAATTCCGCAACCCCATTCTCGTACTCTTTGGTCATTCGATCGGCACAGATCCATGTTTTATCCATGGTTTTCCTACTTCTTAAGGTAAACAATCAATATCAAGTTCAATAACATATACATAACCAATGTTTCTCCAAATGACAATAACCTAGTTAAATCCAGACGAAAAATACATAACTAAGGTAGTATCTTCGAATATTCTAACAACTTTAAAGTTCACTTCATTTTCTCACATTTAACGGATATTTACATCATTGAAGTTGAAAATAGAGTTTCATATAATAACAACAATATTAGACTTATCGAACATAACACCAATGACTAACGTATCTCCGTATCCTAAATTTTTTAAACAAAAACTCTGTATCCTAAATGTTTAATTTTAACTCAGTCTACAGATTCAACAAAAAAACTTCTCAGGTAATGAAGCCAACAACTCAGTGTTAATATTTATATAAACTCAATGTATATACATAGTAACAACAAAAGAACAAGAACAAGAACACTATCCATCAATGAAAATCTTATGGTTCATACTATATATACATAGTAACTACAAGCAATAAAATTTCAAGAATATGCAACTTTTCAGCAAAAAAACAAGCAAGAACAAGAACAGTACCATTATCAAGAACGTACCTTTTTGAACGGTAGACGATGGTTGTACGACGGAGGATGACAAAGGATGACAGTGGACTTCACGGAGGTAGAATCTGGTGGACGACTGTGGAGGTAAGACTATTGAAGCTCGTTAGGGCGAAAATGGTGATTTTTGTTCGTCATTCGCAGAAGAGAGGGAAAGGAAGAAATGAAAATAGAACTGTATAATTTTAATATAATTAGACCTTAGACAGCTCTTTTGATAAAAGCGCTTTCTAAGGCAGGCCTTAGACAGCGCTTTTGAAAAGCGCTGTCTAAGCCACCCCTTAGACAGCGCTTTTGTTTTTAATTTTTTTTTAAATTGAAAGACTTTAGACAGCACTTTTGACAAAGTGATGTCTAAGGCCTACCTTTAAAAGCGCTTTCTAAAAGCGTTGTCTAAGGGCTACCTTAGAAAGCGCTTTTTCAAAAGCGTTGTCTAAGGTAGGACTTTTAACAGCGCTTTTTAAATTATTTTTTTGAACAGTTTCCGTGTTTTATATTAATTTTAACCTTAGACAGCGCTTCCTTAAGAAAGCGCTGTCTAAGGTGCGCTGTTAAATGTCATTTTTGTTGTAGTGAAGAAACTGCCGATTAGCCTTCTTAATGTCTTCTTATCATTAGACGATGCCCCAGGTGGGTATTGTAAACACCCCAAATTTGCCCTCACCCATTCACACCATGGCTTGTGATCTTTTCATATGCATAAGTTCAATCATAGCATCTCATGTTGCATTTTGATTCACTGCATTAATTCAAAGTCATCTGCATCTAGGGTTTGTGATCTGAGCTATCCAAGAGCCCTTTGAGCCACTCCAAAGGTCTCCAATCACTTCAAAGGTTTCCATGTATGTTCAAGCATCATATTATATCCTCACAAAGTTAAGAAAGTCAAAGAATCACAAGAACTGAGAATGACATGGAAGCAGAGCCAGGTTTAACTGCACAGATGACCTAGAATTAGGGTTTTGGTTTCAGAGGCCATAACTCCAAATTTTTTGGTCATTCTTGTTTCTATTGGTCTCCATATGTTATGAGGATCATGCATATCAATTTTCATGAAAAAATTCCATGGGGAAGGCATCTAACCAAGAGTTGACTTCTTGAGCAAGTCAGTGCAAAATCAAGGCATCTGAGGCCCCCAATGACCCAACCAAAGGGTGTTCTTCATCATTTTGAATGTTTATGGTCTTTATTTGATCATAGAAGATGTTGGAAGTTCACAAAATTGAAGAATTTCAAGCCATTTGCAAAGTTGCCTTTTTGGGAAAATGACTTGTAATGTAAACTTGCCATTTTGGGAAACTTTTTCAATCCTTTCTTTTTGATTCAAAAATGCTTCAAATGAAAAAACTTTGGTCATGAAAGTTGTAGAATGGATCATTCCCTTTTCAAAAAGTACAAGAACGCATTCTAATTCATTTTGGATCAAAAGTTATGGCTTGTCAAAGTTGGGAAAAATCACATAATTTCAAGTTATGTACCAAAGAGGCATTTTGCAAAATGATATGATCAAGCATTCCAAAGGCTTCAAATGTGCACAAACTCATTACAACATACTCACATGACCTCTAAAGATCAGAATTGGCCCAAGAATATTGCATTTTGGTGCCTTGAACTTCATGAATTTCCAAAAGGGCCAAAGATGTACCAACTTGCAAAAACTCATGAAGCCATGCCTCTACTTGTTACAGCTCATAGAATCTGATCCATATGAACTCCATGATCTCTGCTGAGCCCAACCATGCCCTTATCACAACCTCACACTTGCCCATACCTCAAGTACACCTAGACTTGACTTTTTGCAAAAAAACCCCATACCAATCCCACAGTGACACAACAACTATTCTGACCAACCAAGACTTTACAAACACACCAAAAGCAAGCCATTTCATATGATCTTGGAGCCTGAAGCATCCTCCAAGCCAGCATTCTCAAAAAACCTCCCCTTATACATTTTGTTTCGAATCACACAACACAAGCATAAAACATAAAAACAAACTTCATAGGATCACTCAGCATGCTCCCCTGATCATTTCCCTACCCTCATTCATCCCTGAAACCTCCTCAAACTAAAACACGATTCCTTCCCCCTCCTGAACAGAACTTCTTCAAACTCACAAACCAACCATTTTAAACTCCAACCAAGCTTCATAACTTCATCAAGAGGACCATTGGGACCATTTTGAGGCAAAGAGGCAAGCAGAAAGCTCCTGGACTGAAAGCTCAATCTCAGGTAACATGATGAAAAAATTTTCCAGAACTTTGATTTCTTGTTAGAATGTTGTTCTATATGTTGCCCTGATCATGGGGATCTATTTATTTTTGAAAATGAGCCAGAAACAAGCATGTTGTGATGTTCTGAAAGTTTGCCCGTGAAAATGTTTTTGCTTGTTTCCTTTGATTCACGAAAAATAAATGTTGTTTGTTTTAGGGTTTAGGTTTAGTGATGTTCATAGTTTGATTCTGGAGAGTTTGGTGAGGTTTTGATGCGTTTTGAGAGAGATTGAGATTTTGGCTGGCCGGAGAAGATGACCGGAACACTGTTCCGGTCATCTGAAAGTCATTAGGGCTTCTGATTAGGGTTTAATCATAATTAGGCCAGTTTGAATGTGGGTCGTCCATTAGCGCGCGCAGTCAACTCCCGCCCCCTGGAATTTGAATCCTGGCCTTCAGATCATTTGACTTTCTCATTTTTCATTTAAATTCATTTTATTTTCATTTGTTTCATATTTAATTTGTACGAATTTTTAAAAATAGTTAAAATCATCTAAAAATTATGAAATTTTTTGTCAAAGGTTTCATGAATTTTCAGAACACAAAAATATTTTTATTTTTATTTTTTGCATTAAAAATTATTTTTAAATCATTTAAATGTTTATTCATAATTAGTTAATGAAAATTAATTAATTAAAAATACATTTAGGTATTTAAAAATCACAAAAAAATTCACATAGCATTTAAACACATTTAGAAACATTGTCCAACTCTCAAACCAAATTTCTTTTTTTGTTCTTGATAACTTTTGATCATTTTCAATGGAATTAAATTCATTTTGAGGTAATATTTTGGTTCAAACTTCAAAAATTCATTTCTGCCTAACCCTTGAGAGTTGGATGATGATTCTTTTGGCATTGCATCTTGCATAGCATGTAGTTTATAGGATAAAATTGATTTGAATTGATCTTTCATTTTCAATTTGTTTAGCATTTTTCTTGATGAGGTACCCCAAAACCCTAGCAATCTTAGGAAATTCATAACTTTCACTAGGTTAAGAGTTGGATCCTCTCCTTTGGGAAGTGAACTTGTATAGGTTTAGGGTATCTTTGATTGCATTTTCAAATTTTTATCTTGTCATTTGCTTCTGGTTTTGGATTTTTGTTTTGCATGATGCATGTAACCCTAATTTGTGCTTTCCTTTGTATCCATTTTTTCATTTGCTTACATCCAATGACTTGCCATGACATTTTGTGCATTCATTTGATTCATGATACATCTTAGGACATATTAGAATCATGTTTGATCATTGCATCTTTCATTTGCCATGTTGTATGTCATTTGCATTTCATAACTTTTCATGTACATTATTGGTTCAAAGCATGTCTCATTTGCATCCTTATGCTTGTTTGATCATTCTCATACCTTGCCTCATGTTTGTATCATCTCTTAGCATCATTAAAATCATACTTATGCTTTTGTTTTTGGTTTGCATCATGGCATTGCATCTCATTCTCTTTGTGTTTCATTTTCTTATGCTAACATTTCAGGTGGTAAGTTGTTTGAGAAGTGAATTTGCCTTCACTTCTCACATTCTCTTTTCATCTCTTTCATACTTTCTTTGCTGCATTTTGTATGTGTTTTAGAGTGAGCTT
This sequence comes from Lathyrus aphaca, assembly GCA_963966055.1. NCBI lineage: Eukaryota > Viridiplantae > Streptophyta > Magnoliopsida > Fabales > Fabaceae > Lathyrus > Lathyrus aphaca. Next base: position 529,738,408 of record OZ014524.1, read on the forward strand.
GCTCATTCATGCTCTTCTCCTCTTTCTTCCTTCAAGCAACTTGTCTTCTTAAGTGAAGCAAGTTGTTTTGCTTCTCTTTGCTCCTTTCATCTGCTTCCTTCCTGGTGGTTTCTCTGAAGATCTTTCTCTCTTAAAACTCATCAACCCTAGGAACAACCAAGCATGATCACAATTAGGGTTTTGATTAGTCCCCCATTTAGCTTTTACCTTTGTGTCATCATTGAGTCTTCTCTTCTCATCTCATAATCAGGGACTAAACCCTAAAGGTTTTAAGGCTTTGTGATTAGGGTTATGCCTGTATCCTTCTATTAGGATGGAGTGTATAACTTTAATCCTAAGTTTTGAACCCTTAATGTGTTTAAATCCTTTAATCAATCCATCTAATAAATCACTAAGACATCAAGCTTGTAACTTGGGCCTTGCATTAGGGTTCTAATTCTTCCTTAATTGGCTAAGAAGGACTAACCCTAGTGTTAATGGACAAGTCCTCCTCAAGTTGTCTTACAAACCATAAAACTCACTTCTTAATCTCATAATCAACTAAAATCCACTTAATAAAGGCTTTGTTTTGTCATGAGGTTAATCCCTAATCATGGATTAAGTTGAGGTATCTCCCTCAGCTTAAATGTTCTCATCTATTATCCTTCTATTAGGATGGTGTAATGAGTCCATTAAATCCTTGATTATGGCTTAAACTCATTACTTGACACTGAACAAAAACAACAAAAACATCTAAATAATTGCAAGTAGGTTAATGATCTTAATCCTACACCATGGTGATTGAGTGTGAGATGCTGACTTCACACTTAAGGTATTTTCATTACCCCTAATCAGAGGGAGGATGTGATGAATTTACTAAATCCATTGGTTTAGGCTTGAGATCATTTTCTTATGACAAACTCCAAAAAGCAATAAAAGACTGAAAGCACAAAAAACAAACAATAATCGTCTCCTCAGGGATTCTTTTCTCATCTCATTCACTCATAAACGAGAACTCGCTTCTTCCGTCTAATGCAAGACAGTTTGCACCTGAGCCAGACAGGTCATACACTTGAGCATAGACAAGTAAGCAGTTCATCAGTCAATTTATCTTTCAGTCTCTTTGAGTCGAACTACGGTGTTCTGACTTCCTCATTGCACGAGAGGATACGTAGGCATAACTTAACAGTTATCTAACAAAAGTCTCTGTATATTCCCCCTCCTTCTAGTTTCATCCTTTAAGCCTCATTATCTTGGGCACTTCATTCTTGTTCTTATACTGACACTTCTCTTATACACTTCACACTTCTCTTACACTGACACTTGCATTCTTTCCAGCTTTGATACACAGATTGTAACCAACCCCCTTTCTCAGTCTCTCTGGTTCGCAACCGTCTTGTCCATATCTTTCTAGGTTTATGCAGCATTACCTTTCCTTCGGGATAAAAATGCCTAGCTGGCGACTCTTTTCTTTGTCCTCTTGAGTTCACCCCTGTGTGTTCTCATTCTCTTTCGTAGACCGTTCGCGTTTGTACCCCTTTTGACCTGGGTGTCATTTTGGTGGGAGCGACAGCTTGGCGACTCTGCTGGGGACCCTTATACTGTAACCAGGGCTTCTGGTTCTCTTTGTGGGTTCCTCCTAGTGCTTGTTTGATTTGTGTTTACTGGGATGTTATGTGCTATTTGTGTTTATATATTTGCTTTATTTACTGCTTTATGTACAGTTATTTATTGCTTTCTTTACAGCTTTATATATCATACTGTCATATTGTCATCTGGCTGGATCTGGTTTTTGTTTTGGTGGGTGGGGTTCTATTGAGAGTTTAAGGTCCTATACCTGGGACCTGAGTGACACCTAGGCTAGAGTGGTTCATGTTCTTTCCCATTCCATTTCGGTCTGGTGCGGGAATATGAAACACGGTTCAGATGTGGGTTTCTTCTTGAGAACTCTGTGCTACAGATTTCCTGTAGTGCTAGGGCTATCTGGGAAGCCTGCTAAGTCTGGATGACCTTTACTATGACCTTCAGAAACTGAGGTGAATTAGAGGAGGATCTTTTATGGTTATTGTAAACACTGTACCTCCGGGTTAGAAGTGTTTACACTTCTCATAACTGATCCAAGTCTGAGGATCCTTGTTTTAGAACACTACCTGTGAGGGGGTTGGGCTGTTTGCAGGTTTGTAGGTACCTCTGACCACATCATACCATGTTACTTGTTTTGATTAAGAGTACCTCATTTTGGGACAGTTCTTGTGATTTGAACCCTGGACATGTGACTCTTTACTTGAGTCCCCCACCTTGGTTACTGGACTTCTGAACCTCCATCTGGACTTCTTAAACATACATGGATTTATATCAAGGCAGTAATCAGATCTAGCTTGATCACAAACCCTTGCATATCATTTGCATACTCATCATTTGCATCATTTAACATTTGTTTATCTGTTTTTCAGGGTATCCACATCATATTTGGCTTGGTTTTGACCCCTTCATCTGCATAGACCTCTGTTCATCAGTTATTTGCTTCAGCTATCAATTGCCTGCTTCAGCTACTTTTATCACCAACTTCAGCCTATCAGTGGCTCATCTCCAGTATCAGTCTTCATCATCAGCACTTGTTTTCAGCTCTTCACCAGCAGTCATGGCACCCAAGAAGAGCAACATTTCATACCATTTTCTTTGAGCCTGTGCTGGCTGGCATCAGGCAGGTCCAGGCACTTATCACTCCAGACCACATCCCATTATTCAGAGAGCATTATGGAGGCATCCTTGATATGGTTATGGATTTGGACCCTTCTCAGAGGAGTTTGATCCACACCTGCCTACAGTTTTATGACCCTCCTTTGAGATGCTTCACTTTCCAGAACTTTTAGCTAGGACCTTTGCTGGAAGAGTTCTCATCATTGATTGGAGTACCTGTCAGGGGTGATATCCCCTTCAACCCAGAGATGACTTCTCCCAGCAATGAAGAAGTGGCAAAAGCACTGTACCTGGAACCTATTTTGATTGAGCAGAACATGACAACAAAGGCAGGGATCCCTGGTTTGCACCTAGACTTTCTGACTTCTCAGGCCATCCTGAAGGCCTCTTTGGGAGAATGGAGGGCAGTTTGTGCATTGTTGGCCCTCAGTATATATGGGGTTGTACTATTTGCAGATGAGCCCAAGTTTATCAGCAAGAATGCCATTCATCTTTTCCTTCTGAGGAACCCAGTGCCCACATTGCTGGGAGATTTCTATTATTCTGTTTACCAAAGAAATGAGAAGCAGAGAGGAAGGTTGGTGAGATGATGTGCTCCTCTGTTTCACACTTGGCTACTCAAACACTTACCTAGGACTGATGCCTTCCTGAATCCTCACCAACAGAAGAATTGGGCTAAGAGACTTATTGCTTTGACTTCAGATGACATCAGATGGTGCACCCAGAGCACCAAAGGCAGGGACATAATTACTAGCTGTGGACAGTTCCCCAATGTACCTCTAACAGGAGTGAAGGGTTGTATCAACTACAATCCTTTGCTGTTTAAGAGACAGCTGGGCTATGCTTTGGTCCACCCTCCTAGAGTGCAAGACTTGGCTGAGACCCTGTATTGTGAGATAAAACCTAATCTAGCTGTTGTCAGACAAGCATCCTGGGCTTGGGACAACATCCAGACCAAAGGGATGGTCATTCTTGGGAGATGCAATAATGTGGCTTCAGCTCAGTACTATGAATGGTCCCATGCTAGAGCTCAAATTTCTGGGATGCCTTTCACCATTGAGGATGCACCTGGACCATCCATAGTACCACCTCCAGCCACTGTCAGCCTGGAAGAATTTGAGAAGCTGAAGGAGAGGAATGAGAATTTGTCTCAGGCTCTGAAGAAGACCCTCTGGGAGAGGAGTGATGGTCGTCTAGACATTGAAAGATTGGAAAAGCTTAAGGTGGAGCATCTAGCCAAGATTGAGAAAGCAGAGGACTACATCAAGAAATCAAGAGCCGGGGAGCAAATATTGAAGAATGCCTGTAAAGAGGCCCAGTTTCAGAAGGCTAGGACTGATCTCTATCTGAAAGAAAGTCAGGATAGGTGGGTCAGAATCACTGAAGCTCGCACTCAAGAAGATAAGAGAACTCAAGTTAGGATCGAGCAGTTAGAGGCCATTGAAAAGAAGCAACAGGAAGCTCTGCTGGCAGCCCAGAAGGAGATTTCAGAATTGAAGCTTAGAGCTGGTTTGAAGAGGTCAAAGGACCAAGACAGGAACAAGAAGCTGACCACTGCTATTGCCACCAGAAACCTTCTTATCAGAAACATTATAGAGCATCCGGCTGGTCCTGTAACTGAAGAACTTTTGAAGGAGGTTAAGGAGGATGAGTTTGGATTAGATGTTTGACTTCTTTGCTTGTTGTTATTTCCATTTCATGTACTTTTCTTTTTTATGTTGTATTTTGACCCTTCAGGGGCATATGTTGTAAAAACAAACTATGTATGATCCACCATCTATAATGCATTTGTCAGTTTGTTTCATTTGAGTTTCTTTTCTCAAGCAACACCAAAACATCTTCCTCAGGGTCTGGAAAGGTCAAAACCAAGAACCAAGCCGGATACCTTGGAAAATAAATAAGCATACTGCATTGCATACTAACTTTTGTTTTGTTTTGTAGGATTTTGTTTTGTTTATTACTAACTCTGTTGTGGTTCAAGAATTATTGCTCGCCATCGGGTGTTCCCTCTCAACTGTCCGCACAGGTATCTGTAATACCTCAAAATTTGCCCTCATATTTATTCCCTCTATTGGCTCATCATTTTGCATTCACCTGCTCATTTATATCATAGTAGTTCATTTCATTATTTTATAAGGCATGTGATCAAGGCTCAAGGAAATTAGGGTTCTTTGCACCTTATCTGTATCTGCCAGGGATTGAAATGATGGAGAATAGTCACTAGACAATGATTCCACTTCAAACGTTGTTGTTCAGTTATGTTCGACTCAGATGGGAGTTTGACCTAGTCGTGGTCAAACTATCAAAAGATTGTTGCAACTGCAGGATTATTTGGGCCATTGGACTATTTCCTAGACAGTGCATATTCAGAGTTCATTTTGTCGTGCATTGGGATTCATCTGTCTATCGAACAGTGTTTGGTGTGAATTTTGGTTCGTGTCTTCACCTGTATTCGAATGATCACGGCATATTTCAGACGATTTAAAAGGGTGTGACCCAGATGGAGAATTATTCAATGGTTCGAAAGTGGTCATGTGCATGGGCTGGTGGAAGAATATAAAATAGACCTTGGGTTAAAATCGATATTTCGTGCATTGTTTTGTTCTCATTGTTATAAACCATTCCCGATCATTCTGTTCCACTTTCATCTTTTTACCTCAATTTCCATACGTTCAGCTTCTTTTTATTCATTTTTCCATTTACCTTTGTCCATATCCAATTACCATTTCATTTAAATTTCATTTTTTGAAATAATTTACATAATTGAACTAAATATTAGTATTATCTTTAGTCCGTATTCACTTCCTCTGTCCATCTGATTTCCTTCATAATTCTATTTGGGATTTATTCTCATTTATTTAAAGATTTACTATGGTAAGTATCCCATATTTGAATTAAACCATGCAAATGGGACTTCTTGTTAAGGCTATATTAATGCCAATCTTTTATATATAAGCTTTCTTTTATTTCAATTGCTTTTCTCAAGCCCATTTATTAAAGTCCAATACATCAACTACTATGTTGTTGCACCTATGGCCCAATTCTCCAAAACTCATTCTAATTTCAAATCATTTTTAAGAATTATAGTGTTATGGGATCTAAATTCATCCCAAAGTCTGCCATTGCAATTTCCTCATATATTCTTTGGTTCACTCATGAGTAGGCTGTATTAATGAATTAAATGGAAATTGATTTGAAATGTCATCAAGCAGAAGAGAGAAGTTACAGCCAACTGCAGCTTAATTCATCAGGAATTCATTATACACAGTTCATGAGAAAAAATACAAAACAAAAAAGAAGGAGAAGCTCAGGAAAATCTAATAGAAATTTCAATAACGAAGTAACCAAACAAAACTCAAGCAATTGATAGCTCTCAACACAAAATCCAGCAAAAGAAGTTCAGATTAAATTACAAGGGAAACTGAAAAACAGCCACACTCAAATCACATCAACATGGCTATCAATTTCAATTATTTCGGTCGTTTGCCTCGCCAACTTACGACTCTCATATGAGCAAATTAGAGTTGTACTCATCATGCTTGCTGTGCTTTTGTTTTCTGCCTCAATAATCATTGTGCAATAATACTTTGGACTACAACCTTGCAGCACACTATCTTCAAGCTTCTGAATCTTCTATCAATTCCTTTCACCTCTCACCAATCTGTCATAACCCTGCATAACAAAACCAATCAAATTTCATTATAAGTTTAAAAACCCTAACTAATCTGACAAACCCAACAGAAATTCAGTTAGTCTCTAACTAACTTTCAACCAAAAAAAAGAAGAAGGATAGAAGCCATAACAGAGGAAGAGTTTCACAGAAGAAAGAAAAATCAAAAGAAAATCCATAACAGAATTTTAATTAATGGATAACCAGAGCTATTCTTCAATCATTTTGTCGGTTCTTCTTCACAATTTTTTCCATTTCTTCCTCATCACAAACCCCCTGTATCTCCACCCTCATTCTAAGACTCAATCCCCTTTCAATCCGTTCTTCTTTTGCATCCTATCCTCTTATTCCATCATGAATCTCCCTCAATCAATCCTATCCTCTTATTCCATCATGAATCTCCCTCAATCAAGAGCTTCACCAGCTTCCTGAATCCCCATCAGTTACAGGCCAGCATCAATACTCCATCAATGCTGCATAATTGTTTTCACTGATGAGGCACCTGCAAAAGAATCAAGGAAAGGATCGAACCAATCAATATTGATGCGGATTTAGCCGAAGTTACACCAGTTGGGTAAGGTGGTTCAATACCTGTGATCTGAAGAATTGTGAGAAACTTAGCCAACGTCATCAACGACCTTCAATCATCCGTCGTCGTGGCATCAACACTGGTTCAGAAACAAACCTTGCAAATCTCGCATTATCCTCCATAAGTTCGCCGCGTCCGCAACTTCTAACCACTTGCAAGACTGCCACAACGACCACAGATTAGAATAGAAGAATCAAGGTTGAAAAAGAGGAGGAATGTTTCGAAGCAATACCTGAAGCTTTCGTCGGTACTTCGTTAACCACACGGCCATAACTCTCACGGATCCGAAGCTCCAAGGCAAATCAAAACAAGCTGGCCTCTGTCAAACATCAACAATCCAACAGATAACAAGGTACGAATTTGTGGCGATATTGTATGAAGAGTCCGTTTTTGGTTTTTTTTTTCTCTCTCTGAATTCGTGAGGTATGGCGAGGGAGTAGTTGGATTCGGTTTAGGTTTTAGGCGAAAAAGTGATGGAGGTCGCGGAGAGCGTCTTCTTCCATTGGTTTGTGTCTCCTTGGACGGAACTCACGGCGGCTCCGTTTGGATAAAAGGGGTATCGGATTCGAAGGGGATTGGTTTAGCAGGTGATGTAGGATAAGTTGAGGGTAGTGTTGATGGTGGTAAGAACCAAAAGAAAAGGAAGAAGACGAGAGGGAGAGAGGATGATGAGGGTGAGAGAGGAATCGGAGAAGAAGAAGGGGGGTGTTGTGCGGCGGCAAGAGAGGAGATGAGAAGAGGAATTAGGGTTGTGGTGTATTTAGGTTTTAATTCAATTTATATTTTAATTAACTTTGTAATTATATTATAGTTTAATTCAGATTTAATTAAATGTTGTAATAAGATTATAATTTAATTAAGATTGTTAGAAAATATTATAATAGGATTAGTTTAATTCTTTTGCTTAAATTAAGATTTTAGAAATATTAGAATTTAATTCATTATTATTAGATTAAAGATTTAAGTCATTTGTAGATTAAGAGTTTAATCCATGTTTTTAATTAAGATTTTAGAAAATTTTAATCATAAGTTAGGTTAATATATTTTTTTAAATTAAAACATTAAATTCATATAAAACTATTAGTTAATTCTCTTTTTTATTATTTAAGGTAATTCTTTTTTTTGAAACTATGGTTTAATTTCAGATTTTAGGAAAATATTATGTTAAGATTATTAGAAATTTATTTCATTTTTTTTTCCTAAGTTAAGGTTTTAGATTAAGTTTCATAATAAGATTAGTTAATTCATTTTCTTAAATTCAGATTTTAAATTAAATATTATAATAAGTTTAGCTTAGTTCATCTCTTTTAATTAAGATTTTAATTTGAACATTATTATAAGATTAGTTAATTCATTAGTTTAAATTAAGATTTTAAGAAATTTTAATCATAAGTTAGGTTAATTCTTTTTCTTAAGTTAAAATATTAGCTTAATTGATATAATTATAAGTTTAGAATTAAATTCATTTTCTAAGATTAAGAGTTTAATTCATATTTTAGATTAAAGGTTTAATTCATTTTTAATAAGACTATAGTTTAATTAAGTTTTTTTTAGAAAACATATTAGTAAGTATTTTCTCTCATTTTCTTTAATTAAGTCTTTTTAGAAAACATATTAGTAAGTATTTTCTCTCATTTTCTTTAATTAAGTCTTTTTAGAAAACATATTAGTAAGTATTTTCTCTCATTTTCTTCAATTAAGTTTTTTCTAGAAAATATATTAGTAAGTATTTTCTCTCATTTTCTTTAATTAAGTTTTTTTAGAAAATATATTAGTAAGTATTTTCTCTCATTTTCTTTAAATTAAGATTGTTAGAAAATATTAAGTTTAGTTTAATTCTTTTTCTTTAATTAAGATTTTGTAAAAAATATTATAATAGGATTAGTTTACTTCATTTTTGCTTAAATCAAGACTATTAGAACTTAAATTAAGATTTTAATTTGAACATTATCATAAGATTATTATTTAGAAGCATTTATCATAAGATTATTATTTAGAAGCATTTATCATAAGACTATTATTTAGAAGCATTTATCATAAGATTATTATTTAGAAGCATTTATCATAAGAGTATTATTTAGTTTATAATCATAAGTTTAGAATTTAATTCATTTTCTAAGATTAAAAATTTATAAAAAAAAATATATTATTATTAGATTAAGGTTTAATTCACAAGATTATTAGAAATAATTCAATAAAAAATAATCTTAAGCTAAGGTTTTAGGAAAAATATTATCTTAAGATTAGTCCATTTCATTTTTAAGTTAATTAAAAAAATATGTTTAATTCCTAAAATATGTTTAAAAAATATGGTTAATTAATAAATATTGTTATCAACACCCCTGCTTCCAGGCCCATTAGAAAAACAACCATAAAGAACTACTTCCAGCACCTCCCTGGTTCTAACGAAAATGGGCTCAAGTCCATTGCTCTTCACACTCCTTCTGTTAGGCCCATGGAAAATAATAACCAGAAAAATAACTAAATATCCCCCTGCATAATTTCCTTAGATTTTTATTTTGTTTTAATCATAGTTTTAAATTAATCCAATAAAAAATAATAAAAATCATTAGAAAATCCCCCAAAAAATTAAGAAGCTTAATAAGTCATCTTAGAAAGTTGGGATACTTTTATTTTCTGGAATTTGTTTATTTTTGAATTAATTATGAATTTTTCTGTTAATTAGCCTCATTTGTATTTCTTTTAATTATGCTGGATTTTGTTCATTTTATTTAAGTAACTTCCAGCAACTTTTTTGAGCCATTCTTTTTTCTGTAATTAGAAGACTCATAATATTTCTTAGGATATTTTTTAGGGATTTTTTAGGACCTTTTATCTTAGGTTTTAGTGATATAATCCTTAGGAATTAGTAGTTAATTCTTAGCTGGAAATAATTAATTGTTTGGCATAGAAAAAACAAGATTTTTTAGAATCCCTCTTAATACAATATTTTAGATAGTGTTAGGACCCTATAGTTTAAGTTTTCATAATTTTTCTAGAAGATTTAATATTTTTTAAGAATATTAGTTTTAGGCCTAGTTATGCATAATTCCCATTAGTTTAGGCCATTAAAAGAAAATAAAGTTCAATATAAAAATAATAGTGTAGTTTAAGTTTAGTCATAGAATTTAATTTAAACTTAGGTTAGTTCAATTAAATTTTTAGAATGAGTATTAGGTTTAGCTTAGATTTAGTACTTAGGCTTAAATTTCATTTTTCATTAGAATATAGAATAAATAAATAGACTTTTTTTTAAGTCATGTCATCTAGTGCATTTGTAGAATTTTATTCCTTATGTTTAATTTCATTTTTTTTTTTGCTTTATCTTGATCTTATAACTTGTATAGGCTTCCCCCATTTGTTCTTAGAATCAACTTAACTTCATTAAGAAGTAAGTTGAATTCTAATAGGTTCTAGTTTCCATTAAGAATAGAAAACCTCACTAACCATTAGGACCACTTTGTAAATACATAACAAAATTAGGATTGAGTCTTAGTCCCTTAGTTTTTACCTTTTTCAACTTGAGTCATTCTTTCTCCCTTCAAAAGAAAAGTAATAAAACACTTAACAAAAACCGAACAATCTTGTACGACACGAGACTTTGTTGCGGAGTGTTTATACGCGTCCTGTTTCGGGGCGAGGTGTAAATACTTCCCGCGATGGATAGGTCTTAGTACAAGACCGTTCACAAACAAATTCAAAACACTTCTTTTAAAAGACAAAAACACACAATAAGCGACTATCCTGCGGGAACTTCTCTTCTCATCTCATTCACTCACAACGCGAACTCGCGACGACTTGTCTCACATGCAAGACGGTAAACGCACTCGTACCAGACGAGCCTGCAACACCTGAGCATAGACATACGCAGTTCCAGCATAAAAAACACAAACAAATAGTTCCCGCCTAGGTTAGGCGAACTACGTCGACTCTGATCCTCATTATCCCGATGAGGTACGTAGGCAGCGGGGTAGGGCCCGTTCGAGCACATTCTTTATTTTCCCTACATTTTCCCCATTCTTTAGTTTAGTTTTCATTTTCAGTTCCCTTTCTCATTTCTCATTTCCATTACAGTTAGCGGTTTTATTCAGCAGCAGTTTTATTTCTCACCCTTTGAAACAAGCAAGCAAGCGTGGATCCCGTCGGGTACGGCGGACGATCTGGGGTGCTAATACCTTCCCAGGTCGTAACCGACTCCTGAACTCAGATCTTTGGTTCGCAGGACCTTGTCCTTTCCTTCTTCCTCAGGTTTGTGCAACATTACCTTTCCCATTCCTTTGGGATAAAAATGTCTGGCTGGCGACTCTACCTTTCCGCGCCACTTTCGCGTTTGTACTAGGATGAAAATCCCGGGAGCGACAGCTGGCGACTCTGCTGGGGACGAACCTGATTCTTCCGGTTTCCCTTGTAGAGTCAATCCTAGCGCCTGTTTGGTTTTGTTTCTCTGGGTGTTTATTTGCTTGTTGTTGTGTGCTTTAGTTTAGCTTTACTGTTTTCATTTACAGCTTTTATTTACAGCTTTACTTTATCGCATTTATTTACCGCTTTCAGTATTTTATTTTCCATGCATCATATTATACTGGACTATCTGGCTATGCTGGTTTTCATTTTTTCTGTGGGTTGGGAGTTACTGTGAGATAAGCCAACTACCCGGCTTGAGTGCACTATAGGATTAGCGTGGACACGTTGTGCTCGCATGGTTACATGATGAGTGGTGATGTGTTCCACACCCAGATTGCGACTGTCTCGGGACTATTCTGTGTGGGGGTTCTTCTCCACTTCAGGGTACAACCTTGATAGTTATGTGCATCTGGTGACCGATCTTCGAGGACCTTAATGGGAATACCCCTCTCCAGTGATGACAGTGGCAGACCACATTTGTTGGCAAACCCACTCGCATCCGAGGGTCCATTGGGAACTCGCATAGGATGGCCTGGTTCTCTCATAGGAATTCAGTTAAAGCGAACTGTTCGTATGACGATAGTATTGTACCCTTCGGGATGAATGTACTATTGTTTCTCGACTCAATGCTTGAAGCTGGAAACTTGTGGGGGATGCTTGTTTTTCCGGACTCAATTGAGACCTCCCTGAGTAGTACATAATGCCAAACCGATTCCCTGATTTGGTCATGAGCCATTTCTCGGAAATGGTGAACGTATTATTGCTATTCGGCTTTGAGAGTCCGTGATGTTGACCCGAGTAGCACACCCGTGAGATTGGGAGGGGTTTACAGGTTTGCAGGAACCCTAAACTTCAACATACCCGCTTTGCCAGTGTTGTTTTATGATATTATCTGGTGCTATATGGTTCTTTGATTCTGAGATTCGGGATTTCTATTCAGAGAAATTGTTACTGTGATTACCATGGTGACCCTGATATTGTGACTGTTATTATGACTCTCCACAGACACTTGGCTCGTTGTTCAGCTTCAATACCATCAGTGATTGTTATATTATGTGATCCAGTTCTACAATTATTGGGTTCTCAGTTATGGGGTTCTGTACAGAGATGATGCTACTATTATGGTTCTATTCAGACACTTGACTCATTGTTCAACATCGCCACCAACATCAGACTATTGATCACATGCCTGTTGCATACATGACATCATAGCATTTCTTCACAAATGTTCAGTTATTTCTGAGGATCACATATCTGAATCATGTTGTTGGATTTTTCTGTGTCAAAACTTGAATTAAAGCAGATAGATTCCTCAGAAATAATTGAACATGGCATTTGCATACATCCTTGCTTTCTTGACAGGTGTTCAGAGACAAATTCTTTTCCTGACTTGATTTCTCATCAGAATGGACAACTTGAATCACATTCATCAAGGTATATATTTGAAGCAACTCCGGGCGGAGGTAACCGAATGAAGACCCAGCTGGGAAAATTCAGGCAAAGGTGCAAGCTTTATTTCAAAGTCAAAAACTGCTGAAAGAGGAAGTCAACCAGATGAAGACTTAGATGAGATTTGGTTATGGAAATTTTGAACGAAGCTATTTTCATCCCTATTGAGGGGAACTACGCTGCTCTGATTCTCCATTGGTCAATGGAGATACGTAGGCAGGAGATCGTGCAAGATCTTTCCGAGCAACTTTATTTATCAACTTCATTTATCAACCTCTTCCCTCCAGACGTCATTTGTCGGCATCCAATTTCAGCTTCCCAAGAGAGTCCAGCGGGCAGAGCATAAGGGTAAAGGCCAAAACCACTTGAGAAGAAGTTTGATCATATTCTGATGACGTACGTGCAATAAGTTTCCTCATTTACGTAAATTTGGAGTGGTTGAGCTAGTTGCATCAGGATCATCTCCGACAAAGCTTCCTTTGGGGTTTCAATTCCAAGTATGATTACCATTCTGGAGCACCTGGTCGGTTAATTGAAGATTGCAAGTCTTTCAGAGGCAAAGGTAAAAACAAGGTCGCGAATGTGATTGACTTCAAGACTATTATGTTCATGCCATGTAAAAGTGAGAATATGGCACCAAAACAGTAATGAAATGAATATCCAGATTGCTGACTGCTGAAAGTCTCCGAGAGCAATAAGTCCAGACGGAGTCAGACCTCCTCAATAATGGCAACCATGATATGAAGGCTAGATGCAAGTACCACTCAGGGGAATTTAGGCATACAATTGACAACTGTGATGTGTTCAAGTACAAGATGCAAAATTTGGCCGACTCAAAGGTCATCATGCCAGAAGGTCTGCTCACATATTGAAATCTCCTTATCAAATTGGCATCCTAGTTTGCAAGGGCATCTTCAGAAGCAATACATCCAGACGGAGTCAAGTCTCCTCAATGATGGCAATGTTCAGCTTCTTTACTGCATTTTCATTTGTAGTTTATATTGTTTGTTTAAACATTTGTATGCATGCATGAAACTTATTTGTTTTTGAATGTTAACCATAATAAAATGCACATGTTTTTCTTGAAGTAATCCATTCGTATTCACTCATGATTTTGTGTATGTGCATTGCAATACCAACTGTTGTGCTTAAACTCTATCAGGGAGGATGACGAAATGAAAACGCAAAAACTCTAATTGTTCGCTTTTGAGAAAGACCCTGTTGACGATGTACAGGCATTGTTTCAAATCCTAAACACCGGAGATATAAGGGAGATAGACCCTCGCCAACCCGTTTGAGCCTTGAAGTGGGAGTTTCTTTTCGCATAAAAAAAACCTTGCATTTAACCCAGGGGCAGGATAGGCGTCAGTTAGTTTGACCGAGCGTTCAAATTTCGAAAAGGAGTACAAATCTGAGGATCCATTACCTTTCGTTGTACCAAATCAGGAGGTCCAATGACCAGAAACAACAATGGTTAACCCAAGCAAGAGGTTCAGAGATCGGAAACCACCTCAAAAAAGAAGTGAGACAGTCACAACCCTTTCAAAGTAAACAGTGTCACACGATTTGTTCAAAAAAAAAAAAGAAGAATTGAAAAAAAATGAATGAGAAAGCCCGCTAAGTCGGAACTTGAAAACAAGCGACTTAGGCAAAAATTGGGGCATACCGCTGGACTTCACAATCAAAGATTCACAAGAATCAGTCCAGGCAAAAGTTAGGGATAATCAAAATAATGCAAAAGCGAAAGACGAAAAGGATTACACAAGAAAGATCCTTAAACAAGAACAAAGTCGTGTGGCACAGACACCAAGGATAAGAGGGGTGGCTGGCTCCCAATGACAACCTAATTGGTGCTTAAACCATTAGTGTAATTGGTTCCTCAACCATCACAAAACCCTTTTTGAGAGGTGAGTGCTTGTGAAAGCTAGCTGAACATAGGAATGGAGAACATCACGAAGATGGGTGGGCACAAATAAACTTCGAGCCTATATCTTTTGTTTCTATAACCGTGAACCAGGCTACGATATAACCCTCAAAAGTCCTAACTGAAACGGGGTTATTTTTGAGAGCGTACTACCACGAGACCGCGTTCCTGACTCCTATGAGTGGTGTTGAAAGATCTTTGTTGGTGTTGCATGCGCATGTTTTCTATTATTCAAAAAAAATTAATGTCGTATCTTAACCAGTGATTCACTCACAAAGGTTTGCGACATCTTTTTCAGTAAAACTTCAAGATTTACATGTATGTTGCATTAGAATTTTCATTCTTAAAATAAACATTTTCTGCTTGCATACATTTGCTTGGCATCATAAAAGTTCACATATGAAACCTTAGTCCAGAAGCTTAATTTTGCCAAAGTTGAGAAGCCTGAAACTTCCGAAGGACCAGCATTTGAAGATGTACTTTTCCGAGAAAACTCCATTGAGTAGGGACTTTCCCAACAGTCGTGGTAAGAGCCAACTAATTTGGGGCAATCATGTCGAGCAATCTCTCCAAAGTTCAGCCAATCTGGGGCAATCACTTCGAGATCCAATCTCCCGAAGAATAGTTGATATGGGTGTTTTTTCTTCAAAGCAGACATGTATTGGGGCAGGCCACCCCAAGAGCACTGGAAGTTACTTTCTCCTAAAGACGGTTAATCAGAAGCACCTACCCAAGGTTCAAAATACTAGGACACACTATCTCACAGTGATATGAGGTTTTTCATGAATCCTCACGAGGAAAATTCTTGCACAGACTATGCAGTCTGGGGCAGTTATTTCGAGATCCAACGAATCTCTCCAAGAGTTTGAAGACACTGAGGCATTTCATATGCCATGTTTTCTGTAAAATCCTCTTGAGACATTTACTTCTGAAGGACCTTAATCTGAGGCGAGTAGAAAATTGCAAAGAACCATTGTTCACTCATGATTAGTTGACAACCTATCAACCCGGGGCTAGGGTCAAAGCCATTGTCAGCACAAATCTTCAAGAGTTATTTCATCAGCAAGCTTCATTGATCAAAATTCCTTAGCAAGTCTCATTAGACAATCCCTTCTCCAGCTGTGTGGCAAAGCGAAAGTTACTTCTTGATCAGAAGGGTATCATCGTCTCTCATCCCCAGCATGAAATGCCTTACCAACATGAGAGGATTTATATCTTATCCCCAGCAAGTGGCAGCTTGAGCTTTTATCTTCAGCAGGAAGCTTTATCATTGATATCACCCGTCATCCCCAGCCATATGGAAGTTGAAATTTCACCCAGCAAGGTAGCAGAGAGTGGGTGTCGTCCCCAAGCAGAAGTTTCCCTTCAGACAGGGGCAATTCTCAGCCGTATAAGGAGTGTCTTGCCTCCCCAGCAGTTGCTTCCTCGACAGTGTCGTGCCTTCGTTCTCAGCCAAGTCAGGAGGTCTTCATTTCCCCATCAGAGTTCAAGAAGAGCCCTCATCCAGCAGGGTCTTGGCTCTCCAATCTCAAAGTCCAATTTATTTTTGGCAATGGCGGCAGTTCAGAGCCGATGCATCATTGACAGCTTTCCCCGCAGAGTTGTCTTCTCCTCACAAGGATCAATCAGATCAATGCAGTGATCATCAGTTCCTCCCCAGTCAAGCCATCTGGGATATCCACTTTCTCCTCATCGGGAGACCCTTTTGCATTTGCATTTGCATCCAGTAATCATCGTTACATTTGCATCTTCCAAAGCGTAGCATTTCCATCACTATGGAGCATTACGCCATAAATCCAAATATATACATACCAGCATGGGCCAGTTTTGAGGTATATTACATAAGACCCGTTACATCTCCAATCAGATTGAAGTGTTCCCCACAGAATACAACTTCATTTCCCAGGGTGGTTACTTCTACCACGTCTTGTTGTTATCCCCGGTTGAGTCTTGTTTCAGTACAACAGTCTCATTGTTTTTGCGTCTCCGTTTCAGTACAACGGTCGCGTCTTGGGCTCTCGTTTAAGTACAACGATCTCATTTCTTTCGAGTCTCCATTTAAGTACAATGGTCTCGTTATTGAGTCTTGTTTCAGTACAACAGTCTCATTTTTTCGCGTCTCCGTTTCAGTACAACGGTCGCGTCTTGGGCTCTCGTTTAAGTACAACGATCCCGTTTCTTTCGAGTCTCCATTTAAGTACAATGGTCTCGTTATTGAGTCTTGTTTCAGTACAACAGTCTCATTTTTTCGCGTCTCCGTTTCAGTACAACGGTCGCGTCTTGGGCTCTCGTTTAAGTACAACGATCCCGTTTCTTTCGAGTCTCCATTTAAGTACAATGGTCTCGTCTTTGAGTCGTGTTTCAGTACAACAGTCTCATTTTTTCGCGTCTCCGTTTCAGTACAACGGTCGCGTTTCGGGTTATCATTTAAGTACAATGATCCCGTTCCTTTCGAGTCTCCATTTAAGTACAATGGTCTCGTCTTTGAGTCGTGTTTCAGTACAACAGTCTCATTTTTTCGCGTCTCCGTTTCAGTACAACGGTCGCGTTTCGGGTTATCATTTAAGTACAATGATCCCGTTCCTTTCGAGTCTCCATTTAAGTACAATGGTCTCGTCTTTGAGTCGTGTTTCAGTACAACAGTCTCATTTTTTCGCGTCTCCGTTTCAGTACAACGGTCGCGTTTCGGGTTATCATTTAAGTACAATGATCCCGTTCCTTTCGAGTCTCCATTTAAGTACAATGGTCTCGTCTCAGTGCAAAGATAATGGATCGGTTGATACCATTTCTGTTAGATCGGTTGATCATATTTGAGTTGTAAATCGGATGATATTGCATTCTCGTTTTCCGGGGTGGATCGGTTGATACCATTTCCGTGTTAGATCGGTTGATCATATTTGAGTTATGAATCGGTTGATATCATTTCTCTTCGAGTTGTAAATCGGATGATATTACATTCTCGTTTTCCGGGGTGGATCGGTTGATACCATTTCCGTGTTAGATCGGTTGATCATATTTGAGTTATGAATCGGTTGATATCATTTCTCTTCGAGTTGTAAATCGGATGATATTACATTCTCGCTTTCTGGGGTGGATCGGTTGATACCATCTCCGTGTTAGATCGGTTGATCTTATTTGAGTCGCAAATCGGTTGATGTTGCGTAAAGTCCTGTTTCACCAACAGGCACCCTCGTTGTGGCTTTGATTCGTTCAGCAGTTGCAGTGATTGCATTGATTCTATTCCGTCTGTTTCTATTTTCGCTACCTATTCAGAGGTCAAAATCAAAAAATACATAAATAAATAAATGGGCAGATGGCATCTCCATTACCCTCAGTGTGCAAATTTTCAGGTCTTATTCGAGTATTCAATCACTCCATACCTTGAACGTCTAAAAGCCGTTGCAATTATTCATTCAAGTCTGCAGATGATTGAATAGGGGCAGCTGTAATACCTCAAAATTTGCCCTCATATTTATTCCCTCTATTGGCTCATCATTTTGCATTCACCTGCTCATTTATATCATAGTAGTTCATTTCATTATTTTATAAGGCATGTGATCAAGGCTCAAGGAAATTAGGGTTCTTTGCACCTTATCTGTATCTGCCAGGGATTGAAATGATGGAGAATAGTCACTAGACAATGATTCCACTTCAAACGCTGTTGTTCAGTTATGTTCGACTCAGATGGGAGTTTGACCTAGTTGTGGTCAAACTATCAAAAGATTGTTGCAACTGCAGGATTATTTGGGCCATTGGACTATTTCCTAGACAGTGCATATTCAGAGTTCATTTTGTCGTGCATTGGGATTCATCTGTCTATCGAACAGTGTTTGGTGTGAATTTTGGTTCGTGTCTTCACCTGTATTCGAATGATCACGGCATATTTCAGACGATTTAAAAGGGTGTGACCCAGATGGAGAATTATTCGATGGTTCGAAAGTGGTCATGTGCATGGGCTGGTGGAAGAATATAAAATAGACCTTGGGTTAAAATCGATATTTCGTGCATTGTTTTGTTCTCATTGTTATAAACCATTCCCGATCATTCTGTTCCACTTTCATCTTTTTACCTCAATTTCCATACGTTCAGCTTCTTTTTATTCATTTTTCCATTTACCTTTGTCCATATCCAATTACCATTTCATTTAAATTTCATTTTTTGAAATAATTTACATAATTGAACTAAATATTAGTATTATCTTTAGTCCGTATTCACTTCCTCTGTCCATCTGATTTCCTTCATAATTCTATTTGGGATTTATTCTCATTTATTTAAAGATTTACTATGGTAAGTATCCCATATTTGAATTAAACCATGCAAATGGGACTTCTTGTTAAGGCTATATTAATGCCAATCTTTTATATATAAGCTTTCTTTTATTTCAATTGCTTTTCTCAAGCCCATTTATTAAAGTCCAATACATCAACTACTATGTTGTTGCACCTATGGCCCAATTCTCCAAAACTCATTCTAATTTCAAATCATTTTTAAGAATTATAGTGTTATGGGATCTAAATTCATCCCAAAGTCTGCCATTGCCATTTCCTCATATATTCTTTGGTTCACTCATGAGTAGGCTGTATTAATGAATTAAATGGAAATTGATTTGAAATGTCATCAAGCAGAAGAGAGAAGTTACAGCCAACTGCAGCTTAATTCATCAGGAATTCATTATACACAGTTCATGAGAAAAAATACAAAACAAAAAAAAAGGAGAAGCTCAGGAAAATCTAATAGAAATTTCAATAACGAAGTAACCAAACAAAACTCAAGCAATTGATAGCTCTCAACACAAAATCCAGCAAAAGAAGTTCAGATTAAATTACAAGGGAAACTGAAAAACAGCCACACTCAAATCACATCAACATGGCTATCAATTTCAATTATTTCGGTCGTTTGCCTCGCCAACTTACGACTCTCATATGAGCAAATTAGAGTTGTACTCATCATGCTTGTTGTGCTTTTGTTTTCTGCCTCAATAATCATTGTGCAATAATACTTTGGACTACAACCTTGCAGCACACTATCTTCAAGCTTCTGAATCTTCTATCAATTCCTTTCACCTCTCACCAATCTGTCATAACCCTGCATAACAATACCAATCAAATTTCATTATAAGTTTAAAAACCCTAACTAATCTGACAAACCCAACAGAAATTCAGTTAGTCTCTAACTAACTTTCAACCAAAAAAAAGAAGAAGGATAGAAGCCATAACAGAGGAAGAGTTTCACAGAAGAAAGAAAAATCAAAAGAAAATCCATAACAGAATTTTAATTAATGGATAACCAGAGCTATTCTTCAATCATTTTGTCGGTTCTTCTTCACAATTTTTTCCATTTCTTCCTCATCACAAACCCCCTGTATCTCCACCCTCATTCTAAGACTCAATCCCCTTTCAATCCGTTCTTCTTTTGCATCCTATCCTCTTATTCCATCATGAATCTCCCTCAATCAATCCTATCCTCTTATTCCATCATGAATCTCCCTCAATCAAGAGCTTCACCAGCTTCCTGAATCCCCATCAGTTACAGGCCAGCATCAATACTCCATCAATGCTGCATAATTGTTTTCACTGATGAGGCACCTGCAAAAGAATCAAGGAAAGAATCGAACCAATCAATATTGATGCGGATTTAGCCGAAGTTACACCAGTTGGGTAAGGTGGTTCAATACCTGTGATCTGAAGAATTGTGAGAAACTTAGCCAACGTCATCAACGACCTTCAATCATCCGTCGTCGTGGCATCAACACTGGTTCAGAAACAAACCTTGCAAATCTCGCATTATCCTCCATAAGTTCGCCGCGTCCGCAACTTCTAACCACTTGCAAGACTGCCACAACGACCACAGATTAGAATAGAAGAATCAAGGTTGAAAAAGAGGAGGAATGTTTCGAAGCAATACCTGAAGCTTTCGTCGGTACTTCGTTAACCACACGGCCATAACTCTCACGGATCCGAAGCTCCAAGGCAAATCAAAACAAGCTGGCCTCTGTCAAACATCAACAATCCAACAGATAACAAGGTACGAATTTGTGGCGATATTGTATGAAGAGTCCGTTTTTGGTTTTTTTTCTCTCTCTCTGAATTCGTGAGGTATGGCGAGGGAGTAGTTGGATTCGGTTTAGGTTTTAGGCGAAAGAGTGATGGAGGTCGCGGAGAGCGTCTTCTTCCATTGGTTTGTGTCTCCTTGGACGGAACTCACGGCGGCTCCGTTTGGATAAAAGGGGGTATCGGATTCGAAGGGGATTGGTTTAGCAGGTGATGTAGGATAAGTTGAGGGTAGTGTTGATGGTGGTAAGAAACAAAAGAAAAGGAAGAAGACGAGAGGGAGAGAGGATGATGAGGGTGAGAGAGGAATCGGAGAAGAAGAAGGGGGGTGTTGTGCGGCGGCAAGAGAGGAGATGAGAAGAGGAATTAGGGTTGGGGTGTATTTAGGTTTTAATTCAATTTATATTTTAATTAACTTTGTAATTATATTATAGTTTAATTCAGATTTAATTAAATGTTGTAATAAGATTATAATTTAATTAAGATTGTTAGAAAATATTATAATAGGATTAGTTTAATTCTTTTGCTTAAATTAAGATTTTAGAAATATTAGAATTTAATTCATTATTATTAGATTAAAGATTTAAGTCATTTGTAGATTAAGAGTTTAATCCATGTTTTTAATTAAGATTTTAGAAAATTTTAATCATAAGTTAGGTTAATATATTTTTTTAAATTAAAACATTAAATTCATATAAAACTATTAGTTAATTCTCTTTTTTATTATTTAAGGTAATTCTTTTTTTTGAAACTATGGTTTAATTTCAGATTTTAGGAAAATATTATGTTAAGATTATTAGAAATTTATTTCATTTTTTTTTTCTAAGTTAAGGTTTTAGATTAAGTTTCATAATAAGATTAGTTAATTCATTTTCTTAAATTCAGATTTTAAATTAAATATTATAATAAGTTTAGCTTAGTTCATCTCTTTTAATTAAGATTTTAATTTGAACATTATTATAAGATTAGTTAATTCATTAGTTTAAATTAAGATTTTAAGAAATTTTAATCATAAGTTAGGTTAATTCTTTTTCTTAAGTTAAAATATTAGCTTAATTGATATAATTATAAGTTTAGAATTAAATTCATTTTCTAAGATTAAGAGTTTAATTCATATTTTAGATTAAAGGTTTAATTCATTTTTAATAAGACTATAGTTTAATTAAGTTTTTTTTAGAAAACATATTAGTAAGTATTTTCTCTCATTTTCTTTAATTAAGTCTTTTTAGAAAACATATTAGTAAGTATTTTCTCTCATTTTCTTTAATTAAGTCTTTTTAGAAAACATATTAGTAAGTATTTTCTCTCATTTTCTTCAATTAAGTTTTTTCTAGAAAATATATTAGTAAGTATTTTCTCTCATTTTCTTTAATTAAGTTTTTTTAGAAAATATATTAGTAAGTATTTTCTCTCATTTTCTTTAAATTAAGATTGTTAGAAAATATTAAGTTTAGTTTAATTCTTTTTCTTTAATTAAGATTTTGTAAAAAATATTATAATAGGATTAGTTTACTTCATTTTTGCTTAAATCAAGACTATTAGAACTTAAATTAAGATTTTAATTTGAACATTATCATAAGATTATTATTTAGAAGCATTTATCATAAGATTATTATTTAGAAGCATTTATCATAAGACTATTATTTAGAAGCATTTATCATAAGATTATTATTTAGAAGCATTTATCATAAGAGTATTATTTAGTTTATAATCATAAGTTTAGAATTTAATTCATTTTCTAAGATTAAAAATTTATAAAAAAAAATATATTATTATTAGATTAAGGTTTAATTCACAAGATTATTAGAAATAATTCAATAAAAAATAATCTTAAGCTAAGGTTTTAGGAAAAATATTATCTTAAGATTAGTCCATTTCATTTTTAAGTTAATTAAAAAAATATGTTTAATTCCTAAAATATGTTTAAAAAATATGGTTAATTAATAAATATTGTTATCAACACCCCTGCTTCCAGGCCCATTAGAAAAACAACCATAAAGAACTACTTCCAGCACCTCCCTGGTTCTAACGAAAATGGGCTCAAGTCCATTGCTCTTCACACTCCTTCTGTTAGGCCCATGGAAAATAATAACCAGAAAAATAACTAAATATCCCCCTGCATAATTTCCTTAGATTTTTATTTTGTTTTAATCATAGTTTTAAATTAATCCAATAAAAAATAATAAAAATCATTAGAAAATCCCCCAAAAAATTAAGAAGCTTAATAAGTCATCTTAGAAAGTTGGGATACTTTTATTTTCTGGAATTTGTTTATTTTTGAATTAATTATGAATTTTTCTGTTAATTAGCCTCATTTGTATTTCTTTTAATTATGCTGGATTTTGTTCATTTTATTTAAGTAACTTCCAGCAACTTTTTTGAGCCATTCTTTTTTCTGTAATTAGAAGACTCATAATATTTCTTAGGATATTTTTTAGGGATTTTTTAGGACCTTTTATCTTAGGTTTTAGTGATATAATCCTTAGGAATTAGTAGTTAATTCTTAGCTGGAAATAATTAATTGTTTGGCATAGAAAAAACAAGATTTTTTAGAATCCCTCTTAATACAATATTTTAGATAGTGTTAGGACCCTATAGTTTAAGTTTTCATAATTTTTCTAGAAGATTTAATATTTTTTAAGAATATTAGTTTTAGGCCTAGTTATGCATAATTCCCATTAGTTTAGGCCATTAAAAGAAAATAAAGTTCAATATAAAAATAATAGTGTAGTTTAAGTTTAGTCATAGAATTTAATTTAAACTTAGGTTAGTTCAATTAAATTTTTAGAATGAGTATTAGGTTTAGCTTAGATTTAGTACTTAGGCTTAAATTTCATTTTTCATTAGAATATAGAATAAATAAATAGACTTTTTTTTAAGTCATGTCATCTAGTGCATTTGTAGAATTTTATTCCTTATGTTTAATTTCATTTTTTTTTTTGCTTTATCTTGATCTTATAACTTGTATAGGCTTCCCCCATTTGTTCTTAGAATCAACTTAACTTCATTAAGAAGTAAGTTGAATTCTAATAGGTTCTAGTTTCCATTAAGAATAGAAAACCTCACTAACCATTAGGACCACTTTGTAAATACATAACAAAATTAGGATTGAGTCTTAGTCCCTTAGTTTTTACCTTTTTCAACTTGAGTCATTCTTTCTCCCTTCAAAAGAAAAGTAATAAAACACTTAACAAAAACCGAACAATCTTGTACGACACGAGACTTTGTTGCGGAGTGTTTATACGCGTCCTGTTTCGGGGCGAGGTGTAAATACTTCCCGCGATGGATAGGTCTTAGTACAAGACCGTTCACAAACAAATTCAAAACACTTCTTTTAAAAGACAAAAACACACAATAAGCGACTATCCTGCGGGAACTTCTCTTCTCATCTCATTCACTCACAACGCGAACTCGCGACGACTTGTCTCACATGCAAGACGGTAAACGCACTCGTACCAGACGAGCCTGCAACACCTGAGCATAGACATACGCAGTTCCAGCATAAAAAACACAAACAAATAGTTCCCGCCTAGGTTAGGCGAACTACGTCGACTCTGATCCTCATTATCCCGATGAGGTACGTAGGCAGCGGGGTAGGGCCCGTTCGAGCACATTCTTTATTTTCCCTACATTTTCCCCATTCTTTAGTTTAGTTTTCATTTTCAGTTCCCTTTCTCATTTCTCATTTCCATTACAGTTAGCGGTTTTATTCAGCAGCAGTTTTATTTCTCACCCTTTGAAACAAGCAAGCAAGCGTGGATCCCGTCGGGTACGGCGGACGATCTGGGGTGCTAATACCTTCCCAGGTCGTAACCGACTCCCGAACTCAGATCTTTGGTTCGCAGGACCTTGTCCTTTCCTTCTTCCTCAGGTTTGTGCAACATTACCTTTCCCATTCCTTTGGGATAAAAATGTCTGGCTGGCGACTCTACCTTTCCGCGCCACTTTCGCGTTTGTACTAGGATGAAAATCCCGGGAGCGACAGTATCCTACTCGCAACAATCTTCCTGGTATCCAAATGGATCAAGTACAGCAAGATCTGACAGAGGTCAGGACTCAGATGGATAATGAAAGGCTGGAGATGAGAAACCAAATGACCCAATTCATGGAAGTAATGAATGGCTTGGCCCAAAGTCAAGAGAGATTGAGGGCATTGGTAGAAAGACAAACCCCGGAAGAACCCCATCTGGGAACTGGAGGAACAAGTAACAATGAAAGGGGTCATCCTCATGTTAACCCACCAGTATATGGGCCTCATCTACATCCAGAAGTCAACATCCTGGGTAATGTGCAAGGAAATACTACTGCAGGCAGGATCTTGCAAGAAGATCCTCAAGAGGAGCAGTTTACTGTAATGGGAGCTGGGGATGAAGTCTATGATAGGAGGTTTGATGAAATTGCTGAGAAGTTGAGATCCCTGGAGTCTCAAAATTCCCTGGGTTTTGATGTCATGGATATGGGGTTAGTGGATGGGGTAAGGATTCCCCACAAGTTTAAACCCCCATGCTTCGAGAAGTACAATGGAACTGCTTGTCCACGAACTCACTTGCAGTCCTTTCTGGGGAGACTTAAAGCATACACCATGGATGAAAAACTGTGGATGTTTTATTTTGAAGACAGTTTGACTGGGGCTTCAAGGGAGTGGTATTCACACTTGACCAGAGCTACAATCAGATGCTGGAAGGACCAAGCTGAGGCCTTCATCAGGCAGTACCAATACAATCTGGACATGGCTCCTAACAGGACCCTTTTGATGGGAATGTCTCAGTCCTCTAGAGAAAGCTTCAGAGAATATGCCCAGAGGTGGAGACAGCTCGCTGCTGCTGTCCAGCCACCCATGTCAGAAAGAGAAATGGCCGACATGTTTATGAATACTCTGCAAGGAACATATATTGATAGGCTAGCTGCCTTTTCTTCCACCAGTTTCGCTGACGTAGTTATAGCTGGAGAAAGAATTGAAAGCCTTCTGAAGATGGGTAAGATTTCTGATAATGGTGCAAGTTCTTCCAGTAACTCCAGGAAGCCTTTTGTGGGACCTAGAAGAACAGGTGAGACAAATGCCATTCATGCCAGTAGGGGCAGACCTCAGTATGTCCGCAGATCAGTAGCAGCTGTCACTATTCCAGCTCTGATTCCTCAGCAACCAACATATCACCAACCACAATAGCCCCACTATCAACAGCAAGTTCAGTATCCGCCACAAAGGACCTACAACAACAATAACAACAATCAACAGCAAAGACCCTTTCAGCAAAGACCATCACAGGCAAATAGGGTGATTGATCCAATCCCTATGCCTTATGTCGCTTTGTTGCCACAACTCCTGAAACTCAACCTGGTTGAATTAAGGACATTGGCACCACCAGATCCCTCCAATCTCCCAAGAAATTATGATGTCAACGTCAGATGTGCTTTCCACTCCAATGCACCTGGACACAATACGGAGAAATGCAGGGCTTTACAAATGATGGTACAAGACCTGGTGGATTCTAAAGCCCTCAACTTTGCACCCCCTCTAAGTGTCACCAAGAATCCCATGCCCAATCATGGAGGACCAAGAATCAATGCCATTGAGGAAGACAAGCCATCTTTCTTAATCACCAGTGTTGGACAAATTCGGACACCTCTGGTCGAAATTAAAGCTCAGCTTCTAGAGTGCCAGATGTTCCCCGGGTGTGAGCTCGGTTGTGGGTACTGCAACATTTCAGTCAACGGGTGTGATAACTTGAGAAGCGGAATAGACGGTCTTATCAAAAGTGGTATACTTCAGATCACAACAACGGCGCCTACAAATCCAACAATTCCTTTGACAACAATTCCTGATTCTTCTACAACTGCAACAACAATCATTCCGCCCAATTCATCAATATCATCAACAATGGCTTCATCCATCACTTCCACAAATCAAATGACAACAACCCTTTCTTCTACAACATCAACATCCATTTATTCAGCAGAATCTTCTACAACACCAGCAAGGCTTAATGAAGATATCTCAGCAGTCACCATTTACTATGACTCGTCGGATGTTCCTCCAAACAACAGCTTTCAGCAACAAACAGTGGCACCTCCTGCCAGGTCACCAGTCACCATTTACTACGATCCGCACACCATTTCAGTACCCTCCTCTGCAGCAGTCAGTCCAGTTACCATCACGGTGCCTGGACCAGTTCCATATGAAAGCAGTAATGCCATACCTTAGCATTATGGCTCTGACCTCTACTGCAACGGGGAGAAAATCACTTTGGACTCTTCAACTTCTTCTCCACAGATTGATAATGTTGGGGGAGGCGGAGGCTTCACCAGAAGCGGACGCCTTTTTGCCTCACAATTGCAAATACCTAATGCCGAAGCAGAAGCTGCTGCCAAAGCAAAGGGGAAGAGTGTGATATCTGAAGAACCAATCATCAAGGAAACTCAGAAGACATCTTTTGAACAAGATGTAGACGAGTTTATGAGGATTATAAAGAGAAGTGATTACAAAGTGGTGGATCAGCTTCACCAAACTCCCTCAAAGATCTCCATATTATCCCTGCTGATGTGTTTAGAAGCTCACAAGAATGCATTATTGAAAGTCTTGCACGCAGCATACGTGCCAGAAGAGATCACTGTTAATCAGCTAGAAACTGTGGTGGCAAATGTCAACACCAGTCATGGACTGGGCTTTACCAATGCTGACTTAACAACTGAGGGACGTAACCACAACAAGGCTTTACACATCACTCTAGAATGCAAGGGTGCTGTTCTATCCCATGTACTGGTGGACACTGGGTCTTCACTCAATGTTCTACCAAAGAAAGCCTTGGTGAAGTTGGAGTATGATGGCTTGGCACTGCGTCCAAGTAATTTGGTGGTGAGAGCATTTGATGGCTCTAAAAGATCAGTGCTTGGAGAGATTGATCTGCCTGTGATGATTGGCCCACAGACCTTCAAAATTACCTTCTATGTGATGGACATTCAGCCGGCCTACAGCTGTTTGTTGGGTAGACCTTGGATTCATGTCGCTGGCGCTGTTACGTCTACCCTTCACCAGAAGCTGAAATTCGAGTGGGAAGGCCAGATCATCACCATCTGTGGTGAAGAAGACATCTTTGTTAGCCATCTGGCTACGTATAAGTATATTGAGATGGATGGAGAAATCCATGAAACCATGAGCCAGGGATTTGAGGCCCTGAACATTAATGAAGCATCTGTTGTGCTAGGAACCTCCATGACATCTTATCAGCAAGTCAGGAAGGTTATTGAAGAGGGTACTGCCCAAGGCTGGGGCAAGCTGCTGCCCGTGGAGAAGAAGGAGGACAAATTTGGGTAGGGTTACAGACCAACTCAACAAGATCAATCAGAGGCTGCCAAGAAGCCCAGTTTTGTCAGTGGGGGAATGCTCACCCCGGATGCAGTGAACAACTTGGAAGACGAGGATGAAAGCGACCGCAACCTGGAGAGCTGGATACGTCCAAGGATCCCGGGGAGCCAAGTCCTTAACTGGTCTTCCCAGGAAATTATAAGGGTTACTCCTGCAGAGTAATTATTATTTCCTGTAGTTTTAAGCATGCATCAAGTCTTGCATCTTGCCCAAGATGACAAGACTCATTTTGTAATCGGGCCATCTTGTAATTTTGTGCAAACAGATTAATCAATGAATATCGGACATCTTTTGCAAATGAGTCTTTTCCTTTTCCGCTCACTGTTTTTCATTTTTTCTTTTTGTACAAAAATAAAATGGCAATGGTTTTCCAAAATGATAACTTCATTTCACTTTTTTCTAAACAAGATTAAAAATGATCACTAAAATGAACAATCTAAACCCTTGCAGAGAATGCCTTTCAGACTGCACCGACAACAGCACAACTATGACTTCATATGACTTTGACAATCCAATCAATCAAGCTGATGAAGGGGTTGAAGAAGATTATGAGCTACCTGAAGAGCTAGCCAGGTTGTTAAGGCAAGAGGAGAAGATTATCACTCCTCATCAGGAGGAGATTGAAACAGTTAATCTTGGTACGGAAGAAGACGTGAAAGAAGTTAAGATCGGGGCCTGCCTACAAGATTCAGTGAAAGAGCAACTGATTGATATGCTTCGGGAATATGTGGATGTCTTTGATTGGTCTTATCAGGACATGCCAGGGTTGGACACCGACATTGTCATGCACAAGCTGCCTTTAAAAGAAGACTGCCCGCCAGTAAAACAGAAGTTGCGCCGTACTCGCCCAGATATGGCAATGAAGATCAAAGAAGAGGTACAAAAGCAGTGGGACGCCGGGTTCCTTGTTGTGACTAGCTATCCGCCGTGGATTGCTAATATTGTACCTTTACCTAAGAAAGACGGCAAAGTGAGAATGTGTGTGGACTACCGGGACCTGAACAGAGCCAGCCCGAAAGATGATTTCCCTTTACCTCACATTGATGTATTGGTTGATAATACGGCTCAGTTCTCGGTGTTCTCCTTCATGGACGGATTTTCAGGATACAATCAGATCAAGATGTCACCTGAAGACATGGAGAAGACAACTTTCATCACACCCTGGGGCACGTTCTGTTATAAGGTGATGCCATTCGGACTGAAGAATGTTGGTGCAACGTATCAACGGGCTATGGTAACATTATTCCATGACATGATCCATAAAGAAATTGAATGTTATGTGGATGACATGATTGCCAAGTCCCTCACAGAAGAAGACCACCTGGTGAATCTGCTGAAGTTATTCAAGCGTCTGAGGAAGTACCAATTGAAGTTAAACCCCAACAAATGCACATTCGGGGTGCGATCCGGTAAGCTGCTGGGATTTATTGTAAGTGAAAAAGGGATTGAAGTTGACCCTGATAAAGTCAAAGCCATTCAAGAAATGCCTGCACCGAAGTCTGAAAAAGAAGTTCGAGGGTTTCTAGGTAGATTGAACTACATTTCAAGGTTCATATCTCACCTTACAGCAACCTGTGAGCCTTTGTTCAAGCTGTTAAGAAAAGAACAAACAGTCAGGTGGAATGAAGACTGCCAGAGGGCTTTTGATAAGATCAAGGAATATTTACAAGAGCCTCCGATCCTTATGCCTCCAGTTGAAGGAAGACCTCTGATAATGTACTTGACAGTATTAGAAGAGTCAATGGGGTGTGTGTTTGGCCAGCATGACGAGTCTGGTCAAAAAGAGTATGCAATATACTACCTAAGCAAAAAGTTTACCGACTGTGAACAACGTTATTCACTGCTCGAGAAAACTTGCTGTGCTTTAGCGTGGGCTGCTCGCCGACTAAGGCAGTATATGTTGACCCACACTACCTTATTGATCTCAAAGATGGACCCAGTCAAGTATATTTTTGAGAAGCCAGCACTCACTGGACGGGTTGCAAGATGGCAAATGATCCTCACAGAATACGACATCCAGTACACATCTCAGAAAGCCATCAAGGGCAGTTGTAGCGGTAAAATCATGAGTGTAAGCTATTGATTAACTTCACTCAATATACACAGAGTCGCCACCGCACTTTTATTTATTTCCAAATGGAAAAAGGTAAAAGAACGAACAAAACCTTAATGAATCTCAAAAGCTAAAAAGCTAAAAGAATCAAACAGAGAATGGGTACGGGGATTGGTTACAAATCGGGAAGGTTTTAAGCACCCGACTTGTCCGTGGTACTCCACGGGAACCCTTTGAAATGTTTACTGCATTTTTTGGTTTGAAATGGTTTGCTTGAAAAAAGATTGAAGAGATGAGAAGAAGAATGTTTTTTAAGATTTTGGTGTTTGAAGAGACGAACGTCTCATGCCTACGTACCCACAAAGTGCAATGCGAGATCAAAACCCCGTAGTTCGTGGTACAAATTGTAAAAAAGGCAAATGAGTTGAATTGATTTTAAAATGTAAAGATAAGTCGTCATCCTTTAGCGAATAATTCCGCTAGAAAGGATGAATCATATCTAAACACAAAAAAGAGTTAAGAAGAAACGTGCACGAGGGCACAAAAGCATTTGAATGAGTTTGAAAGTTTTTTAGGTTTTTTTGAGAAAAGAAAGTTTCGATATGCTTATGTGGTTTAGCATTTATTTAAGGAAATGAAATGAAAAGGTAAAAGCAATGACCGAAGTCAAGGTTTAATTGAGAAATTGTTTGAAGTTAGAAAACAAAGAAAGTTTTGAAAATAGGAAGGAGATTTGAAAATTGAAGAAGATAGGAAGAGATGAAGAGACTATCCTAAGACTTGAAAATAAAAGCTAAAGGAAGAATGATCAAACCATATGGCAAGCAATCTCCGAAACAATTGGATTTCCATCTTCATAATCAAGTAACTCAACCGGAGCCAAAGTCTTCAATCCATAACAAATGAGCAAAGGGATGATCCTAAAATCTAAGTCCGAAACTCCAAGCAAGGGATAGTAACCATAGTCCGAAATTAAAAGTCACCAATTTTTAGATGTTTAGTCCGTTATTAGTATTTTTGTGTCCAAATGGACAAAGAAAAAATAACAAGCAACAATAATATATACAATAAGCAATATGATGAATGAATATAAAAGCCAGTAAGAGAGGTAGAGAACGAGATTTAAAGTAAAAGGATAAGGCGCGAGAGATTTAATTAAATGTTAGTATATTCACAATATTATAATATGTACAATATAAAGTGGTATGATGAACTTAATCAAGCACAACCACGAAAAGAAAAATAAAGTCGAGGCAACCGGATCCAAGTGGATCGCATTCCGAATCGGGACAACTTTAGGTCTATGTTAAGCAATCGCCGAGTAATTTACGGAGTAATTACCCTACAAATGAGGCCGGCCACCACTAATTAAAGTGGAAACTATTCGTGTTAAAACATGTTAGAGAAACGATATTATGAATCGTTCTCCGAAAACATGCCACACTAAAAGAAAGAGAACGGTCTAATCTTAATCGAGATTATCGTTGAATTTCTCGAAAAGCAACCTATCACGAGCTCAAAGTATGGAGAATGATCCAAATGATCATTCATCCATAGATTTGAAATAATGAAGATTAAACTTAATCGGAAATCAACAATCACGAATCCGAGATCTCATCGACCAAAAAGAAAAATAAAGGATGAGAAAGAAATGGATCTAAAACTAAATCCACAAAAAAGAAATAGAAACAAATTTTAAATCATTTTCTAAACAATTCCTTTCTAAACATTTTCCAAAATATCTTTTTCTAAATCTTTTTATAAAATTGCTTCTAAAATCTTTTCCAAATTTTTCCTAAAATAGATTTTCTAAAATTTTTCTATAAAAACTCCTTAATCAAAAAATAAAAATAACAAAACTCCATTTAAAAGGTAAAATAAAGAAAGCATAATAAAAGAAAGAAATTAGTAGAAAGGGAGGGGTATATGCGCAGGATTTTGAGGTGGCGGATAGCAATGTTCAATCCAATTGCCCTAAGGGCCCAGACCAATACATTTATCAGAAGAAACAAAATAAAGAAAAAAATTAAGAAGGGTGAAACACAGAAAACAAGAAGCAACCGAAGCTTCTTCTTCTTCGCCTTCTTCGTGATACCGGCGGCCATGGATCTCAAAGTGGTTCTCAAACTTGCACAAAATCAACAACCATGAACAACACAAAACGCACAACTTTGTACCTTCTCCGCTTCGCAAATCAATCGCGCATACACTTCTTTCTTCTATCCGCCAATCTCTCTCCTTCTTCTTCTCCGAAATTTTTCCAAAAAAACGAACCTCTATCTCTTTCTCTTATGGTTTTGAAAGGTAGGAAAGGTTGAGAAAAGGTTTTTTATGAAAATTGAAAATATAGATTGAAGGAGATGGAAGGAGTTGAATGGATGAATCGAAGCAAATTTGATTGAAGCTTTCACTAATTTTTTTTCCAGGGATTTTGTAGGCTATCAAAGCTTGCCAAGTGAAGGAGAAAGGAGTTGTTCTTATAGAAGAGAGGAGAAGGTTTTGTGCTGCCGTTTTGAAGGAATGGAATTGCGTTTAGGCTCACCGATTATTCGTGATTCATTTTCAATTTCTGATGCTGCGTTTTGTATCGTAGGCTGATGCGTTTTGAAGTTTTTCTTGTGTGTGTAGGATGCGTGGGATTGATACATGGGCTGGGCCTTGGAGAAATTGGACGGCTTGGCGTATTGCTTGCCGCGGCTGGGAATTTGATTGTTTTTGCAGCTGAATGTTGTATGGTGTTTTCGGCTGGAGTGATGGCTTTGTATTAGTTTACGGCGTGATACGGAACGAGAAGCTTACGGGAGATGGCTTGAGGGCATAGGCTATGCGGTGAGTGCAGGCTGTTGTTGTTGGCTTGCTGGATGAAGCTGGGCTACAGATTAGCTCATGAGAAGGTCGTGCGGCTTGTGGTGTTGGATTGTGTTGAAGTGTTGGGCAAAGCTGTTGAGGACAAGTTTAGGAAGCTCACGCGCGCGGCTTGTTAGCTGATGATGTTGACTATGGGCCTGGCGTGGAGTGTGATGTTGACTTGAAAGCTTGGCAGCTTTGGCTTGAATTGATATCTTGGGATTGCTTCAGCTGAATGAAAGACGTAGCCGTATACGGCATGTACGGGATAGCTGACTATGGGCATTGTATGCAGAAGCTGATGGAAGGCTTGGGTAAAGTTTTGGTTTTGAAGAACATGGGCCAATGGGCCCCTTTATTTTTGTTCAATTTAAAATGAAGAAGAAGAAAAACAAATGATTAGAGAAATGAATGTCATTCTTTTTTTGTGTATAGAAATTAAAATAGGCTTAATGGAAAATGGACTTGAAAGAAAAAGAATAATGGGTCTTAAAAAAAATGTAATGAATAAAAAAAGTGGGATATTAAAATAATGAGATGTGGGATAATCGAATAATCGAAAGAAAATGTTTATTTGGGCAATGAATTGGAGATAGATTTTTGGAATGTATTTTTGGTAATGGTAATGGTTAAGAGAAAATAATGGTGTTAATGATAAATGGTATTTGAAAAAATGAATAGAAAACAAAAATAATGGATTATGTATATAATGGTTATTAGAAATGGATATGAAGACAGTTTTGGTTAAAAATAAAATGGATACTAACATAAAAAAAAATAAAGGATGGTTTATGGATAAAGTCTTGATTTTTTTCTTGCCCACAACCAACTTCTGATTATTTTTCTGATAAGCCACTGAACAAATCATAGCATTGAGCCACAACC
Source organism: Lathyrus aphaca (assembly GCA_963966055.1). Lineage (NCBI taxonomy): Eukaryota > Viridiplantae > Streptophyta > Magnoliopsida > Fabales > Fabaceae > Lathyrus > Lathyrus aphaca. Next base: position 529,772,318 of record OZ014524.1, read on the forward strand.
ACTTGAATCCTCTAAAAATTGCCCAGATTATTTGAGGAAAATAAATCCACAAACAAACCACTGATGAACTGACGATCAATGAAAATTCGGACTCAACTTTGCACAAAACACTGTCTGATAACTGATGATCACAACGCATAACACAGTCTTGAACTTTTGAAAACGCACTGTCTGAGAAATGAACCACTGGCACAAGTAACTTGCAATTGAACAATCTATTTGATAGTTTGACCAAGATTAGGTCAAACGTCCATCGGAATCGAACCATGACTGAACAAACGCATCTGAATTGAAAACACTGCCCTGTCTTTGAAGTCCTGCAACACAGAAGAAGAAGAAGCAACTGCAACATATATTTTTTGATATTTTGGTTAGAAGTCAGTAAAATATGAACAGATAACAGAAATTAAACATGGCGATCCTCTGCAAAGCATAGACCTGCACCTGAACAACCAGTGCGTGATCTTGTTTGTATGCAAATGTAGATGAGATGCGAAAAATCTTAGGGTCAAAAAATTAGGGTCTGACAGATGCCCCTATTTAAGTTTCTTCAATCCAGAGATAATGAAGATTGAAATCTTCGTTTCGACAAGATGGAAGATACTTAAATATCAAAAAACCCAATTTTTGATCCTAAGATGCCAAAAACTGGAATGAAATGCAATGGACGATGTGAAATGATATGAAGATGATACGGAAATGATATGAAGCAAATGAAGCTATATATGAAAGCATATGAAAATGATATGAAGCAATATGAAATGTTAATGCAAAGAAAATATGTGACAGCAATATGAAATAATATGAGAAAATTTATGGGATGATATGAAATGTATCTGTAACCAAATGAAATGTAGAGAAGTCCGTGAAGGACAAGACGACACATGAAAAAGAATAACGCTGGGGATAAGGAACATAAAACTCCGACGGGAAAAACAACATGCTAGAGACCAACACATGGCTCAGACGAGATGAAAAATGTCCAAGAATGAAAATTGGACAGAAAACATCACAACATCCAGGAATGGCACTGGATGAAGTGAGAAAAGTCCCGAAACAACATATCAAAAGCATCCATGAATGACATTACTGACTTTACTAGGAATATCCGAGAATGGCAATCGGACAAAGGTAAACACAACATCTGAGAATGGCAAACAGATAGAAAGTGAATTACAACATTCAGGAACAACACTGAATGAAATGGGAGAATTTCGGGAAAAGCACATCAACTCAATGATGGTTCCAACATGAAAATCCGAGAATGGCAATCGGAAGGAATGATCACAACATCTGAGAATGGCAATCAGATACAATGAATCACAACATTCAGGAATAGAACTGAATGAAATGGAAAAAGGTCCGGGACAGTACATCAAAATCAATGATGACTTCACTATGGACATCCGGGAATAGCAATCGGATAGGAAGTGATCACAACATCTGAGAATGGCAACCAGATAAAAATGTGAATCACAACATTCAGGAACAGAACTGAATGAAATGGAAAAAGGTCCGGGACAGTACATCAAAATCAATGATGACTTCACTATGGACATCCGGGAATAGCAATCGGATAGGAAGTGATCACAACATCTGAGAATGGCAACCAGATAAAAAATGTGAATCACAACATTCAGGAACAGAACTGAATGAAATGGAAAAAGGTCCGGGACAGTACATCAAAATCAATGATGACTTCACTATGGACATCCGGGAATAGCAATCGGATAGGAAGTGATCACAACATCTGAGAATGGCAATCAGATAAAAATGTGAATCACAACATTCAGGAAAAGAACTGAATGAGATGAAAATCCGAGAATGGCAATCGGATAGAAAAGGTGTAATATTTGAGAGAAACAACAAGTAGGTGAAGGAAAGAAAATCTGGAGAGACAGACAAATGCCAAGTAAGTTAGACTTTGACCATAAAGTAAGGAACAAGACTTTGAGAGATGCATATGAGGACTAAAACACTCAGTATGCAGAAATTTACGAAAATGGGGACTGAACCACCCAAGGATACGCATAATGAGGACTAAGACACTCAAATATGAAACCGTGAACAAAACTGGGGAATAACACACCCAAGGAAACGCATAATGAGGACTAAAACACTCAAATATGCAAAGGTAAACAAAACTGGGGAATAACACACCCGAGGAAACGCATAATGAGGACTAAAACACTCAAATATGCAAACTTTTACTAGACTGGGGAATAACACACCCAAAGAGGTAATGTGAGAAAATAAATGATGACAACCAGTTTAGACTCTTAGAGGAGTGAAAATGCTGACAACCAGTTTAGACTCTTAGAGGAGTAGAAAAAGATGGAAGACTGATTCCTCAACACAGAAGTCATTGCCATTCTGCTCGAAAATCAGAGATGCTACTACTGAACAAATCTCTGTCACACCAACTGTATCAATTTGAAAATCTTTTGAGAGAAAATCAAGCAAAGCTGCCTGGGGATTCCTTGAGGAAAAATTTGCCCCAAGTTCAATGACTGATGAAGGTAAACTGATAATGGATTCAGTTCATGATTACTGCTGGAGAAAATAATCAAATCTTTGAAATAACTGCTGAGAAGATAAACTGTTCATGGCTCCAGTTCTTGAGAAAATATTGAGAAAGTAAACTGATCATAGCCTCAGCCCTTGAGAAAATATTGAGAAAAGAAAATCCAGTATACATCTTACAGAGAATCTTCTGACCAAACCAATCTGAGAATAACTTGCAACATAGGAACTGAGAAGAACTTGCCCCTGATAAGATCACTGACCAAGTTTCTAAACTGTTTGAAAATTCCTTGATGGGGAAAACTTATTTGCAAATAAAAGTTTTTGTACCAACCTGGTAATTTTAATGCAAAGTTCAATGCAAAGTTTGAAATCAAGAATCATTTTTGAAATGAAATTTATTGATGTAAAGTAAATGAAAACTTGTCACAACACGGCGGTTGAGACAACATTAAATATAAAGCAACAACAAGAAAACAAATGATTGGTAAAGAACTTGGGAGTCAGTTTACGCAACCTCGTTGTAATATGCTTTTCAAAAGAAACCTAGATTCAATTAGGACTTTTGAAGGTTGTAACGTGGCCTGGTTCATGGTTTATGAAACAAAGGATATAGGCTCAAAGTTTATTTGTACCCAACCCAACTTCGTGATGAACTCCAGTCCTACATTCAATTAATTTAGCCTATGCATTCAAGTTCCAAACAAATTGGGATTGCACAGATGAAGATGGTTCATAAGCCAAAGGATTTTTGAGATAGCAGTCATATCTTTCCTTTTGTTATTTCCAGTGAGGACTTTGGTCAACTCATCTTATTTTGCTGATGATTTTGATGACCTATTGACAAGTATTCCTTTTATTATCCCTAATTTTTGCCTGAACTGTGTTATTTGAACTTACAGCCAGCGGGATGCCCCTAGTTTTTGCCTAAGTCTCCTTCATAGGTTTTGACTTAGCAGGCTTTGATTTTTTTTCGATAAATTTTTTCAATATCATTTTTTTTTTGAAAGATAATGACTGCATGGCTTAATGATTACGATGAACCATCATTGGCTTTTGAATTGAGAAACATCTTCAACACTTCTTGATTTGTGCGAAGGAAAACTTGAGATTGCAACCTTTATTTGAAAGGTGTCTTGAATGATTCTCTTGTACTTGAATGCACATTCGAATTAATTGAGAACTACCCATCCCCGGGTTAAAATTGAGGTTTTTTTTCCGAATAGAAAGAAACTCCTACTTCAAGGCTCAAAGGGGTTAACAAAGGATTAACTTCCTTATTTCTCCAGTGTTTAGGATTTGAAACAATGCCTGCATATCATCAACCGAGTCTCAATTGAAAGCATACCAACAACAATTATGGGTATCTCGTTTTCATCATCCTCCCTCCAATCATTGTAAAAAATCTGAGAAAAGATAAATGAACTTGAAATGTAAAGCATAAAGATGCAAATAGCAAATGAGATTGAATCAAAACAAAGCAATGCTCATTTCATTAAAATCATCATGAAAGTACAAACAAGCTTAAAAGCAAACAACTTAATATGATTGAAGAAAATTTGCAAACATAAAGAAACAATGGCCTAGTGATCAATCAACAACAAGGATGAGCTGTCCCCTCTGATATTCTGGCCTTGAAGAAAATTTGACAATTGAAGTCTTCTTGAAGATTCACTTCCCATGATTCGACAAAGGATTGTTGATAACATTGGGATTAACGTCATTAAAGTAAAGGATGTTGTTCCTGATAAGTTCTTGCACTTTAGCCTTCAGTGCAAAGCAAAGCTCTAAGTCATGACCAGTTCCACCTTGATGAAACTCACAGCGAAGATCCGATCTATAACCAACTGGAAGAGGATTCGGAACAGGAGGCGGAGGCCTAGTAGTAATTAAACCTTTCGCAATCAAAGAAGGAAACAATACAGTATAAGACACCGGAATAGGATCAAAGTTTGGCCTATTGCGATACTGATTTTGTCCAGCAGCAGGAGGAGGAACCTGAGCTTGAGCTCGAATCTGAACTTGAGCTTGAGCTGGTCGAGCTTGACCTTGAGCTTGAGTTTGAGCAGGTTGAGTTTTAACAACAGGAGCAACTGCAGCTACGTATGGTTGAACATATCGTTGTTGCGGGTGATAAGGCCTCCTCTCAGTTGAAACAGCATAAGCATCACCATCCCTTCTCTTGTGAGGATTCCCAAAAGATTTTCTTGCAGCATTAGGAGCTTCAGAATTGGTAATCTTACCCTTCTTGATACCTTCCTCTAGTCTTTCTCCAATAGTGACTAGATCAGAAAAACCAGATGAAACACTTCCTACCATTTTCTCCCAAAAGAACGGTTGAAGAGTGTCCATGAACAAACCAGTTAATTCCTTTTCAGGCAAAGGTGGTTCAACTTGAGCAGCTAGTTCTCTCCAACGCTGAGCATACTCTTTGAACGATTCTTTCTCTTTCTGTGACATGTTTTGAAGTTGACGACGATCAGGCGCCATGTCCAGATTATACTTATACTGCCTTACAAAAGCATCAGACAAATCTTTCCAGCTTCGAATGTGACTCTTCTCAAGTCCAACATACCACTTCATGGAAGCACCACTCAAACTATCTTGAAAACAGTGAATAAGCAACTTGTCATCCTTAGCATGCGCAGCCATTTTGCGACAATACATCAGTAGATGAATCTTTGGACAAGTATGACCATTGTATTTCTCGAATACAGGAACTTTGAACTTATCAGGAAGAACCAAGTCGGAAACCAAACACATGTCAATGGCAGCAGAACCAAAGGCATCTTTTCCTTCTAGACCTCTTACCCTCTTCTCAAGAGTCAAACATTGCTCTCTAACTTCATCCATATATCCAGGTTCACCCTGACTTTCAGCTAGTGGACCAGGAGCTTGGTACAAGAAAGGAGAATTCTGATAAGTAGTCTGAGCAGTAGCGTGCACAACAGGTTGAGGTTCAGCAAAAGTCGGAACTGAAAAGCCTGGCATAACAGATGGACCACCCATTTGAGCAGTTGCAGAAACTGGCACATAATCCGGAGGTAACCCATATTCTGGCCAAGTAGAAGCTGGTTGCTGAATAACAGGAGAATCAACAACAGCAGTCAAAACTTCAGAGATAACAGTCCTTTGAGGTGGTTCACCTCGAGCAATCAGAACTTGCATCATTTCAGTGAGCTTGGTCATACCAGCCTTCAACTCATCAATTTCCATTCGAACTTCCATGTTATGTTGTTCTTGGCGTTCCATTCTCAATCTAATAGCCCTTCGTCTGATAACAGCTCTAGTACCGTATCTGTGGTGAGGAGTCAGCTTGACGGATCAACAGACAACTGAGGAAAGAAACAACCGGGATGAGTTCCCACACAACTCGGATGAACACAAGAATATGCGAGGATGCAATGCAATGCAATGTTCACTTCCATTTTCAGAAAAACAACTCGATTATTGCAAACATGTTCAACATCGAGAATATGGTCATGAAAAATCTTGACAAAAAAATGGAATTTTTATCCTTTCCAATATTTGCAATAATCGGAATTGTCTTCCTTGAAAAATGGTTGTGAAGATGATCATGATGAGTATGTAGATGCAACAACCACAAACAAGATCACGCAAAGCACACAGGTTCAAAGGTTCGAATCACGAGCATGGAGTCATGGTAACAGAACACCAACCCAAACAGGTATGTACTAAGGTTTGTCTTCATTGTACCTGCAAAAAACCAGAAGGGTGCTAACAGAGGTTCCCGGAGTTAACGGCCATCTTTAGAATATCATCGGTACGTTGGATTACTCCCCAACCGATAACATTCTTAAAATAGACCTCGTCCGAGTGTAGTATCGCGTGACAACCACCTTAAGTTTACACTCAGATAGTTTCCGCACTACGTTCCTAAATTGGCTTAGATTGGTTAAGGGTTCTACGGTCCTCAGTATGATCAGCTCAAGGTTGGAAAATAATGCCACGTACGATTACTCGTCATGACATTGATAGTCCAATAGAGCCTAACCAAGTGGAGATTATCAAATTGATATTGCTTTGGACTACTCCATCACATATCGCTTCGAATATCGCCGTCCTATCATAAGTTCCAACTCAGATCCGGGTTAGGATCTATCTTACAGAGGATCACCAAACCAAAACAGAAAAACCAAGTAACAAGCAAATCAAACTAAAACAGTAAACAAATCAAAGTAGGCCGAATCCACTTAGAGATTGACTCCCCAGCAGAGTCGCCACTTTTCTGTAGCGGTAAAATCATGAGTGTAAGCTATTGATTAACTTCACTCAATATACACAGAGTCGCCACCGCACTTTTATTTATTTCCAAATGGAAAAAGGTAAAAGAACGAACAAAACCTTAATGAATCTCAAAAGCTAAAAAGCTAAAAGAATCAAACAGAGAATGGGTACGGGGATTGGTTACAAATCGGGAAGGTTTTAAGCACCCGACTTGTCCGTGGTACTCCACGGGAACCCTTTGAAATGTTTACTGCATTTTTTGGTTTGAAATGGTTTGCTTGAAAAAAGATTGAAGAGATGAGAAGAAGAATGTTTTTTAAGATTTTGGTGTTTGAAGAGACGAACGTCTCATGCCTACGTACCCACAAAGTGCAATGCGAGATCAAAACCCCGTAGTTCGTGGTACAAATTGTAAAAAAGGCAAATGAGTTGAATTGATTTTAAAATGTAAAGATAAGTCGTCATCCTTTAGCGAATAATTCCGCTAGAAAGGATGAATCATATCTAAACACAAAAAAGAGTTAAGAAGAAACGTGCACGAGGGCACAAAAGCATTTGAATGAGTTTGAAAGTTTTTTAGGTTTTTTTGAGAAAAGAAAGTTTCGATATGCTTATGTGGTTTAGCATTTATTTAAGGAAATGAAATGAAAAGGTAAAAGCAATGACCGAAGTCAAGGTTTAATTGAGAAATTGTTTGAAGTTAGAAAACAAAGAAAGTTTTGAAAATAGGAAGGAGATTTGAAAATTGAAGAAGATAGGAAGAGATGAAGAGACTATCCTAAGACTTGAAAATAAAAGCTAAAGGAAGAATGATCAAACCATATGGCAAGCAATCTCCGAAACAATTGGATTTCCATCTTCATAATCAAGTAACTCAACCGGAGCCAAAGTCTTCAATCCATAACAAATGAGCAAAGGGATGATCCTAAAATCTAAGTCCGAAACTCCAAGCAAGGGATAGTAACCATAGTCCGAAATTAAAAGTCACCAATTTTTAGATGTTTAGTCCGTTATTAGTATTTTTGTGTCCAAATGGACAAAGAAAAAATAACAAGCAACAATAATATATACAATAAGCAATATGATGAATGAATATAAAAGCCAGTAAGAGAGGTAGAGAACGAGATTTAAAGTAAAAGGATAAGGCGCGAGAGATTTAATTAAATGTTAGTATATTCACAATATTATAATATGTACAATATAAAGTGGTATGATGAACTTAATCAAGCACAACCACGAAAAGAAAAATAAAGTCGAGGCAACCGGATCCAAGTGGATCGCATTCCGAATCGGGACAACTTTAGGTCTATGTTAAGCAATCGCCGAGTAATTTACGGAGTAATTACCCTACAAATGAGGCCGGCCACCACTAATTAAAGTGGAAACTATTCGTGTTAAAACATGTTAGAGAAACGATATTATGAATCGTTCTCCGAAAACATGCCACACTAAAAGAAAGAGAACGGTCTAATCTTAATCGAGATTATCGTTGAATTTCTCGAAAAGCAACCTATCACGAGCTCAAAGTATGGAGAATGATCCAAATGATCATTCATCCATAGATTTGAAATAATGAAGATTAAACTTAATCGGAAATCAACAATCACGAATCCGAGATCTCATCGACCAAAAAGAAAAATAAAGGATGAGAAAGAAATGGATCTAAAACTAAATCCACAAAAAAGAAATAGAAACAAATTTTAAATCATTTTCTAAACAATTCCTTTCTAAACATTTTCCAAAATATCTTTTTCTAAATCTTTTTATAAAATTGCTTCTAAAATCTTTTCCAAATTTTTCCTAAAATAGATTTTCTAAAATTTTTCTATAAAAACTCCTTAATCAAAAAATAAAAATAACAAAACTCCATTTAAAAGGTAAAATAAAGAAAGCATAATAAAAGAAAGAAATTAGTAGAAAGGGAGGGGTATATGCGCAGGATTTTGAGGTGGCGGATAGCAATGTTCAATCCAATTGCCCTAAGGGCCCAGACCAATACATTTATCAGAAGAAACAAAATAAAGAAAAAAATTAAGAAGGGTGAAACACAGAAAACAAGAAGCAACCGAAGCTTCTTCTTCTTCGCCTTCTTCGTGATACCGGCGGCCATGGATCTCAAAGTGGTTCTCAAACTTGCACAAAATCAACAACCATGAACAACACAAAACGCACAACTTTGTACCTTCTCCGCTTCGCAAATCAATCGCGCATACACTTCTTTCTTCTATCCGCCAATCTCTCTCCTTCTTCTTCTCCGAAATTTTTCCAAAAAAACGAACCTCTATCTCTTTCTCTTATGGTTTTGAAAGGTAGGAAAGGTTGAGAAAAGGTTTTTTATGAAAATTGAAAATATAGATTGAAGGAGATGGAAGGAGTTGAATGGATGAATCGAAGCAAATTTGATTGAAGCTTTCACTAATTTTTTTTCCAGGGATTTTGTAGGCTATCAAAGCTTGCCAAGTGAAGGAGAAAGGAGTTGTTCTTATAGAAGAGAGGAGAAGGTTTTGTGCTGCCGTTTTGAAGGAATGGAATTGCGTTTAGGCTCACCGATTATTCGTGATTCATTTTCAATTTCTGATGCTGCGTTTTGTATCGTAGGCTGATGCGTTTTGAAGTTTTTCTTGTGTGTGTAGGATGCGTGGGATTGATACATGGGCTGGGCCTTGGAGAAATTGGACGGCTTGGCGTATTGCTTGCCGCGGCTGGGAATTTGATTGTTTTTGCAGCTGAATGTTGTATGGTGTTTTCGGCTGGAGTGATGGCTTTGTATTAGTTTACGGCGTGATACGGAACGAGAAGCTTACGGGAGATGGCTTGAGGGCATAGGCTATGCGGTGAGTGCAGGCTGTTGTTGTTGGCTTGCTGGATGAAGCTGGGCTACAGATTAGCTCATGAGAAGGTCGTGCGGCTTGTGGTGTTGGATTGTGTTGAAGTGTTGGGCAAAGCTGTTGAGGACAAGTTTAGGAAGCTCACGCGCGCGGCTTGTTAGCTGATGATGTTGACTATGGGCCTGGCGTGGAGTGTGATGTTGACTTGAAAGCTTGGCAGCTTTGGCTTGAATTGATATCTTGGGATTGCTTCAGCTGAATGAAAGACGTAGCCGTATACGGCATGTACGGGATAGCTGACTATGGGCATTGTATGCAGAAGCTGATGGAAGGCTTGGGTAAAGTTTTGGTTTTGAAGAACATGGGCCAATGGGCCCCTTTATTTTTGTTCAATTTAAAATGAAGAAGAAGAAAAACAAATGATTAGAGAAATGAATGTCATTCTTTTTTTGTGTATAGAAATTAAAATAGGCTTAATGGAAAATGGACTTGAAAGAAAAAGAATAATGGGTCTTAAAAAAAATGTAATGAATAAAAAAAGTGGGATATTAAAATAATGAGATGTGGGATAATCGAATAATCGAAAGAAAATGTTTATTTGGGCAATGAATTGGAGATAGATTTTTGGAATGTATTTTTGGTAATGGTAATGGTTAAGAGAAAATAATGGTGTTAATGATAAATGGTATTTGAAAAAATGAATAGAAAACAAAAATAATGGATTATGTATATAATGGTTATTAGAAATGGATATGAAGACAGTTTTGGTTAAAAATAAAATGGATACTAACATAAAAAAAAATAAAGGATGGTTTATGGATAAAGTCTTGATTTTTTTCTTGCCCACAACCAACTTCTGATTATTTTTCTGATAAGCCACTGAACAAATCATAGCATTGAGCCACAACCACTTGAATCCTCTAAAAATTGCCCAGATTATTTGAGGAAAATAAATCCACAAACAAACCACTGATGAACTGACGATCAATGAAAATTCGGACTCAACTTTGCACAAAACACTGTCTGATAACTGATGATCACAACGCATAACACAGTCTTGAACTTTTGAAAACGCACTGTCTGAGAAATGAACCACTGGCACAAGTAACTTGCAATTGAACAATCTATTTGATAGTTTGACCAAGATTAGGTCAAACGTCCATCGGAATCGAACCATGACTGAACAAACGCATCTGAATTGAAAACATTGCCCTGTCTTTGAAGTCCTGCAACACAGAAGAAGAAGAAGCAACTGCAACATATATTTTTTGATATTTTGGTTAGAAGTCAGTAAAATATGAACAGATAACAGAAATTAAACATGGCGATCCTCTGCAAAGCATAGACCTGCACCTGAACAACCAGTGCGTGATCTTGTTTGTATGCAAATGTAGATGAGATGCGAAAAATCTTAGGGTCAAAAAATTAGGGTCTGACAGCAGTGTATTGTCTGATTATCTTGCTGAGCAACCTATTGATGATTACCAGCCTATGAGATTTGACTTCCCTGATGAAGACATCATGTTCATGAAAGCAAAAGATCATGAAGATCCTGTTCACGCTGAAGGGCCTGACCCGGAAAAAGAATGGACTATGAATGGTCGTGGTGTTGGTGCAGTACTCATTACACCTAAGGGGGTTCACATGCCTTTCTCGGCAAAACTCACTTTCAACTGCACTAACAACGAAGCTAAATACGAAGCTTGTATTATGGGTCTTGAGGAAGCCATCGACCTCAGGATCAAGACTTTGACTGTATTCGGAGATTCAGCTCTGGTAGTTAATCAAACCAACGGCAAATGGTACACCCACCAAGATCATCTGATACCTTACAGGGATTATACAAGGAGGTTATTGACTTTCTTTACAACGGTCAAGCTTGAGTATATCCCTCGGGACGAGAATCAGTTTGCAGATGCTCTGGCTACCATTTCATCAATGATCAAAGTTCAGGCTGCCAACTTTGTGCCTCGGATTTCAGTGTCTAGACTTGACAGACCAGCATATGTATTCGCAGCAGATGTTGTCAAGGATGATAAGCCTTGGTTCCATGACATTAAATGCTTCATGGAGGATCAAACATACCCACCTGGGGCATCTTCCGTTGATAAGAAGACATTAAGAAGGCTAGCTGGTAGTTTCTTCCTGAACACTGATGGTTCCCTGTACAAGAGAAACTTTGATATGGTACTCCTCAGATGCGTTGATAGAACAGAAGCAGACTTGTTGATGCACGAGGTGCAAGAAGGATCCTTTGGTACCCATGCAGGAGGGCATGCCATGGCCAAGAAGTTGCTAAGATCAGGATATTACTGGATCACAATGGATGCAGACTGTTGTGCCTATGCCAGGAAATGCCATAAATGTCAGATCTATGCGGATAAAGTGCATGTACCTCCGAATCCTCTGAATGTGATGTCTTCACCCTGGCTCTTTGCCATGTGGGGCATTGATATGATTGGCAAGATTGAACCGACTGCTTCAAATGGCCACAGATTCATCCTGGTAGCCATTGACTATTTTACCAAGTGGGTTGAAGTAGCTTCCTATGCAAATGTTACAAGGCAGGTGGTGGCCCGATTTCTGAAGAGAGACATCATCTGTCGGTATGGAGTGCCCGAGCGAATCATTACTGATAATGGTTCCAATTTAAACAACAAAATGATGGCAGAGCTATGTCGGGACTTCAAGATCCAACACCACAATTCTTCTCCTTACAGGCCAAAGATGAACGGCGCTGTTGAGGCAACTAATAAGAATATCAAGAAGATTGTGCAGAAGATGGTAGTCACCTATAAAGACTGGCATGAGATGCTACCATTTGCCTTGCATGGGTACCGTACGTCAATCAGAACATCTACTGGGGCAACACCGTATCAACTTGTGTATGGTATGGAAGCAGTCCTACCTGTTGAAGTTGAATTACCCTCCCTACGGGTATTAATGGATGTTAAACTGAGTGAGGCAGAGTGGGTCCGATCCCGATACGAACAACTAAATCTGATCGAAGAGAAGAGATTGGCTGCAATCTGTCATGGGCAGCTGTATCAGAAAAGAATGAAGAAAGCCTTCGATCAGAAAGTCAGGCTCCGAGAGTACCAAGTAGGAGATCTTGTGCTGAAAAGACTCCTCCCTCCTCATACAGACCACAGGGGCAAGTGGACTCCGAACTATGAAGGTCCGTTTGTGGTAAAGAAAGTTTTCTCCGGTGGAGCACTGATGCTCAGCACTATGGATGGTGAAGACTTCCCGTCCCCTGTGAATTCAGATGCAGTTAGAAAATACTTCGCATAAAATGACCCGCTGGACATAAAAACAGAATGTAAGTCCAGGCAAAAATAGGGCATCCCGACGAGTCAAAAATAAAATAAAAGACTCGGGCAAAAATAAGGGAAATAAATAAAAAATGTACACCCGCTGAGTTGAAAAGCCGCATTGGACAACTCAGGCAAAAATGGGTATCCCGATGGATTGAAAACCCGAAAGGGCGATTCATGCAAAATAAGGGAATAAGCGAACAACTGCATTCTGAATTCGTCTGTATCACCCACAATTTGGTAAGCTCCGAAAGGTTCAAGCTTCGTTCAGAATCAACCTTCTTCAGAAAGCAAGATGAGAAGAACGTCAAATGTCATACGAGTCATAGCAAAGGGGAAGCTCCTTGAAGCGTCATCAACATTGCCAACATCTTTTTCTTCTCAATTTGTAACAATCTCCTCATTTTAGGGGATTTGTTTCTTTAACTGTATCTTGCCAATTCAGGGCACATGAATTAATAAAATCAGATTTTCAGTCATGTTTCGCCTCGTACATTTTATTTTCATTTGCGAAAATGTCCGATGTCTTTAAGATACTGATTTCATAAATACAGATGCTTCTCTTCTAAAAAATACGTGCTTGCAGGAAATATACTTACCCCCGGGAGTGTCTAAACTCTTATGATGGAATCCGGTAAGGGATACCTCGGGATCACTTGCGCGTTTCTCTGTCTTTTCAGGATTGCAGGTATTCAAAGCACAACATGGGGCATGAAAGCTTCACCCCAGCAAGCTGGCAAATCATTACCTACTCAGTCCATCTCACAATTAGCACCGGAGGTGCTTTCTCCCTAGCTGAGTTGCCATTTATTTTTCCTCCTCATCCAAGTACAGAAGCCAGGGAACCGTCTCCCCACAAAGTGTCAACCTTTGCCCGGAAGAGCAACGCGTGAAGAAATCACAATAGAGTGAAGAAGGCTTCTACAAACCCCAGCTGGGTCCCTCATTACAAGGATAGGTCTATTAGTGACCTACTCCCCCATGCAGAGTCATACATCTTATCAGATCTACCATTGATCTTGTCCCCAGCTGGGATGTCCACTTCAAGCAGATCAGCCAGAGATCTTCGCAGCAACGGGATCCGAATCCCGGGTCGTTATCAGTGCATAATCATAGCATTCGCATCATATTTTCCCACAAAGCGTAGCATTCCGTCTAATACGGAGCATTACGGAAAAAATCAAACATATTGCATAATCATAAGCCATGTTTTGAATCAAACACTTGTAAATACTGGCAATCCATCAACGATATGCAGAAAACTCCCCAAGATTCCCCGGCAGAGAGCCAAAGCATTTGCTCTACACTCACAAATACAAGTACATACTCCTTTTTGCATCCGTCCGTGTCATCATTCCCCAGTAAAGTCGCCCGAGCATTCTTTACAAACAGGCCACTTATATTGCAGATACTTCCTGACGCTCGTCCGTGTCATATCCCCAGTAGAGAGCCAAAGTGTCCCCTTTGCACTCACAGATACATATATATACAATTCCCTGACGCCCGTCCGTGTCACCTTCCCCAGCATAGTTACCTCAACACTTTGGAAACCATACACTTGGTTATAATACAGATACTCATCCATATATCATATACACCACTTGTATCCCCTCAGATTCGGCACTCGTCCGTGTTCTTTGTTAACCAGTTGGTACTCGTCCGTATCATCATCTCAGAACATGCGTCAAGCGTTTGTTTCTACCTGATACTCGTCCGTATCATGGTCTTAAGGATGCTCGTACGCATCTTTAATCTATACACCATGTCAAACACTTATGTCTCCTTGAATTTAGACACTCGTCTGTGTCTACTATTCCCAGAAGAGTCCCCGCAGAATCAATACTCGTCCGTGTTCTTTGTTAACCAGTTGATACTCGTCCGTATCATCATCTCTGAACATGTGTCAGCTTTTGTTTCTACCTGATACTCATCCGTATCATGGTCTTAAGGATGCTCGTCCGCATCTTTCGTCTATACACAGTACCCAAACAATTATACTTCTCATTTCTTGGATATAGACACTCGTCCGTGTTTACTTGTCCCAGCAAATCCCAGTGAACTTTTTCCTTTCTATCTGACATTCGTCCTATGTCATGATACCCTTTCGGCAGCCGTACCCTGCCAGGGGATCGTCCTTCACTTTTGGATGACCGTCCCTCATCCTTTCCCCAGCAGAGTCTCCATTATTGGAACCCTTTCCTATCCGGCATTCGTCCTATGTCGTGATATTTTCAGCAGCCGTCCCTTGCTAGGTGATCGTCCTTCACCTCTTGATGATCGTCCTTCATCATTTTATCCGATGGCCGTCCCCATCGTTGATCTTGTTATCTGACATTCGTCCTATGTCATGATAAACCCTGAGAGCAGTCGTACCCTGCTAGGTGATCGTCCTTCACCTCTTGATGATCGTCCTTCATCATGCTTATCTGATGGTCGTCCCCATCTTCGACCCTTTTATCCGACATTCGTCCTATGTCGTGATACTTTCGGCAGCCGTACCTTGCCAGGTGATCGTCCTTCACCTTAGATGACCGTCCCTCATCTTATCCCCAACAGAGCAGCCGTCCCCTGCTAGGTGATCGTCCTTCACCTTTGATGACCGTACCTCATCATTTATTTCACTTACCTAAAATCCCCAGAGAATCTTATAGCCTTACTTGAACGCCGCCCCCATCATAATCTCTCATATCCCTAGCATGTCGGTCGCCCCCGTCATTGCTCTTTCCCCAGCAGTCGTCCTCTGCTAGACGGTCGTCCTCCGTCGCCCGCACTTTATAATTATACTTTATTTTCCTTTACAATCTATATCCCTTTTCTTCTTCATTCTGTGAGCGCAAATTTTGGACTGTCTTTGGTATTCAACCACAAGTTATCTTGTTTGCCTGTTAAGCCGTCGCTTACATCCTGCACAACTAACTCATGTTTGAATAGGGGCAGCTGTAAACACCCCAAATTTTCCCTCACCCATTCACACCATGGCTTGTGATCTTTTCATATGCATAAGTTCAATCATAGCATCTCATGTTGCATTTTGATTCACTACATTAATTCAAAGTCATTTGCATCTAGGGTTTGTGATCTGAGCTATCCAAGAGCCCTTTGAGCCACTCCAAAGGTCTCCAATCACTTAAAAGGGTTCCATGTATGTTCAAGCATCATATTATATCCCCACAAAGTTAAGAAAGTCAAAGAATCACAAGAACTGAGAATGACATGGAAGCAGAGCCGGGTTTAACTGCACAGATGACCTAGAATTAGGGTTTGTGTTTCAGAGGCCATAACTCCAAATTTTTTGGTCATTCTTGTTTCTATTGGTCTCCATATGTTATGAGGATCATGCATATCAATTTTCATGAAAAAATTCCATGGGGAAGGCATCTAACCAAGAGTTGACTTCTTGAGCAAGTCAGTGCAAAATCAAGGCATCTGAGGCCCCCAATGACCCAACCAAAGGGTGTTCTTCATCATTTTGAATGTGTATGGTCTTTATTTGATCATAGAAGATGTTGGAAGTTCACAAAATTGAAGAATTTCAAGCCATTTGCAAAGTTGCCTTTTTGGGAAAATGACTTGTAATGTAAACTTGCCATTTTGGGAAACTTTTTCAATCCTTTCTTTTTGATTCAAAAATGCTTCAAATGAAAAAACTTTGGTCATGAAAGTTGTAGAATGGATCATTCCCTTTTCAAAAAGTACAAGAACACATTCTAATTCATTTTGGATCAAAAGTTATGGCTTGTCAAAGTTGGGAAAAATCACATAATTTCAAGTTATGTACCAAAGAGGCATTTTGCAAAATGATATGATCAAGCATTCCAAAGGCTTCAAATGTGCACAAACTCATTACAACATACTCACATGACCTCTAAAGATCAGAATTGGCCCAAGAATATTGCATTTTGGTGCCTTGAACTTCATGAATTTCCAAAAGGGCCAAAGATGTACCAACTTGCAAAAACTCATGAAAGCCATGTCTCTACTTGTTACAGCTCATAGAATCTGATCCATATGAACTCCATGATCTCTGCTGAGCCCAACCATGCCCCTATCACAACCTCACACTTGCCCATACCTCAAGTACACCTAGACTTGACTTTTTGCAAAAACCCCCATACCAATCCCACAGTGACACAACAACTATTCTGACCAACCAAGACTTTAAAAACACACCAAAAGCAAGCCATTTCATATGATCTTGGAGCCTGAAGCATCCTCCAAGCCAGCATTCTCAAAAAACCTCCCCTTATGCATTTTGTTTCGAATCACACAACACAAGCATAAAACATAAAAACAAACTTCATAGGATCACTCAGCATGCTCCCCTGATCATTTCCCTACCCTCATTCATCCCTGAAACCTCCTCAAACTGAAACACGATTCCTTCCCCCTCCTGAACAGAACTTCTTCAAACTCACAAACCAACCATTTTAAACTCCAACCAAGCTTCATAACTTCATCAAGAGGACCATTGGGACCATTTTGAGGCAAAGAGGCAAGCAGAAAGCTCCTGGACTGAAAGCTCAATCTCAGGTAACATGATGAACAAATTTTCCAGAACTTTGATTTCTTGTTAGAATGTTGTTCTATATGTTTCCCTGATCATGGGGATCTATTTATTTTTGAAAATGAGCCAGAAACAAGCATGTTGTGATGTTCTGAAAGTTTGCCCGTGAAAATGTTTTTGCTTGTTTCCTTTGATTCACGAAAAATAAATGTTGTTTGTTTTAGGGTTTAGGTTTAGTGATGTTCATAGTTTGATTCTGGAGAGTTTGGTGAGGTTTTGATGCGTTTTGAGAGAGATTGAGATTTTGGCTGGCCGGAGAAGATGACCGGAACACTGTTCCGGTCATCTGAAAGTCATTAGGGCTTCTGATTAGGGTTTAATCATAATTAGGCCAGTTTGAATGTGGGCCGTCCATTAGCGCGCACAGTCAACTCCCGCCCCCTGGAATTTGAATCCTGGCCTTCAGATCATTTGACTTTCTCATTTTTCATTTAAATTCATTTTATTTTCATTTGTTTCATATTTAATTTGTACGAATTTTTAAAAATAGTTAAAATCATCTAAAAATTATGAAATTTTTTGTCAAAGGTTTCATGAATTTTCAGAACACAAAAATATTTTTATTTTTATTTTTTGCATTAAAAATTATTTTTAAACCATTTAAATGTTTATTTTTAATTAGTTAATGAAAATTAATTAATTAAAAATACATTTAGGTATTTAAAAATCACAAAAAAATTCACATAGCATTTAAAAACATTTAGAAACATTGTCCAACTCTCAAACCAAATTTCTTTTTTTGTTCTTGATACCTTTTGATCATTTTCAATGGAATTAAATTCATTTTGAGGTAATATTTTGGTTCAAACTTCAAAAATTCATTTCTGCCTAACCCTTGAGAGTTGGATGATGATTCTTTTGGCATTGCATCTTGCATATCATGTAGTTTATAGGATAAAATTGATTTGAATTGATCTTGCATTTTCAATTTGTTTAGCATTTTTCTTGATGAGGTACCCCAAAACCCTAGCAATCTTAGGAAATTCATAACTTTCACTAGGTTAAGAGTTGGATCCTCTCCTTTGGGCGGTGAACTTGTATAGGTTTAGGGTATCTTTGATTGCATTTTCAAATTTTATCTTGTCATTTGATTCTGGTTTTGGATTTTTGTTTTGCATGATGCATGTAACCCTAATTTGTGCTTTCCTTTGTATCCGTTTTTTCATTTGCTTACATCCAATGACTTGCCATGACAATTTGTGCATTCATTTGATTCATGATACATCTTAGGACATATTAGAATCATGTTTGATCATTGCATCTTTCATTTGCCATGTTGTATGTCATTTGCATTTCATAACTTTTCATGTACATTCTTGGTTCAAAGCATGTCTCATTTGCATCCTTATGCTTGT
This sequence comes from Lathyrus aphaca, assembly GCA_963966055.1. Taxonomy (NCBI): domain Eukaryota; kingdom Viridiplantae; phylum Streptophyta; class Magnoliopsida; order Fabales; family Fabaceae; genus Lathyrus; species Lathyrus aphaca. Next base: position 529,791,153 of record OZ014524.1, read on the forward strand.
TTGATCATTCTCATACCTTGCCTCATGTTTGTATCATCTCTTAGCATCATTAACATCATACTTATGCTTATGGTTTTGGTTTTCATCATGGCATTGCATCTCATTCTCTTTGTGTTTCATTTTCTTATGCTAACATTTCAGGTGGTAAGTTGTTTGAGAAGTGAATTTGCCTTCACTTCTTACATTCTCTTTTCATCTCTTTCATACTTTCTTTGCTGCATTTTGTATGTGTTTTAGAGTGAGCTTTCTCATTCATGCTCTTCTCCTCTTTCTTCCTTCAAGCAACTTGTCTTCTTAAGTGAAGCAAGTTGTTTTGCTTCTCTTTGCTACTTTCATCTGCTTCCTTCCTGGTGGTTTCTCTGAAGATCTTTCTCTCTTAAACCTCATCAACCCTAGGAACAACCAAGCATGATCACAATTAGGGTTTTGATTAGTCCCCCATTTAGCTTTTACCTTTGTGTCATCATTGAGTCTTCTCTTCTCATCTCATAATCAGGGACTAAACCCTAAAGGTTTTAAGGCTTTGTGATTAGGGTTATGCCTGTATCCTTCTATTAGGATGGAGTGTATAACTTTAATCCTAAGTTTTGAACCCTTAATGTGTTTAAATCCTTTAATCAATCCATCTAATAAATCACTAAGACATCAAGCTTGTAACTTGGGCCTTGCATTAGGGTTATAATTCTTCCTTAATTGGCTAAGAAGGACTAACCCTAGTGTTAATGGACAAGTCCTCCTCAAGTTGTCTTACAAACCATAAAACTCACTTCTTAATCTCATCATCAACTAAAATCCACTTAATAAAGGCTTTGTTTTGTCATGAGGTTAATCCCTAATCATGGATTAAGTTGAGGTATCTCCCTCAGCTTAAATGTTCTCATCTATTATCCTTCTATTAGGATGGTGTAATGAGTCCATTAAATCCTTGATTATGGCTTAAACTCATTACTTGACACTAAACAAAAACAACAAAAACATCTAAATAATTGCAAGTAGGTTAATGATCTTAATCCTACACCATGGTGATTGAGTGTGAGATGCTTACTTCACACTTAAGGTATTTTCATTACCCCTAATCAGAGGGAGGATGTGATGAATTTACTAAATCCATTGGTTTAGGCTTGAGCTCATTTTCTAATGACAAACTCCAAAAAGCAATAAAAGACTGAAAGCACAAAAAACAAACAATAATCGTCTCCTCCGGGATTCTTTTCTCATCATCTTCACTCACAAACGAGAACTTGCTTCTTCCGTCTAATGCAAGACAGTTTGCACCTGAGCCAGATAGGTCATACACTTGAGCATAGACAAGTGAGCAGTTCATAAGTAAATTATCTTTCAGACTCTTTGAGTCGAACTACGGTGTTCTGACTTCCTCATTGCACGAGAGGATACGTAGGCATAACTTAACAGTTATCGAACAAAAGTCTTTGTATATTCCCCCCTCTTCCAGCATTATTCTTTAAGCCTCATAGTCTTGAGCTTCACACTCTTTCCTTACACTGACACTCTTTTATTTCACTTCACACTTTTTTTCCAACACTGACACTTGCATTCTTTTCCAGCTTTTGCACACAAATAGCACTGACACTACCCCTTTAAGCACAAATCTTTCAAGCGTGGATCCCGTCGAGTACGACGGACAATCTGGGTGCTAATACCTTCCCAGGTTGTAACCAACCCCCTTTCTCAGTTTCTCTGGTTCACGACCGTCTTATCCATTTCTTTCCCAGGTTTATGCAGAATTACCTTTCCTTCGGGATAAAAATGCCTAGCTGGCGACTCTTTTCAGTTCACCCTTGTGTTCTCTCCTTCGCCGACCGTTCGCGTCTGTACCCCTCTTGGCCCTGTGTCATTTGGTGGGAGCGACAGCTTGGCGACTCTGCTGGGGACTACCTTTATATTGCAACCAGGGCTTCTGGTTCTTTTTGTGGGTTCCTCCTAGCGCTTGTTTGATTTGTGTTTACTGGGATGTTATGTGCTATGTGTGTTTATTTATTTTGCTTTATTTATTGCTTTATGTACAACTTTATTTACTGCTTTTCTTTATAGTCTTATGCATATTTCATACTGTCATTGCCACTGTGCTGGATCTGGTTTTCTGTTTTGGTAGGTGGGGTTTCACTGAGTGATTAAGGTCCTATACCTGGGACCTGAGTGACACCTAGGCTAGAGTGGTTCATGTTCTTTCCCATTCCATTTCGGTCTGGTGCGGGAATATGAAACATAGTTCAGATGTGGGTTTCTTCTTAAGAACTTTGTGCTACAGATTTCCTGTAGTGCTAAGGCTATCTGGGAAGCCTGCTAAGTCTGGATGACCTTTATTATGACCTTCAGAAGTTGAGGTGAATTAGAGGAGGATCTTTTATGGTTATTTTAAACACTGTACCTCAGGGTTAGAAGTGTTTACACTTCTCATAACTGATCCAAGTCTGAGGATCCTTGTTCTAGAACATTACATGTGAGGGGGTTGGGTTGTCTACAGGTTTGCAGGAACCCTTGGCCACATCATACCCTGTTATTGTTTTTGTTTAAGACTACCCCACTTTGGACAGTTCTTGTGATTAACCCTGGACATGTGGCTCTTTATTTGAGTTCCCCACCCTGGTTACTGGATTTCCGAACCTCCATCTGGACCTTTGAACATACATGGACCTTATATCAAGACAGATAATCAGATCCAGCTTTTGATCACAAACCCTTGCATATCATTTGCATTTATCATCATTGCATCATTTGACATTTGTTTATTTGCTTTTTAGGGTATCCACTTCATTGTATCTTGGTTTTGGTTTTGACCCCTTCTTCTGCATAGACCCCTGCTTCAGCTGTCTTTATCAGTTATCTGCTTCAGTTATCTCCATCCTCACTAGCACCAGTCTGTCAGTGGTCCACCTTCAGCATCTCAGTCTGTGATCTTCATCAGCACTTATCTTCAGCTTCTTCAGTAGCACTCATGGCTACTCCCAGGAAGAGCAACATATCCTACCACTTTTTTGAGCCTGTGTTGACTGGTATCAGGCAGGTCCAATCACTCATCACACCTGACCACATCCCACTGTTTAGAGAGCACTATGGAGGTATCTTGGATATGGTTATGGACCTTGATCCTTCTCAGAGGAGCATGATCCACACATGCTTGCAGTTTTATGACCCTCCATTGAGATGTTTCACCTTTCCAGACTTTCAGTTAGGGCCTCTGCTGGAAGAGTTTTCTTTGTTGATTGGAGTACCTTTCAGAGGGGGAATCCCCTTCAACCCAAAAATGACTGCTCCCAGAAGTGAAGAGATAGCAAGGGCATTGTACTTGGAGCCTGCCCTTATTGAGCAAAGTATGACAACAAAAGCTGGGATCCCTGGTTTGCATCTGGATTTCTTGATTTCTCAGGCCATCCTGAAGGCTTCATTGGGGGAGAGGAGGACAGTCTGTGCACTCTTAGCCCTCAGCATATATGGGGCTATACTGTTTGCAAATGAGCCCAAATTTGTCAGTAAGAATGCCATCCATTTGTTTCTTCTGAAGAACCCAGTGCCCACATTGTTAGGAGATTTCTACTATTCTATCCATCAGAGGAATGAGAAACAAAGGGGGAATCTGGTAAGATGTTATGCTCCTTTGTTCTACTCCTGGAAACTCAGACACCTGCCTAAATCAGATGCTTTCTTGAACCCACACAAGCAGAAGAATTGGGCCAAGAGGTTCTTTGCCTTGACTTCAGATGATATCAGATGGTGCACCCAGAGCACCAAAGGCAAAGACATTATCACCAGATGTGGACAGTACCCTAATGTACCTTTGATAGGAGTAAAGGGTTGCATCAACTACAACCCCTTATTGTTTAAGAGACAATTGGGCTATGCTTTAGTTCACCCTCCCAGAGGACAGGATTTAGATGAGACCCTATATTGTGAAGTTCAACCCAATTCAGCTGTTGTCAGACAAGAATCCTGGGCTTGGGACAACATCCAGACAAAAGGGGTAGCTATTCTTGAAAGATATAACAATGTTGCTTCAGCTCAGTACTCAGATTGGTCTCGTACCAGAGCTCAGATTACCAGAATTCCTTTCACCTTGGAAGACATACCTGGACCATCTACACTACAGCCTGCAGCAACAGTTAGCCTGGAGGAATTTGAAAAGTTGAAGGAAAGGAATGAGAAACTATCTCAAGCCTTGAAGAAGACTCTTTGGGAAAGGAGTGATGGTCGCCTGGACATTGAGAGATTGTAAAAGCTCAGGGTTGAGCACCTTGCCAAAATTGAAAAGACAGAAGACTACATAAGGAAAGCAAGGGCTGGGGAACAGATATTGAAGAATGCCTGTAAAGAGGCCAAGATTCAGAAAGCTAGGGATGAGCACTATCTGCAAGAGAGCCAGGCTAGGTGGGTCAGGATCACCGAAGCCCGTGCACAAGAAGACCAGAAGACTCAAGCCAAGATTGAACAGCTAGAGGCTAATGAGAAGAAGCGGCATGAAGCTTTGTTGGCAGCTCAGAGGGAGATATCAGAGTTGAAGCTTAGAGCAGGGTTGAAGAGATCAAAAGACCAGGACAGGCATAAGAAGCTGACTACTACCATTGCTACCAGGAACCTCCTCATTAGGACCATTACAGAGCATCTAGCTGGTCCAGTGACTGAGGCACTTCTGAAGGAGGTCAGGGAAGATGAGTTTGAATTGGATGTCTGATTTTTCTTTGCTTGTTGTTCTTTCCTTTGGATGTACTTTTCCTTTTGTTGTATTTTGACCCTCCATGGGCATGTATTGTAAAACAAACTATGTATTGTTCATTATTTGTAATATATTTAGTTTGTTTTCATTTGGGCTTTCTCTCAACAACATCAAGCATCTTCCTCGAGGTCTGGAAAGGTCAAAACCAAGAACCAAACCGGATACCTTGGAAAACAAATAAGCATATTGCATTGCATACTAACTTTCTCTTTGTTTTGTAGGTTTTTGTTATTATTATTGTTTCTAACTTTGTTGTGACCCTAGGAAACATTGCTCGTCGCTGAGTGTTCCCCGTCAACCGCACGCACCGGTACCCGACTCGTGGCAACCTTCCCGACATTCAAATGGAGCAGGTACAGCAGGACCTGAATGAGGTCAGAAATCAGATGGCAAATGAGAGAGTAGAGATGAGAAACCATATGTCTCAATTCATGGTTGACATGTCATGACTGGCTTAGCCCAGAGCCAAGAAAGACTGAGAGAGCTGGTGGAAAGACAAACACCCGAGGAGCCTCATCTTGGAACAGGGGGAACCGGCAACAATGAACGGGGGAAACCGCGTATTGACCCACCAGAATACGAACCCCATATGAATCCAGAAGTTAACATCCCAAGGAATGTTCAAGGTAATACTGCTGGGGGCAGAATCCTGCAAGAGGATCCCCAAGAGGAACAGTTTACTGTTATAGGGGCTGGAGATGAGGTATATGATAGAAGATTAGATGAAATAGCCGAAAAGTTAAAATCTTTGGAATCTCAGAATTCATTGGGTTTTGACGTGATGGATATGGGACTAGTAGATGGGGTGAGGATTCCCCACAAATTCAAACCCCCATGCTTTGAGAAGTATAATGGTACCTCCTGTCCGCGTACTCATCTGCAATCTTTCTTGGGGAGGCTCAAAGCTTATACCATGGATGAGAAGTTATGGATGTTCTACTTTGAAGACAGTCTGACTGGAGCTTCAAGAGAATGGTATTCGCATTTGACTAGGGCCACCATAAGATGTTGGAAGGACTTGGCCGAGGCTTTTATTCGGTAATATCAGTACAACCTGGACATGGCTCCCAATAGAACTCTTCTAATGGGCATGTCTCAGTCCTCTAGAGAGAGTTTCCGGGATTATGCTCATAGGTGGAGACAGCTTGCTGCTGCTGTCCAACCACCCATGTTAGAAAGAGAAATGGCTGACATGTTCATGAACACATTGCAAGGGACTTATATTGATAGACTTGCTGCTTTCTCCTCTACCAGTTTTGCTGATGTGGTTATAGCTGGTGAGAGAATTGAGAGTCTCTTGAAGATGGGTAAAATCTCCGACAATGGTGCAAGTTCCTCCAGCAACCCCAGAAAACCCTTTGCAGGACCCCGAAGGACGGGTGAAACTAATGCCATCCATGCAGGCAGGGGCAGGCCCCAGTATTCTCACAGGTCAGTAGCAGCTGTTACCATCCCAGCTCCAGTTCCACAACAACCTTTATATCCTCAACAACAACAACATCACTATCAACAACCATCTCATTTTCCGCAACAGAGAACCTACAACAGCAACAATAGCAACCAACAGTAGTGTCCCTTTCAACAGAGGCCATCTCAGGCATATAGGGTGATTGACCCTATCCTTATGCCTTATGCTGCTTTATTGCCACAACACCTGAAGCTCAATTTGGTTGAGTTAAGGACGTTGGCACCACCAGATCCTCTCAATCTCCCAAAGAATTATGATATCAACGCCAGGTGTGCCTTTCACTCTAACGCACCTGGTCACAATACTGAGAAATGCAGAGCATTACAGATGAAGGTTCAGGATTTGGTTGATTCTAAAGCCCTCAACTTCGCACCTCCTCCGAACGTCAACAGAAATCCTATGCCTAATCATGGTGGGCCTAGGATTAATGCCATTGAAGAGGACCAACCATCTACATTAATTGATAATGTGGCACAGATTCAAACACCACTGGCTGAAGTCAAAGTTCAACTTTTAAGATGCCAAGTGTTCCCAGGCTGTGGGGCCTGATGTGAATTGTGTAAGACAGCTAGTAATGGTTGTGAGAAGCTAAGGATTGGCATAGATGGCCTTATCCAAGATGGGATTTTGCAAATTACTTCAACAGCTCCTGCAACAACTCTTGTCCCCACAACAATGGAATCTCCTACAACACCAACAATCCTTCTTTCAACAGATTCTCCTACAACAGCAACAACAATCATTCCTACTGATTCATCAACATCACCAGCAATTACTCCGTCCATCACTTCAACAAGTCAAAATTCAACAATTGTTTCTTCTACAACATCAGCATCCATTTTATTGACAGAATCTTCTACAACGCCATCAAAAATTAATGAAGATGTCTCAACAGTGACAATCTACTATGACCCATCAAATGTTCCTCCCAGCAGCAATTTCCAACAACAAACTGTGGCACCTCCTGCCAGATCTCCGGTCACCATTTACTATGATCCGCACACCATTACAGTACCTTCCTTTGCAGCAATCAGCCTATTTACCATTACGGTACCTGGGCCTGTTCCTTATGAAAGCAGTAATGCCATACCTTGGCACTACCGCTCTGATCTCTACTGCAATGGGGAGAAAATCACTCTGGATTCATCAACCTCTTCACCGCAAATTGATAATGTTGGGGGAGGCGGAGTCTTCACCAGAAGCGGACGCCTTTTTGCCTCACAAACACAAAGACCTAATGCTGAAGAAGAAGCTGCTGCTAAAGCAAAAGGAAAGAGTGTGGTATCTGAAGAACCATCTGCTAAGGAAACTCAGAAGACATCTTTTGAACAAGATGTAGACGAGTTCATGAGAATCATAAAAAGGAGTGATTACAAGGTGGTGGACCAGCTTCACCAAACACCCTCCAAAATCTCCATATTATCACTGTTAATGTGTTCTGAAGCTCACAGGAACGCATTGTTGAAAGTCCTGCACGGAGCATACGTACAGGAGGAGATTACGATTAATCAGTTGGAAACCGTGGTTGCAAATGTCAACACCAATCATGGACTGGGCTTTACGAATAGTGATTTAACAACAGAGGGGCGCAACCATAACAAGGCTTTGCATATCACCTTGGAATGCAAGGGTGCTGTTCTATCTCATGTATTGGTGGACACGGGGTCTTCCCTCAATGTCCTACCAAAGAAGGCCTTAGTGAAGCTGGAGTATGATGGCTTGGAATTACGTCCGAGTAATTTGGTGGTGAGAGCATTTGATGGCTCTAAAAGATCAGTGCTTGGGGAGATTGATCTGCCTGTGTTGATTGTCCCACAGACCTTTAAAACTACCTTCTTTGTGATGGACATACAACCGGCCTATAGCTGTCTGTTGGGTAGACCCTGGATCCACGCCGCTGGCGCTGTTACGTCTACCCTTCACCAGAAGTTAAAATTCGAGTGGGAAGGCCAAATCATCACCATCTGTGGGGAGGAGGACATCTTTGTTAGCCAGCTGGCTACATATAAGTACATAGAAATGGATGGGGAGATCCATGAGACCATGAGTCAAGGGTTTAAGGCCCTTAATATTAATGAAGCATCTGCTATGTCTGGGACTTCTATCACATCATATCAATAAGCCCGGAAGGTTGTTGAGGAGGGTACCGCTCAAGGCTGGGGAAAGTTGCTGCCAGTTGAAAAGAAAGAAGACTGATTCGGGTTGGGTTACAAACCAACTCGACAAGATCAACCAGAGGTTGCAAAGGAGCCCAAGTTTTTCAGCGGGGGAATGCTAACCCCGGATGCTATGAATAGTTTGGAAGATGAGTCAGAAGACGAGCGCAACCTGGAAAACTGGATACGTCCAAGGGTCCTGGGGAACCATGTCTCAAACTGGTCTTTCCAGGAAATTATAAGAGTTACTCCGGCAGAGTAATTATTATTTCCTGTCTTTAAGCATGCATCAAGTCCTACATCTTGCCCAAGATGTCAGGGCTCATTTTGTAATCGGGCCATCTTGTATTTTGTGCAAACAATCAATTAATGAATATCAGGACATCTTTTGCAAATGAGTCTCTTTTTTCTCGTTCACTGTTTTTCATTTTTCATTTTTTGTACAAAAATAAAATGGCAATGTTTTTCAAGATAATAACTTCATTTTCACTTTTTCTAAACAAGATAAAACTGATCACTAAAATGAACAAATCTAAACCCTTGCAGAGAGTGCCCTCCAGACTGCACCGACAACAACATCGCTATGACTTCGTATGACTTTGACAATCCAATTAATCAAGCCGATGAAGGGGTTGAAGAAGATTATTAGATACCTGAAGAACTAGCCAGGTTGTTGAGACAAGAGGAGAAGGTCATCACTCCTCATCAAGAGGAAGTTGAGACGGTTAATCTTGGTACAAAAGAAGACCTGAAAGAAGTGAAAATCGAGGACCGTCTGCAAGATTCAGTGAAGGAGCAACTTATTGACATGCTTCGGGAGTATGTGGATGTTTTTGCCTGGTCTTATCAGGATATGCCAGGTCTGGACACCGACATTGTCATGCACAAGCTGCCTCTAAAAGAAGACTGTCCTCCAGTAAAACAGAAGTTGCGCCGTACTCGTCCAGATATGACAATGAAGATAAAAGAAGAGGTACAGAAACAGTGGGACGCCGGTTTCCTTGCTGTGACTAGTTATCCACCGTGGGTTGCTAACATTGTACTAGTGCCTAAGAAAGACGGCAAAGTAAGGATGTGTGTGGATTACCGGGATCTGAACAGAGCCATCCCGAAAGATGACTTCCCATTACCTCACATTGATGTATTGGTCGACAATACGGCTCAGTTCTCGGTGTTCTCCTTCATGGATGGATTTTCAGGATATAACCAGATCAAGATGTCACCTGAAGACATGGAGAAGACAACTTTCATCACACCCTGGGGCACATTCTGTTATAAGGTGATGCCATTCGGACTGAAGAATGCTGGTGCTACTTATCAACGGGCTATGGTAACATTATTCCACGACATGATCCATAAAGAAATTGAATGTTATGTGGATGACATGATTGCCAAGTCCCTCACAGAAGAAGACCACCTGGTGAATCTGTCGAAGCTATTCAAGCGTCTAAGGAAGTACCAATTGAAGTTAAACCCCAACAAATGCACATTCGGGGTGCGATCCGGTAAGTTGCTGGGTGTCGCTCCCACCAAATGAGGCTAAGTCAAATGGGGTACAGACGCGAATGGTCGGCGAAAGGGAGAAAACACACAAGGGTGAACTGAAAAGAAAAGAGTTGCCAGCTAGGCATTTTTATCCCGAAGGAAAGGTAATGCTGCATAGACCTAAGAAAAGATGGACAAGACGGTCGCGAACCAGAGAGACTGAGAAAGGGGGTTAGTTACAACCTGAGAAGGTATTAGCACCCAGATTGTCCGCCGTAATCGACGGGATCCACGCTTGAAAGTTTGTGTTTAAAGGGGTAGTGTCAGTGCTATTTTGTGTGCAAAAGCTGGAAAAGAATGCAAGTGCCAGTGCTGGAAAGAAGTGTGAAGTGAATAAAAGAAGTGTCAGTGCAAGGAAAGAGTGCAAAGCTCCAAAACTATGAGGCTTAAAGAATAATGCTGGAAGAGGGGGAATATACAGAGACTTTTGTTCGATAACAGTTAAGTTATGCCTACGTATCCTCTCGTGCAATGAGGAAGTCAGAACACCGTAGTTCGACTCAAAGAGACTGAAAGATAAATTGACTTGTGAACTGCTTACTTATCTATGCTCAAGTGTATGACCTGTCTGGCTCAGGTGCAAACTGTATTGCATTAGACGGAAGAAGCAAGTTCTCGTGTATGAGTGAATGAGATGAGAAAAGAATCCCGAAGGAGACGATTATTGTTTGTTTTTGGTGTTTTCAATCTTTTATTGCCTTTGAAGTTTGTCATAAGAAAATGAGCTTAAGCCTAACCCAAGGGTTAGTAAACTCATCACATCTTCCCTCTGATTAGGGGTAATGAGAATACTTTAAGTATGAAGTAAACACCTCACACTTAATCCCCCTGATGTAGGATTAAGATCATTAACTTACTTGCATTTATTTAGATGTTTTTTTTGGAGCTTTTGTTTAGTGTTAAGTAATGAGTTTAAGCCATAATCAAGGATTTAATGAACTCATTACACCATCCTAATAGAAGGATAATAGATGAGAACATTTAAGCTGAGAAAGGCTCCTCAACTTAATCCATGATTAGGGATTAACCTCATGACAGAACAAAACCTTTATTGAATGGATTTTAGTTAATGGTAAGATTAAGAAATGGATTTTATGGTTTGTAAGACAACTTGAGGGGGACTTGTCCATTAACACTAGGGTTAGTCCTTCTTAACCAATTAAGGAAGAATTAGAACCCTGATGCAAGGCCCAAGTTACAAGCTTGATGTCTTAGTGGTTATTAAGTGGATTGATTAAAAGAGTTAAACACATTAAGGGTTTAACACTTAGGATTAAAGTTATACACTCCATCCTAATAGAAGGATACAGGCATAACCTTAATCACAAAGCCTTAAAACCTTTAAGGTTTAGTCCTTGATTAAGAGATGAGAAGAGGAGACTCAAAGATGACACAAAGGCAAAACTAATGGGGGGACTAATAAAACCCTAATTGTGATCATGCTTGGGGGTTCCTAGGGTTTATGAGGCTTGTAAGAGATCTTCAAGAGAAAAGCCACCAAGGAAGAAGCAGATGAAAGGAGGAAGAAACAGAAGAAGCAAGACAACTTACTTCACTTAAGAAGATAAGTTGCTTGAAGAAAGAAAAGGGAGAAAGAGCATGAATGAGCAAGCTCACTAAAATACAAAAGAAAAATGCAGCAATGAATGCATAAAGAGATGAGGAGAGATTATGAGAAGTGAAGGCAAATTCACTTCTCAAACACTTACCACCTGAAAAGTTAGCAAAAGGAAACGAGATGAAATGAAAATGAGATGAGATGCAAGGATGCAAACCAAAACCAGAAGCATATACAAGATGTAAATGATTCTAAGGGATGATGCAAAGGTATGTCATGAAGTGTGGATGATCATACAAGTCATGAATATGCAAATGATACATGTAAGAAGCATGAAAGTTCATGAATGCATATGACATCAAATGAAAGAAAAAGCATGGCAAATGAAGGATGCAATGATCAAACATGATTGCAATATGTCTTAAGATGCCTTAGAAGTCATGTGAATGCATAAAATGTCATGACAAGTTCATGTATGCAAGCATATGGAAGATGGATGCAAATGAAGGCAAAAATTAGGGTTTATACATAACATGCAATACAAAATTCAAAACCAGGAGCAAATGACATGATAAAAAATTGAAAATGGGATCAAGGGTACCCTAAACCTATACAAGTTCATTGCCCAAAGGGGGAGACCTAACTCTTAACCTAAAAGAAGTTATGATTTTCTCAAGTTGGCTAGGGTTTTAAGGCACTTTAAAAGGAAAAATGCACAACAAATTGAAAATTAAAGATAAATTCAAACCAATTTTATCCTAGAAACTACATGATATGAAGAATGCAATGCAAAAAGAACCATCATCAAACTCCTCATGGTTAGGCAGAAAGGATTTTTGTAAGTTAGGGCAAAAATATTGACTTTTTAGAACCCTAATTCCAAAGAAAAATGTCAAAATAGGTCAAGAACCAAAAAGAAATTTGTTTGAAGAGTTTGATAATGTCTCTAAATGTATCATGATGCAATGTGATTTTTTTGGTGATTTTTGGAAACTTAAATACTATTTTAATTAATTAATTCTCATTAACTAATTAAAATAAACATTTAAATATTTTAAAAATACGAAATGCAAAAAAAAAAAAAAATTATTTTCAGAATGAGAAAAATATTTTAAGACATGATGCAAAAAATGAAATTTTTTAGAAATGTTTTACTATTTTTAATAAAATGTGGAAGAAAATGCAAATAAAATAAAATTAAAATGAATTAAAATGAAAGTCAGCAGATCCAGTGGCCCAGATTCAAACTCAAAAGGGAGGGAATTGACCAGCGCGCGCAAATGGACGGCCCAAATTCAAACTACGCTAATTATGTCATTAACCCTAATCTGAACCCTAATTACATTCAGGTGACCGGAACAGTGTTCCGGTCATCTTCTCCGGCTAGCTCCTCACTCAATCTCCCTCAATACGCAACCCCAAGACCCCTAAAGCTCCAGAAATGATCCTCTCCTCAACCCCAACAAGAATCAACCACCAAAAATCATTTATTCATCATCAAAATCATGAATCAAGGCAAAACGGAAAACATGGCAGAAATTTCAGAAGCTCGTGAAATGCTTATTTCTTAACTATTCTCAAAAGTAAAGACATCATGGTGATCAGTGAAACATGTAGAATCATTCTATAACATAAAATAAGAGTTCTGGAAAAATAAATGCCATGGCTACCTGAGCTTGAGCTTTTGAAACAGGAGCTTTCTGCCCAGTTCTTTGCCTCAAATCCACTCCAATGATTCCCCCCAAGAGATTGTGATGCTTGGTTGGAGTTTAAATGGACTCAAGAAGAAGTTGGCAGAAGTTCAGTTTGTGAAATGTCAAAATCGTGTTTTTGATTCTGAAGGTTTTAAGGTAAAATGAAAGGTGGGAAATGATCAGGGATGTTTATGGAGTTGAATGGTGGAAAAAGTTTGAAGGTTTGATGGTTCAGTTAAGGGATTTGAAGGCTTTTGCAATTTTGGGGATTTTTGAGTATGCTGTCTATTCTCAAGCTTCAGGCTGCAATGTTATGTGCTTTTGCTTGGTTTTGATCCACATAATGAAATGTGATAGGTCAGAGAGTGGGTGCTGGCCTATGTTGATTGGTATGGGCAAGTTGCCAAAATGTCAAAAGTTGGTGTACTTGAGGTATGGGCTCATGGCAGGCTGGTTTAGGGGCATGGCTCGAGTCAGCCAGCTTCAAGGAGGTCCATGGAAAATGATTTAGTGAGTTGGCTCAAGTGGATGAGGAGATTTGGATCATTTTGTACAACTTTGGCCCCTTTTGAATTTCTTGAAGTTTAAGGCATGGAACTTGAGAAATCTTTGGGCCATTCTGAATTTTAAGTCATGTATGATGCTTGTGTAATGCTTAGACATCAATTAGAAGTCACAAATTGCCTTGGTACAAGAATTTGCAAGTTTCCCTCTTTGGCACATAAGTGAAAATTAAGTGATTTTTCCCAACTTTGACAAACCATAACTTGAGTTCTAAAATGAATTAGATCAAGTTCTTGTACTTTTTCAAAATGGAATGATCCAATCTACAACTTTCATGACCAATAATTTTTCATTTGAAGCATTTTTGAATCAAAAAGAGGAGGTTGAAAAACTTTCCCAAAATGGTAATTTTGCATTACAAGTCACTTTCCCAAAAGGGCAACTTTGCAAATAGCTTGAAATTCTTCAATTTTGTGAACTTCTAACTTCTTCTAAGATCAAATAAAGATCATATACACCCAAAATGATGGAGAAGACCCTTTGGATGGGTGATTGGGGGCCTCAGATGCCCTGATTTTGCACTGACTTGCTCAAGAAGTCATTTATTGATCAGATGCCTTCCCCATTGAATTCCTTCATGAAAATTGGTATGCATGATCCTTATAACATATAGAGACCAATAGAAACAAGAATGACCAAAAAATTTGGAGTTATGGCCTCTGAAACCAAAACCCTAATTTTAGGTCATCTGTGCAGTTAAGCTTGGCTCTGCTTCCATGCCTTTCTCAGTTCTTGTGATTTTCTGACTTTCTTGATCTTGGGAGGATAAAATATGATGCTTGAACATACATGGACCCTCTTGAGAAGATTGAAGACCTTTGGGGTTGCTCAGATAGCATAGGGATTGCTCAGATCACAAACCCTAGATGCAGATGACCAAGAACCAATGCAGTGAAGCAAAAATGTAATATGAGATGATATGATTGAACTTATGCTAATGAAAAGAATCACAAGCCATGGTGAAATGAGTGAGGGCAAATTTGGGGTGTTTACACTGGGATTTATTGTAAGTGAGAAGGGGATTGAAGTTGACCCTAATAAAGTCAAAGCCATCCATGAGATGCCTGCACCAAAAACTGAAAAAGAAGTTCGGGGTTCTTGGGTAGATTGAACTACATATCAAGGTTCATATCTCATCTTACAGCAACCTGTGAGCCCTTGTTCAAGTTGTTGAGAAAAGAACAAACGGTCAGGTGGAATGAAGACTACCAAAGGGCTTTTGATAAAATCAAGGAATACTTACAAGAGCCTCCAATCCTTATGCCTCCAGTTGAAGGAAGACCTCTAATAATGTACTTGACAGTATTAGAAGAGTCAATGGGGTGTGTGCTGGGCCAGCATGACGAATCTGGTCGAAAAGAGTATGCAATTTACTACCTAAGCAAAAAGTTTACCGACTGTGAACAACATTATTCACTGCTCGAGAAAACTTGTTGTGCTTTAGCGTGGGCTGCTCGCCGACTATGGCAGTATATGTTGACCCACACTACCTTATTGATCTCAAAGATGGATCCAGTCAAGTACATATTTGAGAAGCCAGCACTTACCGGACGGGTTGCAAGATGGCAAATGATTCTCACAGAATATGACATTCAGTACACATCTCAAAAAGCCATCAAAGGCAGTGTATTGTCTGATTATCTTGCTGAGCAACCCATTGATGATTACCAGCCTATGAGATTTGACTTCCCTGATGAAGAAATCATGTTCATAAAAGCAAAAGATCATGAAGAGCCTATTCACACTGAAGGGTCTGACCCAGAAGAAGAACGGACAATGATGTTTGATGAGGCTGTTAATATGAATGGTCGTGGTGTTGGTGCAGTACTCTTTACACCTAAGGGAGTTCACATGCCTTTCTCGGCAAAGCTCACTTTTAACTGCACTAACAACGAAGCTGAATACGAAGCTTGTATTATGGGTCTTGAGGAAGCCATTGACCTCAGGATCAAGACTTTAACTGTATTCGGAGATTCAACTCTGGTAATCAATCAAACCAACGGCAAATGGTATACTCACCAGGAGCATCCGATACCTTACCGGGATTATACGAGGAGATTACTGACTTTCTTCACCACAGTCAAACTTGAATATATCCCTCGAGATGAAAATCAGTTTGCAGATGCTCTGGCTACTATTTCATCCATGATCAAAGTTCAAGCTGCCAACTTTGTGCCTCGGATTTCAGTATCCCGACTTGACAGACCAGCGTACGTATTCTTAGCAGACCTTGCTAAAGATGATAAGCCTTGGTTCTATGACATCAAATGCTTCTTGGAGGATCAAACATACCCACCTGGGGCATCATCCAATGTCAAGAAGACATTAAGAAGGCTAGCTGGTAGTTTCTTCCTGAATGTTGATGGTTCCTTGTACAAGAGAAACTTTGATATGGTACTTCTCATATGTGTTGATAAGACAGATGAAAACTTGTTGATGCACGAGGTGCATGAAGGATCTTTCGGTACCCATACTAGAGGACATGCAATGGCTAAGAAATTGTTAAGATCAGGCTACTACTGGATCACAATGGATGCAGACTGTTGTGCTTATGCCAGAAAGTGTCATAAATGCCAGATTTATGCAGATAAAGTGCATGTGCCTCTGAATCCTTTGAATGTGATGTCTTCACCTTGGCCCTTTGCCATGTGGGGCATTGATATGATTGGCAAGATTGAACCGACTGCTTCAAATGGCCATAGATTTATCCTAGTAGCCATTGACTATTTTACCAAGTGGGTTGAAGCAGCTTCGTATGCAAATGTCACCAGGCAAGTGGTAGCCCGATTCCTGAAAAGAGACATCATCTGTCGGTATGGAGTGCCTGAGCGAATCATTACTGATAATGGTTCCAACTTAAACAACAAAATGATGGCAGAACTGTGTCGGGACTTCAAGATTCAACATCACAACTCTTCTCCTTACAGGCCAAAGATGAATGGCGTTGTTGAGGCAGCTAACAAAAACATTAAGAAGATTGTGCAGAAGATAGTGGTCACCTATAAAGACTGGCATGAAATGTTACCATTTTCCTTGCATGGGTACCGTACGTCAATCAGAACATCCACTGGGGCAACACCGTATCAGCTTGTGTATGGTATGGAGGCAGTCCTACCTGTTGAAGTTGAATTACCCTCCTTGCGGGTACTGATGGATGTCAAATTGAATGAAGCAGAATGGGTCCGATCCCGATACGAACAACTGAATCTGATCGAAGAAAAAAGATTAGCTGCAATCTGTCATGGGCAGTTATATCAGAAGAGAATGAAGAAAGCCTTCGATCAGAAAGTCAGGCTTCGGGAATACCAAGTAGGGGATCTTGTGCTGAAAAGACTCCTTCCTCCTCATACAGACCACATGGGCAAGTGGACTCCGAATTACGATGGTCCATTCATAGTAAAGAAGGTTTTCTCTGGTGGAGCACTAATGCTCAGTACAATGGATGGTGAAGACTTTCTGTCCCATGTGAATTCAGATGCAGTTAAAAAATACTTTGCATAAAATGACCCGCTGGATATAAAAACGGAATGTAAATCCAGGCAAAAATAGGGCATCCCGACGAGTCAAAAACAGAATAAAAGACTCGGGCAAAAATAAGGGAAAATAATAAAAAATGTACACCCGCTAAGTTGAAAAGCCGCATTGGACAGCTCAGGCAAAAATGGGTATCCCGGTGGATTGAAAACTCGAAAGGGCGATCCACGCAAAATAAGGGAATAAGCGAATAACTGCATTCTGAATTCGTCTGTATTAGTTATAACATGGCAAGCTTCTAAAGGTTTAAAGCATCAGTCAGAATCAGCCTTCTTCAAAAAGCAAGATGAGAAGAACGTCAATGTCATACAAGTCATAGCAAAAGGGAAGCACACTGAAGCGTCATCAACATTGCCAGCACCTTTTTGTTTCTCAATTTGTAACAATCTCCTCATTTCGGGGGATCTGTTTCTTTGACTGTACTTGCCTATTCAAGGCACACAAATTAATAAAATCAGATTTTCAATCACATTCCGTCCCGTACACTTTATTTCATTTGCAAAATGTCCGATATC
Source organism: Lathyrus aphaca (assembly GCA_963966055.1). Classification (NCBI taxonomy): domain Eukaryota; kingdom Viridiplantae; phylum Streptophyta; class Magnoliopsida; order Fabales; family Fabaceae; genus Lathyrus; species Lathyrus aphaca. Next base: position 529,808,916 of record OZ014524.1, read on the forward strand.
CTTGCTATAGCGTTTGCATAAATACAGATGCATCTTTTCTAAATTACATGCTTGCAGAAAATGTATTTGCTCTCAGAAATATCTAAATCCTATGACGGAATCCAGTAAGGGATACCTCGAGATACTTGTGCATTCCTTTTGTCATAACAGGATTGCAGGTATTAAACGCGCAACATGGGGCATGAAAGGTATTCCCCAGCAAGCTGCCAAATCATTATTCCCTCAGCACATCCTTCAAACAGTTTCAGAAGTGTTTTCTCCCCATCAGAGTTGCTAGACATCACTTCTCCAGCACTTTCTCCAGAGCAGCATCATAAGGGACTCATTTCCCCAGCTAAATTCATCATCCTCGGCAGGATCCCCATAGAAATCTCTAGGAAGGTCGTTCAGTGTTCATTCCTCCCCAGCCAAGTGCTAGACAGGGAACCATCTTCCCACAGAGCTCCAGCCTCTCCAGAAGAGCAATGAATGAAGATCTCGCGACAAAGTGACGAAAGCTTTCACAACCCCAGTTGGGCTCCTCATTATAATAGGTCTATCAGTGTTCTGTTTCCCCAAGCAGAATCATCTGTATCAGATCTACCAATGATCTCACCCCCAGTTGGGATATTCTTTCAAAGCAGATTAGTCGGAGATTTCCACAGCAGCGGGATCCGAATCTCGGATCGGTATCTTTTTGCATAATCATGGCATTCGCATCATAAATCACCTCAGAGTGTAGCATTCCGTCTAATACGGAGCGTTACGGAAAAAATAAAACATATTGCATAATCATAAGCCATGTTTTGAATCAAACACCTGTATATACCAACATTCCATCTGCAATATATACAAAGACTCACAGTCCCAACAGAGAGCCAAAGCGCCTCCTTTGCACTCACAAGTACATATATATACTCTTTCTTCGACACCCGTCCGTGTCATTTTTTTTCCCTGCAGATATAAACCGCATACAGATATATCTATACACTCTTTGGACACTTGTCCGTGTCACCATTCCCCAACACAGTTGCCCAAACACTTATTATAAACCAAACACTTGTTTATAATACACTTCTTTCGACACCCGTCCGTGTCATTTTATCCCCACAGATCACCAGAATATCTTTTACACTCATAAGTTCATAACTTACACACTTCCTCTTATGATACTCGTCTGTGTCATATTCTCCCCAGCATGTTGAACACTCGTTTGTGTCTCACTCGTACTTACTCTTTACTCATACAGATACTCGTCCGTATCTTGTATACACCACTTATCTTTTCCCAGATTCAACACTCGTCCGTGTTCTTTGTTAACCAGTTGGTACGCGTCCGTATCATCATCTCTGAACATGCATCAGCATTTGTTTCTACCGATACTCGTCCGTATCATAGTCTTAAGGATGCCCGTCCGCGTCTTTAATCTATACACAGTGTCAAACACTTATCCCTTCCCTTTCTTTAATGTAGAAACTCGTCTGTATCTACCATTCCCCAGAAGAATCCCCAGTAAAAAGCAAATTTCTCTGACATTCGTCCTATGTCATGATACCTTTCGGCAGCCGTACCATGCCAGGTGATCGTCCTTCACCTTTGGATGATCGTCCCTCATCCCTTTCCCCCAGCGGAGTCTCCATTATTGGAACCCTTTTATATCAGGAATTCGTCCTATGTCGTGATATTTTCGTCCCCTGCTAGGTGATCGTCCTTCACCTCTTGATGATCGTCCTGCATCATTTTATCCGATGGTCGTCCCCATCGTTGAATTTGTTATCTGACATTTTTTCCTATGTCGTGATATTTTAGCAGTCGTCCCCTGCTAGGTGATCGTCCTTCACCTCTTGATGATCGTCCTTCATCATTTTATCCGATGGCCTTCCCCATCGTTGATTTTGTTATCTGACATTCGTCCTATGTCATGATAAACCCCGAGAGCAGCTGTACCCTGCTAGGTGATCGTCCTTCACCTCTTGATGATCGTCCTTCATCATGCTTATCCGATGGCCGCCCCCATCTTCGACTCTTTCTATCCGACATTCGTCCTATGTCGTGATACTTTCGGCAGTCGTACACTGCCAGGTGATCGTCCTTCACCTTAGATGACAGTCCCTCATCCTTATCCCCAACAGAGCAGTCGTCCCCTGCTAGGTGATCTTCCTTCACCTTTTGATGACCGTCCCTCATCATTTATTTCAATTAACCTGATGGCCGTCCCCATCATTGACTTTACCTTTTAATACCCGGAGAATCTTGTTACTTAACCTGACGGCCGTCCCCATCGTGATTCTTTATTTGCCCAGCATGTCGGTCGTCCCCGTCATTGCTTTATCCCCAGTAGTCGTCCTCTGCTCGACGGTCGTCCTCCGTCGCCCACACTTTATAAACATAATTTACTTCCTTATATAATCTATATCCCTTTTCTTCTTCATACCCAGTGAGTGCAAATTTTGGATTGTCTTTGGTATTCAACCACAAGTTATCTTGTTTGCCTGCTAAGCCGTCGCTTACATCCTGCACAGCTAACTCATGCTTGAATAGGGGCAGCTGTAAACACCCCAAATTTGCCCTCACCAAGTTCACACCATGGCTTATGATCTTTTCATTTGCATAAGTTCAATCATATCATATCATGTTGCATTTTTTCTTCACTGCATTGGTTCAAAGTCATCTGCATCTAGGGTTTGTGATATGAGCAATCCATGAGCTATCTGAGCCACTCCAAAGGTCTTCAATCATCTCAAGAGGGTCCATGTATGTTCAAGTATCATATTATATCCTCCCAAGATCAAGGAAGTCAGAAAATCATAAGAACTGAGAAAGGCATGGAAGCAGAGCCAAGCTTAACTGCACAGATGACCTAAAATTACGGTTTTGGTTTCAGAGGCCATAACTCTAAATTTTTTGGTAATTCTTGTTTCTATTGGTCTCTATATGATATAAGGATCATGCATACCATGTTTGATGGAAAAATTAATTGTGGAAGTCATTTGATCATTGGGTAACTTCTGGAGCAAGTCAGAGCCAAATCAGGGCATCTGAGGTCCCCCAACATGGAACCAAAGTGGTATTTTCATCAAAATGAAGTTATATGGTCTTTATTTGATCATTTAAGTACTTGGAAGTTCACAAATTTGAAGAAAAGTGGGATAAACAAAAAGTTGCCAAATATGGAAATGACTTGTAATGTAAACTTTCCATTTTGGGAAAGTTTTTCAACCTCCTCTTTCTCAACCAAAAATGCTTCAAATGAAAAATTCTTGGTCATGAAAGTTGTAGATTGGATCATTCCCTTTTCAAAAAGTACAAGAACAAGATCTAATTCATTTTGGAACTTAAGTTATGGCTTTCCAAAGTTGGCAAAAATCACTTAATTTCATGTTTCATGCCAAAAGGGATTTTTTGCAAAACCTCATGCCAAACCATTTTGTGACTTATAAATGACTTCTATGCATCATTATAACTTGCCAAAATCAGAAAGTGCACAAATTCACAAAGATTCATGCCTTGGATCACAAGTATCATAAGTCATTTTTCATGAAATTCACAAAGGGGGGATTCTTGCAAGAATGATTCTTAGGGGTTTGTTTGGTTTCTAATTAATCTCAAAGTGTCATAAAAACATCATATGGTTCATTTTGCTGCAAATTACCCAAGTATTTTCACATGTCCATGACCAAAATCTCAAAATGCAACAAATTGTGAAAAATGCACAACATGTGACATCTCACCATTCATCCATTTCTGATCATTCTAAATCATCCCATGGCCATCCTTGAAGCTAGCTGAACTCAAAGCAGCCCTAAGATAGCTTCTGTCACAGCCCATACTTGAAGTACACCAATCATTGACTTTTTGGCCAATTGCCCCATACCATTCCCACAGTGCATGTCAATTCCTCTGACTCTTTCCAATAGTTTAGGATTAGTTTATGGATCATAAAACAAGCCACACAAGAGCTCAGACCAGACACACAATCAGATTTCACAAAATTGGCCTAAACCTTCATCTCTTCGAAACTCCTTCCACAACCTTCAAACTTAAAATTTTTTTCACCAACAAGTCACATATCATCCATAGAACAAGAATCAACCACCAAAACAACCTGAAACATCACATACACAAACTCTAAAATCTGCTACACCAGAACTGGATTCTCAAAATTAGCCATTCTCAAAGTTTTCTAAGCTTCATTTCATCATCAGGAGGTTCATAGGAGTGGACTTGCATCAAAGGAAAAGCCAGAGAGCCCAGAATCAGAAGATTCAATCTCAGGTATAACTCAAGAACTTTTTTCCCAGAAACTTGTTTTTAAGTTCTTAATCGAATCCTTATGTTGTGCTGATAATCCTGATGTATTTATTTTTCAAAATTGTGGGATATTGAGCATGTATGGGGTCTCTGAAAGTTTCACCCCTAGAAATGTTTTGTTTCGATTTGGTCGTTTGATGAATGATAAATGGATTTTGTTTGGGGATTTAGGTTTAGGGATGCGTGGGGTTCATTTATGGGCAGAAAAAACATGTTTAAGATGCTTAGGGAGGGAGATGGGATTTTGACTCGTCGGAGAAGATGACCGGAACACTGTTCCGGTCACCTGAAAGTAATTAGGGCATAATCCTGTAATTAAGCTAAGTTTGAATTTTGGCCTTTTGATCTTAAGTTACCCGCGCGTATGGACGTCCCAGATCACTTGATTAAACCCAAATCCACCATTTAATTAATTAATTAGGTTTAATTAGTCAGGACAAATCCCAGCCATCCAAAAACGCGCTAGTCAACCATTTCCTTTCAACTTTGAATCTGGACCTTAGGATCTTCATACTTTTCCATTTAATTAATTTTATTTCATTTTCTTTCTATTTAATTTGTGCATTTTATTAAAAATAGAAAAAAGACTTCAAAAATTCTGAAATTTTTTATTAAATCTTTTATTAATTTTCAGAACCCAAAAATATTTTTATTTTTATTTTTTGCATTAAAAAATATTTTTAAATCATTTAAATGATTATTTTTAATTAGTTAATGAGAATTAATTAATTAAAAATACATTTAAGTATTTAAAAATCCCAAAAAAATTCAGAGAGCATTTTCAAACATTTACAAACATTTACAAACTCACAACACAAATTTCTTTTTGGTTTTGATCATACTTTGACAATTTTCATTTGAATTAGAGTTCTTTAATTTGAATATCTTTAACCCTAACTTCAAAAATTCATAACATTTGATCCAAGTTGAGTTTGTGAATGGTCCTTTTTGCATTGTGTTATACATGGTTTCAAGCATCTAAAAACATTTTAGTTTCATTTTTATAATGCATTTTCAATTTGTTTGGCATTTTTCCCTTAGAATCACCCTTACAACCTTAGAAATTTAGGAAAATCATAAGTCTCTTAGGGTTTAGCTTCTGACCTTTCCCTTTGGGAAGTGAACTTGTATAGGTTTAGGGTCCCTTTGATTCCATTTTCAATTTTGTATCTTACGATTTGCTTCTGATTTTGAATTTTGCATCTCATGTTGTGCATAAACCCTAATTTGCATCTTCATTTGCATCCACCTTGCATAAGCTTGCATACATGAACTTGCCATGACATTTTGTGCATCCACATGGCATATAAGACATCTTAGGACATATTGAAATCATGTTTGATCATTGCATCATTAATTTGTCATGTTTTTGTTTTCATTTAATGTCATATGCATTCATGAACTTTCATGCTTCTTACATGTCCCATTTGCATTCTCATCTCTTGTATGAACATTCATATCACTTGGCATGCTTTCATACCATCTCATAACATCATTTGCACCATGAATATGTTTATGACTTTGGTTTTCATCTTTGCATTTCATCTCATTTTCATTTCATTTCATTTCTTTTTGCTAACTTTTCAGGTGGTAAGTGTTTGAGAAGTGAATTTGCCTTCACTTCTCATAATCTATCCTCATCTCTCTTATGCATCATTGCTGCATTTTACTTGTGAATTAGAGTGAGCTTTCTCATTCATGCTCCTTCTTCTCTTTCTTTCCTCAAGAAACTTATCTTCTTAAGTGAAGTAAGTTGTCTTGCTTCTTCTTGCTTCTCCTTCCTTCATCCTGCTTCTTCCATGGTGGCTTTTTCCTTGAAGATCTTCTTGCAAGCTTCATAAACCCTAGGAACACCCAAGCATGATCATAATTAGGGTTTAATTAGTCCCCCATTAGTTTCTACCTTTGTGTCATCTTTTGAGTCTTCTCTTCTCATCTCTTAATCAAGGACTAAACCATAAAGGTTTTAGGGCTTTATGATTAAGGTTATGCATGTATCCTTCTATTAGGATGGAGTGTATAACTTTAGTCTGAAGTGTTAAGCCCTTAATGTGTTTAAATCCTTTAATTAATTCATCTAATAATCACTAAGACATTAAGCTTGTAACTTGGGCCTTGCATTAGGGTTCTAATTCTTCCTTAATTGGTTAAGAAGGACTAATCCTAGTGTTAATGGACAAGTCCCCTCAAATTGTCTTACAAACCATAAAATCCATTTCTTAACCTTATCATTAACTAAAATACACTTAAATAAAGGCCTTGTTATGTAATGAGGTTAATACATAATCTTGGATTAAGTTGAGGAGCCTTCTTCAGCTTAAATGTTCTCATCTATTATCCTTCAATTAGGATGGTGTAATGGGTCCATTAAATCTCTGATTATGGCTTAAACTCATTACTTAACACCAAACAAAAACTCCAAAAACATCTAAATAAATGCAAGTAGGTTAATGATCTTAATCCTACATCATGGTGATTAAGTGTGAGATGTTTACTTCATACTTAAGGTATTCTCATTACCCCTAATCAAAGGGAGGATGTGATGAGTTTACTAACCCTTGGTTTAGGCTTAAGCTCATTTTCTTATGACAAACCCCAAAAAGCAATAAAAAATTTAAAATATCAAAAACAAACAATAATCGTCTCCTCCGGGATTCTTTTCTCATCATCTTCACTCACAAACGAGAACTTGCTTCTTCCGTCTAATGCAAGACAGTTTGCACCTGAGCCAGACAGGTCATACACTTGAGCATAGACAAGTGAGCATTTCATAAGTCAATTTATCTTTCAGTCTCTTTGAGTCGAACTACGGTGTTCTGACTTCCTCATTGCACGAGAGGATACGTAGGCATAACTTAACAGTTATCGAACAAAAGTCTTTGTATATTCCCCCCTCTTCCAGCATTATTCTTTAAGCCTCATAGTCTTGAGCTTCACACTCTTTCCTTACACTGACACTCTTTTATTTCACTTCACACTTTTTTTCCAGCACTGACACTTGCATTCTTTTCCAGCTTTTGCATACAAATAGCACTGACACTACCCCCTTAAGCACAAATTTTTCAAGCGTGGATCCCGTCGAGTACGACGGACAATATGGGTGCTAATACCTTCCCAGGTTGTAACCAACCCCCTTTCTCAGTTTCTTTGGTTCGCGACCGTCTTATCCATTTCTTTCCCAGGTTTATGTAGCATTACCTTTCCTTCGGGATAAAAATTCCTAGCTGGTGACTCGTTTCAGTTCACCCTTGTGTTCTCTCCTTCGCCGACCGTTCGCGTCTGTACCCCTCTTGGCCCTGTGTCATTTGGTGGGAGAGACACCAGGTGACTGACAAAGATGTCTTCTTCTCCACAGATGGTGATAATTTGGCCTTCCCACTCATATTTTAACTTCTGGTGAAAGGTCGATGTTACCGCGCCAGCGGCGTGGATACAGGGTCGACCCAATAAACAGTTGTAGGCAGGCTGTATGTCCATCACATAGAAGGTAGTTTTGAAAACTTGTGGGCCAATCACCATGAGCAGCTCAATTTCTCCGAGAACCGATCTCTTAGAACCATCAAAAGCTTTGACAACTAGGTTGCTCGGACGAAGTGCAAGACCATCATACTCCATCTTGGCTAAAGCTTTCTTCGGAAACACATTGAGTGATGACCCGGTATCAACAAGGACATGAGAAAGTACATCACCTTTACATTCCAAAGTGATATGCAAAGCCTTGTTGTGATTACGCCCCTCCATAGTCAAGTCAGCATTTGTGAAACCTAGTCCATGACTTGTATTGACATTCGCAACAACCGTTTCTAACTGGTTGACCGTGATCTCTTCAGGCACATAAGCTGCATGCAAGACTTTGAGTAGTGCATTCCGGTGAGCCTCAGAACACATGAGCAGAGATAGTATGGTGATCTTGGAGGGTGTTTGGTGGGGCTGATCCACAACTTTGTAGTCAATTCTTTTGATAATCCTCATAAACTCGTCCACATCCTGATCAAAGGACGTCTTCTGAGTTTCTTTTGCAACTGGTTCTTCTGGCTCCACACTTTTTCCTTTTGCTTTGGCAGCAGTTTCTGCTTCAGTATTAACTCTGGGAAACTGTGAAGCCAAAATACGTCCACTCCGAGTGAAGCCTCCGCCTCCCCTGACATTGTCAACTTGTGGTACAGGTATTGAGGAGTCAAGAGTGATCTTCCTTCTGTGACAGTAAAGATCCGAACCATAATTCCAAGGAACGACATTGTTGTTATCATAGGGAATTGGTCCAGGCACCGTGATGGTCACCAAACTAATTGCAGCAGAGGAAGGAGTAGTGATAGTCTGTGGATCATAGTAGATGGTGACAGGAGGTCTGATTGAAGATGGTGCAGGTGCAGGAAGTTGTTGATGAGGGTGTTGCTGAAAGTTGTTGTTGAGAGATTCCGGAACATGGATGGTTGCTGGATCATAGTAGATGGTAACTGTTGAGATGTCGTCACTGGTGGTGTTTGTTGTTGTTGTAGAAGATTTTGTTGGGATAATGTTTGCTGGTGTTGTAGGAGAGATTTTTGTTGCAGTTGTAGAAGATGGAACTGTTGATGTGATTCGCAGGATGCCTTCTCTGATAAGACTGCTAATACCATTCTTCAATTTTGCACAACCATTGATAGAAACTTTGCAATCTTCACAACATGCCTCACAACCCGGAAACACTTGGCACTTCAATAGCTGAGCTTTTACTTCGGCCATTGGTGTTTGAATACTTGCAATGTCATCAATCAGAATCGCTGGTTAGTCCTCCTCAATAGCATTGATCTTTGGCTCACCATGATTTGGTATTGGATTCCTTATGACATTTGGTGGAGGTGCGACATTCAAAGCTTTGGAGTCAATCAGATCTTGGACTTTCATGTGCAGGGCCCTACACTTCTCTATTGAATAACCAGGTGCATTGGAGTGAAAAGCACATCTGGCATTAACATCATAATTCCTTGGAAGATTTAGAGGATCTGGTGGAGCCAAAGTCCCCAGTTTAGTCAGGTTAAGCTTCAATAATTGCGGGAGTAAGACTGCATAGGGAATCAGGATGGGATCGATCACCCTATTAATCTGAGAAGGCCTTTATTGGAAAGGACGTTGTTGTTGGTTGTTGTTGTTATAAGATCTTTGTTGATGTTGAGGATACTGTTGTTGTTAAGGCGATGGAGTAGGGATGGTGACTGCAGCTACTGATCTTTGCAAGTACTGGGGTCTACCTCTATTAACATGTACTGCATTGGTTTCCCATGTCCTTCAAGGTCCCGAGAAGGGTTTCTTTGCATTGCTGGAGCTAGCACCATTATCATAAATATTTCCCATCTTCAGCAAACTTTCAAATTCTCTCTCCCGCTATGACCATGTCAGCTAAACTAGTAGAAGAGAAGGCAGCAAGTCTGTCAATGTAGGTCCCTTGCAAGGTATTCATAAACATATCAGCCATTTCCTTTTCAGACATAGGTGGCTAGACAGCGGCACTGAGTTGTCTCCACCTTTGAGCGTACTCACGGAAACTTTCCCTTAAAGATTGAGACATACCCATCAAGAGGGTCCTATTGGGTGCCATATCCAGGTTGTACTGATATTGGCGTATAAAGGCCTCAGCTAAATCCTTCCAGTTCCTGACAATAGCCCTTGACAAGTGTGAATACCACTCTCTGGATGCCCCGGTTAAACTGTCTTCAAAGTAAAACATCCACAGTTTCTCATCCATGGTATATGCTTTCAATCTTCCCAGAAAAGATTGCAAATGGGTACGAGGACAGGAGGTACCGTTATACTTTTCAAAGCATGGAGGTTTGAACTTGTGGGGAATCCTTACCCCTTCCACTAAGCCCATATCCATCACATCGAATCCCAAAGAGTTCTGGGATTCTAGGGATCTCAGCTTCTCAGATATCTCGTCCAGACGACGGTTATAAGCTTCATCTGCCCCAACACCTAACATTGTAAACTGCTCATCTTGAGGATCTTCCTGCAGAATACAATCTCAAGTGTTCCTTTGTCCATTCCCAAGGATATTAACTTCAGGGTTGTTGTCAATTCCAAACACTACCGGAGTCGTTCGCGGCTGCTCGCGTGCATTGTTACTTGTACCTCCAGTGCCTACGTGGTTATCTTCTGGAGTTTTCCACTCGACTAACTCCCTCTATCTTTCTTGGGTCTGTGCCAGTCTAGTCATCACAACCATGAATTGATTCATCTGAGTCCTCACTTCTGTCCTCATATCAGTCATCTAAGTCCTCACATCTGTCAGATCCTGCTGTAGCTGATCCATTTGTAGACTCGAAAGGTTGTGTCGAGTTGGATATCTATGGATGTGATTGACGGGAAAGACCCTCCTGCGAGCAATATTTCCTTAAACAATCAACAAAGTGAGAAAACAATAACAAAACACCTGCAAAAATGAGGTTAGCATGCAATGTAATATGTCTATTTGTCTTTAGAGGGTATCCGGTTTGGTTCTTGGTTTTGACCTTCCAGACCTCTTTGAAAAGATGAAGATGTTGAAGCACAAGAAGAACCAATCTTACATAAACCAAAGAAGACAAGTGGCATTTCCAAAATACAACAAGTTCATGAGTACAACAAAAACAAAAACTCCCATGGTGAGTTGAAATACAATAATAAGTTATAATACAATCAGTTCATGAATACAATAAAACAAACTCCCGTGGTGAATCAAAATACAATCAAATTAAAGAATACAACAAACAAAATCACCATGGTGAGCTAAAGTACAATCAAATAGATATAAGTAAAGAAAATCAGACATCCATTCCAAAAGCATCCTCCTTGTCTTCCTTCAGGAGAGCATCGGTTACCGATCCAACTGGGTGCTCTATAATGGTTCTGATGAGAAGGTTTCTGGTTGCAATGGCATTTGTTATCTTCTGATTCTTATCTTTTTCTTTGGATCTCTTTAACCCCGCCCGGAGTTTCAATTCTGGGATCTCCTTCTGAGCTGCTAGCAGTGCTTCTTGGCTTCTTTTCTCATTAGACTCTAACTGCTCTATCTTGGCTTGCATCTTCTGGTCTTCTTTCAGACGAGCCTCAGTTATCCTGACCCATCTATCCTGACTCTCCTCCAGATAATGTTCAGCTCTTTCCCTTTGAATCTTTGCTTCTTTACATGCATTCTTCAACACAAGTTCCCCTGCTCGGGCTTTCCTAATGAAGTCTCCAGTCTTCTCAATTTTGGTTACATGCTCGATGCGTAACTTCTCTAACCTCTCAATGTCTAGACAACCATCATTCCTTTCCCAAAGGGTCTTCTTCAAAGCTTCAGCTAGCTGGGTTTTTCTTTCCTTTAATTTTTCAAACTCTTCTAGACTGACTGTGGCTATGGGCTCAACTACTGATGGCCCTGGCACATCCTCCAGGGTGAATAGCATGCGAGTAATCTGTCCTCTGAAGCGTGACCATTCAGTGTACTGAGCAGAGATTATGTTGTTGCATTTCCCCATAATAGTAGTCCCTTTAGTCTGTATGTGGTCCCAAGCTCAGGCTTCTTGTCGGACGACATGATTGTTATGAATGGCACAATAAAAAACTCTGCTAAGTCCTGCTCCTTAGGTGGATGTATCAAGGCATACCCCAACTATCTTTTAAAAAGTAAAGGATTGTAATTGATGCAACCCTTTACTCCAATAAGTGGCACATTTGAGTATTGCCCACAACTTGTTATTATGTCTCGGCCCTTGGTGTTCTGAGTACACCATCTGATATCTTCTGAAGTAAGGGCAATCATCCTCTTAGCCCAATTCCTTGATTGGTGTGGATTCAGGAAAGCTTCTGTCTTCGGCATATGCTTCATCAACCAACTGTAGAAAAGAGGTGCACAACATCTTACCAGTCTTCCTCTCTGTTTCTCATTCCTCTAATGAACTGAGTAATAAAGGTCTCCTAACAAGGTGGGAACCGGGTTCTCTAGCATGAAGATGTGGATGGCGTTCTTGCTTACAAACATAGGCTCATCTGCAAACAAAATGATACCATAAATGCTGAGATCAAGGAGAGCACACACAGTTTCCCAATTCCCTACTGCAGCCTGCCTTGTAGCCCGAGTGATCAAGAAATCCAGATGAAGGCCAGGGATTCCAGCCTTGGAAGTCATGTGCTCATCTATGATAGTTGCCTCCAGGTGTAGTGTTTTGGCTATGTCTTCATTCTTTGGAGGGGTCATTTCAGGGTTGAAAGGAATCCCTCTTCTGATAGGGACACCCAATAGCATAGAGTATTCTTCCAGCAAAGGTCCTATCTGGAAATCTGGGAAAGTGAAGCAACGTAGAGGAGGGTCATAAAACTGAAGGCGGGTGTGAATCATGCTCCTTTGTGATACATCCATGTCCATGATCATGTCCAGGGTTTCACCATAATGCTCTCTGAATAAGGGAACATGATCAGGGGTGATAAGGGCATGTATCTGCCTGATGCCTGCTAGGGGATACTCAAAGAAGTGGTAGGTGATGTTGCTTTTCCTGGTTGAATCCATGTTGAAGATGTGTGTTGAAGGAGATAACTGAAGAGGATAAATGAAGAAGATAGTTGAAGAAGTGTTGAAGCACATAAGCTGAGCAGAAGAACGGTCAAAACCAAACCAAAGGAAGATGGATACCCTGTAAAACAAATAGACAAATGTTAAATGATGCAATATGATGTATGCTTATGATATGCAAGGGTTTATGATCATGTGCTGGATTAACGGTTGCCTTTTGATAGGATCCTTGAGTGTTCAGAGTTTCGGATGGAAGTCTGAGAACCAGTAACTAGGTGGGGGACTCAAATAAAGAGTCAATAATCCAGGGTTTCAAAGAACTAGTCCAAAATAGTACAACCTTAAGAACAAATTCCAGTAGCAAGGTATGTTAAGGTCAAGGGTTCCTGTAAACCTATAAACAACCTAACCCATTCACAGGTATTATTCTAGAACAAGGATCCTCAGATTCAGATCTATTATGAGAAGTTTAAACACTTCTAACCCGGAGGTAAAGTGTTCAACCTAATCATAAAGGGTCCTCCTCTAATTCACCTCAGATGCTGAAGGTCATCTAAAAAAGGTCATCCAGACTTAGCAGGCTTCCCAGATAGCCCTAGCACTACAGGAAATTCGTAGCACAGAGTTCTCAAAAGGAAACCCATGTCTGAACCGTGTTTTCATATTCCCGCACCAGACCGAAATGGAATGGGAAAGAATACAAAACTACTCTAATCCTATGTGTCACTCAAGCCCTTGTGTTGAGCCTTTCTCACTGGAATACCCCTCCAACCAAAGCAAACCAGAAATCCAGCACAATGATATGATAATAATAAATAAAATGCAGAAGGCAGTAAATGAAAGCGATAAAGTAAATGCAATAAATAAAGCTGTACAGGAAGCAATAAATAAAGCAAAAACATAAACACAAATAGCACATAGCACCCCTAATAAACACAAATAAACAAGCGCTAGGAGAAACCCACAAGAGAACCAGAAGCCCTGGTTGCAAAGGTCCCCAGCAGAGTCGCCAAGCTGTCCCTCCCCAGATTTTCATCCCGGTGCAAACGCGAACGGACGAGGCGATGTTAGAGGTTGAGGTTGAATAGAGTCGCCAACTAGGCATTTTTATCCCGAAGGAAAGGTAATGTTGCATAAACCTAGAAAGATATGGATAAGACGGTTGCGAACCAAAGAGACTGAGTAAGGGGGTAGGTTACGACCTGGGAAGGTATTAGCACCCAGACCGTTCGTCGTACTCGACGGGATCCACGCATACCTGATTGTGTTTAAAGGGGAATGGTGTATGTGCTAAACTATGCATAAAAAACTAGGGAGAAAAGGATGTACAGAGTGTGAGTGCAAAAAGAAAGTGACTGCTCAAAACTGAGGCTAAGGAAAGAGAAATTGGGAGGAGGAGAGGGGGGAGACAAAGAGTCTTTTGTTCGATAACTGTTAAGTTATGCCTACGTATCCTCTTGTGCAATGAGGAAGTCAGAACACCGTAGTTCGACTCAAAGAGACCTAGTGTTTTTGTTGTGAACTGCTTTCTTGTCTATGCTCAAGTGTGTGACTCGTCTGGCTCGAGTGCTAACTATCTTGCATGGAAGAAGCGAGTTCTCGTTTTCAGAGTGAATGATGAGAAAAGAATCCCGGAGGAGACGTTTATTGTTTGTTTTTGTGTTTTTAGTTTTATTTTTTATTTTTTGGTGTTTTGCATAGGATAATGAGCTTAAGCCTTAATCAAGGGTCGTAAACTCATTATATCACCCCTGATTAGGGATAATGAGTCTACTTAAGTATGAGATGCAAATCTCAACTTAATTGCCTTAATGATGCAGAATTAAGATCATTAACCTACTTGTGATTATTAAGTGTTTTGGATTTTGTTTTGTGTTAAGTAATGAGTTTAATCTCTAATCAGGGATTAGTGAGCTCATTACACCATCCTAAGAGAAGGATAATAGATGAGAACACTTAAGATGAGGAAGACTCCTCAAATTAATCCATGGTTAGGGATTAAAATCATTATATAACAAGCCTTTATTAAAGTGGATTTTAATTAAAAGTGGGATTAAGAAATGGATTTTATGTTTGTAAGACTAAATCTGAGGGGGACTTGTCCATTAAACACTAGGGTTAGTCCCTCTGAACCAACATGTAGAGATGTAACCCTAATATAAGGCCCAAGTTACAAGCTTAAGTCTTAATGATTATTAGGTGTTTTGATTAAGAGGTGTAAACAACTCAAAGGTTTAACACTAATTATTAAAGTTATACACTCCATCCTAAGATAAGGATACATGCATAACCCTAATTCAGAGTCTTAAAACTTTAACTGTTTAGCCTTGATTATGAGATGAGAAGCAGAGACTCAAAAATGTAAAAAAACCAGGGGAGACTATGTACAACCCTAAAGTTATCATTCTTGAATATTCCTATGGTTTGTGAGGCTTAAGAAAAGATCTTCAGATGGCCACCAAGGAAGAAGAAGTATATGAAGAGAGAAGAGAAAGGAGAATAAGTTACTTACTTCTTGAAGAAGTTAAGTAACCTAAGAGAAAGAAAGGGAGCAAGAGAGAGCATAAGTGAGTCAAACTCACTTCAAAAACAAATAAAGATTTAAATGGAGAGATAATAAGAGGTTGGATGTAGAGGCAAATCCACATCCTAAACAACTTACCTGAAGCCCCAGAAAAGTTAGTATGAATGCATAAGATATGAAACAAAAGGAAATAAGGCAAATGGAGATGCAATGATCAAGACCAGAAGCAAAACACATGATAAACAATTGAAATTGCAACCAAATTAACCCTAAACATACATAAGATCACTCACCCAAGATGGAAGTCAAAAGCTAAACCAAAGTCAAGTTATGGTTTTTCTAAGTTAGGCTAGGGTTTTGGGTACTTCTTCAGGAAAAATTCCAAACAAATGGAAAATGCAATGCAAAAATATGAGTTAAATACCCTAGATACTACATGCAAAGTATGAAAGAATGCAAAAAGAACCATGCACAAACTCATCTTGGTTGGTCAGAAATTAAATTTTGAAGTTAGGGTTAGAAAAATAAGAAATTTGGAAACCCTAATTCATGGTTAATTTTCAAAACATGATCAAACCCTAAAATAAATTTGTAAGATGAGTTTGTAAATTGTTCTAAACATGTAAGAATGCTTCATAATTTTTTTGGTGATTTTTAAATACCTGCATTTTTAATTAATTAAAATGAATGAATGAATTAAATAATACAATTAAATGATTTAAAAATGGATTTTTAATGCAAAAATTAAAAATAAAAATGTTTTTGGTTTCTGAAAATTATTTAAAGACAAAATGCAAAAGATCATATTTTTATAAAATGATTTACTATTTTAAATAAATATGTGAAATAAAAATGAAATAAACAAAATAAAAATGCAAAGTAATTAAAATGAAAGGCCCAGATTGTGTGTAGGTTGGATCAAAGGCTAGGATTGCAAGTCAGGTTGACTTGAGGTTTGAGAGATCAAGGGTCCAGGTTCAAATTTGGGCTTCGCGCGTGATCCAATGGCTATGGTTCATTCTGATTTAATTAATTATAATTAACTTAATTTATTAAAATTAGTTTTAAGTGATGAATTTGGGCCACTCGTTCGCTAATTAAAAACAGATCATAAGGCTCACAATCAATCTGGAAAACAAAACCCTAATTAACCCTAATGACTTTCAGGTGACAAGAGATAAGCTTCGGTCATCTTCTCCGGCCAACCCCAATCCTAACTTCCTCTATAGCTCACTAAAACTCACAAAACCTGCCCAGAAATGATCCTCTAACATCATACAACATAAATCAATCATCAAACAACATTTAAATTCCATGAATCAAGCAAATCGAAGCAAACATTTTTCACGGGCAAAATTTCAGAACATCAATACATACTCATTTCTCAATCATTTTCAATTCTAAACACATCATGATGATCAGGATAACATGTAGAATCAATTTGTAACAAGAAAAAGAGATTATGGAAAATTTGTTCTGAATGAATACCTGAACTGAAGTTCTTCAAACTGGAGCTTTCAGGGCCTCCCTCTTGTGCAAATCAGCTCCTTTGGTCCTTCTGAAGCTAATGGAAAGCTTGAATGGAGTTGAGAGGGGCCTATTTTGGAGTGTTCAATTCTGATATGGCAGAAATCGTGTTTGTATTTGAGGCTGTTTCAGGTCATGGTGATGGGTGGAAAATGTTCCTTAGGTCATGTATGATTGAATGGTGAAAGAAAATTTGAGGTTTGATGGCTGTGTAATGAAATTTGAAGAGATGAAGTTTTGAGAGGATATTTGCAATCTGAGCTTGTTGTCTTGTTTCAATGCTGAATGAGTTGCTATATCATTCCCATAATGTTTGAGTAGGTCATGGAGCAGGTTTGTAGAGGCTGCTGATCACTATTCCAAGAGTATGGGAGAAATTGCAAAAAGTCAAGGTTTGGTGTACTTGAGGTATGGCATGGTGGAGAAGTGATTTTCTGGCTGGATTGTGTTCAGCTGGCTTCAAGGAGGGCCTTTGGATCAAATGCTATAAGCTGTGCAGCTTGACTCAAGAGTTCTCATAGATTTTGCATTTTTCCAACTTTGACATTTCTTGAGAAGCAAGTCATGAAAACCCTAGGTTCTTGGCCCAATTCTGATCTTTAGAAGTTGTTTGATCATGGAATGATGTATTTGAGTGGATTAGAGGTCACATAAAGGCCTGAAATGCCATTTTGCATATTTCCCTCTTTGACATGAACTTGAAAATTATGTGATTTTTCCCAACTTTGACTTGCCATATCTTGAGTTCTAGGATTAATCAATAGGAGTTCTTGTACTTTTTGAAAATGGGAAGATCCAATCTACAACTTTCATGTTTGAAGAAAATTTATTTGAAACCTTTTTGATCAAGAAAGAGGAGGTTGAAAATCTTTCCCAAAATGCAAAGTTTTCATTACAAGTCATGTCCAAAAATGGCAACTTTTGCAATGGCTCAAAATTCTTCAATTTTGTTAACTTCCAAACATTCCTAAGATTAAATAAAAATCATAGGACCTTAAATTGATGATGATGACCCTTTGGAACCCTTGTTGGTGGCCTCAGATGCCCTGATTCTGACATTTCTTGCACAACAAGTTACCACTTAATCAGATGACTTCCACAAGGAATTTTGGCTTCAAATTTGATACACATGCTCCTTATATCATATATAGACCAATGGAATCAAGAATGGCCAAAATTTTTGAGTGTAAGGGCCTCAAACCCAAAACCCTAATTTCTGGTCATCTGTGCAGGAGCCCTGAGCCTGCCTGGGTAGCTGTGCAATCCTCTGAGATTTTGTGACTTTAAAGAAAACTTGGAGGTATAATATGATTATAGAACACTCATGGCCCCTCTTGGCATGCTTCATGACCTCTGAGATAGCTTAAACCACTTCTAAGATTCACTTGATCACAAACCCTAACTATGTAGTGAAATAACTATGCAATATGAGATGGTATGCTTATGCAATGCAACATGAAGGATCACAAGCCAAGGTGTAAGAAAAAGGAGAGGGAAAATTTGGGGTGTTTACATTTATCAACCACTGAAGCGAAATATATCACCCTAACTGAAGCTGTAAAGGAAACATTGTGGCTTAAAGGTTTTGTAAAGGAGCTGAAACTTCAAGGTCAAAGTATCACTATTAAATGTGATAGTCAAAGGGCAATACACCCGTCCAAGAACTCAACCTATCATGAGCAAACCAATCATATTGATGTGAGGCTGAATTTCGTCATAGGAGTAATCGAGCGTGGAGAATTCCAAGTGATGAAGGTTTCGACAGATCATAATGTTGCTGATATGATCACCAAGACGTTACCCAGTTGTAAGTTTTTCCAATGTATGAAGTTGATAAAGCTGCATGAAGAAAACTAGTTTGTTTCTTGTTGGTATAGGGTATGTTCCAAGGTGGAGATTTGTGGAATATTGGAACAAACCCTAGTACGAATAACATGTCGTCGAAGTCCTCTCACATGTTGTTGTTTAATTGGGCCTTATGATGGATAATTATTAAAAAGTCTGTTAGATTAGTATGTTAGTTTTCTTATAAACAACATACTAGTCTCTCATATTTTATAATAAGGGAAAATAAGAAGGTAAAACCATAATTCAAAAGTGAGAGAGGTTATTTGTTATTCTTGTATACTTGTAATCTTGTTTCAAGAGAAAGGAAAGAATAACAGTTTATAACCAATCCTTGTTGTCATCTTTGGTTATCTTAAACCCTAACCCTTGTGGGTTTCTTGACTGATCAAGGAGCCAATTATACTTTGTTTTTAAGGTATCTGATTCACAATAAAACTGTTTTGGAAAAATAAATCTACAAAATCTCCACTTTATCTATCGATCAAATCTTATGCCCATCGGAGGAAATCACAGTAGAAGAATTCTATTTAAAGAGACTCAATTCCAACGTTGAAAAGAAGGAGCAAGTATTGAAGATTCCTAGTGTTAGATTTTATTTGAGTCCTTTGTTTGTGTTGTTTGTACACCACAATAGTACCCTCATTCATATCATAAGACATAATGTTGGTTTGTTTAGTTGAATTGTAATTCAACATTATATAAGTTGTTTATTGAAGATAAAATCACTTGAGATTAGTGATTGAAAGAAAGGGAGATAAATTCTCATATTTAAAGGGAGATTTAAATAGAAAGTCACTAGGATTAGGAAGAGGGGTTAAACAACATGAGGTTGTTATTTCTATAAGATTAATTATACTAATTCAAAATAATAAATTTTCTTTCTTGGATACATTGCTTCCAGACGTAAGTGCAATTTTGCCAAAGTGTGTTAACAATTCTTTGTATTATTTAGAAAATTTTATCAAAATACCCCACTTTTTCAACTTTAATCCTGACTACCATACTTTTCAAATTAATTCCCAATTTACCCCACTTTTTTTAAACAAAAATTGAATTAAAGGGGAGTCGCCAATTGAATTGATGACTTCCTATATTTTTTATAAAATTTTCAGTTACCTGTGGATTTTCCTGCAGATTTGAGATTACCTGCAGATTTACTTACGAATTTACCTACGGATATAGGTAAATCCGCAAGTAAATTTGCAGGAAAATCCACAGGTGATTGGATTTACTTGCGAATTCATTTTTTTGTTATGAAAAGTGGGGTAGATAGGGAATTAGTTTGAAAAATGGGTTATTTGAAGATGTTTTTTGAAAAAGTGGGGTATTTGAATAAAAATTTCGTATTATTTATTGATTTCTGCTATGATCTTATTTATCATTTATTTGTAATTCTAATAGAAGATATAAAATATTGTGACTTAGGTATCTAATTCAATATCTATCCCATTATTAATAAGTATTCATTTTAAAATGGAGTGAGCACAGTATAAACATAATGGTTTTTGTTTTATTTGACAAAATTTATTCCTATAGATTTTAACCTATTAAATACTACTCTCTCCGTCTCATAAAAAGTGTTTTATTTGCACTTTTTCTATATCTTAAAATAAATGTTTCTTTAGAATCCCAACACAACATTTATTATTTTTTTCCACTACTATACCCCTATTTATCAACTTTCACGTTTTTCAACTACTTTATTACTTACTTTTACTAGGGGTATTCTAGTAAATGATATTAGTTTTTTCATTAAAACCAACACATCGAATCATTTTTAAGAACTGCACATTGCTCAAATAAGACATTTTTTTATGAGACGGAGGGAGTATGTAAAATTCAATCATTAATCATCATTTGTTGGAAATTAAAATCAGACCGTCTGTATTGGAAGTTGAAATTATAGGCATTTCAAAATCATTGTAATTAATACAACGGCATGGACTCTTAATTTCTTCTACTTTTTCTTATAAAGGTGTGGTGTGTACTGTTACTGTGTAGTATTTCGCATTGAGTTTTGATGATGGTGATGATTGGTTTATGTTCAGAATGTCTCAAGCAATATATTACAACCTTCAAAACCTTTGGAAATTGGCTGGAATGATGAAACCGAATTTGAGTTTTTCTTGAAATTTTTGAAGTATGATAAGGGTTGCTGAGCTCATAAGTTTATCCTTTTGGTATGTATCCTTGTTGTATGTTTATAGGAGATGAGAATTAGGTCAAAAATTTGGGCCTTGTTGATGGATTTGAAGTTACTTGAGGGTGAAGAAAGGATGTTTCTAATTTGGTTAAAAATTAAGATTAAATCATACTCTTTTGGTATTGCACGAATTTGGACACTTACAATCATCATAAAAATCAAATATTTGATCCCAAAATAGACCTAAGATCAAATATTTGATTTTTCAATATTTATCTTAATTATAATTGAATTTAAATGAATTAAAACCAATATAATATAAAATAAATAAAAAAATCAGAAATTATGATCTATGGGTCGTGTATGATCTTATAATTGAGTTTGGGTTAGAAAAATATGGGCCCATTTGGAAGAAACTTGAGTTTTGGTCATTTTTGCTTCATACACCTCCTCCAAACTGCCAAACTTCAACAATGCATAACTCTCTCAATTTTTATCCCATGTATGTGTTCTAGGACTTTTTGGAAAGATTAGAGTGTCCTCTAACTACTCCTTTTGGTACCATATCCATTTGATCTTCCATGTTCAATTTATAAGCTTTTGAAAAAGTTGACATTTTGTTGACTTTTTAAAGGACCTATAATGTCTTGGCTCATATCTCTAAAATGAAGTATTTCTGGCCTTGGCTTGTGAGACACAAAGTTGTATAGAATTGAATTTCCTTCAAAATGAGCTTTGGATGGGAAATATTTGATGGAATATGTGAAAGTTATGGATGGTCAAAGTACAGTTGACTTTTCCTACACAAACCCTAACTTAGTAACTCCTGATTCTTGATGATTATGAGGTTTCCTTGATGAATCATGATCAAACCTTGATCAAATGATGAATTTCACATCATAATCTTGATGTTGACAAAAAATATTTATGTTTGACTTTGTGTTGACCACAATTGACTTTTTGACCAAGTTAATTGATTTTTGTTATTCTGAGCATCTGACTTAACAAACTTGTAGGGAAAGCTTTGAAAATTGACATGAGGATTATTTGAAGTATGTGAGATGTCATGAAGTCCAATTGAAGATTTGAAAGTCCACTTTTCTTTGAGAAACTCAAAACCCTAATTTAAGATCCATTGTTTAGGAGGAGACTTTGTCTGATGAAACTTTGAATCTCTTTGAGCAATTGAGAATCTTGTGACCATTAAGAGTCCTCTTGAGGTATATTGTCTTGAAGATGTGAGGGAAAATTTTAGGGTACAACAGGTTGCATTGAATGACTCACTAATATTATTCACGAGAACATCACACTTAGAGTAAAATAGGAAAGCATGTTTACACCACTTATTCTTAGGGGTTGCACTAAGCCATTCATAAGCATATAGACTTACCTCCTTAATCTGGTTCATCTTCTCCTAATGTTCTTCAAATAAAGTTGCTTTTTATGCAGCCATGATAAAATCTTTGAATAGTGTGCCCCCTCCATACTTCTTCTTAAAATTTGCATATAAATGCCTTAAGAAAAATCTGTGTTCAAATTCGGGATATCCCTCTTCAATAACTTGCACAAGCCCTTGTTAACCAAGTAAAACAATTCATGTCAAAAACATACAACAAAAAAGATGTTATAACAATACATGAAGTCATAAATGTTTACTCACTTTCTGTTGATCTGACATAAAACACAACTTCTGGTCAGAACCAATGTCATCAAGGAGAAACCTCATGAACCAACTTCAACTGTCTCTTGTTTCAGTCTCTACAACCCCAAATGCAAGTGGGAGATATTGATCATTGGCATCCCTACTAACAACATCAAAAAAAATTCCACCATATATGTTTTATAGGTGACAACCATCTAGGCCTATGAATGGCCTACAACCTAACTTGGAGGCCTTCTTAGTACCATCAAAGCACATATATAATCTTTCAAATGAAGGGGGTATACCAGAGATGTTCAGCTTGAATGTGTTTCCAATTGATGCCCTCCTTAATTCAGCTGCATATGACCAGAGCATGTTATATTTCTTAGTTGAGTCCCCTTCAACCATCCTTATAGCTAATATCCTTGCTTTGAATGCCTACAACTAGTTATCTCTGTAGCAAACCTCAGTCTCACATCAACTACCACTTCATTCAATTTCATACTTGAATTGTTCTTCAATTTGTCAATTATCACTCTAGAAACCCACTCTTCATTTTCATTTTTGTTGAAGAATTTTCTACCACGCTTATGCTTATGAAATACTGTCTTAATCCTAAATGTTGTGGTTCTCAAAACCCTACTGCATAATACAATGTAGTTACATTTTTGATTTTCCTTACAAACAATTATACACCTATTCCCATCATTCTTTGCAAACACCACCTCTCTACCATTCAACATATTATGCTCAAGCACAACTTTCTTAAATTGCTTCAAGGAAGAGAATTTCATTCCTACCTTAAACAAGAAATCTTTGCTAAGTTTGTCATCTTCAATGAATCTTATCACATGAGGCATTTCATCAGCATTATCATCGTCTCCCCCACTATCAAGCGCATCAGTCATATAGTCATCTACAATCACATGCTCTTTATCCATCTCAGGTGTAGTAAACCTTACATTGTTCCCTTGGGTTGTACCAGCAACAACATTTGGTTGTCTACTAGACTCACCAACATCAACACCTTTGTTAATACCACCTCCTACATCAACATCCTCATCACAATCAAGCATTCTCTCTTTTTCACTATCCTCAAATAGAATCCCATCTAAGGTATCTCACTTGAGTCACTCTCCTATTCATCCTCAACAATTTCTTGCCCTTTTTATTTCTCTAATAACCACTCCATATAAGTCTTCTCACCACTTTCTAATTTTTCTTCAGCATATATCTCAACATCACATTGACTTTTCTCAGCAATAACAACTAACATAGTTGCATCCTCATCATTGACAAAGGGTTTTAGATCATTTTCCAGACTATCATGTTCAGATTTCCACCATATTTTCACAGCTTCAGTGTTAAAGGAAAGGTCCATATACTTGATTAGGTCACAGGCTTCAAAGTATGACCAAATATTTGTGTATTGTCCACTCACAGCAAACACATCCCCCTACATATCTTAACCCTACATCTTTTACAAAAGACCCATTTTGTATAAAAAATAACCTTAAATAACCACATACCCTACACAATATAACAAACCACAAAAGGGTATATCAGACAATGCAATGCAAATAAAGATGTGTAACCATAGAAACTAGGGTTCAATCAACACAAATAAACAAACAACTAGCAAACAATTGAACAAAAGTGGGACATGTGAAGTTAATGGAACCAGTTTTGAATACAATAAACAAATACAGTAATAGAAACATTACCTTATCTATAGGTCCACAACACACCTACCAAATGCTACATTCTTTAATGGTGGGTCCAAGAATCTTTGCGCAAGCGTGTGCAACGAAGAAGGAAAGGACCACCAAAGGAGAAGCTAACTTCAAGTTGACTGTGATAGTTCAATTAGGGTTAATAAGAAATGTTGTGTTCTTTCTGATTTCTAATTAAACATAACATGTCAACCAATTAAACAAATAAAAAACAAATTAATTAATCCAGTCATCATGCCACATCAGCCACCGTTAGGGCTTTTTAACGTCAAAGACTCTTAATTCAGACGGAATATTTTGTGAGGACCAAACATTAAAGGAAAATTTTAGAGGGACTAAAATTGAAAATGACCATATTTATAGGGGCCAATAACTTATTTAACCTTATATTTAAAAAAATGTATGAATTCAAATACAGATAAAAATATATTTATTTATATTATTAATATTTATTTATACAATTAAAATAATATTTATATATACTATATTATTATTTGATATTTATAAAATTAAAATATTACATTAATATTTGTATAATTTTTTTAGTATTGTTATATCATAAAATGAAAAATATTGTTACATTAATGTGTCTTATCAATGCAAATATGAGGCAATATATCAAACTATTATGGGTATTAATATTCACCCTCCAAAATATTTAACTCATTCAACTAGCCATTTAATGTAAATCTTGTGTTATGTCAAATATTTTTTTTTTGGTGAATAAATTTATATACTTAATCATTTTCTGATTTTTAGTTCCTAATAATACAAGTTGTCGTATCTAATTTATGGGAAAACCAAATTTAATTTCATATTTGGTTGCCTTTATATCAACTCCATAGTTGTACAAAACTTAATACCACCTACCATAGTTGTCAACTCTTTTTTTCTTTTCATTTTATAAGTCGAATGGGATGATGGTTATAAAACTTGAGTCGTTTAGTCCATGCTTTACTCTTTCTTACCATTTTTTTATGTACACAAAGTCTCAATATTGAAAGAATACTAGATTATTTAATTAGTTTTCAATATCAATCACTATACTTTTTCATTGGTTTTTCTTTTCATGACAATGTAGCAGTGACTATTCACATCAATTAATATATTTATATTTTAATAAAAACTATTTATGTGGTATAGGATATGAGATATGAGAGTGTTTAGCCGATACTTTTATCTTAGTAGTAATGTTAATAATAATAAAAAACTATCAAATTAAATATATTATAAAAAAAAGCGTGCATACCATACCATAGCGTACTCATGCGAACGCACGGGTAACCATATCATGTGAATTCATGGATAATTATACTTTTTGTATAATTAAATAAAATAAATATATGTATGAATCAAAACACGAAAAATAAGTTGTTTTCTAATTATTTATGTTGAAATTACTTTTCTAAATTAAATAAAAAATATTTTTTTTTTAAATAATATATGAAAAATTGAAATATGTATTATTATGTAATATGGTTTTGGTAAAACAATTTCGTTTTTATTTTAAAAATATGTCTTTCTTTTAAAAATAATAAATTGTTTTGCTAAAACAATTTTGTGTGAACACACAAATATCGTATGAACGCACGGATAACCAGATCAATATGTATCTAATATTTTTATTCTAAAATTATTTTAATTTTCAAATACAATAATTTTTAAGATAACATATGAATAATTGGAATATATATTATTCATGTCTTTCATTTAAAAATTGAAAAACTTATACTTAATTCATAATCCAAATTTTAATAAATACAACATTAAACTTAATTCTTTTATAACATTTTTTAAACAATAGAAGTTTTAAAAAGCTTATACAATTATTTTGTATTCTATTTTTTTTTTCTTTTTTCCAATAATATTTTGAAATTTATTTGAATTCTCATGGCAATCTGGTGATATATCTGCGATTTACATCAGAACTCGTGTGGACGCACGAGTATCCCGCTAGAGAATGCACGGGTAACACACCAATATCGTGTGAACACACGGGTAATCATACCAAATTCAGTGTGAGCGCACATGTTTTTACTTTTTTGTACATTTAAAGAAAATAAATGTAAAATTTATGTCAATTGTTCTACTAACTTTAGTTTTTTATATATATTTTAAACTATAGTAGCATTTATTTTGTACTAATTTTCAACTAATTGTAATTTTGGATATTTATTTGTCTTATTTATTAAACTTCATAAACTCTTTTAAATATATATATATATATATATATATATATATATATATATATATATATATATATATATATATATATATATATATATAAACTTTTTTAAATATCAATAATAAATAAATAAATAAATAAACTTATTATATATATTTTAAAAACAAATGCGTGTAATACACCATTATCCGTGTGAACACACGGTAATAAATGGGTGTGCATACCACGCCAGTACTTGTGCGATTGCACGGGTAACACACTAGTTCACACAGGTGACACACCAGTTCGTATTGGTAAAACACCAGTACCCGTACGAACGCACGAGTAACATATCAATATCGTATAAACGCACGGGTAACCATTCAAAATTAGTGCGAATGCACAAACTATTATATTTTTTTGTATATTTATATTTCTGAATTATATTTTTATTACTTTTTTAAATAATTATAATGTTAATTAAAATATATTTATATACGGTACAAAATATTAAAACCCATTTATTATCTCTTTTAAAAATAATAAACTATTCTTATTAAAAAATATTGTCTTTTTTCCATTTCTTTTTTCTTATTTGTTTTTATTATGTTACATTTTCATTTAATCATTTTTTTAAGATATATATTTTTGAAGTCCCTATAAATATCTCAATTTTTATTTTTAGTCCATATAAAAAAAACTTCGAATTTTATTTACTATAAAATTATTTTTGCACGCAGTTATATTCATATTTTTCTCTTAAAAATAATAAAATTGATATAATTTTATTTTTATTTTAAAAATATGTCTTTCTTACAAGAATATCAGTACAAAAATGCACTTATAGGAATAACAAAACACACTTGTACCCAAACATAGAAAAAGAAATAAAAGACGCATAAAACTATGATTTATTTTTTAAAAGAAAAATAAAATGTGTGGTGCAAGTTTTTTATTAGAAAGAAATAACAAACTTTTAACATGATGTATTTTAAGCAACAATATGTGTTTTGTATCATTTCATTACAATTTTAATAGTTTTCAACAACAATCTAAACGAACTATAATGCGAATGATACAATGTTTCATGGTAGAAAGGTTGAAAGAGATAGGAAGGTTTCTAAAAAAAAATATTGTTACCACAACTTACCTTAAAGTTGAAAATAAAGAAAAACAAGTTTAACTTACGATATAAAATAATGAGAAAAGTTCAATGTATTATTTCCATTTTGACAATTAAACGTTTAACTTTCACATTAATTTGTAGAAAATGTTGATTTAACATGTCACCTGCACGGCTAATCTAGCCGTACTATTTGTTACGCCAAGCGGAACATTAAACATTTCTTTTGTGACTGTAAATCCACAATTAATTTTTCCTATGCACGCAGCTTCCACAACAGATTGACTATTTGTAGCTTCCCAAGTGCCTTTCTTAAAAGAACCACATTGACCTTGCGGATTTCCAAAGCTAGCAAATTGGATCTGTGAAATTATTTGTCCACTTTGGCATGATAGTTCTAGTTGTGAACCTTCATATACATTAGCACAAATAGTTCCCGTTGTCACTGTTTGGAACTGAACACTTTGAGGATTACCACCTATTTCTTCAAATAAAATCAATGTGTTGATGTCATCATTCAAGAATGATCTTGGTACATGATACCACCTTTGTGATGGATTTCCACAATTGGTGTTGCATTTTTCCTTTACATACTTTCCACGATAATCGCACGTGTCACTGCATCCATTTGTAGCTGTAACCCAAGAAGGCCAATAACGACCGATGCTATGTCCATTCACCCAAGCATGTCCTTTACCTAGGCCTTGGAAGTCCACCACAATAGGGTTTGTTCCAATAGGAGCTTTAAACTCTGCCTTATACCAAGTCATAGGTTTCCCAATAGGAATATTAAGTGAATTAGTGTTCCATGATACACCGACATGTGGTTGCAAATCATATAAACGTTTCCTCTCACCATTCAAGCCAACCTTATAAGACCAAAGGTTGTTTGACAAATCCATAGTAACATTATTTTTTCCAATCAATTGAATAGGGCCGCCTGATATGCCCGTTTTTATCTCGTCAAACCATGCACCATAATTTGCAAGCCCGACAGTGGCACTAAGAAAAGATATAATGTTTGTTCCTTTCTTCAAAGAAACTTTCTTTTCATAAGTGAATTTATTTCCCCATTGGCTAAATTGGTATCCTATATACTTCCTATTAACATAACCATGAATTGTATGGCCCATAGTGTTCACAGTGAGAGTTGCATTACTCCAAATTGAAGTGTCATTGATATCAACACTAGTCATGTACCATAAATAGTCACTAGCATCCAATGTAATTTCCTTCTGCTCCAAAAGCTGGTGTGCTTTAATATTTCCCTTTCCATTCTTGGTGTCTTTCATTGGCTCCATTTTCCATTTCCAAGTGAGTCCATTAGAACTATTATCACCACTCCTTTTCACCATTATTGAGGTTTGACTGTTAACCTTTGCCGTATTGAAAATTTCTTTATTGCATCCATTAAGAATGGTGACAGACCAAGCAGGAATAAAGTATTTACCATCATTTTGTAAGTCGACATATGCATCTTTGCTAGTGTCATTATTGCTCAAGAAACAAAATCTTGCGCCATTGGAATTAGCGTATGTTGTAAGTGTGATTCCATTTCCCAAATCCTTATCGTTTGTTGATGTATAATTTGTAAGAACATTTTCACCCAATTTAATTGATGCATGAAGTTGCTTAAGATGTCCCCATTTTGGTTGATTCAAATTCCCATACTCGTCAATTGGTGCATCATAGTCATAAGATGTTGTGATATATGGTCCACCTGCTGTTCGACCAAAGTTGGTTCCTCCATGGTACATGTAGTAATTGTTTAATACACCTCCAGTTTGAAAAAAACGTGCAACTGAGAAAGCTGAATCTTCAGCACTTCTATGGGGAACCCTTTCACCCCATTTTTGGAACCAACCAATCCAGTTTTCAGTGAACATTTTAGGACTTTTTGGGTTATTGGGTTTAAAATTATGACAATAGTATCCATTGCAAGTATTTATGATAGGTTGAGGAGCATCAGGTTGTTGGCACATAATCCATGGAACCCCAATGTTTTGTGCTAGAGCCATTTGAGCACACCATTTAACGTATGTCTTCCCTGCATCTTTGTAATTCCACATGATATCTCCATATTCGTTCTCAATTTGAGCTAGAATAATGGGACCTCCTTGTGATGCAAATAAATTTGCTTCTTTTGCTACATTCACAATCTTTGTCGTAAAAATTTGCATTTCGTTCTTGTAAACCAGATTATCTGTTCTTAGCTCAATCCCAGGAATATTGTGAAGCCACACTGGAATCCCTCCGTAGTTCCATTCTGCACATGCATAAGGACCAATTCTTATAATGGCATATAGTCCAGCATCTTGGATAAGCTTGAAAAATTTGACAAAATCCAAATTTCCTGAGAAATTATATTCACGTTGAACAGGTTCGTGACGATCCCAAAATATATAAGTTTCAATGGCATCAAGGCCACCATCTTTAGCCTTTTGAATAAGGTCAGGCCACATCTCCACGATACTTCTTGGATAATGGATTGCACCTGAAAAAATAAGACGTCTTTCTCCATTGATAATGAGAGCTTTTGAATCATAAGAAACCTCTACGGAAAAACATGAGTGCAACATAATTATACTCATTAAGAAAATGATATAACAGGATAACGAACCCATTGTAAACATGTATGATTCTCTCGTCTTGGTTATTGAAATATTATAACTGAGAAAATGAAATATATAGGATAATGTAGTTTGGTTGTTCCCAAAAAAAGTGTTGATCTATCTAATCAATATTCTAAATTAGATTTTCTTCACAAAAAAAAAATTGTTACATGAGTTGGTCACAACCAAAAGAAACTGAAGAATTGAATAAAAATTCGCCAAATATGAGTTAAATGTCCTAGAAATCTTCAAACATTTTACTTTATTTATCCAAAAATAATTATTAATCTCTAATTTTAGTAATGAAGATAATGAAGGATAAAAACAAATATTGCACAAAAGTGTACATACAGCTAATGAATAATAAAATTAGGCTCATCGCATGTATCTAAATTAGCTAATTTGAATTTGTTATATTTATCTAGACTAATAGATAGGTAATTTCAAAATATTGATTACAAGTTATTAAGGGTTACATGGTGGTTTAGGATAAGATAAAAACATATATAGGATAAATGAGTTGGATATAAACATAATAACATATAACTAGCTTAAGACTCGTGCGATGCGCGAGATTGAAATAAGTTTTTTAAATAGTACTATAAAATGTAGATTTTGATTTTATTTGTTTTAATTTTTTTTTTGAAATTGAGACAATAACATAAGATGGAAATGAGAAAAAGAGAATAAAATTTTAAATGAAAATAAATTTTGTTGAATCATAGAAATGTAAATAACATATCACAATTTAATTTTAGTACATCTTTAAGAATGTTTGTTCTTCATTATTTAGTCAATAGAAGCCGTTTGAAATTCAAACGACTCACACTCTATGTATCCATTTATGACAATAAACATTGAAATCATAGATGAAACTCTCTATTTTTGCATTAAATTTGTAGTATAAAACACTAAAATCTTTACAAGAAACTTGTTATCATAAGGTCAATAATTTCTTAGCTTAAACATAAACTTTTGAGAAGTTATGGGCTTGGGAGAATTATCTGACATCTCCTAATCATCTTCTGATACTGTTTCCATAACCAAATGTGATTCTTTGTTAGATACAAGTATCATCAAACTTAGACACAGTTTGAGTGACAATCTTGTTCTTGCAATACTGAGCTAACTTGATCAAAGTTAGTTCAACAAAGATTGACAACATATCTGCTTCTCAAAAGAATGTCTATTGATTTCTTCATTCTGAATAATATCAATGACTTAAATTCTTTTTAGCTCAGAACAAATGACTTTTGTCTCAGCATCTCTGATTCCAAAATTCATGTACCATGGATTTCTGAGTTGAATGTCAGATAACATTTTGATCAATTGCAGTTTGTTCAATTGAGGTGGAATCTCAATTTAACAGAACTTTAATTGTCAGAGTTACTTCCATCAAGTTCTCATAATACTTCACTGATGATATTCCTGAGGAATCAACAAGCTTCTTTCTTCTGAATACTCTTCAGTATCTCTTCGAATCTTTGCAAAGGAAACATCATTCAATCTGTATTGAATCTTCTAATTGTTTGATTAGTTAGGTCTTAGACGTTTTGACAAAAATCATTTCTAGAGTTTGACACCCTCTATTTATAATTCCTGACTTCTTCTGTTGACTTCAGCATGAAGTTCTTATGAATCAAAATCATAAGACAACAATCATCCTTTTTACTTTAGAAAACTTCTAATGAGATTCACATGAGAAAGTTAAGGGTGGACTAATTCCTTTCTTGAAAACATATCACACTCATATAAAATTAATCTTCAGCAAACAAGATTTCTTGTTTTCTGATGATTTGATCTTTGAGAAAAATGCGTTGATCATCCAATCATATTTAAGATAAGAATTCAACATATATTTCTCCTTATTTGATGAATCTATCTTATCAACTGATTCTATCATCTTCTTCCAAACTCCAAAGGAAAAGATTTTGACAATCTTCAAGAATCAGTGACTTGCTTAATGTAATACATTGATTTATAATTCAGTGCTCAATCTCCATCATCATCAACTGATATGAGACTGATATTATATGTGGGTGAAATTTCACCTTTAGTGTTTCTACACATAACATATGGATCTTTATCTGACACTGTTATGTGTTTGATATCCATCAATAACAGAACCGGAGCTCTGATACCAATTGAAGGTGTGAGAAAAACACTAGAAATGGAGGAATTGAATTGAGTTTTTCACTCTTGACTACTTTTCGCAAAGGAAATGATTGTGTTAAGATATGCTATGATTGCGTTGCGAAATTATAAACATAAAGTAAAGCATAAAGTAAGAGTAAAGAACACACGATATATTCTGGTTCACTTGAGAACTTCTTAAGCTAGTCTTGTCCACCCGCCAAGGTACTTTTTCCTTAAATAATGACTTAATCAACTATAATAAAACCATGATTACAATCACGTGGCTACCTGTCGTGACTAACTGCACAAAAATATGTCGTGACTTCCTTGTACGACCTACAACTGTGACTAACTGTATTACAACCGTTGTGACTTCCTTGCGCGGCCTAAAATCGTGAATAACTTCACAATAACCGTTGTGACTTCCTTGTGCAGCCTATAACTGTGACTAATTGCACAACAACCTTGTAGATGTTTAAGAATTGGCAGAATTTTTGACCAAACAAGAAATGTTAAATTCAGTTCAGAATGTCCTATCAGATGTTGGGACATTAGCAAACAGAGTATGTGAACTTGGTTCAGGATGTCCTACCAGATGTTGGGACATTGTATAAATGACTAAGTTCAGTTTTGTCAGGATGTCCCAACAGATGTTGAGACATCTCAGACCTGCTACCAGAATTAATTATTGATTAACAGATCAGAGATATTTAAGGAGAACTATCTGGAATTAATTAATGCTGGATAAAACAGACCAAGGCGCATCTGTAGGGAGTTTTTAAATTGAAGATTCAGATTAAAACAGAAGACCTAATGCACCTAGAATATAGGAGGTAACAAACCCTAAATTCAAGGTGACAGCTGCTGCACATTAGGGCTGGATCATTCTACAGAAAGCCCAAAATTCAGAACCTATTTAAACAACAGAATCTCATAGAATTGTGTACGAATTTCAGAAGACTAAATAGGGTGTCTAGTGTTTTAATAGCAGGTTGCTTTTATGTACCACTTTATGAGCTTTTAAGCAAAAGTGCATTTGTGACTTGATTGAAACTGTGAAGTAAAATCAAGCTGTTATTGTTTGAAGGATGTCTTCAATTTCTGTAAACTTGTAAACTTGATCACTGGGTGATTGAGGGGGAGTGAGTAGGGTACTCTTATCTAAGTGAGTCTTAGGTAGAAATTGCATTGGGTAAGTATTAAGTGATAGATTAAACAGGGTGGTTTAAGTCTAGAATTAATATTACTAATAGTGGATTTCCTCCTGGCTTGGTAGCCTCCAGATGTAGGTGTGGTTATACACTGAACTGGGTTAACAAACTTCTGTGTTGTTTATTTTTCCTGCTGTTTAAGTTTTTGGTTAAATTTGTCAAATGTCCTATTAAGTGTTGGAACATCTCTTAGGACATCTCATTACAGAATTTCAATTGGCATCAGAGCAGGCACCCTGCCTGTTTATACTGGGTGAGATCTAGGGAAAACAAATTCTGTAACATGGACAGAGATATAGGGTCAGTAAATAGACCACCTATACTGGATGGTTCTAATTATGACTACTGGAAGCCAAGAATGATTGCATTCTTAAAGTCACTTGACAACAGGGCATGGAGAGCAGTAATTGTTGGATGGAAACATCCTGTTAAAGACACCAAAGATGGATCAATAGTTCTGAAACCTGAAGAAGAATGGAGTAAAGAGGAAGAAGATTCAGAACTAGGCAACTCAAAAGCCCTAAATGCTTTATTCAATGGCATTGATAGAAATATTTTCAGACTGGTGCATCATTGTGAGCTGGCCAAAGATGTGTGGGATACCCTCAAGACAACTCATGAAGGAACATCAAAAGTAAAAATGTCAAGACTTCAACTTCTCACCACCAAGTTTGAAAACTTGAGAATGAAGGAAGATGAATCAATTCATGAGTTCTACATGAACATCTTGGATATAGCCAATACTTCTGGAGCCTTGGGAGAAAAGATGACTGATGAAAAGCTTGTAAGGAAGATTCTCAGATCTTTGCCAAAAAGATTTGACATGAAAGTCACAGCAATAGAAGAAGCTCAAGACATATGCTCCATGAAAGCTGAAGAACTCATTGGTTCCCTTCAAACTTTTGAAATGGGAATGAATGACACACATGCTAAAAAGAACAAAAGCATTGCCTTGGTTTCAAATGCAGATGAAGAAGAAGATGATGAACTAGCAAATGATAAAAGCTTCTCAGAAAATCTTGCATTGATTACAAAACAGTTCAAACAGATTCTCAGAGGTATGGAAGGTAAATCAAATTCCAGTGGAAGATTCACAAACTCTTCTGAAAACAAGAGAACCTATGATGCTAACAGAAGATCAAATCTTGCTGAAAAGACCAGTCAAGAAAAAGGAATCAAGTGCCATGAATGTGAAGGATATGGACACATCAAGAAGGAATGTCCCAACTTCTTAAAAAGACAAAAGAAGGGACTATCTGTAACCTGGTCTGATGAAGACTCAGGAGGAGATTCAGAAGAAGAATCAGCTAAGCATATTACTGCTTTAGCTGGACTGTGTGAATATGATAGTGATTCCAGTTGTGGAGAGCTTACTTATGAACAACTTGAGCAAGCATTCAAAGATCTATACAAAAGAAGCTCTGAAATATGCAGTGAGGTTATAAAGCTAAAGAAGCAGAATGAAGTACTAGAAGAGGAAAAAGCAAGTGATCAAGTAATCATTGATACCTTGAAAAGTGAAGTAACTCTTCTCAATTCTAAGATGGAACATATGTCCAAATCTGTTAGAATGATGAACAGCAGCTCAAATACACTGGATGTTATTCTTTGCAATAATAAACATTCAGGGGACAAAAGTGGACTGGGATACAACAGAGAAGAAGCCAGCTCTAGCAAAGCCACTTCAAAAATTACACAGTCAAACAAGATGTCCCAACAAATGCTTCAACATCAGAACACAAAGACTAACATAATGTTCCAACAGACGTCTCAACATTCTGGAAAGAACAAAATGAAGAAGAAGTATCAAAGATGGAGATGCCATCACTGTGGAAGATTTGGGCATATCAAACCTCACTGTTATAAGTTACATGGATATCCAAATCAGATGTGTCAGCAACCTTCCAAGCAGAAAGTAGAAGGTACCAAGAAAATGCAGCTTAGAAATCAGCAACCTCCTAAGCAAAAGACAGAAGTAATCAAGAAAGTTTGGAGACCAAAAGCTGACATTCAGACTGATCAAAGCCACACACCCAAGAACAAGATCAACAATCAAGCTTGGAGATCAGCTGAACAACACTCAGAGCAGAGGCATCAAAAGAAATCTCAACTCATCTGGTCAAAGAAGAGTACTGCATACATAGCACATACATCATTGAAAGTATCAGCTAAGGAAGACTGGTACTTTGACAGTGGATGCTCAAGACACATGACTGGATTGAAGAATTTGCTAGTAAATTTAAAGCCACATTCATCCAGGTATGTTACCTTTGGAGATGGAGCTAAAGGAGAGATCAAGGGAGTTGGAACCTTGGATTGTCAAGATGTTCCAAGATTAGATGATGTGCTGCTAGTTAAAGGTTTAACTGCTAACCTGATAAGCATAAGTCAACTATGTGATCAAGGATACAGTGTAAACTTTACCAAATCTGAATGCATAGTGACTAACAAAGAACAAGAGGTTGTCATGAAAGGAGCCAGATCTAAAGACAACTGTTACATGTGGGAATCCCAAAATCTCAGTCTCACTTCAACCTGCACTCTAGCTAAAGAAGAAGAAGTGAAACTGTGGCATCAAAGACTAGGTCATCTTCATTTCAGAGGCATAAAGAAGATCATATCTATGGATGCTGTAAGAGGTATTCCTAAATTGAAGATTGATGATGGCAAAATATGTGGTGAATGTCAAATAGGCAAGCAAACCAAGATGTCCCATCCAAAGCTCCAACATCTGACAACTTCCAAAGTTTTGGAACTTCTTCATATGGATCTTATGGGACCTATGCAAGTTGAAAGTCTTGGTGGTAAGAGGTATGCCTATGTTGTGGTTGATGATTTTTCAAGATATACATGGATAAACTTCATCAAAGAAAAGTCAGATGTATTTGATGTATTCAAAGAATTATGTCAAAGATTGCAAAGGGAAAAATCCAGCTGTGTGATCAGAATAAGAAGTGATCATGGAAAAGAATTTGATCAAAAGTTCTTAGATTTCTGTTCTTCAGAAGGAATCAACCATGAGTATTCTTCACCTATCACTCCTCAACAGAATGGAATTGTTGAAAGGAAGAATAGAACCATTCAAGAATCAGCAAGAGCTATGATCCATGCTAAGAAGTTACCTCTGTATTTCTGGGCTGAAGCTATGAACACTGCCTGCTACATCCATAACAGAGTTACCTTGAGAAAAGGAACCCTGTCCACAATATATGAAGTCTGGAAGGGCAGAAAACCCACTGTGAAGTACTTTCATGTGTTTGGAAGTAAATGCTATATTCTGGCAGATAGGGAGCAAAGGAGAAAAATGGATCCTAAAAGTGATGAAGGAATTTTCCTTGGATACTCTATAAACAGCAGAGCATATAGAGTATTTAACTACAGAACAAATGTTATCATGGAATCCATAAATGTGATAATTGATGATGCTCCTACAGATGTCCCAGAAGATGTTGGAACATCTGCTGATATCAAGATTGAAGCTGAAGAAAAGAATGATCAATATAACTTCACTCAAAATGATACAAGGTCAGAAGATTCAAGCAAACCTCCCTCCATCAGAATACAGAAGGATCATCCCAAAGATTTAATAATTGGTGATCCCAACAGAGGTGTGAGCACTAGATCAAGAGAAGTGATTTCAGGTTCTTGTTTTGTGTCCAAAATAGAACCTAAAAACATCAAGGAGGCTCTCACTAATGAATACTGGATTTGTGCTATGCAAGAGGAATTAGGTCAATTCACAAGGAATGAAGTGTGGAATCTTGTTCCTAGACCTAATGACATAAATGTGATTGGTACAAAATGGGTGTACAAGAACAAGTCAAATGAACAAGGAATTGTTACAAAGAACAAAGCTAGACTTGTGGCTCAAGGATACACTCAAATTGAAGGGGTAGACTTTGATGAAACCTTTGCACCAGTAGCAAGGCTTGAATCAATAAGATTACTGTTGGGAATTGCTTGTATCTTAAAGTTCAAGCTATTTCAAATGGATGTGAAAAGTGCCTTTCTTAATGGTTATCTTAATGAAGAGGTATATGTAGAACAGCCTAAAGGATTTGTTGATCCAAGCTGTCCAAATCATGTATACAAACTCAAGAAAGCACTTTATGGTCTGAAGCAAGCTCCAAGGGCATGGTATGAAAGACTTACCACATTTCTTATCAAGCAAGGATACAGAAAAGGTGGGATTGATAAAACCCTGTTTGTTAAAGATGAAGAAGGAAATGTCATGATTGCACAAATATATGTTGATGACATTGTGTTTGGTGGGATGTCTGATAAGATGGTCAAACATTTTGTCAAGCAGATGGAAGCTGAATTTGAAATGAGTCTAGTAGGTGAATTAACCTATTTTCTTGGTCTGCAAGTTAAGCAAATGGAAGACTCAATATTCATCTCACAAAGCAAGTACTCCAAGAACATAGTGAAGAAATTTGGAATGGAAAATGCTTCTCATAAAAGAACTCCTGCTCCTACACATTTAAAGCTGACTAAAGATGAAAAGGGTGAGAAGGTAGATCAAAGTTTATATAGAAGCATGATTGGAAGCTTGTTATACTTGACTGCTAGCAGACCAGACATTGCATTTGCAGTAGGAGTTTGTGCAAGATATCAAGCTGATCCAAAAGTCAGTCATCT
This sequence comes from Lathyrus aphaca, assembly GCA_963966055.1. Lineage (NCBI taxonomy): Eukaryota > Viridiplantae > Streptophyta > Magnoliopsida > Fabales > Fabaceae > Lathyrus > Lathyrus aphaca. Next base: position 529,847,019 of record OZ014524.1, read on the forward strand.
CAATCAAGTCAAGAGAATCCTTAAATATGTTAATGGTACATGTGACTATGGCATAATGTACTTTCATGGATGCAAACCAATTCTCACTGGCTTCTGTGATGCTGATTGGGCAGGAAGTGCTGATGACAGAAAAAGCACTTCAGGAGGATGCTTCTTCCTTGGAAACAATCTGATTTCTTGGTTCAGTAAGAAACAGAATTGTGTATCCTTGTCTACAGCTGAAGCTGAGTACATAGCAGCAGGTAGCAGTTGTTCTCAGTTGGTTTGGATGAAGCATATGCTCACTGAGTACAATGTCCCACAGGATGTCATGACATTGTACTGTGACAACTTAAGTGCAATCAACATATCTAAAAATCCTATCCAACACAGCAGGACAAAGCATATTGATATCAGACATCATTTCATCAGAGATCTTGTAGAAGAAAAGGTGATTTCATTGGAGCATGTAGCTACAGATCTGCAGTTAGCTGATATCTTTACCAAGGCATTGGATGCTGCACAATTTGAGAACTTAAGGGGCAAACTTGGAATCTGTTTATGTGATATCTAGCAGTTAATGAGATGTGCCAACATGTCATATGACATTGCATGGCATAAGTTCCAGATGGCAAAGCTAGTCTGGACTAGATCCTTGGGAATTTCATTCCTAATCATTTGGACTGTAACGGCTACTTATTTAGTATTTCCTTATAAGCAGCTATCAAGAGTCTCATCACATCATCACAAGCGAATCACATTGACTAGTAATCCTTCAGAAATCTTAAACCCTAAAGCTGCACATTCATCTTCCTCAACAATGTCTCAAAACCCTAAAACAGCTGAAGAAGTTCTCAACCAGGAAGACGTGGTTCATGCCATTCCTATTTCTATGGTGCCAATGCAATCAACACCATTAGACGAGCTCAAGGGAAATGCCTCTCACACTAAGAAGGCAAGAACACCAAAAAGAGGTAAAGATAAAATCAGAAGCAAAGCTAAAGAAATTCCTTCACATGTTAAATACTCCAAATATGTTGATGACTCCATCAAGGAGATTGTCAATCAAGTTTTCTCTGAACAAAGAGTAGTGAAAGGAATCTCTGTTCCCTTGAACACCATTCCTGCACCTCAAGAAGAACCTGCTCAAGATACAAAGAACAATGCTGCAGAACAAGATGTCCCAACGGATGTTGGAACATATGCAGATGAGAAAGCAAACTCATCTGATGCTGATACTGAACAGACTGAGGACAAGAAAGAGGTCTCAAGTGAAAGTGACAAAGAAGTTTCTATGGAACAGGCTAAAGACTCAAATGAAGATCAATCTTCTACTGATCAACAAGCTGATGAGGAGACTGCTCAATCCCCTCCAATAGTCAATCTGGAACAGGATTCTGATGCAGAGATCATATCATCTGTGAAACCCAGCATTGCTAAAAGACTAAGGTCCAGGAAAGGAAAGATACAAGATGAACCTGTCATTCCTGAGAAAAAGAAGGCTAGTCCAAAGAAAGGCAAGGCTAAAGCCACTTTTGGTCCAGCAAAACCATGGAGCAAGGTTCAAACCCAGAAGAGAAAAGCTGCAACACCATCAGATTCAGATGTTGGATCAGATGTCCCAACATCTCCTCCCAAGAAGAAACCAGCACCAGCTAGAACTTCAACTGTTGTTCCAGAAGCTCCCTTGGACAACATATCCTTCCATCATGTTTCCAGTGTTAACAGATGGAAATATGTGTACCAAAGAAGGGTTGCTTTGGAAAGAGAACTAAGCAGCAATGCACTTGAGTGCACAGAACTCATTGACCTAATCTCTGCTGCAGGATTATTCAAGACAGTCTCAGAGTTCTCTCCCTGCTATGAACTTCTTGTTAAAGAGTTCATTGTGAATCTTCAGGAGGATTGCTCAAATGGTAAGTCCTCAGAGTTCAGAAAGGTATTTGTAAGAGGTAAGTGTGTTGAGTTCTCTCCTCAAATCATTAATCAGTATCTAGGAAGGGACACAGATGGACCCAATGAGCTAGGGAAAACAGATAATCAAATCTGCAAGGTGATAACTGCTGACCAGGTAAAGGCATGGCCTGTGAAGGGAAAACTATCTGTAAGCATGCTTACCAGAAAGTATGCCATGCTGAACAGGATTGGTACATCTAATTGGGTGCCTACTAACCACACTTCCTCAATCTCAACTGGTCTAGCCAGATTTATATATGCTGTTGGAACTCAAACCAAAATGGACTATGGAGCTTTCATCTTTGATCAAACCATGAAGCATGCCAGCTCCTCTGCAACCAAGCTACCAATAGCCTTTCCATCATTGCTGTGTGGTATTGTACTCAATCAATATCCTAGGATTTTAACTGACAAGGATACTGCCTGCAAGAGAGAGAGCCCCATGGCTTTTCACTACAAGTTATTCCTCAGTCATCATGCTGCAGATGTTGAAGCTCCTTCTGGGACATCTGCTGGTCCATCCACTGTTAAGAATCCAATCTCCAGGAAGACCTTAATTGCTGAGCTAAAGTGCACCTGCAAAGAGCTTGAAGCTAGAAAGAAGAAGCTGGAGGAAATAATTAAGAGGTTGGAAAGTGAAGAAGATCAGACAGCTGCATCTGATGAAGACAGTGAAGCTGAAAGTGAAGCTGATAAAGATGAAGACACTGAAGTGGAGGAAGCTACTGAGAGTGATGATTCTGAGTGATCCAATGTATGTGAGGCATTTGTAATGACAGCAATGATTTGTAATTCTGGATAATAGTTCTTTGGCCCCTAATTTTGTGCCTACCAAGGGGGAGAACAACATCAAATGTAATTGCTGTTTAAATGATGAATGAAATCTGTTTGTTTCTGACTGAACTGAATAAGTGTGAATATTTCTGTTGAAACAAGACTGGACTCATATATGTTTGAGGGGGAGTAAAACTCAAATTTGAATCAACAGAATAGTAATGATTTACTCTGATAAAAAGAACTTCTGCTGCACTCTGAAAACCAGAAAAGATGTTAGCCAAAAATTAGCCAAAGGGGGAGTTTGTAGATGTTTAAGAATTGGCAGAATTTTTGACCAAACAAGAAATGTTAAATTCAGTTCAGAATGTCCTATCAGATGTTGGGACATTAGCAAACAGAGTATGTGAACTTGGTTCAGGATGTCCTACCAGATGTTGGGACATTGTATAAATGACTAAGTTCAGTTTTGTCAGGATGTCCCAACAGATGTTGAGACATCTCAGACCTGCTACCAGAATTAATTATTGATTAACAGATCAGAGATATTTAAGGAGAACTATCTGGAATTAATTAATGCTGGATAAAACAGACCAAGGCGCATCTGTAGGGAGTTTTTAAATTGAAGATTCAGATTAAAACAGAAGACCTAATGCACCTAGAATATAGGAGGTAACAAACCCTAAATTCAAGGTGACAGCTGCTGCACATTAGGGCTGGATCATTCTACAGAAAGCCCAAAATTCAGAACCTATTTAAACAACAGAATCTCATAGAATTGTGTACGAATTTCAGAAGACTAAATAGGGTGTCTAGTGTTTTAATAGCAGGTTGCTTTTATGTACCACTTTATGAGCTTTTAAGCAAAAGTGCATTTGTGACTTGATTGAAACTGTGAAGTAAAATCAAGCTGTTATTGTTTGAAGGATGTCTTCAATTTCTGTAAACTTGTAAACTTGATCACTGGGTGATTGAGGGGGAGTGAGTAGGGTACTCTTATCTAAGTGAGTCTTAGGTAGAAATTGCATTGGGTAAGTATTAAGTGATAGATTAAACAGGGTGGTTTAAGTCTAGAATTAATATTACTAATAGTGGATTTCCTCCTGGCTTGGTAGCCTCCAGATGTAGGTGTGGTTATACACTGAACTGGGTTAACAAACTTCTGTGTTGTTTATTTTTCCTGCTGTTTAAGTTTTTGGTTAAATTTGTCAAATGTCCTATTAAGTGTTGGAACATCTCTTAGGACATCTCATTACAGAATTTCAAACCTATTATTATTTCAGGTTCAACAACACATAGTTCTGAGCAACACCAGAACCTTAGCCCCAAAGCAATTCACCAGAACACATAGTTCAGAGAACATGCTAACTACTAAGTTCTGAGACTCCTAAAGTTCTGACCTTCACTCGGTCTTTTAGGGAAGTGGTTAATGTTTACAAGAGTTTGCTTCTTACATAAGTAGTTTTAAACTCACAATTTAAGTACATCAAAAGATCCTAAATACACACTAAGAATATTACATTTAATTCTTGCTCAGTTGTGTGGTCTTTTGTTTCTTCTAGTTGCTTCTTCATGGACAATGACCCTTGAGCACTTGAATTATTGAAGTCTTCTTCTTCAAAATCTTCACAAGCTTTTTTATCTTCGTTTTAATGCGAGAAAGAATTCTTCATCTTGATTCACTTTAAGAATATTTTGGACAGCATCCCTTGATCTTCTTTAATCCAATGATCACTTCAGATACAAAACATTTTTGTCGTGGATTTGTAATCGGAGCTTCTATGATCATCATTTTGTCTTTTGCAGCTTTGACAGCTTTTGCAACATATGAAGTTAAACACATTATGAATCTAAGATCTCTCTACATAAGTAGATTATTATCAAAGAGTAATCAACTTATGAGCTGCATATTCAATCAAACTCTTTATGGTTTATTCTATTGTTATCTTTGTTAATCATCAACCTTATGTGATTGTATGACAACATCAAAAACATGGTTCAAAGACACTCATGCCAACTTCTTAGTGTGTTACAATCAACCTTTCAGGTTGTTGCTTTCCAGCAGTGTAACACTAACAATTGTGATTGTAACATAGACTACACAAAGCATCTACTTAGTCCATCCAACCAACAGGCTAATCAATCAGTTAACAACCAATCGACTAACGGTTGTAGATCATAGAAACATCTATAGTCTCAACTTTTTCACATAACATATGATTCATTCCTTATATAGCCAAGCATAAAAGAGTCGTTACAGCACAACTGGCTACATAGGAATTCTGTTACCCAAGGATGAAAATAATTCTGCCATATATCGTACTTTTCCATAATTTAAGGTTACTGGAAAGGTAGTGGGATAAATCATTATCATACTGAGTACTATCCTTGCTAACGGTAACATTGTCTTCTGACCTTCAGAGGCTTCTGATTGTAGATGATTGTATGAAGCAAGAGTTAAAGACAATGATACTTGGGTCTTCAAAGAACCTAAGTCTTCAGTCTTCAAAACGTTTTCACACAGAACTTTATTCTTCAGAACTTCAGCACTTGGCTTGAAACCCATGGTCTTCAGAACTTCAAGTATTTAGAATCTTCAGAACCTTGTTCACATAGAACATTGTCTTCAGAGTCTTTAGAACTTTGTTGTTCATAACCTTAATATTCAAAACCCTTAAGTCTTCAGAGTCTATCTACACTTGGTCTTTTGACGTTTAGTCTTCAGAACTTTAAGTCATTAGAGTCTTCTGAACTTATTTCTTCAGAATATTAACATATCATAAGCTTCGCTTGCTTTTTGATCAGAACCACTCTCAGAACAGAGTCCACACGAGAATTACAACAACAACATCAGACATCCTTGGATCTTTCTAATTGTGTTCAGATAAAGAAGCGCACTTGCTTTTTCAGCACACTTGCGACTAGTGTTACATATAGTAACTTCACATATTATCATTTGCATACATTTTCATAATGTTTGTTTGATCTAATATATTTAATATCCATAATCTGCACATAACAAACATCAGAACATAGAATAGTTTTTTCACAAATACTTCCATGTTATCATCAAAACATAGATGACATACAGAGACAACTCTTGTTCTTACACAATGTTCAAGAATATCTAGAAACTAGCCACTCATGAGGCATTAAAGTCATCATAATGCTATGAAGTCTAAAAGAAGCGACCTTTTAGTGGCTATATTCTGCCATGTATAGGCCTATGAAAAGACCGGATTATAAACCAACTTCTCTGAAATATATACTGGCTAATGGAACTTTCAAGCACTGTACCCCCAAAGCGGGAATAGAACTAGGGGGCTTATGTACATACCCAATATATTTAAGGGTCACTATGCCAAAAATGACATTTAACAGCGCACCTTAGACAATGCTTATTTAATAAAGCGCTGCTATAAGTGAAAAAATTATAAAACACGGAAACTGTTCACAAAATATTTTAAAAAGCTTTGTCTAAGGTCTTAAAATTAAAAAAAAAAATCAAAAGCGCTGTCTAAGGTCAACCTTAGACAACACTTTTCAAAAGCGCTTTTAAAGGTCGCCCTTAGACAACGCTTTTCTCAAAAGCACTATCTAAGGTCTAATTAAATTAAAATATTAGACCTCAGTTTCTATTTTCGTTCGTTTCTGTTCTTTCTTTCCCCCTCTGCAAACTCGAAACCTAAACCTGAAAAACCTCCATAAACCTTGAATCCTCTTTGTTTCTCGGTTTTGATCATTGTTGTTCTTGTGAAGAAGTGTTTGAAGAATCGTGAACAGACATTTGGGTGTTGACTAAGTTTTTGTTGAATCGTGTAGAAGAAGAGGTACATTGTTCTTCATAACATATAACAAACATTTGGGTTTTTGTTGAATCGTGTAGAAACTGAGTTTTTGTCTCTTTTTAGTTGAGGTTTAGGTTATTTCATTTTAGCCATCTGATATGTCTGCTTGTTTGTATAAGAAGCTGATTTTTTGTTGAATCTGTAGAATGAGTTCGATAAGCTACTGAGTTCGTCCATTTTCTTGACTGAGTTCGTCCGAGTTCATCCCCTACTGAGTTCTCATAAGGTACATTGTTGTTGTTATGTTCGATAAGTCATAATATTGTTGTTATTTTCTTGACTGAGTTTTTGGTTATAATGTTGTTTATTGATTGTAATATCGGTTATATTGTTGTTATTTTGTTGTTATGTTCGATAAGTCTAATATTGTTGTTATTATATGTAACTTTATTTTCAACTTTAATGATGTAAATATTTTGTCAGAAAATGAAGTGAACTTGAAAGTTGTTATAAGCTAAATTGTTTGTCATTTAGATGAACAATGATTGAGATTTGAGAATGATTTTTATAAGATGATAAGTTTATTTTCCTTATGAAAGACTCTAATATTATGTTTTAAGTTCAAGTTTCAATCATTTTGGAAGGCTTGTTGTTTGAGGACAGAATTAAGAACTGAGTTGTGATGATACCTCATCCAATGTTATTTTTAGTCTTTTAAGGCAATTATTTAGTTTCTTTCTTAAACGTTATGCGTCACACGGGTATGGCAAGTGTAGTAAGATTGTAATACTTAGTAGCATTATATTTAGGATATTTGAAGATACCACGCATGAAGGAGGTAATAAAAGGTATCTACGGAAGACGATATTAGAAGAGGCATAATAGTGCTGAGGAGAGTGGTCCATGGTAGAGACCGAGGCATCATTCTAGATGTGTATTGGAGCCAACTTGGGCAGCTTATAAAACCTAATGGTCATACCTTGACTAGTTTCATTGGTGCACTAGTAAGGATTGAGATTCTAATTACTTGTGATGATTGGAGAAAAAAAGAGCTGAATGAATCCAAAGAAAAAATTTGGACTGAGATAAAGTACAATAATTATGTCTTTAATTATGCGAACTAATTATGTCTTTTAAATTACTTGTACTAACGCACAATGTGTATGTTTTTCTTAGAGGTGTTTCATCATCGAAGATGATAGAAGAGATTTTTGTCTTAAATTGGCCGGAAAGCTACTAAGAGGGTTTAGAACATTTTTATCATCCAAGTATCTTAGGGATGAAGATGGTAATCATGTTGATGCGGAGCTTCCAAAGAAATATGAAAGTTTGATTTCAACAGAAGAATCAGAAGCGTTTAAATCCAAACGAAAGTACCCAACATTTAAAAGAATAAGTGACACAAATCGGGAAAGAGCATCAAGTCTCACGTATCCATACCGAAAAGGACGTGTCAGATATGGACGCTTAGAACAATCTATGGTAAGTATATATAAATTGCAATAAAATATTTGTTCATCATGAGTTTTATTTGATCATATTATATGACTTAATGTGTAGTTGCAGAAGGAGAAAAGTTCTGAAACATCTCTTCCTGCACATGTTTTGTGGAAGGAAGCCCGTGTAGGAAAATATGGAGTTGCTAAAGAAGATGTTCAACAAGTATTTGACAAGTATTAGATACTCATCTGATTTTAAGGAGGCGTTATCTTAGTCAGCTTTATCTCCAGATGATACTAGGAGCATACTTAGTCGGGCATTAGATGTCCGTGAGTATTCGGGTCGGGTGAGGGGTAAGGGATTTGGGATCACTCTGACCTCCTTGAGTATTAAAAAAAGGAAAGGCTCCTAGTAATAAAGAGCTTAACGCAAAATTGGAAGCACTGGAAGCTGAAGTTCGTGCATTAAGGAAAGAAAAAAAGGTTAGCGCTTCAACATGTTTTAAAGATGGTTCGGACAAAGATAGTATCAACTGTAACTTTCAACCGAACATTCCAGAGGTAATTATATATATTTGTATTAAATTGAACTATTAGCTTAAATCATGTAATTGGCATATATACACATTAATAATTTCATATTTATTATTGGTTTTAGGGAATTTCCCATTGTCAGCTCTACTTATCGTCACCATATTATCGGATGGTTGGCAAGAGAAAAGTGCATAACACTAGCAGAGAATTACTTCACACTAGACCACTCCCTACTGGATGTTTGAAAGTAGCGGTTGAAATTGCAGTAGAGAAGGATGCATTATTACCATATCCTGACGATGTTTCGGATGCAACAACGGTGGACCAAGCAATAGGTTCGTTTGTTGCATGGCCGACAAGCCTCATTAGCGTAGGATATGAGGTATACTTAAAACCATTATGAACCTTTGTTAACCTTAATGTGTATATTCAAAGTTTTTACGCGCATTTTACATACATTTTATACATGGTTATGTTAATTAGACTCCAACAAGATCCAAATCAAAAGATAAGGCTATTCCGCGGCATACCGAGTCCATTGTTTAAAAAAAAACAGGTACATTACAATTATATGATATGTATGCATGGAAAATGTTAAATTCTTGATTTTATACTTCATCTAACTATTTATATGATATATAGCTTCATGATAAGGAGGTAAGCAACGTCTTCACACAACAAAAAAAGGTACAGACGCGAACGGTCGGCGAGAGGAACAATGAGAACACACAGCCGTGAACTCACTGGAGATGAAAAGAGTCGCCAGCTAGGCATTTTTATCCCGAAGGAAAGGCAATGCTGCATAGACCTAGAAAGAGATGGATAAGACGGTTCGCGAACCAAAGAGACTGAGAAAGGGGGTTGGTTACAACCTGGGAAGGTATTAGCACCCAGATTGTCCGCCGTACTCGACGGGATCCACGCTTAAAAGATTTGTGTTTTAAAGGGGTAGTGTCAGTGCAATCTGTGTATGAAGAGCTGGAAAAAGGATGTACAGGTGTCAGTGTATAGTGTATAAGTGATATGAAGTATGAAAGTGTCAGTGTGAGAACAAGAATAAGATGCTCATGAGAATGAGGCTCAAAGAATAATGCTGAAAGGAGGGGGGATATACAGAGACTTTTGTTCGATAACTGTTAAGTTATGCCTACGTATCCTCTCGTGCAAATGAGGAAGTCAGAACACCGTAGTTCGACCCAAAGAGACTGAAAGATGAATTGACTTGTGAACTGCTTACTAGCCTATGCTCAAGTGTTATGACCTGTCTGGCTCAGGTGCAAACTGTCTTGCATTAGACGGAAGAAGCGAGCTCTCGTTTATGAGTGAGTGAGATGAGAAAAGAATCCCGAAGGAGACGATTATTGTTTGTTTTTGAGTGTTTTCAGTCTTTTATTGCTTTTGAAAGTTTGTCATAAGAAAATGAGCTTGATCCTAAACCAATGGATTTAGTAAACTCATCACATCTTCCCTCTGATTAGGGGTAATGAGAGTACCTTAAGTGTGAAGTCAGATTCTCACACTTAATCACCTTTGATGTAGGATTAAAATCATTAACCTACTTGTGATTATTTAGATGTTTTTGGTGTTTTTGTTTAGTGTTAAGTAATGAGGTTAAGCCATAATCAAGGATTAAATAGACTCATTACACCATCCTAATAGAAGGATAATAGATGAGAGTGTTTAAGCTGAGGAAAGCTCCTCAACTTAATCCATGATTAGGGATTAAACTCATGACAAAACAAAGCCTTTATTAAGTGGATTTTAGATTAATGGCATGATGATGAAGTGTTTTTTAGGGTTTGTAAGACAACTTGAGGGAGACTTGTCCATTAACACTAGGGTTAGTCCTTCTTAACCAATTAAGGAAGAATTAGAACCCTAATGCAAGGCCCAAGTTACAAGTGTGATGTCTTGATGATTATTAAGTGTATTAATTAAAGGATTTAAACACATTAAGGGTTTAACACTTAGGATTAAAGTTATACACTCCATCCTAAGAGAAGGATGCAGGCATAAGCTTAATCACAAAGCCTTAAAGCCTTTATGGTTTAGTCCCTGATTATGAGATGAGAAGAGAAGACTCAAAGAGACACAAAGGTAAAACTAAGAGGGGAGACTAATCAAAACCCTAATCATTGTCATGCTTGGTTGTCCCTAAGGTTTGTGTGGTTTTCAAGAGAAATCTTCAATGGAACCACCAGGAAGCAGATGAAAGGATCAAGAGAAGCAAAGCAACTTGCTTCATTCAAGAAGTCAAGTCACTTGAAGAAAGAAAGTAAGGAGAAAAAGAATGAGCAAGCCCAAACTCAAACACAAACAAAAATGCAGCAATGGATACAAGAGAGATGAAAAGAAAAGTCATGAGAAGTGAAGGCAAATTCACTTCTCAAATTCACTTACCACCTGAAATGTTAGAAAGGAAATGCAATGCAATGCAAAATGGAATGAGATGACATGATGAGAAACAAAACCAGAAGCATTTACATGATGCCAATGATGCTATGAGATGCTACAAACATGAGGCAGCATATGGGAATGATCATACAAGTTCATGGGTGCAAATGAAACAAGTTAAGAAACATGAACATTCATGAAAAGTTATGAAGTGCAAATGGCATACAACATGGCAAATGCATGATGCAATGATCAAACATGCTTTCAATATGTCTTATGATGTCAAATGAATCAAATGGATGCTTGAAATGTCATGGCAAGTCATGTTATGCAAGAGAATGCAAGATGGGTGCAAATGGAAGCCCAAATTAGGGTTTATGAACCAAACATCAAACAAAAATCAAAAAAACAGAAGCAAACCCTAAGATAAAAAATTGAAAATGACACAAAAAGGACCCCTAATCCTATTCTAAACCACTGCCCAAAGGGGAGATCTCAACTCTTAACCAATCTCAAGATATGAATTTTACAAGATTTTAGGGTTTTTAGGGTTCCCCAACAAGAAAATTATCAAACAAATTGAAAATGAGGAATCAAATCATGGCCATTTTATCTCAAAAACTACATGCTAAACACAATGCAATGCAAGAAGAATCAATGTCCAACTTCTCATGAATAGGCAGAAATGATTTTTTGAACTTTGGATCAAATTAAGGCATAAAAATGATTTTAAATCAATGAAAAATTCTCAAAATGCATCAAGATCAAAAAAGAAATTTGGTTTGAAGGTTGGACAATGTTTCTAAATGTCTTAGAACATTTCATGAATTTTTTGGTGATTTTTAAATACTTAAAAGTATTTTTAATAAATTAATTTCCATTAATCAATTAAAAATAATCTTTTAAATATTTAAAAATACTTTTTTAATGCTAAAAATAAAAATAAAAATATTTTTGTGTCATAAAAATTATTAAAACTCTTAAGAAAAAGTTTCATAATTTTTTAGACAATTTTTGCTATTTTAAATAAATTATGCAAAACAAATGAAAAGAAAATGAATTTAAATGAATTTTAAATGAAGTCAACAGGAAGAGTGGCTGAGATTGAGTCTGGATTTGAAATGTTTGACCGCGCGCGCTATCCAAGGGCTATGGTTGCTTCTGAGTTAATTAATTTAATTAAGATTTATTAAATTAATTAAGTGGATTAGGGCTAATCAAGTGGATCCAGGCCACACATGCGCGCGGGAGGTCAACGGGTCAAGGGAATCCTACGCTCCACATTCAAATGGAAATTAATGACTGGATTAGGGCATAATGATTTTCAGGTGGCCGGAGAAGACCTCCGGTCGTCTTCTCCGGTGGGAACCCCACCTGAAAATCCCTAAAAACCTCAAAACGTAACAAAAATGAAAACCAAGCATACAGAAATGATTCCCATGATCCACTGAATCAAAACCCCATCACAAACAACATTTATTTTTCCCCAGAAACAAGAATCGAACCAAACAATTTTTAGGTCAACAGAGTTTCAGGAAGCAATTAAATTCTCATTTCATCACCATTTTCAAAACTAAAGGCATATTCATGATCAGGAAGACATATAGAACAAGTTTAGAACTTAAAAATCCGTTTCTGGAAAAAAAGTTCTTGAACTACCTGAGATTCGAAGCTTTCACTCCAGCAACTTTCTGACCTCCCCTCTTGGTGAAATCCACTCCTTATGACCTCTTGATGATGCTTGAATGCTTGGGGGAAATTTATGTTGGCTGGATGAAGAGTTTGAAAAGCTTCTGCTCAAACTCAGTTGAAAATGGCAATGGTGATTCAGGCTGTTTCTGGCAATGGTAAAGGGTTGTTTGTGGTCCAGATGATGAGTTGAGAAGGTTTGTGGAGTTGGTTCGGATGTTTGTGAGCTGTGGAAGGTGTTTCGAAGGAAACTGCAGTTTGGGGTGAAAATGGTGAAGTGGTGTTATGGCTTGTTTCAGGCTTGGTTCTTTGTTGCTTTCTACTCAATGGGGCAAGGTGAGATGATTAGTGAAGTTGGCTTGAGTGTTTGTGAGCTGGGCAGAGAGTTTCGAAGAGTTTTGCTTGATGGAGTGTTTTTGAGTATGTGATGCTATGGTGTCTTTCAGCTTGGCCTGGTGTTATGTTTTGCTAGCAAATGGAAAGTATAAACAATTGCAAGTGGCCAGAGGATGTGACATGGCCTACTGTGATTGGGATGTTTGCTTTTGCCAAAAGTCAACTTTTTTGTAAGAGAGGCATGGGCTTGGTTCTAGCTTGGTACAATGGCTAGGGCTGGCGCAGCATGGTGTGGTGAGAGACTATGGCTGGTTCAAAGGCCAAGGCAGCAAGTGGGTGAAGTGTGATGAGTGATTTTGCAAGTTGTCCACTTTTGAAACTTCATGAAAAAGTCTTGTTACACAAACCATGAACATGAGAAACTTTGGTCCAATTCTGATTTTTAGAACCTATGTGATGTTTGTACATTGGTTTGAAGTGAATTAGAAGTTACAAATGGCATTGGTTCATGATTTTGCAAAATTCACATTTGGTGCACATCTTGAAAATCAATGATTTTTGGCAACTTTGTCACACCATAACTTTTGATCCAAGAAGAATTTGATCATGTTCTTGTACTTTTTGAAAAGGGAAAAATGTATTCTACAACTTTCATGACCAAAGTTTTTCCATTTGAAGCATTTTTGGATCAAGAATCAAGGCTTGAAAAATGACCTAAAATGACACATTCTTGAAAAGTCAACTATGCCCAAAAACTCAACATTTGCAAAAACTCCAAATTCTTGAATTTTGTGATCTTCAACCTTCTTCCATGATCAAATAAAGATCATATACACTCAAAATGATGAAGATCACCCATTGGTTGGGTCATTGGGGGCCTCAGATGCCCTGATTTTGCACTGACTTGTCTAGAAAGTCAATCCTTGATCAGATGACTTCCCCATGAAATTTCTTCATGAAACTTGATATGCATACTCCCTATACCCCATAGAGACCAATGGAAACAAGAATGACCAAAAAATTTGGAGTTATGGCCTCTGAAACCAAAACCCTAATTTTAGGTCATCTGTGCAGTTAAACCTGGCTCTGCATCCACACCATTTCCAGTTCTTGTGATTTTTTGACATTATTGACTTTGAGAGGATATAATATGATGCTTGAACACACATGGACCCCCTTTAAGTGATTGATGACCCTTGGAGTGGCTCAAGAGGCTCTTGGATTGTTCAGATCACAAACCCTAGATGCAGATGACTTTGAATCTATGCAGTGAATCAAAACTGTGACATGAGATGCTATGATTGAGTTTATGCATATGAAATGATCACAAGCCATGGTGTGAATGGGTGAGGGAAAATTTGGGGTGTTTACAGCTGCCCCTATTCAAACATGAGTTAGCTGTGCAGGATGTAAGCAACGGCTTAACAGGCAAGCAAGATAACTTGTGGTTGAATACCAAAGACAGTCCAAAATTTGCACTCACAGAATGAAGAAGAAAAGGGATATATGAAGTATATTGTAAAGTGTAGGCGACGGAGGACGACCGTCGAGCAGAGAACGACTGCTGGGTAAGTAGCAATGACGGGGACGGCCGACATGCTGGGGATGAAAAGGTAAAGCCAAGACGGGGACGACCGACATGCTGGGGATGAAAGATGAAGCCAAGACGGGGACGACCGACTAGCTAGGGAAAATAAAATATTATGATGGGGACGACCATCAAGATAAAGCTGTAAGATTCTCTGGGAACTAATGAAACATGACGGGGACGGCCATCAAGTTCATAAAGCAAAGTAACCGACGATGGGGACGGCCATCGGGCTAAAAAGAAAAGGGACCACGACGGGGACGGCCATCGGGTTAAAGAATAAATGAAATAAACAGATGATGGGGTACGGCCATTAAAGATGAAGGACGATCACCTAGCAGGGGGCGGCTGCTCTGTTGGGAGTGAAAGAAATATGATGGGGACGGCCATCAAAAGTGGAGAACGACCACCTGGCAGGGTACGGCTGCCGAAAATATCATGACATAGGACGAATGTCGGATAAAAGGTCAACGATGGGGACGGCCATCGGACGAGCATGATGGAGGACGACCATCAAGAGGTGGAGGACGACCACCTAGCAGGGGACGTCTGCTCTCGAGGTTTCTCATGACATAGGACGAATGCCAGATAACCAAAGATCAACAATGGGGACGGCCATTGGATAAGGTGATGAAGGACGATCATCAAAAAGGTGGAGGACGACCACCTAGCAGGGGACGGATGCTAAAAATCAACGATGGGGACGGCCATCGGATGAGCATGATGGAGGACGACCATCAAGAGGTGGAGGACGACCACCTAGCAGGGGACGGCTGCTCTCGAGGTTTCTCATGACATAGGACGAGTGTCAGATAAAAAGAAAATTTGCTTTGTTGGCGATCTACTGGGATATAGTAAACACGGACGAGCGTTTACACCCAAGAAAAGAAAGTATAAGTGTTTAGATGTTTGTGTATAGATTAAAGATGCGGACACACATCCTTAAGACTATGATACGGACGCGTATCATGTAGAAACAAATACCGACACATGTTCAGAGATGATGATACAGACGGGTATCAACTGGTTAACAGAGAACACGGACGAGTGTTGAATCTGAAGGGACTCTTCTGGGGAATAGTAGACACGGACGAGCGCCTATTATTCAAGAAGACATAAGTGTTTGACACAGTGTATGGATTAAAGATGCGGACGAGCATCCTTAAGACTATGATACGGACGAGTATCATGTAGAAACAAATACCGACACATGTTCAGAGATGATGATATGGACGAATACCATCTGGTTAACAGAGAACATGGACCAATGTTGAATCTGTGGGGATATAAACGGTGTATATGAGATACGGACGAGTATCTGTACAAGTATAACATGAGTGGTGAGGATGGTGTATAGATGAATATTTATCTGCTGGGGAGAGTGACACGGACGAGTGTCAAGAGAGAAAAGTATAATAATATCAACAAGTATAAGGGTCGTGAAAGTGTAAGCGACTGCGCTGGGGATATGACACGGCCGGGTGTCGAGAAGGTGTATATAGGTATACGTGAGTGCAAAGAGGATGTCTTTGGCTTTCTGCTGGGGTATGACACGGACGGGTGTCAAGAAGTATCTGTAATACGGGTGATCTTGTTTGTAAAGGGTGTTCAGGCGACTTTACTGGGGGAAAGATGGCGCGGGCGGGTGCCAAAAGGAGTATATACTGGTGTTTGTAACTTGAGAGGAAGCTGCTTTTGCTGGGGATTCTGGCGGGGATTTTTCTGTATGTTGATGAACTATAATTATTCACAAGTGTTGGTTCATAACATGGCTCATGATTATGCTACGAGTTGGATTTTTGCCGTAATGCTCCGCGTTAAAACGGAATGCTACGCTTTGTGGGTGAATATGATGCGAATGCTATGATTGTGCAGAGATATCAAAACCGGGATCCGGGTCCCGCTGCTGCGAAGATCTTCGATCGATCTGCTTGAAAAGAAAATCCCAGCTGGGGTTGAGATCATTGGTAGATCTAATGAGATGTATCTGCTTGGGGATCTAGGTCACTGACTGACACATCCTTGTAGTATGGGACCCAGCTGGGGTTTGTAGAAGCTTTCTTCACTCTGTTGTGATTTCTTCACATGTTGCTCTTCCAGATAGAGGCTGGAACTCTGTGGGGAGATGGTACCCTGACTTTTGTACTCGGCTGAGGGCGAGATGGCAACTCGGCTGGGGATAAAGAGAGATCATTGAGAGACCTCCCTAGGGATTCTGTTGAAGAGGATCCTTGGCTCAGCCGGGGATGTAGGTGTCTTCCGTGATGCCTGGCAACTCTGATGGGGGCAAATCAGCTGGGGGAAGTCATGAGAAGCAACTCAGCCGGGGAGAGAACACCTCGGGTGCTAAAATTGAGTGTTGATTTGCCAGCTCGCTGGGATGAGGCCTTCATGCCCCAAGTTGCATTCTGGATACCTGCAAATCCTGAAAAAGATAGAGAAACGCACAAAATAATCCTGAGGTATCCCTTACTGGATTCCGTCACAGGAGTTTAGATACTTCTGAGAGTAAGCATATTTCCTGCAAGCATGTTTTTATTTGAAGATAAACATATGTATTCTTATGCAATTAGTGTTTCTTTAAGACATCAGACATTTTTTTGCAAAATAAAAATGTACAAAACGAGACATGACTGAAAATCTGGTTTTATTAATTCATATGCCCTGAATTGGCGAGGATACAGTCAAAGAAACAAATCCCCTGAAATGAGGAGATTGTTACAAATTGAGAAACAAAATACTGGCAGTGTTGCTGACGCTTTAAGGAGCTTCCTCTCCTGCTATGATTCGTATGACTTTTGACGTTCTTCTCATCTTGCTTACCGAAGAAGGCTGGTTCTGATTGAAGCTTGATCCTTTCGAAGCTTACCAAATTGTAGGTGATACAGACGAATTCAGAATGCAGTTGTTCGCTTATTCCCTTATTTTGCATGGATCGCCCTTTCGGGTTTTCAATCCATCGGGATACCCATTTTTGCCTGAGCTGTCCAATGCGGATTTTCAACTCAGCGGGTGTACATTTTTCTTTAATATTTTATTTTCCCTTATTTTTTCCTGAGTCCTTTATTCTGTTTTTGACTCGCTGGGATGCCCTATTTTTGCCTGGACTTACATTCTGTTTTTACGTCCAGCGGGTCATTTTTTACGCGAAGTATTTTTTAACTGCATCTGAATTTACAGGGGACGGGAAATCTTCACCATCCATGGTGCTGAGCATCAGTGCTCCACCCGAGAAAACTTTCTTTACCACAAATGGTCCTTCATAATTGGGGGTCCATTTGCCCCTGTGGTCTGTATGAGGCGGGAGGATTCTTTTCAGCACAAGATCCCCTACTTGGTACTCTCGGTGCCTGACTTTCTGATCGAAGGCTTTCTTCATTCTCTTCTGATACAATTGTCCATGACAGATTACAGCCAATCTCTTCTCTTCAATCATACTCAGTTGCTCGTATCGGGACCTAACCCATTCTGCTTCGTTCAGCTTAACATCCATCAATACTCGTAAAGAGGGTAGTTCAACTTCAACAGGTAGGACTGCCTTCATACCATACACAAGTTGATACGGTGTTGCCCCAGTGGATGTCCTGATTGACGTGCGGTACCCATGCAAGGCAAACAGTAGCATCTCATGCCAGTCTTTATAGGTGACTACCATCTTCTGCACAATCTTCTTGATATTCTTATTTGCTGCCTCAACAGCGCCGTTCATCTTTGGCCTGTAAGGAGAAGAATTGTGGTGTTGGATCTTGAAGTCCTGGCACAATTCTGCCATCATTTTGTTGTTTAGATTGGAACCATTATCAGTAATGATTCGCTCGGGAACTCCGTACCGACAGATGATATCTCTCTTCAGAAATCTGGCTACCACTTGTCTTGTAACATTTGCATAGGAAGCTGCTTCGACCCACTTGGTGAAATAGTCAATAGAAACCAAAATGAATCTGTGGCCATTCGAAGCAGTCGGTTCAATCTTACCAATCATGTCAATGCCCCACATAGCGAAGGGCCAGGGTGAAGACATCACATTCAGAGGATTGGGAGGCACATGCACCTTATCGGCATAGATCTGGCATTTATGGCATTTTCTGGCGTAGGCACAACAGTCGGCATCCATTGTGATCCAATAATAGCCTGATCTTAACAACTTCTTAGCCATTGCATGTCCTCCAGCATGGGTACCAAAGGAGCCTTCGTGCACTTCATGCATCAGCAAATCTGCTTCTGTCTTATCAACACATCTGAGGAGTACCATATCAAAGTTCCTCTTGTATAAAGACCCATCATTGTTCAAGAAGAAACTACCAGCAAGCCTTCTCAAAGTCTTCTTATCATTGGAAGATGCCCCAGGTGGGTATGTTTGATCCTCCAAGAAGCACTTAATGTCATGGAACCAAGGCTTATCATCTTTGACAACATCTGCTGCAAATACATATGCTGGTCTGTCGAGTCTGGACACTGAAATCTGAGGTACAAAGTTGGCAGCTTGAACTTTGATCATGGATGAAATGGTAGCAAGAGCATCTACAAACTGATTCTCGTCCCGAGGGATATACTCAAGCTTGACCGTTGTGAAGAAAGTCAATAACCTTCTTGTATAATCCCTGTAAGGTATCAGATGATCCTGGTGTGTGTACCATTTGCCATTGGTCTGATTGATTACCAAAGCTGAATCTCCGAATACAGTCAATGTCTTGATCCTGAGGTCGATGGCTTCCTCAAGACCCATAATGCAAGCTTCGTATTCAGCTTCGTTGTTAGTGCAGTTGAAAGTGAGTTTTGCCGAGAAAGGCATGTGAACTCCTTTGGGTGTAATGAGTACTGCACCAACACCACGACCTTTCATGTTAACAGCCCCATCAAACATCATAGTCCATTCTTCTTCCGGGTCAGGCCCTTCAGTGTGAATAGGCTCTTCATGATCTTTCGCTTTTATGAACATGATGTCTTCATCAGGGAAGTCAAATCTCATAGGCTGGTAATCATCGATAGGTTGCTCAGCAAGATATTCAGACAATACACTGTCCTTGATGGCTTTCTGAGATGTGTATTGGATGTCATATTCTGTAAGAATCATTTGCCATCTTGCAACCCGTCCGGTAAGAGCTGGCTTCTCAAATATGTACTTAACTGGGTCCATTTTTGAGATCAGTAAGGTAGTGTGGGTCAACATATACTGCCTTAGTCGGCGAGCAGCCCACGCTAAAGCACAGCAAGTTTTCTCGAGCAGTGAATAACGTTGTTCACAGTCGGTAAACTTTTTGCTTAGGTAGTATATTGCATACTCTTTTCGACCAGACTCGTCATGCTGGCCCAGCACACACCCCATTGACTCTTCTAATACTGTCAAGTACATTATCAGAGGTCTTCCTTCAACTGGAGGCATAAGGATTGGAGGCTCTTGTAAGTATTCTTTGATCTTGTCAAAAGCCTTCTGACAGTCTTCGTTCCACCTGACCGTCTGTTCTTTTCTCAATAGCTTGAACAAGGGTTCGCAGGTTGCTGTAAGGTGAGATATGAACCTTGAAATGTAGTTCAATCGACCTAAGAACCCTCGAACTTCTTTCTCTGTCTTTGGTGCAGACATCTCTTGGATGGCTTTGACTTTATCAGGGTCAACTTCAATCCCTTTCTCACTTACAATAAATCCCAGCAGCTTACCAGACCTCACCCCGAATGTGCACTTGTTGGGGTTCAACTTCAGTTGGTACTTCCTCAGACGCTTGAACAACTTCAGTAGGTTCACCAGGTGGTCTTCTTCAGTGAGGGACTTGGCAATCATGTCATCCACATAACACTCGATTTCCTTATGGATCATGTCGTGGAATAACGTTACCATAGCCCGTTGATATGTTGCACCGACATTCTTTAGTCCGAATGGCATCACCTTGTAACAGAACGTGCCCCAGGGTGTGATAAAAGTTGTCTTCTCCATGTCTTCAGGTGACATCTTGATCTAATTGTATCCTGAAAATCCGTCCATGAAGGAGAATACCGAGAACTGAGCCGTATTATCCACCAATACATCAATGTGAGGTAAAGGGAAGTCATCTTTCGGGCTAGCTCTATTCAGATCCCGGTAATCAACACACATCCTTACTTTTCCGTCTTTCTTAGGCACAGGTACTATATTAGCAACCCACGGTGGATAGCTAGTTACAGCAAGGAACCCGGCGTCCCATTGCTTTTGTACCTCCTCCTTGATTTTCATTGCCATGTCTGGACGAGTACGGCGGAGTTTCTGTTTAACCGGCGGGCACTCTTCTCTCAAAGGAAGCTTGTGCACAACAATATCGGTGTCCAACCCTGGCATATCTTGATAAGACCAAGCAAACACATCCACATACTCTCGAAGCAGGTCAATCAGTTGTCTTTTCACTGAGTCTTGCAGGCAGGCCCCGATTTTAACTTCTTTCACGTCTTCATCTGTACCAAGATTGATCACTTCAACCTCCTCCTGGTGAGGAGTAATAGCTTTTTCCTCTTGTCTTAACAACCTGGCTAGCTCTTCAGGAAGCTCATATTCTTCATCAACCCCTTCATCAGCTTGATTGATTGGATTGTCAAAGTCATACGAAGTCATAGCCGTGTTGTTGTCAGTGCTGTCTGGAAGGCACACTTTGCAAGGGTTAAGTTTGTTCATTTTAGTGATCTGATTTTAGTCTTGTTTAGAAAAGTGAAATAAAGTCGTCATTTTGAAAACACTGCCATTTATTTTTTGTACAAAAAGAAAAATAGAAAAACAGTGAGCGGGAAAGAAAAAGACTCGTTTGCAAAAAGATGTCTGATATTTCATTGATTAATCTTGTTTGCACAAAAAGTACAGATGGCCCGATTACAAAATGAGTCTTGTCATCTTGGGCAAGATGCAAGACTTTGATGCATGCTATAAAAACACAGGAAATAATAATTACTCTGCATGAGTAACCCTTATAATTTCCTGGGAAGACCAGTTCGAGATACTGCTCCCCGGGATCTTTGGACGAATCCAGCTTTCCAGGTTGCGTTCTTCTTCCAGCTCGTCTTCCAGACTGTTGATAGCATCAGGGGTAAGCATCCCCCCGCTCACAAAATTGGGCTCTTTCGCAGCCGCTGCTTGACCTTGTTGAGTTGGTTTGTAACCCAACCCAAATCTGTCTTCTTTCTTCTCCACCGGTAGTAGCTTGCCCCAGCCTTGGGCAGTTCCTTCCTCAACAACCTTCCGGGCTTGTTGGTATGACGATATTGAAGTACCAGGTACAACAGATGTTTCATTCACGTTCAAGGCTTCAAACCCCTGGCTCATTGTTTCATGGATCTCCCCATCCATCTCAATGTACTTATAAGTAGCCAGGTGGCTGACAAAAATGTCCTCTTCTCCACAGATTGTAACGATTTGACCCTCCCACTCATATTTTAACTTCTGGTGAAGGGTAGAGGTCACGGCGCCAGCAGCGTGAATCCATGGCCTACCCAACAAACAGCTGTAGGCAGGCTGAATGTCCATCACATAGAAGATAGTTTTAAAGGTCTGCGGGCCAATCGTTACGGGTAACTCAATCTCTCCCATAACCGATCTCTTTGAACCATCAAAGGCTCTCACCACCAGGTTGCTGGGCCGTAATGCCAATCCGTCATATTCTAGCTTCACCAGGGCCTTCTTAGGTAAGACATTGAGGGATGACCCCGTGTCTACCAGCACATGTGAAAGGACAGCACCTTTGCATTCCATGGTTATGTGCAAGGCTTTGTTATGGTTGCGGCCTTCCGTTGTCAAATCAGTATTGGTGAACCCTAGTTCGTGACTAGCATTAACATTCCCCACTACAGCTTCCAGCTGATTGACAGTGATCTCTTCAGGCACGTAGGCTGCGTGCAAGACTTTGAGTAGTGCATTCCGATGGGCTTCGGAACACATAAGCAATGATAGGATTGAGATCTTGGAAGGCGTCTGATGAAGCTGATCCACTACTTTATAATCACTCTTTTTGATGATTCGCATGAACTCATCAACCTCTTGATCGAATGGTGTCTTCAAAGCTTCCTTAACAGCTTGATCTTCCTGCACAGGGCTCTTCCCTTTTGCCTTGGCAGCAGCCTCTGCTTCGGCAGTGGGTCTCTGAATTTGTGGAGCGAAAAGACGTCCGCTTCGAGTGAAGCCTCCGCCTCCGCCCACATTGTCTACTTGTGGTGCAAGGGTTGATGATTCAAAAGTGATCTTTTGTCCTTCACAGTACAAGTCAGAGCCGTAATGCCAGGGGATGGCATTACTGCTTTCGTAAGGTACGGGTCCAGGCACCGTGATAGTGACTGGACTGACTGCAGCTGTGGAAGGAACTGTGATAGTCTGTGGATCATAATAAATCGTAACTGGTGCTCTGATGGGAGCAGCACCTTCTGAGTTGTAGACAGAGTTGTTTTCAGGATCGTAGAATATTGTGACAGTAGAGACATCTTCATGATTTGTTGCTGGTGTTGTAGGAGACATTGTCGGGAGTATGGATGTTGTTGCTGTAGGAGTTTCAAAATGGAGTGAAGCTGAAGTTGTAGAAGAAAAATTTGCTGATAACTGATCAGTTGAGATGATAGATGGAGTACTTGTTGATGAAACCGAAGAATTGTCAGGAACAATGGTTGCTGCAGTTGTAGGAGGTTCTGAAACCGTTGCTGATGAGATTGCTGGATTTGTTGGAAATGATGTGGTGATCTGAAGCTGGCCACTCTGAATGAGGCCATCTATGCCATTCCTCAAATTATCGCACCCGTTTACTGAAATATTACAGTAAGCACAACCCAACTCACACACCGGGAAGATTTGACATTCCAAGAACTGAGCTTTGATTTCCACCAACGGTGTCCTGATCTGACCCACACTGGTTATTAAATAAGACGGCTTGTCTTCTTCAATAGCGTTAATTCTGGGACCACCGTGGTTTGGCATCGGATTCTTATTGACATTGGGTGGTGGTGCGAAATTCAAAGCCTTTGAGTCTACTAGGTCTTGTACTTTCATATGCAGAGCTCTGCACTTTTCTGTACTGTGGCCAGGTGCGTTTGAATGGAAGGCACATCTGGCGTTGGAGTCATAGTTCCTGGGTAGACTGTTGGGATCCGGAGGTTCCAGCGTCCTTAGCTCAACTAGGTTGAGTTTCAGAAGTTGTGGCAGCAGGGTAGCATATGGCATAGGGATCGGATCGATCACCCTGTTAGCTTGAGATGGCCTCTGCTGAAATGGCCTTTGTTGACTGTTGTTGTTGGTGTTGATGTTGTTGTAATTCCTTGGAGGATACTGAGATTGCTGGTGGTACTGAGGTTGCTGCTGGTAGTTTTGCTGCGGAGGTTGATAAACCGGCTGAGGATGAGCTGGAGCGGGGATGGTGACTGCTGCTACAGACCTGTGAACATATTGGGGCCTGCCCCTGTTAGGGTGGATGGCATTGGTCTCGCCAGTTCTTCTTGGGCCTGCAAAAGGCTTTCTTGCATTACTGGACGAGCTGGCACCATTGTCAGAGATCTTGCCCATTTTTAACAGACTCTCAATCCTCTCCCCAGCTATGACAACATCTGCAAAGCTAGTGGAAGAGAAAGCAGCCAGCCTGTCAATATAGGTTCCCTGAAGGGTGTTCATGAACATATCTGCCATTTCCCTTTCAGACATAGGTGGATGAACAGCAGCAGCCAATTGCCTCCATCTCTGGGCATATTCTCGGAAACTTTCCCTTGACGACTGTGACATTCCCATTAGGAGGGTCCTGTTGGGTGCCATATCCAGATTATACTGATACTGTCTGATGAAGGCTTCTGCCAGGTCCTTCCAGCATCTAATAGTTGCCCTTGTCAGGTGAGAGTACCATTCTCTTGAGGCTCCAGTCAGGCTGTCTTCGAAATAGAACATCCAGAGCTTCTCATCCATAGTATAGGCCTTCAGCCTTCCCAGAAATGATTGTAAATGAGTCCGGGGGCATGAAGTCCCGTTGTATTTTTCAAAGCAAGGAGGCTTGAACTTATGGGGGATCCTGACCCCGTCTACCAAGCCCATGTCCATGACGTCGAAGCCCAAAGAGTTTTGAGACTCTAAGGATCTCAATTTTTCAGCTATCTCATCTAACCTTCTATTGTAAGCTTCCTCCCCAGCACCCATTACTGTGAATTGGTCCTCTTGGGGGTCCTCTTGAAGTACCCTGGCTGCAGTGGCAGTCCCTTGAACATTCGCAGGGATATTGACCTCAGGATGGAGGTGTGGTCCAAATACAGGGGGATTAACATGGGGTTGGACCCTTTCATTGTTGCTGGTGCCGGCAGTCCCTATATGTGGATCTTCTTGATTTTGCCTTTCCACCATGGCCCTTAATCTTTCCTGGCTCTGAGCCATGTTGTTCATCACTTCCATGAACTGCGTCATCTGCGTTCTCATTTCCAATCTTTCGTTCGCCATTTGATTTCTAACCTCTGCAAGGTCCTGCTGTACCTGATCCATTTGAATTCCCGGAAGGTTGTTTCGGGTTGGATAACGGTGCGGACGGTTGAGGGGAAATACCCGGCGCCTAGCAATAGTTCCTGAACATCACAACAGAGTTAGCAACAATAAAACAAAAACCTACAAAACAAACAAAGGGTTAGCATGCAATGCAGTTATGCTTATTTGTTTTCAAGGTATCCGGCTTGGCATTCAGTTTTGACCCTTCCAGACCCTTGAAGATGATACTGTTGATGTTGCTTTCGAAGTAAACTTAAATGGAACAAACTAACACATATATTACAAAGCAGAATGGTACACAGTTTGTTTTACAAATACAAGCCCTCTGAGGGGTCAAAATACATCACAAGAAAGGAAAATAAAAGTACATGGAATGAAAGCAACAACAAACAAATGGTCAAACACCAAGACCAAACTCATCCTCACGAACTTCCTTGAGAAGTGCTTCGGTCACAGGATCAGCTGGACGCTCCGTGAGATTCCTGATGAGGAGATTCCGGGTGGTAACAACTGCTGTTAGCTTCTTGTGCTGAGTTTGCTCTTTTGACCTCTTCACCCCTGCTTTGATCTTCAGTTCTGATATCTCCCTCTGGGCTGCTGCCAGGGCTTCTTGTTGTTCTTTTGCACTAGCTTCCAGTTGCTCCATCTTGTCTTGAACTCTCTTGTCCTCTAGAGTACGAGCCTCGGTGATCCTGACCCACCGGGCTTGACTCTCCTTTAAATACAAGTCTGTCCTTGCTCTCTGGAACTGGGCTTCCTTGCAAGCATTCTTCAGAATTTGCTCTCCAGCCTTAGACTTTTTGATATAATCCCCAGACTTCTTAATCTTAGTCAGATGCTCCACTCTCAACTTCTCCAATCTCTCAATCTCCCTCATACCCTCACTCCTTTCCCGGAGGGTCTTCTGCAAAGCCTGGGTTAACTTCTCATTTCTTTCTTTCAAGCTCTCAAACTCCTCCAAACTGATAGTGGCAGGGGGTGGTGCTGAAGATGACTCAGGCATGTCTTCTATGGTAAAGGGCATTCCATAGAATTGGGCCCTGGCACGGGACCACTCATAATACTGTGCTGATGCCACATTGTTGCACTTCCCTAGGATGGTCACTCCCTAGATTTGAACATGATCCCAGGCCCAGGCAGCCTGCCTAACAACAGCCAGATTAGTCTTGTTCTCACAATAAAGAGTCTCCACCAAGTCCTGTGCCTTAGGAGTGTGGACCAGTGCATAGCCCAGTTGCCTTCTGAACAACAGAGGGTTGTAATTAATGCTGCCCTTAACTCCTATTAGGGGCACATTGGGAAAATGCCCACAGCTAGTGATGATATCCCTGCCCTTGGTGCTTTGAGTGCACCATCTGATATCTGCTGAAGTTAGAGCAGTGAGTCTCTTAGCCCAGTTACTCTGCTGACGAGGATTCAAGAATGCATCTGTCCTGGGTAGATGCCTGAGAAGCCAAGTATGAAACAATGGAGCACAACACCTTACTAATCTTCCCCTCTGCTTTTCATTCCTCTGATGCACTGAATAGTAAAGATCCCCCAATAAAGTTGGCACTGGGTTCTTCAGGATGAACAGATGGATTGCATTCTTGCTAATGAATCGAGGCTCGTCTGCAAACAATACAATTCCATATATGATCAAGGCCAATAGAGCACAAACAGCTTTCCACTCTCCTAAAGAAGCTTTCAGGGTAGCTTGAGAGATCAAGAAGTCCAGATGGAAGCCAGGGATTCCAGCTTTGGAAGTCATATGCTGTTCAATCAAGACAGGTTCCAGATGCAAAGCCTTTGCTACTTCTCCATTACCAGGAAAGACCATCTCAGGGTTGAAAGGGATTCCACCTCTGATAGGCAAACCAACCAATGATGAGTATTCTTCTAATAGAGGGCCCAACTGAAAATCTTGGAAAGTGAAACATCTCAGTGGGGGATCATAAAACTGAATGCAAGTGTGGATCAGGCTTCTCTGTGAAGGGTCCAGATCCATAACCATATCAAGTATATCTCCATAATGTTCCCTGAACAATGGTATGTGATCTGGAGTGATCAGGGTTTGAATCCTCCTGATGTCTGATAACTCTGGCTGGAAGAAGTGATAGGTGATGTTGCTCTTTTTAGGAGCCATGATGCTGAGACTGAGCAGAGACAAGTGCTGATGATGACACTGAAGAAAGGGGCCACCGATTGGCTGGTGCAGGTGACAGCTGAAGTAGATAGCTGATAACTGAAGCAAGTGCTGATGAAGATAGGTCAATACTGAAGATGGGGTCAAAACCAAAACCAAATGAAGATGGATACCCTGAAACACAAATAAGCAAATGTCAATATGATGCAATGATTATGTATGCAAATGAAATGCAAGGGTCTGTGACTGAGCTGGATCTGATCAAAAGCCCTGATATAGGTCCAAGTATGTCCAAGAATTCCAGATGGAGGTCTATAAATCCAGTAACCAAGGTGGGGGGCTCAAATAAAGAGCCACATGTCCAGGGTTTAGAATCACAAGAACTGTTCCAACATGGAGTATTCTTAACCAAACAAAGTAACAGGGTATTCTGAGGCCAAGGTACCTACAAACCTGTAAACAGCCCAACCCCCTCACAGGTGGTGTTCTAAAACAAGGATCCTCAGACGTGGATCAGTTATGAGAAGTGTAAACACTTCTAACCCGGAGGTACAGTGTTTACAATAACCATAACAATTCCTCCTCTAATTCACCTCAGTTTCTGAAGGTCAATACTAAAGGTCATCCAGACTTAGCAGGCTTCCCAGATAGCCCTAGCATTGCAGGAAATCTGCAACACAGAGTTCTCAAGAAGAAACCCATATCTGAACCGTGTTTCATATTCCCGCACCAGACCGAGATGGAATGGGAAAGAATATGATTCACTCTAGCCTAGGTGTCACTCAGGTCCCAGGTATAGGACCTTAACTCTCAATGGAACACCCTCCCACCAAAGCAAACAACAGATCCAGCCAGCAGTACAGTATGACAATATGATATAATGCAAAAGCAATAAAGAAAGCAGTAAAGCAACTGTACATAAAATAAAACATATACAAACACAAATGAACACAAAACACCCCAGTAAACACAAATCAATCAAGCGCTAGGAGGAACCCACAAAAAGAACCAGAAACCCTGGTTGCAATATAAGGCTCCCCAGCAGAGTCGCCAAGCTGTCGCTCCCGATAAATGGGACCGGCCCAAATAAAGGTACAGACGCGAACGGTCGGCGAGAGGAACAATGAGAACACACAGCCGTGAACTCACTGGAGATGAAAAGAGTCGCCAGCTAGGCATTTTTATCCCGAAGGAAAGGCAATGCTGCATAGACCTAGAAAGAGATGGATAAGACGGTTCGCGAACCAAAGAGACTGAGAAAGGGGGTTGGTTACAACCTGGGAAGGTATTAGCACCCAGATTGTCCGCCGTACTCGACGGGATCCACTCTTAAAAGATTTGTGTTTTAAAGGGGTAGTGTCAGTGCAATCTGTGTATGAAGAGCTGGAAAAAGGATGTACAGGTGTCAGTGTATAGTGTATAAGTGATATGAAGTATGAAAGTGTCAGTGTGAGAACAAGAATAAGATGCTCATGAGAATGAGGCTCAAAGAATAATGCTGAAAGGAGGGGGGATATACAGAGACTTTTGTTCGATAACTGTTAAGTTATGCCTACGTATCCTCTCGTGCAAATGAGGAAGTCAGAACACCGTAGTTCGACCCAAAGAGACTGAAAGATGAATTGACTTGTGAACTGCTTACTAGCCTATGCTCAAGTGTTATGACCTGTCTGGCTCAGGTGCAAACTTTCTTGCATTAGACGGAAGAAGCGAGCTCTCGTTTATGAGTGAGTGAGATGAGAAAAGAATCCCGAAGGAGACGATTATTGTTTTTTTTTGAGTGTTTTCAGTCTTTTATTGCTTTTGAAAGTTTGTCATAAGAAAATGAGCTTGATCCTAAACCAATGGATTTAGTAAACTCATCACATCTTCCCTCTGATTAGGGGTAATGAGAGTACCTTAAGTGTGAAGTCAGATTCTCACACTTAATCACCTTTGATGTAGGATTAAAATCATTAACCTACTTGTGATTATTTAGATGTTTTTGGTGTTTTTGTTTAGTGTTAAGTAATGAGGTTAAGCCATAATCAAGGATTAAACAGACTCATTACACCATCCTAATAGAAGGATAATAGATGAGAGTGTTTAAGCTGAGGAAAGCTCCTCAACTTAATCCATGATTAGGGATTAAACTCATGACAAAACAAAGCCTTTATTAAGTGGATTTTAGATTAATGGCATGATGATGAAGTGTTTTTTAGGGTTTGTAAGACAACTTGAGGGAGACTTGTCCATTAACACTAGGGTTAGTCCTTCTTAACCAATTAAGGAAGAATTAGAACCCTAATGCAAGGCCCAAGTTACAAGTGTGATGTCTTGATGATTATTAAGTGTATTAATTAAAGGATTTAAACACATTAAGGGTTTAACACTTAGGATTAAAGTTATACACTCCATCCTAAGAGAAGGATGCAGGCATAAGCTTAATCACAAAGCCTTAAAGCCTTTATGGTTTAGTCCCTGATTATGAGATGAGAAGAGAAGACTCAAAGAGACACAAAGGTAAAACTAAGAGGGGAGACTAATCAAAACCCTAATCATTGTCATGCTTGGTTGTCCCTAAGGTTTGTGAGGTTTTCAAGAGAAATCTTCAATGGAACCACCAGGAAGCAGATGAAAGGATCAAGAGAAGCAAAGCAACTTGCTTCATTCAAGAAGTCAAGTCACTTGAAGAAAGAAAGTAAGGAGAAAAAGAATGAGCAAGCCCAAACTCAAACACAAACAAAAATGCAGCAATGGATGCAAGAGAGATGAAAAGAAAAGTCATGAGAAGTGAAGGCAAATTCACTTCTCAAATTCACTTACCACCTGAAATGTTAGAAAGGAAATGCAATGCAATGCAAAATGGAATGAGATGACATGATGAGAAACAAAACCAGAAGCATTTACATGATGCCAATGATACTATGAGATGCTACAAACATGAGGCAGCATATGGGAATGATCATACAAGTTCATGGGTGCAAATGAAACAAGTTAAGAAACATGAACATTCATGAAAAGTTATGAAGTGCAAATGGCATACAACATGGCAAATGCATGATGCAATGATCAAACATGCTTTCAATATGTCTTATGATGTCAAATGAATCAAATGGATGCTTGAAATGTCATGGCAAGTCATGTTATGCAAGAGAATGCAAGATGGGTGCAAATGGAAGCCCAAATTAGGGTTTATGAACCAAACATCAAACAAAAATCAAAAAAACAGAAGCAAACCCTAAGATAAAAAATTGAAAATGCCACAAAAAGGACCCCTAATCCTATTCTAAACCACTGCCCAAAGGGGAAATCTCAACTCTTAACCAATCTCAAGATATGAATTTTACAAGATTTTAGGGTTTTTAGGGTTCCCCAACAAGAAAATTATCAAAAAAATTGAAAATGAGGAATCAAATCATGGCCATTTTATCTCAAAAACTACATGCTAAACACAATGCAATGCAAAAAGAATCAATGTCCAACTTCTCATGAATAGGCAGAAATGATTTTTTGAACTTTGGATCAAATTAAGGCATAAAAATGATTTTAAATCAATGAAAAATTCTCAAAATGCATCAAGATCAAAAAAGAAATTTGGTTTGAAGGTTGGACAATGTTTCTAAATGTCTTAGAACATTTCATGAATTTTTTGGTGATTTTTAAATACTTAAAAGTATTTTTAATAAATTAATTTCCATTAATCAATTAAAAATAATCTTTTAAATATTTAAAAATACTTTTTTAATGCTAAAAATAAAAATAAAAATATTTTTGTGTCATAAAAATTATTAAAACTCTTAAGAAAAAGTTTCATAATTTTTTAGACAATTTTTGCTATTTTAAATAAATTATGCAAAACAAATGAAAAGAAAATGAATTTAAATGAATTTTAAATGAAGTCAACAGGAAGAGTGGCTGAGATTGAGTCTGGATTTGAAATGTTTGACCGCGCGCGCTATCCAAGGGCTATGGTTGCTTCTGAGTTAATTAATTTAATTAAGATTTATTAAATTAATTAAGTGGATTAGGGCTAATCAAGTGGATCCAGGCCACACATGCGCGCGGGAGGTCAACGGGTCAAGGGAATCCTACGCTCCACATTCAAATGGAAATTAATGACTGGATTAGGGCATAATGATTTTCAGGTGGCCGGAGAAGACCTCCGGTCGTCTTCTCCGGTGGGAACCCCACCTGAAAATCCCTAAAAACCTCAAAACGTAACAAAAATGAAAACCAAGCATACAGAAATGATTCCCATGATCCACTGAATCAAAACCCCATCACAAACAACATTTATTTTTCCCCAGAAACAAGAATCGAACCAAACAATTTTTAGGTCAACAGAGTTTCAGGAAGCAATTAAATTCTCATTTCATCACCATTTTCAAAACTAAAGGCATATTCATGATCAGGAAGACATATAGAACAAGTTTAGAACTTAAAAATCCGTTTCTGGAAAAAAAGTTCTTGAACTACCTGAGATTCGAAGCTTTCACTCCAGCAACTTTCTGACCTCCCCTCTTGGTGAAATCCACTCCTTATGACCTCTTGATGATGCTTGAATGCTTGGGGGAAATTTATGTTGGCTGGATGAAGAGTTTGAAAAGCTTCTGCTCAAACTCAGTTGAAAATGGCAATGGTGATTCAGGATGTTTCTGGCAATGGTAAAGGGTTGTTTGTGGTCCAGATGATGAGTTGAGAAGGTTTGTGGAGTTGGTTTGGATGTTTGTGAGCTGTGGAAGGTGTTTCGAAGGAAATTGCAGTTTGGGGTGAAAATGGTGAAGTGGTGTTATGGCTTGTTTCAGGCTTGGTTCTTTGTTGCTTTCTACTCAATGGGGCAAGGTGAGATGATTAGTGAAGTTGGCTTGAGTGTTTGTGAGCTGGGCAGAGAGTTTCGAAGAGTTTTGCTTGATGGAGTGTTTTTGAGTATGTGATGCTATGGTGTCTTTCAGCTTGGCCTGGTGTTATGTTTTGCTAGCAAATGGAAAGTATAAACAATTGCAAGTGGCCAGAGGATGTGACATGGCCTGCTGTGATTGGGATGTTTGCTTTTGCCAAAAGTCAACTTTTTTGTAAGAGAGGCATGGGCTTGGTTCTAGCTTGGTACAATGGCTAGGGCTGGCGCAGCATGGTGTGGTGAGAGACTATGGCTGGTTCAAAGGCCAAGGCAGCAAGTGGGTGAAGTGTGATGAGTGATTTTGCAAGTTGTCCACTTTTGAAACTTCATGAAAAAGTCTTGTTACACAAACCATGAACATGAGAAACTTTGGTCCAATTCTGATTTTTAGAACCTATGTGATGTTTGTACATTGGTTTGAAGTGAATTAGAAGTTACAAATGGCATTGGTTCATGATTTTGCAAAATTCACATTTGGTGCACATCTTGAAAATCAATGATTTTTGGCAACTTTGTCACACCATAACTTTTGATCCAAGAAGAATTTGATCATGTTCTTGTACTTTTTGAAAAGGGAAAAATGTATTCTACAACTTTCATGACCAAAGTTTTTCCATTTGAAGCATTTTTGGATCAAGAATCAAGGCTTGAAAAATGACCTAAAATGACACATTCTTGAAAAGTCAACTATGCCCAAAAACTCAACATTTGCAAAAACTCCAAATTCTTGAATTTTGTGATCTTCAACCTTCTTCCATGATCAAATAAAGATCATATACACTCAAAATGATGAAGATCACCCATTTGCCCTGATTTTGCACTGACTTGTCCAGAAAGTCAATCCTTGATCAGATGACTTCCCCATGGAATTTCTTCATGAAACTTGATATGCATACTCCCTATACCCCATAGAGACCAATGGAAACAAGAATGACCAAAAAATTTGGAGTTATGGCCTCTGAAACCAAAACCCTAATTTTAGGTCATCTGTGCGGTTAAACCTGGCTCTGCATCCACACCATTTCCAGTTCTTGTGATTTTTTGACATTCTTGACTTTGAGAGGATATAATATGATGCTTGAACACACATGGACCCCCTTGAAGTGATTGATGACCCTTGGAGTGGCTCAAGAGGCTCTTGGATTGTTCAGATCACAAACCCTAGATGCAGATGACTTTGAATCTATGCAGTGAATCAAAACTGTGACATGAGATGCTATGATTGAGTTTATGCATATGAAATGATCACAAGCCATGGTGTGAGTGGGTGAGGGCAAATTTGGGGTTTTTACACGCGGCTAGGAAAAAACCTACCTCCAAGTATAGGTCGTGCCTTCATATGTTTCTAGAGTTGACAGGTATTCCGACCGGAGGTATTCGTCTTATACATACGGAGGAAGGAATTTTTGGCTTTAAATATGAACAATCAGTTGGTAATGAAGAATTTTTGCAAGTTTTTCATCATGAATAAATAGGCGTCAGTGTTGTCAATACATATGTGAGGTATATCCTATCTACTTTGTTATATTAATTGAACAACTTATTTACTTTATATTTCAAATGAATAGTCTAATGTTAATGATGTTTTTATTTTAGGTTTTTGTATGAAAAAGTGATGCGCCCAAGTGGATTGGACGAAAGATTTGGATTCTTAAGCCCCGCGTCCGTCAACTTAACTTTAATCTTAAGTAGACCAGATGAAGTGATGGTGTACGTTTGCAACCTCTTCATGGCCAACAAAGATACGGAAAAGTTGTTCTTTTTACCGATTAATACCAGGTTAAATTTTCATTCTAAATTCATCTATTATAATTATTTTGTATTTTGACGTCATTTAGAAAATTTCCATCTAAAATTTGTTTAATCATACAATGGACATTGGTTGTTGGTCACAATCAATCCTATAAGATAAATTGTTTATTATCTTGACTCGTTAGGAAATGATTGGACAACATACCCGGATATGAAGAACATGATTGACACGTAACTGAGATTGTTCTAAATATTCTTGTGTGTATTTATTAATTCATGTGAATTGTTCTAAATATTCATTTATATTTTATTAGCATTATACAAGCTTTTCGAGCCCAACGAGATATCCAAGTATCAAAGAGGAGAGTCATCAACATTACATGGATAAAAGTGGCAGTATATTATTAATTATCACATTTTTTTATTATATTAGTGATGATACTTGATAAAACTTAGGATTTATCCATATTTTCTTTTCATCTGTAGTGTCATCAGCAACGTAATCAAATAGATTGCGGATATTTCATGTTGAGGTTTATGAGAGAAACTCTTTCTTTGGGTCGATTAGAGATTCCACCTGAGGTATGTATTTCTAACTTATGAGTTATTTTAATATTTAACACATATTTCTCTTATAATTAAATAGTTGAAACTAAATCAAACTATGTTATATTATTATGTAGTACTTTGATGAATTCAAGTGTGCATATTACTCAAGTAATCATTTGAATGAAATTAAAGAGGAATGATGTCAATTCATTATGGGGCTAAATGTGTTATAAGGTATATTGTACTCTTACTTTAATTGATGAAAATTTTGAATATGTGTATGTAAATATAGACATATTGATTATGACTTGTTTTAATTGATCAATTACAATATTTTTGTGTTGTTTCAGGTTATAGTATAGTTGCAATTGGATGAAAATGTATAGCTCGGAGTGTTATCACATTTTAGTTTAAGTAGAATTTCATTTGAACCAAAAATGTATAGTTGGATGAAATGAATTGTATGAATTATTTCGTTAATATTCTTTCGTAGATATTGGTTATAGTATATGTTGTATATTATTTAAATTGGTTCATAAATTGGTACAATTGTATGAATTTTCATAGATATTAGTGATTGAAAATCCGATTATTTTGTATCTATAAATCGGTGCCTAAATAGTAGGTTTAAATAAGATAATTTAATGCAAATTCTGGATTGGAAAACAGGTGCAAATTCTGGTATAAAAACCAGGTGAAAAAGTGGATAAAAATAGATGCCTATAATTTGGCAACCTTAGACAACCCTTTTTAAAGGAAATTTTTTTGAAATTTTCGTATACCTTAGACAGCGCTTTCAAGAAAAAGTGTTGTCTAAGGTGGGGTTTAGAAAGCGCTTTCACTAAAAGTGATGTCTAAGGTGGGGTTTAGATAGAGCTTTTAGTGAAAGCGCTGTCTAAGGTATACCATTAAAAAAAGCATTGTCTAAGTTATATGAGAAAAAGGCAAAAGGCGTTGTCTAAAGTGGGGTTTAGAAAGCGCTTTTGACAATAAAAGCACTGTATAAAGCCCCTTTAGACAACGTTTTTGTCATTAACCAAAACGTTGTCTAAACCTTTAGCAGCGCAGGTTTAGACAGCGCTTTAAAGCACTGTCTAAGGCCAAAAAAAGCGATATTTAAGGTCTTGTTTAGTATAGTGGATCGAGTTGTATAGTCGGACATGACAAGGAGTGAACGAAGTCATAAGAGCGATAGAGATTGAACCAACACAAGGGTAAAAACAACAATCGTTATAACCCGAACCAGTCTCATATTGTATCATACCCGGACCGACTATCTTACTCAACCCATTTCCTATAAGGTTGGGTACCATATTCACATATTTTGACATCTGGGTACACATTCACCAAGTAGGCCAAAGGATTGTAACAGTTATGGAGCATCAATGCGGATGTTACTTAGTCTTCAAAGCAGGCAATCATGAAGGGAGTTACATATTCAAGGCTCTGCAATGGTGGAAGGCCGAGAGACTCCTCTTAATGGATTCTCTTAATGTAAACTTGGAAGACAACTATAAAAGGGGCTCCCGTTAGAGGGATAAGCAAGACAACTTCATTTTGAGACTTACTATTTCAGAACTGCTCTCGAATCCCCCAACAAATTCCTTAATACAGACGACGTAGCTCTTCTCGCCCATAAAGAAGGGAGCTAACACCTTTGGTGATCTAACCATTTTTGTCTAGAACAGATAAAATCATAAAATTGATTATATTTCCTCCCTTTCATTGAGTGACACTTGTCCATCTCCAATTTGTTTTTTTTTTAAATTGTCATCCAACTCAATCATTTGTTGACATGTATGCATGATGGGTTGGAAAATAATTTAAAATCAATTAATTGAAAAGAAAAAAGGTTCCAGGATGAAAAAAGGGGGATGGACCTCTCGCTCAGATTTCAGTTTGGAAACTGGAAAAAAAGGTTTCCTGTCAGGTCTCTCTCTATGTTTCTGTTTTCAGAAGAAAACAAATCCCACCATTTTTCAGGATTCTTCATAAGTATGATTTATATTTTTATAGCATTGGTTGTGTTTTTTTTTCTATTACAAGAAGGTTGATTTTGTAAATTTTAACATAATTTTAGATTATAATATTTTCATGTTGGTTAGTTTTAAACTCCTATCGTGAAAGCTTAGTTATTATGTATATGAAATTACTCACTTTGATTCTTAGTTATAAAACTATTATTGACATTCTAGTCTTAGTAATTTCATAGATAAATTTGACTTTTGAAAGGGTCAAGTTACTCCTTTGTATTTTTTTCTTGAAATTGTTTCTAAAATATTTCATTGTTTGAAATTATATCATTACTTGCATTATAATTTTTTTTTTAATTTTTTGCAAATTTGAGATGATGGTACATTTGATATGGTGAGATGGTACTTCAGCTATTTCTATAATTTCTATAAAAGTTTGGAGAATTGTATATTCTTGCAAGAAGGGAGCAATTAATCGGAGGTTTTATCGACGCGTGTGAAAGATTTGGTTCATCTCGAATCAAGGGGAAAAAGAGTTATTGCAAAAATCGCAATTCAGATTGGTTTGTTGTTCCAATTTTCTTCTTGTATTAACATTGTAATATTAATAAAAGATCCCAATTCGGTTTGTGAATTGGGGG
The DNA here is from genome assembly GCA_963966055.1 of Lathyrus aphaca. NCBI lineage: Eukaryota > Viridiplantae > Streptophyta > Magnoliopsida > Fabales > Fabaceae > Lathyrus > Lathyrus aphaca. The sequence continues at coordinate 529,883,868 of OZ014524.1, forward strand.
AAGAGTACTCCTAGTGAGGACAGTGGAGGAACTGCCTAAACAAATCGCGTGTGTTCTTTGTCCGTTTCATTCGTTATATTTTCTGCATTAATTGAAGTTTTGTTGCTTGAAAAATTATATTTTGGTTTAGTGTGTGCACACCAAGTGTTTGTAAAATTTTTGCTATCACTTTTTAATAGCAACTTGATAAAAATTCTGCACTACACTAATTGTCAAATTACACTTTGTGTGAGTGCACACCAAGTGTTTGATAAAAATTCATAACGCGCAACTTCTAAATATTTGTGCTTATTTTTTTCTTCCATATTTCATTGTTGATAGTGGTTAATCAAGTGTGTTGAATTTAAGTGATTAATTTAGCATTGTTTTAATTCTTCTAATCATCTCTTATATCCCATTTGGTTTCCAACGCATATCCGATCACCGGTGACTTGATTTTAATTTTAGACGTGTTTTCCGGGGAACTTCCGCAAGATATTTTTCAATTAATTTTTGAAAAGTTGTTTTTTTAAAAGGGATCTATTCACCTCCTCCCCTTATAGATCCGCGCTATCATCTAACAAGTGGTATCACGAACACCAGTTCATCTAGTGCTTCATATTTAACTTTTTAGAAAATGTATAACGATCCAACGGGGCGTATAATAGAGCACCCGTTTTCACCGAAGAAAACTATAGTCGCTGGAAGCATTGTATGCGTATTCATATCAACTCTATTGGTAGAAAGATATGAAAGGTTTCAAGATGGTCCTATTCAAATAACTATGACCGGAGAGAATAACCTTGAAATACCTAAACCAGAAGCACAATGAGATGAAAAAGATGAAAAGAACTATAATTATGATTGGAAAGCTCGAAATATGATTATTGCTTCCTTGGGAGCAGATGAATATTTTAGAGTCTCACATCATACTACAGCTGAAGTTATGTAGGAAGCATTACAGATTGCCTATGAGGGAACTGATGACGTGAAGCTAGCTAGAATTAATACATTGAAACAAGAGTTTGATCACTTTCACATGAACCAATGGGAAACCATTGGTGAATTAGGAAAAAGATTTTCTCACTTATTAAATCTCTAAAATGCTCTTGACAAAACTACTCACAACGATATAGCTACTAACAAAATTCTAAGATGTCTTACTAGGGAATGGTTACCAAAGGTCACGACAATCAAGGAATCCAATAATGTAAGAACTTTGGACTTGACCAAGTTAATTGGGAAGCTACAAGAGCATGAGCAAGAGCTCTTAAATCTACATGAGCATGAAGAAAGTGAAAATAAAGAAAAGAATGAAAAATCTAAAGACAAGAAGAAGAAGAAGAAGAAGTTTATTGCTTTGAAAGCTTTTACTTCCAAATCTTCCACCAACAACGAATGTGAGAGTGAATCTAATGACGAAGACAACGAATCCAATGAAGATATGAGATTGTTTGTAAGAAGATACAATAGGTATCTTAGAAAGAATGAAATATCTCATTCGGACAAACGTCTTGTCAACTATAGAAGGCAATCAAATACCTCTAAGCAAGAACAAAGAAAAAGTACTAAGTCGAAAGGATCATGTTATAATTGCAGAAAACCCGGTCATTACAAACCGAAATGTCCTATGTTAAAGAAAGACAAAGGAAAAGATAAATATCAAAAGAAAGACAACAAAACAAAGAGAGCATATATCGTATGGGAAAGCGATAGTGAAGTATCTAGTAACGCTAGCTCAAGTGATGAGGAAGAGAAAGTAAACCTTTGTCTTATGGCTCATAACAAGGGAAAAAATCAATTAAGACATGCTAAATATGATAACTTTGAAAAATTGTCTTATCCCGATTTACTAAAATTGAAAATGACCATATTTATAGGGGCCAATAACTTATTTAACCTTATATTTAAAAAAATGTATGAATTCAAATACAGATAAAAATATATTTATTTATATTATTAATATTTATTTATACAATTAAAATAATATTTATATATACTATATTATTATTTGATATTTATAAAATTAAAATATTACATTAATATTTGTATAATTTTTTTAGTATTGTTATATGATAAAATGAAAAATATTGTTACATTAATGTGTCTTATCAATGCAAATATGAGGCAATATATCAAACTATTATGGGTATTAATATTCACCCTCCAAAATATTTAACTCATTCAACTAGCCATTTAATGTAAATCTTGTGTTATGTCAAATATTTTTTTTTTGGTGAATAAATTTATATACTTAATCATTTTCTGATTTTTAGTTCCTAATAATACAAGTTGTCGTATCTAATTTATGGGAAAACCAAATTTAATTTCATATTTGGTTGCCTTTATATCAACTCCATAGTTGTACAAAACTTAATATCACCTACCATAGTTGTCAACTCTTTTTTTCTTTTCTTTTTATAAGTCGAATGGGATGATGGTTATAAAACTTGAGTCGTTTAGTCCATGCTTTACTCTTTCTTACCATTTTTTGATGTACACAAAGTCTCAATATTGAAAGAATACTAGATTATTTAATTAGTTTTCAATATCAATCACTATACTTTTTCACTGGTTTTTCTTTTCATGACAATGTAGCAGTGACTATTCACATCAATTAATATATTTATATTTTAATAAAAACTATTTATGTGGTATAGGATATGAGATATGAGAGTGTTTAGCCGATACTTTTATCTTAGTAGTAATGTTAATAATAATAAAAAACTATCAAATTAAATATATTATAAAAAAAAGCGTGCATACCATACCATAGCGTACTCATGCGAACGCACGGGTAACCATATCATGTGAATTCATGGATAATTATACTTTTTGTATAATTAAATAAAATAAATATATGTATGAATCAAAACACGAAAAATAAGTTGTTTTCTAATTATTTATGTTGAAATTACTTTTCTAAATTAAATAAAAAATATTTTTTTTTAAATAATATATGAAAAATTGAAATATGTATTATTATGTAATATGGTTTTGGTAAAACAATTTCGTTTTTATTTTAAAAATATGTCTTTCTTTTAAAAATAATAAATTGTTTTGCTAAAACAATTTTGTGTGAACACACAAATATCGTATGAACGCACGGATAATCAGATCAATATGTATCTAATATTTTTATTCTAAAATTATTTTAATTTTCAAATACAATAATTTTTAAGATAACATATGAATAATTGGAATATATATTATTCATGTCTTTCATTTAAAAATTGAAAAACTTATACTTAATTCATAATCCAAATTTTAATAAATACAACATTAAACTTAATTCTTTTATAACATTTTTTAAACAATAGAAGTTTTAAAAAGCTTATACAATTATTTTGTATTCTATTTTTTTTTTCTTTTTTCCAATAATATTTTGAAATTTATTTGAATTCTCATGGCAATCTGGTGATATATCTGCGATTTACATCAGAACTCGTGTGGACGCACGAGTATCCCGCTAGAGAATGCACGGGTAACACACCAATATCGTGTGAACACACGGGTAATCATACCAAATTCAGTGTGAGCGCACATGTTTTTACTTTTTTGTACATTTAAAGAAAATAAATGTAAAATTTATGTCAATTGTTCTACTAACTTTAGTTTTTTATATATATTTTAAACTATAGTAGCATTTATTTTGTACTAATTTTCAACTAATTGTAATTTTGGATATTTATTTGTCTTATTTATTAAACTTCATAAACTCTTTTAAATATATATATATATATATATATATATATATATATATATATATATATATATATATATATATATATAAACTTTTTTAAATATCAATAATAAATAAATAAATAAATAAACTTATTATATATATTTTAAAAACAAATGCGTGTAATACACCATTATCCGTGTGAACACACGGTAATAAATGGGTGTGCATACCACGCCAGTACTTGTGCGATTGCACGGGTAACACACTAGTTCACACAGGTGACACACCAGTTCGTATTGGTAAAACACCAGTACCCGTACGAACGCACGAGTAACATATCAGTATCGTATAAACGCACGGGTAACCATTCAAAATTAGTGCGAATGCACAAACTATTATATTTTTTTGTATATTTATATTTCTGAATTATATTTTTATTACTTTTTTAAATAATTATAATGTTAATTAAAATATATTTATATACGGTACAAAATATTAAAACCCATTTATTATCTCTTTTAAAAATAATAAACTATTCTTATTAAAAAATATTGTCTTTTTTCCATTTCTTTTTTCTTATTTGTTTTTATTATGTTACATTTTCATTTAATCATTTTTTTAAGATATATATTTTTGAAGTCCCTATAAATATCTCAATTTTTATTTTTAGTCCATATAAAAAAAACTTCGAATTTTATTTACTATAAAATTATTTTTGCACGCAGTTATATTCATATTTTTCTCTTAAAAATAATAAAATTGATATAATTTTATTTTTATTTTAAAAATATGTCTTTCTTACAAGAATATCAGTACAAAAATGCACTTATAGGAATAACAAAACACACTTGTACCCAAACATAGAAAAAGAAATAAAAGACGCATAAAACTATGATTTATTTTTTAAAAGAAAAATAAAATGTGTGGTGCAAGTTTTTTATTAGAAAGAAATAACAAACTTTTAACATGATGTATTTTAAGCAACAATATGTGTTTTGTATCATTTCATTACAATTTTAATAGTTTTCAACAACAATCTAAACGAACTATAATGCGAATGATACAATGTTTCATGGTAGAAAGGTTGAAAGAGATAGGAAGGTTTCTAAAAAAAAATATTGTTACCACAACTTACCTTAAAGTTGAAAATAAAGAAAAACAAGTTTAACTTACGATATAAAATAATGAGAAAAGTTCAATGTATTATTTCCATTTTGACAATTAAACGTTTAACTTTCACATTAATTTGTAGAAAATGTTGATTTAACATGTCACCTGCACGGCTAATCTAGCCGTACTATTTGTTACGCCAAGCGGAACATTAAACATTTCTTTTGTGACTGTAAATCCACAATTAATTTTTCCTATGCACGCAGCTTCCACAACAGATTGACTATTTGTAGCTTCCCAAGTGCCTTTCTTAAAAGAACCACATTGACCTTGCGGATTTCCAAAGCTAGCAAATTGGATCTGTGAAATTATTTGTCCACTTTGGCATGATAGTTCTAGTTGTGAACCTTCATATACATTAGCACAAATAGTTCCCGTTGTCACTGTTTGGAACTGAACACTTTGAGGATTACCACCTATTTCTTCAAATAAAATCAATGTGTTGATGTCATCATTCAAGAATGATCTTGGTACATGATACCACCTTTGTGATGGATTTCCACAATTGGTGTTGCATTTTTCCTTTACATACTTTCCACGATAATCGCACGTGTCACTGCATCCATTTGTAGCTGTAACCCAAGAAGGCCAATAACGACCGATGCTATGTCCATTCACCCAAGCATGTCCTTTACCTAGGCCTTGGAAGTCCACCACAATAGGGTTTGTTCCAATAGGAGCTTTAAACTCTGCCTTATACCAAGTCATAGGTTTCCCAATAGGAATATTAAGTGAATTAGTGTTCCATGATACACCGACATGTGGTTGCAAATCATATAAACGTTTCCTCTCACCATTCAAGCCAACCTTATAAGACCAAAGGTTGTTTGACAAATCCATAGTAACATTATTTTTTCCAATCAATTGAATAGGGCCGCCTGATATGCCCGTTTTTATCTCGTCAAACCATGCACCATAATTTGCAAGCCCGACAGTGGCACTAAGAAAAGATATAATGTTTGTTCCTTTCTTCAAAGAAACTTTCTTTTCATAAGTGAATTTATTTCCCCATTGGCTAAATTGGTATCCTATATACTTCCTATTAACATAACCATGAATTGTATGGCCCATAGTGTTCACAGTGAGAGTTGCATTACTCCAAATTGAAGTGTCATTGATATCAACACTAGTCATGTACCATAAATAGTCACTAGCATCCAATGTAATTTCCTTCTGCTCCAAAAGCTGGTGTGCTTTAATATTTCCCTTTCCATTCTTGGTGTCTTTCATTGGCTCCATTTTCCATTTCCAAGTGAGTCCATTAGAACTATTATCACCACTCCTTTTCACCATTATTGAGGTTTGACTGTTAACCTTTGCCGTATTGAAAATTTCTTTATTGCATCCATTAAGAATGGTGACAGACCAAGCAGGAATAAAGTATTTACCATCATTTTGTAAGTCGACATATGCATCTTTGCTAGTGTCATTATTGCTCAAGAAACAAAATCTTGCGCCATTGGAATTAGCGTATGTTGTAAGTGTGATTCCATTTCCCAAATCCTTATCGTTTGTTGATGTATAATTTGTAAGAACATTTTCACCCAATTTAATTGATGCATGAAGTTGCTTAAGATGTCCCCATTTTGGTTGATTCAAATTCCCATACTCGTCAATTGGTGCATCATAGTCATAAGATGTTGTGATATATGGTCCACCTGCTGTTCGACCAAAGTTGGTTCCTCCATGGTACATGTAGTAATTGTTTAATACACCTCCAGTTTGAAAAAAACGTGCAACTGAGAAAGCTGAATCTTCAGCACTTCTATGGGGAACCCTTTCACCCCATTTTTGGAACCAACCAATCCAGTTTTCAGTGAACATTTTAGGACTTTTTGGGTTATTGGGTTTAAAATTATGACAATAGTATCCATTGCAAGTATTTATGATAGGTTGAGGAGCATCAGGTTGTTGGCACATAATCCATGGAACCCCAATGTTTTGTGCTAGAGCCATTTGAGCACACCATTTAACGTATGTCTTCCCTGCATCTTTGTAATTCCACATGATATCTCCATATTCGTTCTCAATTTGAGCTAGAATAATGGGACCTCCTTGTGATGCAAATAAATTTGCTTCTTTTGCTACATTCACAATCTTTGTCGTAAAAATTTGCATTTCGTTCTTGTAAACCAGATTATCTGTTCTTAGCTCAATCCCAGGAATATTGTGAAGCCACACTGGAATCCCTCCGTAGTTCCATTCTGCACATGCATAAGGACCAATTCTTATAATGGCATATAGTCCAGCATCTTGGATAAGCTTGAAAAATTTGACAAAATCCAAATTTCCTGAGAAATTATATTCACGTTGAACAGGTTCGTGACGATCCCAAAATATATAAGTTTCAATGGCATCAAGGCCACCATCTTTAGCCTTTTGAATAAGGTCAGGCCACATCTCCACGATACTTCTTGGATAATGGATTGCACCTGAAAAAATAAGACGTCTTTCTCCATTGATAATGAGAGCTTTTGAATCATAAGAAACCTCTACGGAAAAACATGAGTGCAACATAATTATACTCATTAAGAAAATGATATAACAGGATAACGAACCCATTGTAAACATGTATGATTCTCTCGTCTTGGTTATTGAAATATTATAACTGAGAAAATGAAATATATAGGATAATGTAGTTTGGTTGTTCCCAAAAAAAGTGTTGATCTATCTAATCAATATTCTAAATTAGATTTTCTTCACAAAAAAAAAATTGTTACATGAGTTGGTCACAACCAAAAGAAACTGAAGAATTGAATAAAAATTCGCCAAATATGAGTTAAATGTCCTAGAAATCTTCAAACATTTTACTTTATTTATCCAAAAATAATTATTAATCTCTAATTTTAGTAATGAAGATAATGAAGGATAAAAACAAATATTGCACAAAAGTGTACATACAGCTAATGAATAATAAAATTAGGCTCATCGCATGTATCTAAATTAGCTAATTTGAATTTGTTATATTTATCTAGACTAATAGATAGGTAATTTCAAAATATTGATTACAAGTTATTAAGGGTTACATGGTGGTTTAGGATAAGATAAAAACATATATAGGATAAATGAGTTGGATATAAACATAATAACATATAACTAGCTTAAGACTCGTGCGATGCGCGAGATTGAAATAAGTTTTTTAAATAGTACTATAAAATGTAGATTTTGATTTTATTTGTTTTAATTTTTTTTTTGAAATTGAGACAATAACATAAGATGGAAATGAGAAAAAGAGAATAAAATTTTAAATGAAAATAAATTTTGTTGAATCATAGAAATGTAAATAACATATCACAATTTAATTTTAGTACATCTTTAAGAATGTTTGTTCTTCATTATTTAGTCAATAGAAGCCGTTTGAAATTCAAACGACTCACACTCTATGTATCCATTTATGACAATAAACATTGAAATCATAGATGAAACTCTCTATTTTTGCATTAAATTTGTAGTATAAAACACTAAAATCTTTACAAGAAACTTGTTATCATAAGGTCAATAATTTCTTAGCTTAAACATAAACTTTTGAGAAGTTATGGGCTTGGGAGAATTATCTGACATCTCCTAATCATCTTCTGATACTGTTTCCATAACCAAATGTGATTCTTTGTTAGATACAAGTATCATCAAACTTAGACACAGTTTGAGTGACAATCTTGTTCTTGCAATACTGAGCTAACTTGATCAAAGTTAGTTCAACAAAGATTGACAACATATCTGCTTCTCAAAAGAATGTCTATTGATTTCTTCATTCTGAATAATATCAATGACTTAAATTCTTTTTAGCTCAGAACAAATGACTTTTGTCTCAGCATCTCTGATTCCAAAATTCATGCACCATGAATTTCTGAGTAGAATGTCAGATAACATTTTGATCAATTGAAGTTTGTTCAATTGAGGTGGAATCTCAATTTAACAGAACTTTAATTGTCAGAGTTACTTCCATCAAGTTCTCATAATACTTCACTGATGATATTCCTGAGGAATCAACAAGCTTCTTTCTTCTGAATACTCTTCAGTATCTCTTAGAATCTTTGCAAAGGAAACATCATTCAATCTGTATTGAATCTTCTAATTGTTTGATTAGTTAGGTCTTAGACGTTTTGACAAAAATCATTTCTAGAGTTTGACACCCTCTATTTATAATTCCTGACTTCTTCTGTTGACTTCGGCATGAAGTTCTTATGAATCAAAATCATAAGACAACAATCATCCTTTTTACTTTAGAAAACTTCTAATGAGCTTCACATGAGAAAGTTAAGGGTGACTAATTCCTTTCTTGAAAACATATCACACTCATATAAAATTAATCTTCATCAAACAAGATTTCTTGTTTTCTGATGATTTGATCTTTGAGAAAAATGCGTTGATCATCCAATCATATTTAAGATAAGAATTCAACATATATTTCTTCTTATTTTATGAATCTATCTTATCAACTGATTCTATCATCTTCTTCCAAACTCCAAAGGAAAAGATTTTGACAATCTTCAAGAATCAGTGACTTGCTTAATGTAATACATTGATTTACAATTCAGTGCTCAATCTCCATCATCATCAACTGATATGAGACTGATATTATATGTGGGTGAAATTTCACCTTTAGTGTTTCTACACATAACATATGGATCTTTATCTGACACTGTTATGTGTTTGATATCCATCAATAACAGAACCGGAGCTCTGATACCAATTGAAGGTGTGAGAAAAACACTAGAAATGGAGGAATTGAATTGAGTTTTTCACTCTTGACTACTTTTCGCAAAGGAAATGATTGTGTTAAGATATGCTATGATTGCGTTGCGAAATTATAAACATAAAGTAAAGCATAAAGTAAGAGTAAAGAACACACGATATATTCGGGTTCACTTGAGAACTTCTTAAGCTAGTCTTGTCCACCCGCCAAGGTACTTTTTCCTTAAATAATGACTTAATCAACTATAATAAAACCATGATTACAATCACGTGGCTACCTGTCGTGACTAACTGCACAAAAATATGTCGTGACTTCCTTGTACGACCTACAACTGTGACTAACTGTATTACAACCGTTGTGACTTCCTTGCGCGGCCTAAAATCGTGAATAACTTCACAATAACCGTTGTGACTTCCTTGTGCAGCCTATAACTGTGACTAATTGCACAACAACCTTGTAGATGTTTAAGAATTGGCAGAATTTTTGACCAAACAAGAAATGTTAAATTCAGTTCAGAATGTCCTATCAGATGTTGGGACATTAGCAAACAGAGTATGTGAACTTGGTTCAGGATGTCCTACCAGATGTTGGGACATTGTATAAATGACTAAGTTCAGTTTTGTCAGGATGTCCCAACAGATGTTGAGACATCTCAGACCTGCTACCAGAATTAATTATTGATTAACAGATCAGAGATATTTAAGGAGAACTATCTGGAATTAATTAATGCTGGATAAAACAGACCAAGGCGCATCTGTAGGGAGTTTTTAAATTGAAGATTCAGATTAAAACAGAAGACCTAATGCACCTAGAATATAGGAGGTAACAAACCCTAAATTCAAGGTGACAGCTGCTGCACATTAGGGCTGGATCATTCTACAGAAAGCCCAAAATTCAGAACCTATTTAAACAACAGAATCTCATAGAATTGTGTACGAATTTCAGAAGACTAAATAGGGTGTCTAGTGTTTTAATAGCAGGTTGCTTTTATGTACCACTTTATGAGCTTTTAAGCAAAAGTGCATTTGTGACTTGATTGAAACTGTGAAGTAAAATCAAGCTGTTATTGTTTGAAGGATGTCTTCAATTTCTGTAAACTTGTAAACTTGATCACTGGGTGATTGAGGGGGAGTGAGTAGGGTACTCTTATCTAAGTGAGTCTTAGGTAGAAATTGCATTGGGTAAGTATTAAGTGATAGATTAAACAGGGTGGTTTAAGTCTAGAATTAATATTACTAATAGTGGATTTCCTCCTGGCTTGGTAGCCTCCAGATGTAGGTGTGGTTATACACTGAACTGGGTTAACAAACTTCTGTGTTGTTTATTTTTCCTGCTGTTTAAGTTTTTGGTTAAATTTGTCAAATGTCCTATTAAGTGTTGGAACATCTCTTAGGACATCTCATTACAGAATTTCAATTGGCATCAGAGCAGGCACCCTGCCTGTTTATACTGGGTGAGATCTAGGGAAAACAAATTCTGTAACATGGACAGAGATATAGGGTCAGTAAATAGACCACCTATACTGGATGGTTCTAATTATGACTACTGGAAGCCAAGAATGATTGCATTCTTAAAGTCACTTGACAACAGGGCATGGAGAGCAGTAATTGTTGGATGGAAACATCCTGTTAAAGACACCAAAGATGGATCAATAGTTCTGAAACCTGAAGAAGAATGGAGTAAAGAGGAAGAAGATTCAGAACTAGGCAACTCAAAAGCCCTAAATGCTTTATTCAATGGCATTGATAGAAATATTTTCAGACTGGTGCATCATTGTGAGCTGGCCAAAGATGTGTGGGATACCCTCAAGACAACTCATGAAGGAACATCAAAAGTAAAAATGTCAAGACTTCAACTTCTCACCACCAAGTTTGAAAACTTGAGAATGAAGGAAGATGAATCAATTCATGAGTTCTACATGAACATCTTGGATATAGCCAATACTTCTGGAGCCTTGGGAGAAAAGATGACTGATGAAAAGCTTGTAAGGAAGATTCTCAGATCTTTGCCAAAAAGATTTGACATGAAAGTCACAGCAATAGAAGAAGCTCAAGACATATGCTCCATGAAAGCTGAAGAACTCATTGGTTCCCTTCAAACTTTTGAAATGGGAATGAATGACACACATGCTAAAAAGAACAAAAGCATTGCCTTGGTTTCAAATGCAGATGAAGAAGAAGATGATGAACTAGCAAATGATAAAAGCTTCTCAGAAAATCTTGCATTGATTACAAAACAGTTCAAACAGATTCTCAGAGGTATGGAAGGTAAATCAAATTCCAGTGGAAGATTCACAAACTCTTCTGAAAACAAGAGAACCTATGATGCTAACAGAAGATCAAATCTTGCTGAAAAGACCAGTCAAGAAAAAGGAATCAAGTGCCATGAATGTGAAGGATATGGACACATCAAGAAGGAATGTCCCAACTTCTTAAAAAGACAAAAGAAGGGACTATCTGTAACCTGGTCTGATGAAGACTCAGGAGGAGATTCAGAAGAAGAATCAGCTAAGCATATTACTGCTTTAGCTGGACTGTGTGAATATGATAGTGATTCCAGTTGTGGAGAGCTTACTTATGAACAACTTGAGCAAGCATTCAAAGATCTATACAAAAGAAGCTCTGAAATATGCAGTGAGGTTATAAAGCTAAAGAAGCAGAATGAAGTACTAGAAGAGGAAAAAGCAAGTGATCAAGTAATCATTGATACCTTGAAAAGTGAAGTAACTCTTCTCAATTCTAAGATGGAACATATGTCCAAATCTGTTAGAATGATGAACAGCAGCTCAAATACACTGGATGTTATTCTTTGCAATAATAAACATTCAGGGGACAAAAGTGGACTGGGATACAACAGAGAAGAAGCCAGCTCTAGCAAAGCCACTTCAAAAATTACACAGTCAAACAAGATGTCCCAACAAATGCTTCAACATCAGAACACAAAGACTAACATAATGTTCCAACAGACGTCTCAACATTCTGGAAAGAACAAAATGAAGAAGAAGTATCAAAGATGGAGATGCCATCACTGTGGAAGATTTGGGCATATCAAACCTCACTGTTATAAGTTACATGGATATCCAAATCAGATGTGTCAGCAACCTTCCAAGCAGAAAGTAGAAGGTACCAAGAAAATGCAGCTTAGAAATCAGCAACCTCCTAAGCAAAAGACAGAAGTAATCAAGAAAGTTTGGAGACCAAAAGCTGACATTCAGACTGATCAAAGCCACACACCCAAGAACAAGATCAACAATCAAGCTTGGAGATCAGCTGAACAACACTCAGAGCAGAGGCATCAAAAGAAATCTCAACTCATCTGGTCAAAGAAGAGTACTGCATACATAGCACATACATCATTGAAAGTATCAGCTAAGGAAGACTGGTACTTTGACAGTGGATGCTCAAGACACATGACTGGATTGAAGAATTTGCTAGTAAATTTAAAGCCACATTCATCCAGGTATGTTACCTTTGGAGATGGAGCTAAAGGAGAGATCAAGGGAGTTGGAACCTTGGATTGTCAAGATGTTCCAAGATTAGATGATGTGCTGCTAGTTAAAGGTTTAACTGCTAACCTGATAAGCATAAGTCAACTATGTGATCAAGGATACAGTGTAAACTTTACCAAATCTGAATGCATAGTGACTAACAAAGAACAAGAGGTTGTCATGAAAGGAGCCAGATCTAAAGACAACTGTTACATGTGGGAATCCCAAAATCTCAGTCTCACTTCAACCTGCACTCTAGCTAAAGAAGAAGAAGTGAAACTGTGGCATCAAAGACTAGGTCATCTTCATTTCAGAGGCATAAAGAAGATCATATCTATGGATGCTGTAAGAGGTATTCCTAAATTGAAGATTGATGATGGCAAAATATGTGGTGAATGTCAAATAGGCAAGCAAACCAAGATGTCCCATCCAAAGCTCCAACATCTGACAACTTCCAAAGTTTTGGAACTTCTTCATATGGATCTTATGGGACCTATGCAAGTTGAAAGTCTTGGTGGTAAGAGGTATGCCTATGTTGTGGTTGATGATTTTTCAAGATATACATGGATAAACTTCATCAAAGAAAAGTCAGATGTATTTGATGTATTCAAAGAATTATGTCAAAGATTGCAAAGGGAAAAATCCAGCTGTGTGATCAGAATAAGAAGTGATCATGGAAAAGAATTTGATCAAAAGTTCTTAGATTTCTGTTCTTCAGAAGGAATCAACCATGAGTATTCTTCACCTATCACTCCTCAACAGAATGGAATTGTTGAAAGGAAGAATAGAACCATTCAAGAATCAGCAAGAGCTATGATCCATGCTAAGAAGTTACCTCTGTATTTCTGGGCTGAAGCTATGAACACTGCCTGCTACATCCATAACAGAGTTACCTTGAGAAAAGGAACCCTGTCCACAATATATGAAGTCTGGAAGGGCAGAAAACCCACTGTGAAGTACTTTCATGTGTTTGGAAGTAAATGCTATATTCTGGCAGATAGGGAGCAAAGGAGAAAAATGGATCCTAAAAGTGATGAAGGAATTTTCCTTGGATACTCTATAAACAGCAGAGCATATAGAGTATTTAACTACAGAACAAATGTTATCATGGAATCCATAAATGTGATAATTGATGATGCTCCTACAGATGTCCCAGAAGATGTTGGAACATCTGCTGATATCAAGATTGAAGCTGAAGAAAAGAATGATCAATATAACTTCACTCAAAATGATACAAGGTCAGAAGATTCAAGCAAACCTCCCTCCATCAGAATACAGAAGGATCATCCCAAAGATTTAATAATTGGTGATCCCAACAGAGGTGTGAGCACTAGATCAAGAGAAGTGATTTCAGGTTCTTGTTTTGTGTCCAAAATAGAACCTAAAAACATCAAGGAGGCTCTCACTAATGAATACTGGATTTGTGCTATGCAAGAGGAATTAGGTCAATTCACAAGGAATGAAGTGTGGAATCTTGTTCCTAGACCTAATGACATAAATGTGATTGGTACAAAATGGGTGTACAAGAACAAGTCAAATGAACAAGGAATTGTTACAAAGAACAAAGCTAGACTTGTGGCTCAAGGATACACTCAAATTGAAGGGGTAGACTTTGATGAAACCTTTGCACCAGTAGCAAGGCTTGAATCAATAAGATTACTGTTGGGAATTGCTTGTATCTTAAAGTTCAAGCTATTTCAAATGGATGTGAAAAGTGCCTTTCTTAATGGTTATCTTAATGAAGAGGTATATGTAGAACAGCCTAAAGGATTTGTTGATCCAAGCTGTCCAAATCATGTATACAAACTCAAGAAAGCACTTTATGGTCTGAAGCAAGCTCCAAGGGCATGGTATGAAAGACTTACCACATTTCTTATCAAGCAAGGATACAGAAAAGGTGGGATTGATAAAACCCTGTTTGTTAAAGATGAAGAAGGAAATGTCATGATTGCACAAATATATGTTGATGACATTGTGTTTGGTGGGATGTCTGATAAGATGGTCAAACATTTTGTCAAGCAGATGGAAGCTGAATTTGAAATGAGTCTAGTAGGTGAATTAACCTATTTTCTTGGTCTGCAAGTTAAGCAAATGGAAGACTCAATATTCATCTCACAAAGCAAGTACTCCAAGAACATAGTGAAGAAATTTGGAATGGAAAATGCTTCTCATAAAAGAACTCCTGCTCCTACACATTTAAAGCTGACTAAAGATGAAAAGGGTGAGAAGGTAGATCAAAGTTTATATAGAAGCATGATTGGAAGCTTGTTATACTTGACTGCTAGCAGACCAGACATTGCATTTGCAGTAGGAGTTTGTGCAAGATATCAAGCTGATCCAAAAGTCAGTCATCTCAATCAAGTCAAGAGAATCCTTAAATATGTTAATGGTACATGTGACTATGGCATAATGTACTTTCATGGATGCAAACCAATTCTCACTGGCTTCTGTGATGCTGATTGGGCAGGAAGTGCTGATGACAGAAAAAGCACTTCAGGAGGATGCTTCTTCCTTGGAAACAATCTGATTTCTTGGTTCAGTAAGAAACAGAATTGTGTATCCTTGTCTACAGCTGAAGCTGAGTACATAGCAGCAGGTAGCAGTTGTTCTCAGTTGGTTTGGATGAAGCATATGCTCACTGAGTACAATGTCCCACAGGATGTCATGACATTGTACTGTGACAACTTAAGTGCAATCAACATATCTAAAAATCCTATCCAACACAGCAGGACAAAGCATATTGATATCAGACATCATTTCATCAGAGATCTTGTAGAAGAAAAGGTGATTTCATTGGAGCATGTAGCTACAGATCTGCAGTTAGCTGATATCTTTACCAAGGCATTGGATGCTGCACAATTTGAGAACTTAAGGGGCAAACTTGGAATCTGTTTATGTGATATCTAGCAGTTAATGAGATGTGCCAACATGTCATATGACATTGCATGGCATAAGTTCCAGATGGCAAAGCTAGTCTGGACTAGATCCTTGGGAATTTCATTCCTAATCATTTGGACTGTAACGGCTACTTATTTAGTATTTCCTTATAAGCAGCTATCAAGAGTCTCATCACATCATCACAAGCGAATCACATTGACTAGTAATCCTTCAGAAATCTTAAACCCTAAAGCTGCACATTCATCTTCCTCAACAATGTCTCAAAACCCTAAAACAGCTGAAGAAGTTCTCAACCAGGAAGACGTGGTTCATGCCATTCCTATTTCTATGGTGCCAATGCAATCAACACCATTAGACGAGCTCAAGGGAAATGCCTCTCACACTAAGAAGGCAAGAACACCAAAAAGAGGTAAAGATAAAATCAGAAGCAAAGCTAAAGAAATTCCTTCACATGTTAAATACTCCAAATATGTTGATGACTCCATCAAGGAGATTGTCAATCAAGTTTTCTCTGAACAAAGAGTAGTGAAAGGAATCTCTGTTCCCTTGAACACCATTCCTGCACCTCAAGAAGAACCTGCTCAAGATACAAAGAACAATGCTGCAGAACAAGATGTCCCAACGGATGTTGGAACATATGCAGATGAGAAAGCAAACTCATCTGATGCTGATACTGAACAGACTGAGGACAAGAAAGAGGTCTCAAGTGAAAGTGACAAAGAAGTTTCTATGGAACAGGCTAAAGACTCAAATGAAGATCAATCTTCTACTGATCAACAAGCTGATGAGGAGACTGCTCAATCCCCTCCAATAGTCAATCTGGAACAGGATTCTGATGCAGAGATCATATCATCTGTGAAACCCAGCATTGCTAAAAGACTAAGGTCCAGGAAAGGAAAGATACAAGATGAACCTGTCATTCCTGAGAAAAAGAAGGCTAGTCCAAAGAAAGGCAAGGCTAAAGCCACTTTTGGTCTAGCAAAACCATGGAGCAAGGTTCAAACCCAGAAGAGAAAAGCTGCAACACCATCAGATTCAGATGTTGGATCAGATGTCCCAACATCTCCTCCCAAGAAGAAACCAGCACCAGCTAGAACTTCAACTGTTGTTCCAGAAGCTCCCTTGGACAACATATCCTTCCATCATGTTTCCAGTGTTAACAGATGGAAATATGTGTACCAAAGAAGGGTTGCTTTGGAAAGAGAGCTAAGCAGCAATGCACTTGAGTGCACAGAACTCATTGACCTAATCTCTGCTGCAGGATTATTCAAGACAGTCTCAGAGTTCTCTCCCTGCTATGAACTTCTTGTTAAAGAGTTCATTGTGAATCTTCAGGAGGATTGCTCAAATGGTAAGTCCTCAGAGTTCAGAAAGGTATTTGTAAGAGGTAAGTGTGTTGAGTTCTCTCCTCAAATCATTAATCAGTATCTAGGAAGGGACACAGATGGACCCAATGAGCTAGGGAAAACAGATAATCAAATCTGCAAGGTGATAACTGCTGACCAGGTAAAGGCATGGCCTGTGAAGGGAAAACTATCTGTAAGCATGCTTACCAGAAAGTATGCCATGCTGAACAGGATTGGTACATCTAATTGGGTGCCTACTAACCACACTTCCTCAATCTCAACTGGTCTAGCCAGATTTATATATGCTGTTGGAACTCAAACCAAAATGGACTATGGAGCTTTCATCTTTGATCAAACCATGAAGCATGCCAGCTCCTCTGCAACCAAGCTACCAATAGCCTTTCCATCATTGCTGTGTGGTATTGTACTCAATCAATATCCTAGGATTTTAACTGACAAGGATACTGCCTGCAAGAGAGAGAGCCCCATGGCTTTTCACTACAAGTTATTCCTCAGTCATCATGCTGCAGATGTTGAAGCTCCTTCTGGGACATCTGCTGGTCCATCCACTGTTAAGAATCCAATCTCCAGGAAGACCTTAATTGCTGAGCTAAAGTGCACCTGCAAAGAGCTTGAAGCTAGAAAGAAGAAGCTGGAGGAAATAATTAAGAGGTTGGAAAGTGAAGAAGATCAGACAGCTGCATCTGATGAAGACAGTGAAGCTGAAAGTGAAGCTGATAAAGATGAAGACACTGAAGTGGAGGAAGCTACTGAGAGTGATGATTCTGAGTGATCCAATGTATGTGAGGCATTTGTAATGACAGCAATGATTTGTAATTCTGGATAATAGTTCTTTGGCCCCTAATTTTGTGCCTACCAAGGGGGAGAACAACATCAAATGTAATTGCTGTTTAAATGATGAATGAAATCTGTTTGTTTCTGACTGAACTGAATAAGTGTGAATATTTCTGTTGAAACAAGACTGGACTCATATATGTTTGAGGGGGAGTAAAACTCAAATTTGAATCAACAGAATAGTAATGATTTACTCTGATAAAAAGAACTTCTGCTGCACTCTGAAAACCAGAAAAGATGTTAGCCAAAAATTAGCCAAAGGGGGAGTTTGTAGATGTTTAAGAATTGGCAGAATTTTTGACCAAACAAGAAATGTTAAATTCAGTTCAGAATGTCCTATCAGATGTTGGGACATTAGCAAACAGAGTATGTGAACTTGGTTCAGGATGTCCTACCAGATGTTGGGACATTGTATAAATGACTAAGTTCAGTTTTGTCAGGATGTCCCAACAGATGTTGAGACATCTCAGACCTGCTACCAGAATTAATTATTGATTAACAGATCAGAGATATTTAAGGAGAACTATCTGGAATTAATTAATGCTGGATAAAACAGACCAAGGCGCATCTGTAGGGAGTTTTTAAATTGAAGATTCAGATTAAAACAGAAGACCTAATGCACCTAGAATATAGGAGGTAACAAACCCTAAATTCAAGGTGACAGCTGCTGCACATTAGGGCTGGATCATTCTACAGAAAGCCCAAAATTCAGAACCTATTTAAACAACAGAATCTCATAGAATTGTGTACGAATTTCAGAAGACTAAATAGGGTGTCTAGTGTTTTAATAGCAGGTTGCTTTTATGTACCACTTTATGAGCTTTTAAGCAAAAGTGCATTTGTGACTTGATTGAAACTGTGAAGTAAAATCAAGCTGTTATTGTTTGAAGGATGTCTTCAATTTCTGTAAACTTGTAAACTTGATCACTGGGTGATTGAGGGGGAGTGAGTAGGGTACTCTTATCTAAGTGAGTCTTAGGTAGAAATTGCATTGGGTAAGTATTAAGTGATAGATTAAACAGGGTGGTTTAAGTCTAGAATTAATATTACTAATAGTGGATTTCCTCCTGGCTTGGTAGCCTCCAGATGTAGGTGTGGTTATACACTGAACTGGGTTAACAAACTTCTGTGTTGTTTATTTTTCCTGCTGTTTAAGTTTTTGGTTAAATTTGTCAAATGTCCTATTAAGTGTTGGAACATCTCTTAGGACATCTCATTACAGAATTTCAAACCTATTATTATTTCAGGTTCAACAACACATAGTTCTGAGCAACACCAGAACCTTAGCCCCAAAGCAATTCACCAGAACACATAGTTCAGAGAACATGCTAACTACTAAGTTCTGAGATTCCTAAAGTTCTGACCTTCACTCGGTCTTTTAGGGAAGTGGTTAATGTTTACAAGAGTTTGCTTCTTACATAAGTAGTTTTAAACTCACAATTTAAGTACATCAAAAGATCCTAAATACACACTAAGAATATTACATTTAATTCTTGCTCAGTTGTGTGGTCTTTTGTTTCTTCTAGTTGCTTCTTCATGGACAATGACCCTTGAGCACTTGAATTATTGAAGTCTTCTTCTTCAAAATCTTCACAAGCTTTTTTATCTTCGTTTTAATGCGAGAAAGAATTCTTCATCTTGATTCACTTTAAGAATATTTTGGACAGCATCCCTTGATCTTCTTTAATCCAATGATCACTTCAGATACAAAACATTTTTGTCGTGGATTTGTAATCGGAGCTTCTATGATCATCATTTTGTCTTTTGCAGCTTTGACAGCTTTTGCAACATATGAAGTTAAACACATTATGAATCTAAGATCTCTCTACATAAGTAGATTATTATCAAAGAGTAATCAACTTATGAGCTGCATATTCAATCAAACTCTTTATGGTTTATTCTATTGTTATCTTTGTTAATCATCAACCTTATGTGATTGTATGACAACATCAAAAACATGGTTCAAAGACACTCATGCCAACTTCTTAGTGTGTTACAATCAACCTTTCAGGTTGTTGCTTTCCAGCAGTGTAACACTAACAATTGTGATTGTAACATAGACTACACAAAGCATCTACTTAGTCCATCCAACCAACAGGCTAATCAATCAGTTAACAACCAATCGACTAACGGTTGTAGATCATAGAAACATCTATAGTCTCAACTTTTTCACATAACATATGATTCATTCCTTATATAGCCAAGCATAAAAGAGTCGTTACAGCACAACTGGCTACATAGGAATTCTGTTACCCAAGGATGAAAATAATTCTGCCATATATCGTACTTTTCCATAATTTAAGGTTACTGGAAAGGTAGTGGGATAAATCATTATCATACTGAGTACTATCCTTGCTAACGGTAACATTGTCTTCTGACCTTCAGAGGCTTCTGATTGTAGATGATTGTATGAAGCAAGAGTTAAAGACAATGATACTTGGGTCTTCAAAGAACCTAAGTCTTCAGTCTTCAAAACGTTTTCACACAGAACTTTATTCTTCAGAACTTCAGCACTTGGCTTGAAACCCATGGTCTTCAGAACTTCAAGTATTTAGAATCTTCAGAACCTTGTTCACATAGAACATTGTCTTCAGAGTCTTTAGAACTTTGTTGTTCATAACCTTAATATTCAAAACCCTTAAGTCTTCAGAGTCTATCTACACTTGGTCTTTTGACGTTTAGTCTTCAGAACTTTAAGTCATTAGAGTCTTCTGAACTTATTTCTTCAGAATATTAACATATCATAAGCTTCGCTTGCTTTTTGATCAGAACCACTCTCAGAACAGAGTCCACACGAGAATTACAACAACAACATCAGACATCCTTGGATCTTTCTAATTGTGTTCAGATAAAGAAGCGCACTTGCTTTTTCAGCACACTTGCGACTAGTGTTACATATAGTAACTTCACATATTATCATTTGCATACATTTTCATAATGTTTGTTTGATCTAATATATTTAATATCCATAATCTGCACATAACAAACATCAGAACATAGAATAGTTTTTTCACAAATACTTCCATGTTATCATCAAAACATAGATGACATACAGAGACAACTCTTGTTCTTACACAATGTTCAAGAATATCTAGAAACTAGCCACTCATGAGGCATTAAAGTCATCATAATGCTATGAAGTCTAAAAGAAGCGACCTTTTAGTGGCTATATTCTGCCATGTATAGGCCTATGAAAAGACCGGATTATAAACCAACTTCTCTGAAATATATACTGGCTAATGGAACTTTCAAGCACTGTACCCCCAAAGCGGGAATAGAACTAGGGGGCTTATGTACATACCCAATATATTTAAGGGTCACTATGCCAAAAATGACATTTAACAGCGCACCTTAGACAATGCTTATTTAATAAAGCGCTGCTATAAGTGAAAAAATTATAAAACACGGAAACTGTTCACAAAATATTTTAAAAAGCTTTGTCTAAGGTCTTAAAATTAAAAAAAAAATCAAAAGCGCTGTCTAAGGTCAACCTTAGACAACACTTTTCAAAAGCGCTTTTAAAGGTCGCCCTTAGACAACGCTTTTCTCAAAAGCACTATCTAAGGTCTAATTAAATTAAAATATTAGACCTCAGTTTCTATTTTCGTTCGTTTCTGTTCTTTCTTTCCCCCTCTGCAAACTCGAAACCTAAACCTGAAAAACCTCCATAAACCTTGAATCCTCTTCGTTTCTCGGTTTTGATCATTGTTGTTCTTGTGAAGAAGTGTTTGAAGAATCGTGAACAGACATTTGGGTGTTGACTAAGTTTTTGTTGAATCGTGTAGAAGAAGAGGTACATTGTTCTTCATAACATATAACAAACATTTGGGTTTTTGTTGAATCGTGTAGAAACTGAGTTTTTGTCTCTTTTTAGTTGAGGTTTAGGTTATTTCATTTTAGCCATCTGATATGTCTGCTTGTTTGTATAAGAAGCTGATTTTTTGTTGAATCTGTAGAATGAGTTCGATAAGCTACTGAGTTCGTCCATTTTCTTGACTGAGTTCGTCCGAGTTCATCCCCTACTGAGTTCTCATAAGGTACATTGTTGTTATGTTCGATAAGTCATAATATTGTTGTTATTTTCTTGACTGAGTTTTTGGTTATAATGTTGTTTATTGATTGTAATATCGGTTATATTGTTGTTATTTTGTTGTTATGTTCGATAAGTCTAATATTGTTGTTATTATATGTAACTTTATTTTCAACTTTAATGATGTAAATATTTTGTCAGAAAATGAAGTGAACTTGAAAGTTGTTATAAGCTAAATTGTTTGTCATTTAGATGAACAATGATTGAGATTTGAGAATGATTTTTATAAGATGATAAGTTTATTTTCCTTATGAAAGACTCTAATATTATGTTTTAAGTTCAAGTTTCAATCATTTTGGAAGGCTTGTTGTTTGAGGACAGAATTAAGAACTGAGTTGTGATGATACCTCATCCAATGTTATTTTTAGTCTTTTAAGGCAATTATTTAGTTTCTTTCTTAAACGTTATGCGTCACACGGGTATGGCAAGTGTAGTAAGATTGTAATACTTAGTAGCATTATATTTAGGATATTTGAAGATACCACGCATGAAGGAGGTAATAAAAGGTATCTACGGAAGACGATATTAGAAGAGGCATAATAGTGCTGAGGAGAGTGGTCCATGGTAGAGACCGAGGCATCATTCTAGATGTGTATTGGAGCCAACTTGGGCAGCTTATAAAACCTAATGGTCATACCTTGACTAGTTTCATTGGTGCACTAGTAAGGATTGAGATTCTAATTACTTGTGATGATTGGAGAAAAAAAGAGCTGAATGAATCCAAAGAAAAAATTTGGACTGAGATAAAGTACAATAATTATGTCTTTAATTATGCGAACTAATTATGTCTTTTAAATTACTTGTACTAACGCACAATGTGTATGTTTTTCTTAGAGGTGTTTCATCATCGAAGATGATAGAAGAGATTTTTGTCTTAAATTGGCCGGAAAGCTACTAAGAGGGTTTAGAACATTTTTATCATCCAAGTATCTTAGGGATGAAGATGGTAATCATGTTGATGCGGAGCTTCCAAAGAAATATGAAAGTTTGATTTCAACAGAAGAATCAGAAGCGTTTAAATCCAAACGAAAGTACCCAACATTTAAAAGAATAAGTGACACAAATCGGGAAAGAGCATCAAGTCTCACGTATCCATACCGAAAAGGACGTGTCAGATATGGACGCTTAGAACAATCTATGGTAAGTATATATAAATTGCAATAAAATATTTGTTCATCATGAGTTTTATTTGATCATATTATATGACTTAATGTGTAGTTGCAGAAGGAGAAAAGTTCTGAAACATCTCTTCCTGCACATGTTTTGTGGAAGGAAGCCCGTGTAGGAAAATATGGAGTTGCTAAAGAAGATGTTCAACAAGTATTTGACAAGTATTAGATACTCATCTGATTTTAAGGAGGCGTTATCTTAGTCAGCTTTATCTCCAGATGATACTAGGAGCATACTTAGTCGGGCATTAGATGTCCGTGAGTATTCGGGTCGGGTGAGGGGTAAGGGATTTGGGATCACTCTGACCTCCTTGAGTATTAAAAAAAGGAAAGGCTCCTAGTAATAAAGAGCTTAACGCAAAATTGGAAGCACTGGAAGCTGAAGTTCGTGCATTAAGGAAAGAAAAAAAGGTTAGCGCTTCAACATGTTTTAAAGATGGTTCGGACAAAGATAGTATCAACTGTAACTTTCAACCGAACATTCCAGAGGTAATTATATATATTTGTATTAAATTGAACTATTAGCTTAAATCATGTAATTGGCATATATACACATTAATAATTTCATATTTATTATTGGTTTTAGGGAATTTCCCATTGTCAGCTCTACTTATCGTCACCATATTATCGGATGGTTGGCAAGAGAAAAGTGCATAACACTAGCAGAGAATTACTTCACACTAGACCACTCCCTACTGGATGTTTGAAAGTAGCGGTTGAAATTGCAGTAGAGAAGGATGCATTATTACCATATCCTGACGATGTTTCGGATGCAACAACGGTGGACCAAGCAATAGGTTCGTTTGTTGCATGGCCGACAAGCCTCATTAGCGTAGGATATGAGGTATACTTAAAACCATTATGAACCTTTGTTAACCTTAATGTGTATATTCAAAGTTTTTACGCGCATTTTACATACATTTTATACATGGTTATGTTAATTAGACTCCAACAAGATCCAAATCAAAAGATAAGGCTATTCCGCGGCATACCGAGTCCATTGTTTAAAAAAAAACAGGTACATTACAATTATATGATATGTATGCATGGAAAATGTTAAATTCTTGATTTTATACTTCATCTAACTATTTATATGATATATAGCTTCATGATAAGGAGGTAAGCAACGTCTTCACACAACAAAAAAAGGTACAGACGCGAACGGTCGGCGAGAGGAACAATGAGAACACACAGCCGTGAACTCACTGGAGATGAAAAGAGTCGCCAGCTAGGCATTTTTATCCCGAAGGAAAGGCAATGCTGCATAGACCTAGAAAGAGATGGATAAGACGGTTCGCGAACCAAAGAGACTGAGAAAGGGGGTTGGTTACAACCTGGGAAGGTATTAGCACCCAGATTGTCCGCCGTACTCGACGGGATCCACGCTTAAAAGATTTGTGTTTTAAAGGGGTAGTGTCAGTGCAATCTGTGTATGAAGAGCTGGAAAAAGGATGTACAGGTGTCAGTGTATAGTGTATAAGTGATATGAAGTATGAAAGTGTCAGTGTGAGAACAAGAATAAGATGCTCATGAGAATGAGGCTCAAAGAATAATGCTGAAAGGAGGGGGGATATACAGAGACTTTTGTTCGATAACTGTTAAGTTATGCCTACGTATCCTCTCGTGCAAATGAGGAAGTCAGAACACCGTAGTTCGACCCAAAGAGACTGAAAGATGAATTGACTTGTGAACTGCTTACTAGCCTATGCTCAAGTGTTATGACCTGTCTGGCTCAGGTGCAAACTGTCTTGCATTAGACGGAAGAAGCGAGCTCTCGTTTATGAGTGAGTGAGATGAGAAAAGAATCACGAAGGAGACGATTATTGTTTGTTTTTGAGTGTTTTCAGTCTTTTATTGCTTTTGAAAGTTTGTCATAAGAAAATGAGCTTGATCCTAAACCAATGGATTTAGTAAACTCATCACATCTTCCCTCTGATTAGGGGTAATGAGAGTACCTTAAGTGTGAAGTCAGATTCTCACACTTAATCACCTTTGATGTAGGATTAAAATCATTAACCTACTTGTGATTATTTAGATGTTTTTGGTGTTTTTGTTTAGTGTTAAGTAATGAGGTTAAGCCATAATCAAGGATTAAACAGACTCATTACACCATCCTAATAGAAGGATAATAGATGAGAGTGTTTAAGCTGAGGAAAGCTCCTCAACTTAATCCATGATTAGGGATTAAACTCATGACAAAACAAAGCCTTTATTAAGTGGATTTTAGATTAATGGCATGATGATGAAGTGTTTTTTAGGGTTTGTAAGACAACTTGAGGGAGACTTGTCCATTAACACTAGGGTTAGTCCTTCTTAACCAATTAAGGAAGAATTAGAACCCTAATGCAAGGCCCAAGTTACAAGTGTGATGTCTTGATGATTATTAAGTGTATTAATTAAAGGATTTAAACACATTAAGGGTTTAACACTTAGGATTAAAGTTATACACTCCATCCTAAGAGAAGGATGCAGGCATAAGCTTAATCACAAAGCCTTAAAGCCTTTATGGTTTAGTCCCTGATTATGAGATGAGAAGAGAAGACTCAAAGAGACACAAAGGTAAAACTAAGAGGGGAGACTAATCAAAACCCTAATCATTGTCATGCTTGGTTGTCCCTAAGGTTTGTGTGGTTTTCAAGAGAAATCTTCAATGGAACCACCAGGAAGCAGATGAAAGGATCAAGAGAAGCAAAGCAACTTGCTTCATTCAAGAAGTCAAGTCACTTGAAGAAAGAAAGTAAGGAGAAAAAGAATGAGCAAGCCCAAACTCAAACACAAACAAAAATGCAGCAATGGATGCAAGAGAGATGAAAAGAAAAGTCATGAGAAGTGAAGGCAAATTCACTTCTCAAATTCACTTACCACCTGAAATGTTAGAAAGGAAATGCAATGCAATGCAAAATGGAATGAGATGACATGATGAGAAACAAAACCAGAAGCATTTACATGATGCCAATGATGCTATGAGATGCTACAAACATGAGGCAGCATATGGGAATGATCATACAAGTTCATGGGTGCAAATGAAACAAGTTAAGAAACATGAACATTCATGAAAAGTTATGAAGTGCAAATGGCATACAACATGGCAAATGCATGATGCAATGATCAAACATGCTTTCAATATGTCTTATGATGTCAAATGAATCAAATGGATGCTTGAAATGTCATGGCAAGTCATGTTATGCAAGAGAATGCAAGATGGGTGCAAATGGAAGCCCAAATTAGGGTTTATGAACCAAACATCAAACAAAAATCAAAAAAACAGAAGCAAACCCTAAGATAAAAAATTGAAAATGACACAAAAAGGACCCCTAATCCTATTCTAAACCACTGCCCAAAGGGGAGATCTCAACTCTTAACCAATCTCAAGATATGAATTTTACAAGATTTTAGGGTTTTTAGGGTTCCCCAACAAGAAAATTATCAAACAAATTGAAAATGAGGAATCAAATCATGGCCATTTTATCTCAAAAACTACATGCTAAACACAATGCAATGCAAGAAGAATCAATGTCCAACTTCTCATGAATAGGCAGAAATGATTTTTTGAACTTTGGATCAAATTAAGGCATAAAAATGATTTTAAATCAATGAAAAATTCTCAAAATGCATCAAGATCAAAAAAGAAATTTGGTTTGAAGGTTGGACAATGTTTCTAAATGTCTTAGAACATTTCATGAATTTTTTGGTGATTTTTAAATACTTAAAAGTATTTTTAATAAATTAATTTCCATTAATCAATTAAAAATAATCTTTTAAATATTTAAAAATACTTTTTTAATGCTAAAAATAAAAATAAAAATATTTTTGTGTCATAAAAATTATTAAAACTCTTAAGAAAAAGTTTCATAATTTTTTAGACAATTTTTGCTATTTTAAATAAATTATGCAAAACAAATGAAAAGAAAATGAATTTAAATGAATTTTAAATGAAGTCAACAGGAAGAGTGGCTGAGATTGAGTCTGGATTTGAAATGTTTGACCGCGCGCGCTATCCAAGGGCTATGGTTGCTTCTGAGTTAATTAATTTAATTAAGATTTATTAAATTAATTAAGTGGATTAGGGCTAATCAAGTGGATCCAGGCCACACATGCGCGCGGGAGGTCAACGGGTCAAGGGAATCCTACGCTCCACATTCAAATGGAAATTAATGACTGGATTAGGGCATAATGATTTTCAGGTGGCCGGAGAAGACCTCCGGTCGTCTTCTCCGGTGGGAACCCCACCTGAAAATCCCTAAAAACCTCAAAACGTAACAAAAATGAAAACCAAGCATACAGAAATGATTCCCATGATCCACTGAATCAAAACCCCATCACAAACAACATTTATTTTTCCCCAGAAACAAGAATCGAACCAAACAATTTTTAGGTCAACAGAGTTTCAGGAAGCAATTAAATTCTCATTTCATCACCATTTTCAAAACTAAAGGCATATTCATGATCAGGAAGACATATAGAACAAGTTTAGAACTTAAAAATCCGTTTCTGGAAAAAAAGTTCTTGAACTACCTGAGATTCGAAGCTTTCACTCCAGCAACTTTCTGACCTCCCCTCTTGGTGAAATCCACTCCTTATGACCTCTTGATGATGCTTGAATGCTTGGGGGAAATTTATGTTGGCTGGATGAAGAGTTTGAAAAGCTTCTGCTCAAACTCAGTTGAAAATGGCAATGGTGATTCAGGCTGTTTCTGGCAATGGTAAAGGGTTGTTTGTGGTCCAGATGATGAGTTGAGAAGGTTTGTGGAGTTGGTTCGGATGTTTGTGAGCTGTGGAAGGTGTTTCGAAGGAAACTGCAGTTTGGGGTGAAAATGGTGAAGTGGTGTTATGGCTTGTTTCAGGCTTGGTTCTTTGTTGCTTTCTACTCAATGGGGCAAGGTGAGATGATTAGTGAAGTTGGCTTGAGTGTTTGTGAGCTGGGCAGAGAGTTTCGAAGAGTTTTGCTTGATGGAGTGTTTTTGAGTATGTGATGCTATGGTGTCTTTCAGCTTGGCCTGGTGTTATGTTTTGCTAGCAAATGGAAAGTATAAACAATTGCAAGTGGCCAGAGGATGTGACATGGCCTACTGTGATTGGGATGTTTGCTTTTGCCAAAAGTCAACTTTTTTGTAAGAGAGGCATGGGCTTGGTTCTAGCTTGGTACAATGGCTAGGGCTGGCGCAGCATGGTGTGGTGAGAGACTATGGCTGGTTCAAAGGCCAAGGCAGCAAGTGGGTGAAGTGTGATGAGTGATTTTGCAAGTTGTCCACTTTTGAAACTTCATGAAAAAGTCTTGTTACACAAACCATGAACATGAGAAACTTTGGTCCAATTCTGATTTTTAGAACCTATGTGATGTTTGTACATTGGTTTGAAGTGAATTAGAAGTTACAAATGGCATTGGTTCATGATTTTGCAAAATTCACATTTGGTGCACATCTTGAAAATCAATGATTTTTGGCAACTTTGTCACACCATAACTTTTGATCCAAGAAGAATTTGATCATGTTCTTGTACTTTTTGAAAAGGGAAAAATGTATTCTACAACTTTCATGACCAAAGTTTTTCCATTTGAAGCATTTTTGGATCAAGAATCAAGGCTTGAAAAATGACCTAAAATGACACATTCTTGAAAAGTCAACTATGCCCAAAAACTCAACATTTGCAAAAACTCCAAATTCTTGAATTTTGTGATCTTCAACCTTCTTCCATGATCAAATAAAGATCATATACACTCAAAATGATGAAGATCACCCATTGGTTGGGTCATTGGGGGCCTCAGATGCCCTGATTTTGCACTGACTTGTCTAGAAAGTCAATCCTTGATCAGATGACTTCCCCATGAAATTTCTTCATGAAACTTGATATGCATACTCCCTATACCCCATAGAGACCAATGGAAACAAGAATGACCAAAAAATTTGGAGTTATGGCCTCTGAAACCAAAACCCTAATTTTAGGTCATCTGTGCAGTTAAACCTGGCTCTGCATCCACACCATTTCCAGTTCTTGTGATTTTTTGACATTATTGACTTTGAGAGGATATAATATGATGCTTGAACACACATGGACCCCCTTTAAGTGATTGATGACCCTTGGAGTGGCTCAAGAGGCTCTTGGATTGTTCAGATCACAAACCCTAGATGCAGATGACTTTGAATCTATGCAGTGAATCAAAACTGTGACATGAGATGCTATGATTGAGTTTATGCATATGAAATGATCACAAGCCATGGTGTGAATGGGTGAGGGAAAATTTGGGGTGTTTACAGCTGCCCCTATTCAAACATGAGTTAGCTGTGCAGGATGTAAGCAACGGCTTAACAGGCAAGCAAGATAACTTGTGGTTGAATACCAAAGACAGTCCAAAATTTGCACTCACAGAATGAAGAAGAAAAGGGATATATGAAGTATATTGTAAAGTGTAGGCGACGGAGGACGACCGTCGAGCAGAGAACGACTGCTGGGTAAGTAGCAATGACGGGGACGGCCGACATGCTGGGGATGAAAAGGTAAAGCCAAGACGGGGACGACCGACATGCTGGGGATGAAAGATGAAGCCAAGACGGGGACGACCGACTAGCTAGGGAAAATAAAATATTATGATGGGGACGACCATCAAGATAAAGCTGTAAGATTCTCTGGGAACTAATGAAACATGACGGGGACGGCCATCAAGTTCATAAAGCAAAGTAACCGACGATGGGGACGGCCATCGGGCTAAAAAGAAAAGGGACCACGACGGGGACGGCCATCGGGTTAAAGAATAAATGAAATAAACAGATGATGGGGTACGGCCATTAAAGATGAAGGACGATCACCTAGCAGGGGGCGGCTGCTCTGTTGGGAGTGAAAGAAATATGATGGGGACGGCCATCAAAAGTGGAGAACGACCACCTGGCAGGGTACGGCTGCCGAAAATATCATGACATAGGACGAATGTCGGATAAAAGGTCAACGATGGGGACGGCCATCGGACGAGCATGATGGAGGACGACCATCAAGAGGTGGAGGACGACCACCTAGCAGGGGACGTCTGCTCTCGAGGTTTCTCATGACATAGGACGAATGCCAGATAACCAAAGATCAACAATGGGGACGGCCATTGGATAAGGTGATGAAGGACGATCATCAAAAAGGTGGAGGACGACCACCTAGCAGGGGACGGATGCTAAAAATCAACGATGGGGACGGCCATCGGATGAGCATGATGGAGGACGACCATCAAGAGGTGGAGGACGACCACCTAGCAGGGGACGGCTGCTCTCGAGGTTTCTCATGACATAGGACGAGTGTCAGATAAAAAGAAAATTTGCTTTGTTGGCGATCTACTGGGATATAGTAAACACGGACGAGCGTTTACACCCAAGAAAAGAAAGTATAAGTGTTTAGATGTTTGTGTATAGATTAAAGATGCGGACACACATCCTTAAGACTATGATACGGACGCGTATCATGTAGAAACAAATACCGACACATGTTCAGAGATGATGATACAGACGGGTATCAACTGGTTAACAGAGAACACGGACGAGTGTTGAATCTGAAGGGACTCTTCTGGGGAATAGTAGACACGGACGAGCGCCTATTATTCAAGAAGACATAAGTGTTTGACACAGTGTATGGATTAAAGATGCGGACGAGCATCCTTAAGACTATGATACGGACGAGTATCATGTAGAAACAAATACCGACACATGTTCAGAGATGATGATATGGACGAATACCATCTGGTTAACAGAGAACATGGACCAATGTTGAATCTGTGGGGATATAAACGGTGTATATGAGATACGGACGAGTATCTGTACAAGTATAACATGAGTGGTGAGGATGGTGTATAGATGAATATTTATCTGCTGGGGAGAGTGACACGGACGAGTGTCAAGAGAGAAAAGTATAATAATATCAACAAGTATAAGGGTCGTGAAAGTGTAAGCGACTGCGCTGGGGATATGACACGGCCGGGTGTCGAGAAGGTGTATATAGGTATACGTGAGTGCAAAGAGGATGTCTTTGGCTTTCTGCTGGGGTATGACACGGACGGGTGTCAAGAAGTATCTGTAATACGGGTGATCTTGTTTGTAAAGGGTGTTCAGGCGACTTTACTGGGGGAAAGATGGCGCGGGCGGGTGCCAAAAGGAGTATATACTGGTGTTTGTAACTTGAGAGGAAGCTGCTTTTGCTGGGGATTCTGGCGGGGATTTTTCTGTATGTTGATGAACTATAATTATTCACAAGTGTTGGTTCATAACATGGCTCATGATTATGCTACGAGTTGGATTTTTGCCGTAATGCTCCGCGTTAAAACGGAATGCTACGCTTTGTGGGTGAATATGATGCGAATGCTATGATTGTGCAGAGATATCAAAACCGGGATCCGGGTCCCGCTGCTGCGAAGATCTTCGATCGATCTGCTTGAAAAGAAAATCCCAGCTGGGGTTGAGATCATTGGTAGATCTAATGAGATGTATCTGCTTGGGGATCTAGGTCACTGACTGACACATCCTTGTAGTATGGGACCCAGCTGGGGTTTGTAGAAGCTTTCTTCACTCTGTTGTGATTTCTTCACATGTTGCTCTTCCAGATAGAGGCTGGAACTCTGTGGGGAGATGGTACCCTGACTTTTGTACTCGGCTGAGGGCGAGATGGCAACTCGGCTGGGGATAAAGAGAGATCATTGAGAGACCTCCCTAGGGATTCTGTTGAAGAGGATCCTTGGCTCAGCCGGGGATGTAGGTGTCTTCCGTGATGCCTGGCAACTCTGATGGGGGCAAATCAGCTGGGGGAAGTCATGAGAAGCAACTCAGCCGGGGAGAGAACACCTCGGGTGCTAAAATTGAGTGTTGATTTGCCAGCTCGCTGGGATGAGGCCTTCATGCCCCAAGTTGCATTCTGGATACCTGCAAATCCTGAAAAAGATAGAGAAACGCACAAAATAATCCTGAGGTATCCCTTACTGGATTCCGTCACAGGAGTTTAGATACTTCTGAGAGTAAGCATATTTCCTGCAAGCATGTTTTTATTTGAAGATAAACATATGTATTCTTATGCAATTAGTGTTTCTTTAAGACATCAGACATTTTTTTGCAAAATAAAAATGTACAAAACGAGACATGACTGAAAATCTGGTTTTATTAATTCATATGCCCTGAATTGGCGAGGATACAGTCAAAGAAACAAATCCCCTGAAATGAGGAGATTGTTACAAATTGAGAAACAAAATACTGGCAGTGTTGCTGACGCTTTAAGGAGCTTCCTCTCCTGCTATGATTCGTATGACTTTTGACGTTCTTCTCATCTTGCTTACCGAAGAAGGCTGGTTCTGATTGAAGCTTGATCCTTTCGAAGCTTACCAAATTGTAGGTGATACAGACGAATTCAGAATGCAGTTGTTCGCTTATTCCCTTATTTTGCATGGATCGCCCTTTCGGGTTTTCAATCCATCGGGATACCCATTTTTGCCTGAGCTGTCCAATGCGGATTTTCAACTCAGCGGGTGTACATTTTTCTTTAATATTTTATTTTCCCTTATTTTTTCCTGAGTCCTTTATTCTGTTTTTGACTCGCTGGGATGCCCTATTTTTGCCTGGACTTACATTCTGTTTTTACGTCCAGCGGGTCATTTTTTACGCGAAGTATTTTTTAACTGCATCTGAATTTACAGGGGACGGGAAATCTTCACCATCCATGGTGCTGAGCATCAGTGCTCCACCCGAGAAAACTTTCTTTACCACAAATGGTCCTTCATAATTGGGGGTCCATTTGCCCCTGTGGTCTGTATGAGGCGGGAGGATTCTTTTCAGCACAAGATCCCCTACTTGGTACTCTCGGTGCCTGACTTTCTGATCGAAGGCTTTCTTCATTCTCTTCTGATACAATTGTCCATGACAGATTACAGCCAATCTCTTCTCTTCAATCAGACTCAGTTGCTCGTATCGGGACCTAACCCATTCTGCTTCGTTCAGCTTAACATCCATCAATACTCGTAAAGAGGGTAGTTCAACTTCAACAGGTAGGACTGCCTTCATACCATACACAAGTTGATACGGTGTTGCCCCAGTGGATGTCCTGATTGACGTGCGGTACCCATGCAAGGCAAACAGTAGCATCTCATGCCAGTCTTTATAGGTGACTACCATCTTCTGCACAATCTTCTTGATATTCTTATTTGCTGCCTCAACAGCGCCGTTCATCTTTGGCCTGTAAGGAGAAGAATTGTGGTGTTGGATCTTGAAGTCCTGGCACAGTTCTGCCATCATTTTGTTGTTTAGATTGGAACCATTATCAGTAATGATTCGCTCGGGAACTCCGTACCGACAGATGATATCTCTCTTCAGAAATCTGGCTACCACTTGTCTTGTAACATTTGCATAGGAAGCTGCTTCGACCCACTTGGTGAAATAGTCAATAGCAACCAAAATGAATCTGTGGCCATTCGAAGCAGTCGGTTCAATCTTACCAATCATGTCAATGCCCCACATAGCGAAGGGCCAGGGTGAAGACATCACATTCAGAGGATTGGGAGGCACATGCACCTTATCGGCATAGATCTGGCATTTATGGCATTTTCTGGCGTAGGCACAACAGTCGGCATCCATTGTGATCCAATAATAGCCTGATCTTAACAACTTCTTAGCCATTGCATGTCCTCCAGCATGGGTACCAAAGGAGCCTTCGTGCACTTCATGCATCAGCAAATCTGCTTCTGTCTTATCAACACATCTGAGGAGTACCATATCAAAGTTCCTCTTGTATAAAGACCCATCATTGTTCAAGAAGAAACTACCAGCAAGCCTTCTCAAAGTCTTCTTATCATTGGAAGATGCCCCAGGTGGGTATGTTTGATCCTCCAAGAAGCACTTAATGTCATGGAACCAAGGCTTATCATCTTTGACAACATCTGCTGCAAATACATATGCTGGTCTGTCGAGTCTGGACACTGAAATCTGAGGTACAAAGTTGGCAGCTTGAACTTTGATCATGGATGAAATGGTAGCAAGAGCATCTACAAACTGATTCTCGTCCCGAGGGATATACTCAAGCTTGACCGTTGTGAAGAAAGTCAATAACCTTCTTGTATAATCCCTGTAAGGTATCAGATGATCCTGGTGTGTGTACCATTTGCCATTGGTCTGATTGATTACCAAAGCTGAATCTCCGAATACAGTCAATGTCTTGATCCTGAGGTCGATGGCTTCCTCAAGACCCATAATGCAAGCTTCGTATTCAGCTTCGTTGTTAGTGCAGTTGAAAGTGAGTTTTGCCGAGAAAGGCATGTGAACTCCTTTGGGTGTAATGAGTACTGCACCAACACCACGACCATTCATGTTAACAGCCCCATCAAACATCATAGTCCATTCTTCTTCCGGGTCAGGCCCTTCAGTGTGAATAGGCTCTTCATGATCTTTCGCTTTTATGAACATGATGTCTTCATCAGGGAAGTCAAATCTCATAGGCTGGTAATCATCGATAGGTTGCTCAGCAAGATATTCAGACAATACACTGTCCTTGATGGCTTTCTGAGATGTGTATTGGATGTCATATTCTGTAAGAATCATTTGCCATCTTGCAACCCGTCCGGTAAGAGCTGGCTTCTCAAATATGTACTTAACTGGGTCCATTTTTGAGATCAGTAAGGTAGTGTGGGTCAACATATACTGCCTTAGTCGGCGAGCAGCCCACGCTAAAGCACAGCAAGTTTTCTCGAGCAGTGAATAACGTTGTTCACAGTCGGTAAACTTTTTGCTTAGGTAGTATATTGCATACTCTTTTCGACCAGACTCGTCATGCTGGCCCAGCACACACCCCATTGACTCTTCTAATACTGTCAAGTACATTATCAGAGGTCTTCCTTCAACTGGAGGCATAAGGATTGGAGGCTCTTGTAAGTATTCTTTGATCTTGTCAAAAGCCTTCTGACAGTCTTCGTTCCACCTGACCGTCTGTTCTTTTCTCAATAGCTTGAACAAGGGTTCGCAGGTTGCTGTAAGGTGAGATATGAACCTTGAAATGTAGTTCAATCGACCTAAGAACCCTCGAACTTCTTTCTCTGTCTTTGGTGCAGACATCTCTTGGATGGCTTTGACTTTATCAGGGTCAACTTCAATCCCTTTCTCACTTACAATAAATCCCAGCAGCTTACCAGACCTCACCCCGAATGTGCACTTGTTGGGGTTCAACTTCAGTTGGTACTTCCTCAGACGCTTGAACAACTTCAGTAGGTTCACCAGGTGGTCTTCTTCAGTGAGGGACTTGGCAATCATGTCATCCACATAACACTCGATTTCCTTATGGATCATGTCGTGGAATAACGTTACCATAGCCCGTTGATATGTTGCACCGACATTCTTTAGTCCGAATGGCATCACCTTGTAACAGAACGTGCCCCAGGGTGTGATAAAAGTTGTCTTCTCCATGTCTTCAGGTGACATCTTGATCTAATTGTATCCTGAAAATCCGTCCATGAAGGAGAATACCGAGAACTGAGCCGTATTATCCACCAATACATCAATGTGAGGTAAAGGGAAGTCATCTTTCGGGCTAGCTCTATTCAGATCCCGGTAATCAACACACATCCTTACTTTTCCGTCTTTCTTAGGCACAGGTACTATATTAGCAACCCACGGTGGATAGCTAGTTACAGCAAGGAACCCGGCGTCCCATTGCTTTTGTACCTCCTCCTTGATTTTCATTGCCATGTCTGGACGAGTACGGCGGAGTTTCTGTTTAACCGGCGGGCACTCTTCTCTCAAAGGAAGCTTGTGCACAACAATATCGGTGTCCAACCCTGGCATATCTTGATAAGACCAAGCAAACACATCCACATACTCTCGAAGCAGGTCAATCAGTTGTCTTTTCACTGAGTCTTGCAGGCAGGCCCCGATTTTAACTTCTTTCACGTCTTCATCTGTACCAAGATTGATCACTTCAACCTCCTCCTGGTGAGGAGTAATAGCTTTTTCCTCTTGTCTTAACAACCTGGCTAGCTCTTCAGGAAGCTCATATTCTTCATCAACCCCTTCATCAGCTTGATTGATTGGATTGTCAAAGTCATACGAAGTCATAGCCGTGTTGTTGTCAGTGCTGTCTGGAAGGCACACTCTGCAAGGGTTAAGTTTGTTCATTTTAGTGATCTGATTTTAGTCTTGTTTAGAAAAGTGAAATAAAGTCGTCATTTTGAAAACACTGCCATTTATTTTTTGTACAAAAAGAAAAATAGAAAAACAGTGAGCGGGAAAGAAAAAGACTCGTTTGCAAAAAGATGTCTGATATTTCATTGATTAATCTTGTTTGCACAAAAAGTACAGATGGCCCGATTACAAAATGAGTCTTGTCATCTTGGGCAAGATGCAAGACTTTGATGCATGCTATAAAAACACAGGAAATAATAATTACTCTGCATGAGTAACCCTTATAATTTCCTGGGAAGACCAGTTCGAGATACTGCTCCCCGGGATCTTTGGACGAATCCAGCTTTCCAGGTTGCGTTCTTCTTCCAGCTCGTCTTCCAGACTGTTGATAGCATCAGGGGTAAGCATCCCCCCGCTCACAAAATTGGGCTCTTTCGCAGCCGCTGCTTGACCTTGTTGAGTTGGTTTGTAACCCAACCCAAATCTGTCTTCTTTCTTCTCCACCGGTAGTAGCTTGCCCCAGCCTTGGGCAGTTCCTTCCTCAACAACCTTCCGGGCTTGTTGGTATGACGATATTGAAGTACCAGGTACAACAGATGTTTCATTCACGTTCAAGGCTTCAAACCCCTGGCTCATTGTTTCATGGATCTCCCCATCCATCTCAATGTACTTATAAGTAGCCAGGTGGCTGACAAAAATGTCCTCTTCTCCACAGATTGTAACGATTTGACCCTCCCACTCATATTTTAACTTCTGGTGAAGGGTAGAGGTCACGGCGCCAGCAGCGTGAATCCATGGCCTACCCAACAAACAGCTGTAGGCAGGCTGAATGTCCATCACATAGAAGATAGTTTTAAAGGTCTGCGGGCCAATCGTTACGGGTAACTCAATCTCTCCCATAACCGATCTCTTTGAACCATCAAAGGCTCTCACCACCAGGTTGCTGGGCCGTAATGCCAATCCGTCATATTCTAGCTTCACCAGGGCCTTCTTAGGTAAGACATTGAGGGATGACCCCGTGTCTACCAGCACATGTGAAAGGACAGCACCTTTGCATTCCATGGTTATGTGCAAGGCTTTGTTATGGTTGCGGCCTTCCGTTGTCAAATCAGTATTGGTGAACCCTAGTCCGTGACTAGCATTAACATTCCCCACTACAGCTTCCAGCTGATTGACAGTGATCTCTTCAGGCACGTAGGCTGCGTGCAAGACTTTGAGTAGTGCATTCCGATGGGCTTCGGAACACATAAGCAATGATAGGATTGAGATCTTGGAAGGCGTCTGATGAAGCTGATCCACTACTTTATAATCACTCTTTTTGATGATTCGCATGAACTCATCAACCTCTTGATCGAATGGTGTCTTCAAAGCTTCCTTAACAGCTTGATCTTCCTGCACAGGGCTCTTCCCTTTTGCCTTGGCAGCAGCCTCTGCTTCGGCAGTGGGTCTCTGAATTTGTGGAGCGAAAAGACGTCCGCTTCGAGTGAAGCCTCCGCCTCCGCCCACATTGTCTACTTGTGGTGCAAGGGTTGATGATTCAAAAGTGATCTTTTGTCCTTCACAGTACAAGTCAGAGCCGTAATGCCAGGGGATGGCATTACTGCTTTCGTAAGGTACGGGTCCAGGCACCGTGATAGTGACTGGACTGACTGCAGCTGTGGAAGGAACTGTGATAGTCTGTGGATCATAATAAATCGTAACTGGTGCTCTGATGGGAGCAGCACCTTCTGAGTTGTAGACAGAGTTGTTTTCAGGATCGTAGAATATTGTGACAGTAGAGACATCTTCATGATTTGTTGCTGGTGTTGTAGGAGACATTGTCGGGAGTATGGATGTTGTTGCTGTAGGAGTTTCAAAATGGAGTGAAGCTGAAGTTGTAGAAGAAAAATTTGCTGATAACTGATCAGTTGAGATGATAGATGGAGTACTTGTTGATGAAACCGAAGAATTGTCAGGAACAATGGTTGCTGCAGTTGTAGGAGGTTCTGAAACCGTTGCTGATGAGATTGCTGGATTTGTTGGAAATGATGTGGTGATCTGAAGCTGGCCACTCTGAATGAGGCCATCTATGCCATTCCTCAAATTATCGCACCCGTTTACTGAAATATTACAGTAAGCACAACCCAACTCACACCCCGGGAACATTTGACATTCCAAGAACTGAGCTTTGATTTCCACCAACGGTGTCCTGATCTGACCCACACTGGTTATTAAATAAGACGGCTTGTCTTCTTCAATAGCGTTAATTCTGGGACCACCGTGGTTTGGCATCGGATTCTTATTGACATTGGGTGGTGGTGCGAAATTCAAAGCCTTTGAGTCTACTAGGTCTTGTACTTTCATATGCAGAGCTCTGCACTTTTCTGTACTGTGGCCAGGTGCGTTTGAATGGAAGGCACATCTGGCGTTGGAGTCATAGTTCCTGGGTAGACTGTTGGGATCCGGAGGTTCCAGCGTCCTTAGCTCAACTAGGTTGAGTTTCAGAAGTTGTGGCAGCAGGGTAGCATATGGCATAGGGATCGGATCGATCACCCTGTTAGCTTGAGATGGCCTCTGCTGAAATGGCCTTTGTTGACTGTTGTTGTTGGTGTTGATGTTGTTGTAATTCCTTGGAGGATACTGAGATTGCTGGTGGTACTGAGGTTGCTGCTGGTAGTTTTGCTGCGGAGGTTGATAAACCGGCTGAGGATGAGCTGGAGCGGGGATGGTGACTGCTGCTACAGACCTGTGAACATATTGGGGCCTGCCCCTGTTAGGGTGGATGGCATTGGTCTCGCCAGTTCTTCTTGGGCCTGCAAAAGGCTTTCTTGCATTACTGGACGAGCTGGCACCATTGTCAGAGATCTTGCCCATTTTTAACAGACTCTCAATCCTCTCCCCAGCTATGACAACATCTGCAAAGCTAGTGGAAGAGAAAGCAGCCAGCCTGTCAATATAGGTTCCCTGAAGGGTGTTCATGAACATATCTGCCATTTCCCTTTCAGACATAGGTGGATGAACAGCAGCAGCCAATTGCCTCCATCTCTGGGCATATTCTCGGAAACTTTCCCTTGACGACTGTGACATTCCCATTAGGAGGGTCCTGTTGGGTGCCATATCCAGATTATACTGATACTGTCTGATGAAGGCTTCTGCCAGGTCCTTCCAGCATCTAATAGTTGCCCTTGTCAGGTGAGAGTACCATTCTCTTGAGGCTCCAGTCAGGCTGTCTTCGAAATAGAACATCCAGAGCTTCTCATCCATAGTATAGGCCTTCAGCCTTCCCAGAAATGATTGTAAATGAGTCCGGGGGCATGAAGTCCCGTTGTATTTTTCAAAGCAAGGAGGCTTGAACTTATGGGGGATCCTGACCCCGTCTACCAAGCCCATGTCCATGACGTCGAAGCCCAAAGAGTTTTGAGACTCTAAGGATCTCAATTTTTCAGCTATCTCATCTAACCTTCTATTGTAAGCTTCCTCCCCAGCACCCATTACTGTGAATTGGTCCTCTTGGGGGTCCTCTTGAAGTACCCTGGCTGCAGTGGCAGTCCCTTGAACATTCGCAGGGATATTGACCTCAGGATGGAGGTGTGGTCCAAATACAGGGGGATTAACATGGGGTTGGACCCTTTCATTGTTGCTGGTGCCGGCAGTCCCTATATGTGGATCTTCTTGATTTTGCCTTTCCACCATGGCCCTTAATCTTTCCTGGCTCTGAGCCATGTTGTTCATCACTTCCATGAACTGCGTCATCTGCGTTCTCATTTCCAATCTTTCGTTCGCCATTTGATTTCTAACCTCTGCAAGGTCCTGCTGTACCTGATCCATTTGAATTCCCGGAAGGTTGTTTCGGGTTGGATAACGGTGCGGACGGTTGAGGGGAAATACCCGGCGCCTAGCAATAGTTCCTGAACATCACAACAGAGTTAGCAACAATAAAACAAAAACCTACAAAACAAACAAAGGGTTAGCATGCAATGCAGTTATGCTTATTTGTTTTCAAGGTATCCGGCTTGGCATTCAGTTTTGACCCTTCCAGACCCTTGAAGATGATACTGTTGATGTTGCTTTCGAAGTAAACTCAAATGGAACAAACTAACACATATATTACAAAGCAGAATGGTACACAGTTTGTTTTACAAATACAAGCCCTCTGAGGGGTCAAAATACATCACAAGAAAGGAAAATAAAAGTACATGGAATGAAAGCAACAACAAACAAATGGTCAAACACCAAGACCAAACTCATCCTCACGAACTTCCTTGAGAAGTGCTTCGGTCACAGGATCAGCTGGACGCTCCGTGAGATTCCTGATGAGGAGATTCCGGGTGGTAACAACTGCTGTTAGCTTCTTGTGCTGAGTTTGCTCTTTTGACCTCTTCACCCCTGCTTTGATCTTCAGTTCTGATATCTCCCTCTGGGTTGCTGCCAGGGCTTCTTGTTGTTCTTTTGCACTAGCTTCCAGTTGCTCCATCTTGTCTTGAACTCTCTTGTCCTCTAGAGTACGAGCCTCGGTGATCCTGACCCACCGGGCTTGACTCTCCTTTAAATACAAGTCTGTCCTTGCTCTCTGGAACTGGGCTTCCTTGCAAGCATTCTTCAGAATTTGCTCTCCAGCCTTAGACTTTTTGATATAATCCCCAGACTTCTTAATCTTAGTCAGATGCTCCACTCTCAACTTCTCCAATCTCTCAATCTCCCTCATACCCTCACTCCTTTCCCGGAGGGTCTTCTGCAAAGCCTGGGTTAACTTCTCATTTCTTTCTTTCAAGCTCTCAAACTCCTCCAAACTGATAGTGGCAGGGGGTGGTGCTGAAGATGACTCAGGCATGTCTTCTATGGTAAAGGGCATTCCATAGAATTGGGCCCTGGCACGGGACCACTCATAATACTGTGCTGATGCCACATTGTTGCACTTCCCTAGGATGGTCACTCCCTAGATTTGAACATGATCCCAGGCCCAGGCAGCCTGCCTAACAACAGCCAGATTAGTCTTGTTCTCACAATAAAGAGTCTCCACCAAGTCCTGTGCCTTAGGAGTGTGGACCAGTGCATAGCCCAGTTGCCTTCTGAACAACAGAGGGTTGTAATTAATGCTGCCCTTAACTCCTATTAGGGGCACATTGGGAAAATGCCCACAGCTAGTGATGATATCCCTGCCCTTGGTGCTTTGAGTGCACCATCTGATATCTGCTGAAGTTAGAGCAGTGAGTCTCTTAGCCCAGTTACTCTGCTGACGAGGATTCAAGAATGCATCTGTCCTGGGTAGATGCCTGAGAAGCCAAGTATGAAACAATGGAGCACAACACCTTACTAATCTTCCCCTCTGCTTTTCATTCCTCTGATGCACTGAATAGTAAAGATCCCCCAATAAAGTTGGCACTGGGTTCTTCAGGATGAACAGATGGATTGCATTCTTGCTAATGAATCGAGGCTCGTCTGCAAACAATACAATTCCATATATGATCAAGGCCAATAGAGCACAAACAGCTTTCCACTCTCCTAAAGAAGCTTTCAGGGTAGCTTGAGAGATCAAGAAGTCCAGATGGAAGCCAGGGATTCCAGCTTTGGAAGTCATATGCTGTTCAATCAAGACAGGTTCCAGATGCAAAGCCTTTGCTACTTCTCCATTACCAGGAAAGACCATCTCAGGGTTGAAAGGGATTCCACCTCTGATAGGCAAACCAACCAATGATGAGTATTCTTCTAATAGAGGGCCCAACTGAAAATCTTGGAAAGTGAAACATCTCAGTGGGGGATCATAAAACTGAATGCAAGTGTGGATCAGGCTTCTCTGTGAAGGGTCCAGATCCATAACCATATCAAGTATATCTCCATAATGTTCCCTGAACAATGGTATGTGATCTGGAGTGATCAGGGTTTGAATCCTCCTGATGTCTGATAACTCTGGCTGGAAGAAGTGATAGGTGATGTTGCTCTTTTTAGGAGCCATGATGCTGAGACTGAGCAGAGACAAGTGCTGATGATGACACTGAAGAAAGGGGCCACCGATTGGCTGGTGCAGGTGACAGCTGAAGTAGATAGCTGATAACTGAAGCAAGTGCTGATGAAGATAGGTCAATACTGAAGATGGGGTCAAAACCAAAACCAAATGAAGATGGATACCCTGAAACACAAATAAGCAAATGTCAATATGATGCAATGATTATGTATGCAAATGAAATGCAAGGGTCTGTGACTGAGCTGGATCTGATCAAAAGCCCTGATATAGGTCCAAGTATGTCCAAGAATTCCAGATGGAGGTCTATAAATCCAGTAACCAAGGTGGGGGGCTCAAATAAAGAGCCACATGTCCAGGGTTTAGAATCACAAGAACTGTTCCAACATGGAGTATTCTTAACCAAACAAAGTAACAGGGTATTCTGAGGCCAAGGTACCTACAAACCTGTAAACAGCCCAACCCCCTCACAGGTGGTGTTCTAAAACAAGGATCCTCAGACGTGGATCAGTTATGAGAAGTGTAAACACTTCTAACCCGGAGGTACAGTGTTTACAATAACCATAACAATTCCTCCTCTAATTCACCTCAGTTTCTGAAGGTCAATACTAAAGGTCATCCAGACTTAGCAGGCTTCCCAGATAGCCCTAGCATTGCAGGAAATCTGCAACACAGAGTTCTCAAGAAGAAACCCATATCTGAACCGTGTTTCATATTCCCGCACCAGACCGAGATGGAATGGGAAAGAATATGATTCACTCTAGCCTAGGTGTCACTCAGGTCCCAGGTATAGGACCTTAACTCTCAATGGAACACCCTCCCACCAAAGCAAACAACAGATCCAGCCAGCAGTACAGTATGACAATATGATATAATGCAAAAGCAATAAAGAAAGCAGTAAAGCAACTGTACATAAAATAAAACATATACAAACACAAATGAACACAAAACACCCCAGTAAACACAAATCAATCAAGCGCTAGGAGGAACCCACAAAAAGAACCAGAAACCCTGGTTGCAATATAAGGCTCCCCAGCAGAGTCGCCAAGCTGTCGCTCCCGATAAATGGGACCGGCCCAAATAAAGGTACAGACGCGAACGGTCGGCGAGAGGAACAATGAGAACACACAGCCGTGAACTCACTGGAGATGAAAAGAGTCGCCAGCTAGGCATTTTTATCCCGAAGGAAAGGCAATGCTGCATAGACCTAGAAAGAGATGGATAAGACGGTTCGCGAACCAAAGAGACTGAGAAAGGGGGTTGGTTACAACCTGGGAAGGTATTAGCACCCAGATTGTCCGCCGTACTCGACGGGATCCACTCTTAAAAGATTTGTGTTTTAAAGGGGTAGTGTCAGTGCAATCTGTGTATGAAGAGCTGGAAAAAGGATGTACAGGTGTCAGTGTATAGTGTATAAGTGATATGAAGTATGAAAGTGTCAGTGTGAGAACAAGAATAAGATGCTCATGAGAATGAGGCTCAAAGAATAATGCTGAAAGGAGGGGGGATATACAGAGACTTTTGTTCGATAACTGTTAAGTTATGCCTACGTATCCTCTCGTGCAAATGAGGAAGTCAGAACACCGTAGTTCGACCCAAAGAGACTGAAAGATGAATTGACTTGTGAACTGCTTACTAGCCTATGCTCAAGTGTTATGACCTGTCTGGCTCAGGTGCAAACTTTCTTGCATTAGACGGAAGAAGCGAGCTCTCGTTTATGAGTGAGTGAGATGAGAAAAGAATCCCGAAGGAGACGATTATTGTTTTTTTTT
Source organism: Lathyrus aphaca (assembly GCA_963966055.1). NCBI lineage: Eukaryota > Viridiplantae > Streptophyta > Magnoliopsida > Fabales > Fabaceae > Lathyrus > Lathyrus aphaca. Next base: position 529,928,068 of record OZ014524.1, read on the forward strand.
GAGTGTTTTCAGTCTTTTATTGCTTTTGAAAGTTTGTCATAAGAAAATGAGCTTGATCCTAAACCAATGGATTTAGTAAACTCATCACATCTTCCCTCTGATTAGGGGTAATGAGAGTACCTTAAGTGTGAAGTCAGATTCTCACACTTAATCACCTTTGATGTAGGATTAAAATCATTAACCTACTTGTGATTATTTAGATGTTTTTGGTGTTTTTGTTTAGTGTTAAGTAATGAGGTTAAGCCATAATCAAGGATTAAACAGACTCATTACACCATCCTAATAGAAGGATAATAGATGAGAGTGTTTAAGCTGAGGAAAGCTCCTCAACTTAATCCATGATTAGGGATTAAACTCATGACAAAACAAAGCCTTTATTAAGTGGATTTTAGATTAATGGCATGATGATGAAGTGTTTTTTAGGGTTTGTAAGACAACTTGAGGGAGACTTGTCCCTTAACACTAGGGTTAGTCCTTCTTAACCAATTAAGGAAGAATTAGAACCCTAATGCAAGGCCCAAGTTACAAGTGTGATGTCTTGATGATTATTAAGTGTATTAATTAAAGGATTTAAACACATTAAGGGTTTAACACTTAGGATTAAAGTTATACACTCCATCCTAAGAGAAGGATGCAGGCATAAGCTTAATCACAAAGCCTTAAAGCCTTTATGGTTTAGTCCCTGATTATGAGATGAGAAGAGAAGACTCAAAGAGACACAAAGGTAAAACTAAGAGGGGAGACTAATCAAAACCCTAATCATTGTCATGCTTGGTTGTCCCTAAGGTTTGTGAGGTTTTCAAGAGAAATCTTCAATGGAACCACCAGGAAGCAGATGAAAGGATCAAGAGAAGCAAAGCAACTTGCTTCATTCAAGAAGTCAAGTCACTTGAAGAAAGAAAGTAAGGAGAAAAAGAATGAGCAAGCCCAAACTCAAACACAAACAAAAATGCAGCAATGGATGCAAGAGAGATGAAAAGAAAAGTCATGAGAAGTGAAGGCAAATTCACTTCTCAAATTCACTTACCACCTGAAATGTTAGAAAGGAAATGCAATGCAATGCAAAATGGAATGAGATGACATGATGAGAAACAAAACCAGAAGCATTTACATGATGCCAATGATACTATGAGATGCTACAAACATGAGGCAGCATATGGGAATGATCATACAAGTTCATGGGTGCAAATGAAACAAGTTAAGAAACATGAACATTCATGAAAAGTTATGAAGTGCAAATGGCATACAACATGGCAAATGCATGATGCAATGATCAAACATGCTTTCAATATGTCTTATGATGTCAAATGAATCAAATGGATGCTTGAAATGTCATGGCAAGTCATGTTATGCAAGAGAATGCAAGATGGGTGCAAATGGAAGCCCAAATTAGGGTTTATGAACCAAACATCAAACAAAAATCAAAAAAACAGAAGCAAACCCTAAGATAAAAAATTGAAAATGCCACAAAAAGGACCCCTAATCCTATTCTAAACCACTGCCCAAAGGGGAAATCTCAACTCTTAACCAATCTCAAGATATGAATTTTACAAGATTTTAGGGTTTTTAGGGTTCCCCAACAAGAAAATTATCAAAAAAATTGAAAATGAGGAATCAAATCATGGCCATTTTATCTCAAAAACTACATGCTAAACACAATGCAATGCAAAAAGAATCAATGTCCAACTTCTCATGAATAGGCAGAAATGATTTTTTGAACTTTGGATCAAATTAAGGCATAAAAATGATTTTAAATCAATGAAAAATTCTCAAAATGCATCAAGATCAAAAAAGAAATTTGGTTTGAAGGTTGGACAATGTTTCTAAATGTCTTAGAACATTTCATGAATTTTTTGGTGATTTTTAAATACTTAAAAGTATTTTTAATAAATTAATTTCCATTAATCAATTAAAAATAATCTTTTAAATATTTAAAAATACTTTTTTAATGCTAAAAATAAAAATAAAAATATTTTTGTGTCATAAAAATTATTAAAACTCTTAAGAAAAAGTTTCATAATTTTTTAGACAATTTTTGCTATTTTAAATAAATTATGCAAAACAAATGAAAAGAAAATGAATTTAAATGAATTTTAAATGAAGTCAACAGGAAGAGTGGCTGAGATTGAGTCTGGATTTGAAATGTTTGACCGCGCGCGCTATCCAAGGGCTATGGTTGCTTCTGAGTTAATTAATTTAATTAAGATTTATTAAATTAATTAAGTGGATTAGGGCTAATCAAGTGGATCCAGGCCACACATGCGCGCGGGAGGTCAACGGGTCAAGGGAATCCTACGCTCCACATTCAAATGGAAATTAATGACTGGATTAGGGCATAATGATTTTCAGGTGGCCGGAGAAGACCTCCGGTCGTCTTCTCCGGTGGGAACCCCACCTGAAAATCCCTAAAAACCTCAAAACGTAACAAAAATGAAAACCAAGCATACAGAAATGATTCCCATGATCCACTGAATCAAAACCCCATCACAAACAACATTTATTTTTCCCCAGAAACAAGAATCGAACCAAACAATTTTTAGGTCAACAGAGTTTCAGGAAGCAATTAAATTCTCATTTCATCACCATTTTCAAAACTAAAGGCATATTCATGATCAGGAAGACATATAGAACAAGTTTAGAACTTAAAAATCCGTTTCTGGAAAAAAAGTTCTTGAACTACCTGAGATTCGAAGCTTTCACTCCAGCAACTTTCTGACCTCCCCTCTTGGTGAAATCCACTCCTTATGACCTCTTGATGATGCTTGAATGCTTGGGGGAAATTTATGTTGGCTGGATGAAGAGTTTGAAAAGCTTCTGCTCAAACTCAGTTGAAAATGGCAATGGTGATTCAGGATGTTTCTGGCAATGGTAAAGGGTTGTTTGTGGTCCAGATGATGAGTTGAGAAGGTTTGTGGAGTTGGTTTGGATGTTTGTGAGCTGTGGAAGGTGTTTCGAAGGAAATTGCAGTTTGGGGTGAAAATGGTGAAGTGGTGTTATGGCTTGTTTCAGGCTTGGTTCTTTGTTGCTTTCTACTCAATGGGGCAAGGTGAGATGATTAGTGAAGTTGGCTTGAGTGTTTGTGAGCTGGGCAGAGAGTTTCGAAGAGTTTTGCTTGATGGAGTGTTTTTGAGTATGTGATGCTATGGTGTCTTTCAGCTTGGCCTGGTGTTATGTTTTGCTAGCAAATGGAAAGTATAAACAATTGCAAGTGGCCAGAGGATGTGACATGGCCTGCTGTGATTGGGATGTTTGCTTTTGCCAAAAGTCAACTTTTTTGTAAGAGAGGCATGGGCTTGGTTCTAGCTTGGTACAATGGCTAGGGCTGGCGCAGCATGGTGTGGTGAGAGACTATGGCTGGTTCAAAGGCCAAGGCAGCAAGTGGGTGAAGTGTGATGAGTGATTTTGCAAGTTGTCCACTTTTGAAACTTCATGAAAAAGTCTTGTTACACAAACCATGAACATGAGAAACTTTGGTCCAATTCTGATTTTTAGAACCTATGTGATGTTTGTACATTGGTTTGAAGTGAATTAGAAGTTACAAATGACATTGGTTCATGATTTTGCAAAATTCACATTTGGTGCACATCTTGAAAATCAATGATTTTTGGCAACTTTGTCACACCATAACTTTTGATCCAAGAAGAATTTGATCATGTTCTTGTACTTTTTGAAAAGGGAAAAATGTATTCTACAACTTTCATGACCAAAGTTTTTCCATTTGAAGCATTTTTGGATCAAGAATCAAGGCTTGAAAAATGACCTAAAATGACACATTCTTGAAAAGTCAACTATGCCCAAAAACTCAACATTTGCAAAAACTCCAAATTCTTGAATTTTGTGATCTTCAACCTTCTTCCATGATCAAATAAAGATCATATACACTCAAAATGATGAAGATCACCCATTTGCCCTGATTTTGCACTGACTTGTCCAGAAAGTCAATCCTTGATCAGATGACTTCCCCATGGAATTTCTTCATGAAACTTGATATGCATACTCCCTATACCCCATAGAGACCAATGGAAACAAGAATGACCAAAAAATTTGGAGTTATGGCCTCTGAAACCAAAACCCTAATTTTAGGTCATCTGTGCGGTTAAACCTGGCTCTGCATCCACACCATTTCCAGTTCTTGTGATTTTTTGACATTCTTGACTTTGAGAGGATATAATATGATGCTTGAACACACATGGACCCCCTTGAAGTGATTGATGACCCTTGGAGTGGCTCAAGAGGCTCTTGGATTGTTCAGATCACAAACCCTAGATGCAGATGACTTTGAATCTATGCAGTGAATCAAAACTGTGACATGAGATGCTATGATTGAGTTTATGCATATGAAATGATCACAAGCCATGGTGTGAGTGGGTGAGGGCAAATTTGGGGTTTTTACACGCGGCTAGGAAAAAACCTACCTCCAAGTATAGGTCGTGCCTTCATATGTTTCTAGAGTTGACAGGTATTCCGACCGGAGGTATTCGTCTTATACATACGGAGGAAGGAATTTTTGGCTTTAAATATGAACAATCAGTTGGTAATGAAGAATTTTTGCAAGTTTTTCATCATGAATAAATAGGCGTCAGTGTTGTCAATACATATGTGAGGTATATCCTATCTACTTTGTTATATTAATTGAACAACTTATTTACTTTATATTTCAAATGAATAGTCTAATGTTAATGATGTTTTTATTTTAGGTTTTTGTATGAAAAAGTGATGCGCCCAAGTGGATTGGACGAAAGATTTGGATTCTTAAGCCCCGCGTCCGTCAACTTAACTTTAATCTTAAGTAGACCAGATGAAGTGATGGTGTACGTTTGCAACCTCTTCATGGCCAACAAAGATACGGAAAAGTTGTTCTTTTTACCGATTAATACCAGGTTAAATTTTCATTCTAAATTCATCTATTATAATTATTTTGTATTTTGACGTCATTTAGAAAATTTCCATCTAAAATTTGTTTAATCATACAATGGACATTGGTTGTTGGTCACAATCAATCCTATAAGATAAATTGTTTATTATCTTGACTCGTTAGGAAATGATTGGACAACATACCCGGATATGAAGAACATGATTGACACGTAACTGAGATTGTTCTAAATATTCTTGTGTGTATTTATTAATTCATGTGAATTGTTCTAAATATTCATTTATATTTTATTAGCATTATACAAGCTTTTCGAGCCCAACGAGATATCCAAGTATCAAAGAGGAGAGTCATCAACATTACATGGATAAAAGTGGCAGTATATTATTAATTATCACATTTTTTTATTATATTAGTGATGATACTTGATAAAACTTAGGATTTATCCATATTTTCTTTTCATCTGTAGTGTCATCAGCAACGTAATCAAATAGATTGCGGATATTTCATGTTGAGGTTTATGAGAGAAACTCTTTCTTTGGGTCGATTAGAGATTCCACCTGAGGTATGTATTTCTAACTTATGAGTTATTTTAATATTTAACACATATTTCTCTTATAATTAAATAGTTGAAACTAAATCAAACTATGTTATATTATTATGTAGTACTTTGATGAATTCAAGTGTGCATATTACTCAAGTAATCATTTGAATGAAATTAAAGAGGAATGATGTCAATTCATTATGGGGCTAAATGTGTTATAAGGTATATTGTACTCTTACTTTAATTGATGAAAATTTTGAATATGTGTATGTAAATATAGACATATTGATTATGACTTGTTTTAATTGATCAATTACAATATTTTTGTGTTGTTTCAGGTTATAGTATAGTTGCAATTGGATGAAAATGTATAGCTCGGAGTGTTATCACATTTTAGTTTAAGTAGAATTTCATTTGAACCAAAAATGTATAGTTGGATGAAATGAATTGTATGAATTATTTCGTTAATATTCTTTCGTAGATATTGGTTATAGTATATGTTGTATATTATTTAAATTGGTTCATAAATTGGTACAATTGTATGAATTTTCATAGATATTAGTGATTGAAAATCCGATTATTTTGTATCTATAAATCGGTGCCTAAATAGTAGGTTTAAATAAGATAATTTAATGCAAATTCTGGATTGGAAAACAGGTGCAAATTCTGGTATAAAAACCAGGTGAAAAAGTGGATAAAAATAGATGCCTATAATTTGGCAACCTTAGACAACCCTTTTTAAAGGAAATTTTTTTGAAATTTTCGTATACCTTAGACAGCGCTTTCAAGAAAAAGTGTTGTCTAAGGTGGGGTTTAGAAAGCGCTTTCACTAAAAGTGATGTCTAAGGTGGGGTTTAGATAGAGCTTTTAGTGAAAGCGCTGTCTAAGGTATACCATTAAAAAAAGCATTGTCTAAGTTATATGAGAAAAAGGCAAAAGGCGTTGTCTAAAGTGGGGTTTAGAAAGCGCTTTTGACAATAAAAGCACTGTATAAAGCCCCTTTAGACAACGTTTTTGTCATTAACCAAAACGTTGTCTAAACCTTTAGCAGCGCAGGTTTAGACAGCGCTTTAAAGCACTGTCTAAGGCCAAAAAAAGCGATATTTAAGGTCTTGTTTAGTATAGTGGATCGAGTTGTATAGTCGGACATGACAAGGAGTGAACGAAGTCATAAGAGCGATAGAGATTGAACCAACACAAGGGTAAAAACAACAATCGTTATAACCCGAACCAGTCTCATATTGTATCATACCCGGACCGACTATCTTACTCAACCCATTTCCTATAAGGTTGGGTACCATATTCACATATTTTGACATCTGGGTACACATTCACCAAGTAGGCCAAAGGATTGTAACGGTTATGGAGCATCAATGCGGATGTTACTTAGTCTTCAAAGCAGGCAATCATGAAGGGAGTTACATATTCAAGGCTCTGCAATGGTGGAAGGCCGAGAGACTCCTCTTAATGGATTCTCTTAATGTAAACTTGGAAGACAACTATAAAAGGGGCTCCCGTTAGAGGGATAAGCAAGACAACTTCATTTTGAGACTTACTATTTCAGAACTGCTCTCGAATCCCCCAACAAATTCCTTAATACAGACGACGTAGCTCTTCTCGCCCATAAAGAAGGGAGCTAACACCTTTGGTGATCTAACCATTTTTGTCTAGAACAGATAAAATCATAAAATTGATTATATTTCCTCCCTTTCATTGAGTGACACTTGTCCATCTCCAATTTGTTTTTTTTTTAAATTGTCATCCAACTCAATCATTTGTTGACATGTATGCATGATGGGTTGGAAAATAATTTAAAATCAATTAATTGAAAAGAAAAAAGGTTCCAGGATGAAAAAAGGGGGATGGACCTCTCGCTCAGATTTCAGTTTGGAAACTGGAAAAAAAGGTTTCCTGTCAGGTCTCTCTCTATGTTTCTGTTTTCAGAAGAAAACAAATCCCACCATTTTTCAGGATTCTTCATAAGTATGATTTATATTTTTATAGCATTGGTTGTGTTTTTTTTTCTATTACAAGAAGGTTGATTTTGTAAATTTTAACATAATTTTAGATTATAATATTTTCATGTTGGTTAGTTTTAAACTCCTATCGTGAAAGCTTAGTTATTATGTATATGAAATTACTCACTTTGATTCTTAGTTATAAAACTATTATTGACATTCTAGTCTTAGTAATTTCATAGATAAATTTGACTTTTGAAAGGGTCAAGTTACTCCTTTGTATTTTTTTCTTGAAATTGTTTCTAAAATATTTCATTGTTTGAAATTATATCATTACTTGCATTATAATTTTTTTTTTAATTTTTTGCAAATTTGAGATGATGGTACATTTGATATGGTGAGATGGTACTTCAGCTATTTCTATAATTTCTATAAAAGTTTGGAGAATTGTATATTCTTGCAAGAAGGGAGCAATTAATCGGAGGTTTTATCGACGCGTGTGAAAGATTTGGTTCATCTCGAATCAAGGGGAAAAAGAGTTATTGCAAAAATCGCAATTCAGATTGGTTTGTTGTTCCAATTTTCTTCTTGTATTAACATTGTAATATTAATAAAAGATCCCAATTCGGTTTGTGAATTGGGGGAAGAGTACTCCTAGTGAGGACAGTGGAGGAACTGCCTAAACAAATCGCGTGTGTTCTTTGTCCGTTTCATTCGTTATATTTTCTGCATTAATTGAAGTTTTGTTGCTTGAAAAATTATATTTTGGTTTAGTGTGTGCACACCAAGTGTTTGTAAAATTTTTGCTATCACTTTTTAATAGCAACTTGATAAAAATTCTGCACTACACTAATTGTCAAATTACACTTTGTGTGAGTGCACACCAAGTGTTTGATAAAAATTCATAACGCGCAACTTCTAAATATTTGTGCTTATTTTTTTCTTCCATATTTCATTGTTGATAGTGGTTAATCAAGTGTGTTGAATTTAAGTGATTAATTTAGCATTGTTTTAATTCTTCTAATCATCTCTTATATCCCATTTGGTTTCCAACGCATATCCGATCACCGGTGACTTGATTTTAATTTTAGACGTGTTTTCCGGGGAACTTCCGCAAGATATTTTTCAATTAATTTTTGAAAAGTTGTTTTTTTAAAAGGGATCTATTCACCTCCTCCCCTTATAGATCCGCGCTATCATCTAACAAGTGGTATCACGAACACCAGTTCATCTAGTGCTTCATATTTAACTTTTTAGAAAATGTATAACGATCCAACGGGGCGTATAATAGAGCACCCGTTTTCACCGAAGAAAACTATAGTCGCTGGAAGCATTGTATGCGTATTCATATCAACTCTATTGGTAGAAAGATATGAAAGGTTTCAAGATGGTCCTATTCAAATAACTATGACCGGAGAGAATAACCTTGAAATACCTAAACCAGAAGCACAATGAGATGAAAAAGATGAAAAGAACTATAATTATGATTGGAAAGCTCGAAATATGATTATTGCTTCCTTGGGAGCAGATGAATATTTTAGAGTCTCACATCATACTACAGCTGAAGTTATGTAGGAAGCATTACAGATTGCCTATGAGGGAACTGATGACGTGAAGCTAGCTAGAATTAATACATTGAAACAAGAGTTTGATCACTTTCACATGAACCAATGGGAAACCATTGGTGAATTAGGAAAAAGATTTTCTCACTTATTAAATCTCTAAAATGCTCTTGACAAAACTACTCACAACGATATAGCTACTAACAAAATTCTAAGATGTCTTACTAGGGAATGGTTACCAAAGGTCACGACAATCAAGGAATCCAATAATGTAAGAACTTTGGACTTGACCAAGTTAATTGGGAAGCTACAAGAGCATGAGCAAGAGCTCTTAAATCTACATGAGCATGAAGAAAGTGAAAATAAAGAAAAGAATGAAAAATCTAAAGACAAGAAGAAGAAGAAGAAGAAGTTTATTGCTTTGAAAGCTTTTACTTCCAAATCTTCCACCAACAACGAATGTGAGAGTGAATCTAATGACGAAGACAACGAATCCAATGAAGATATGGGATTGTTTGTAAGAAGATACAATAGGTATCTTAGAAAGAATGAAATATCTCATTCGGACAAACGTCTTGTCAACTATAGAAGGCAATCAAATACCTCTAAGCAAGAACAAAGAAAAAGTACTAAGTCGAAAGGATCATGTTATAATTGCAGAAAACCCGGTCATTACAAACCGAAATGTCCTATGTTAAAGAAAGACAAAGGAAAAGATAAATATCAAAAGAAAGACAACAAAACAAAGAGAGCATATATCGTATGGGAAAGCGATAGTGAAGTATCTAGTAACGCTAGCTCAAGTGATGAGGAAGAGAAAGTAAACCTTTGTCTTATGGCTCATAACAAGGGAAAAAATCAATTAAGACATGCTAAATATGATAACTTTGAAAAATTGTCTTATCCCGATTTACTAAAATTGAAAATGACCATATTTATAGGGGCCAATAACTTATTTAACCTTATATTTAAAAAAATGTATGAATTCAAATACAGATAAAAATATATTTATTTATATTATTAATATTTATTTATACAATTAAAATAATATTTATATATACTATATTATTATTTGATATTTATAAAATTAAAATATTACATTAATATTTGTATAATTTTTTTAGTATTGTTATATGATAAAATGAAAAATATTGTTACATTAATGTGTCTTATCAATGCAAATATGAGGCAATATATCAAACTATTATGGGTATTAATATTCACCCTCCAAAATATTTAACTCATTCAACTAGCCATTTAATGTAAATCTTGTGTTATGTCAAATATTTTTTTTTTGGTGAATAAATTTATATACTTAATCATTTTCTGATTTTTAGTTCCTAATAATACAAGTTGTCGTATCTAATTTATGGGAAAACCAAATTTAATTTCATATTTGGTTGCCTTTATATCAACTCCATAGTTGTACAAAACTTAATATCACCTACCATAGTTGTCAACTCTTTTTTTCTTTTCTTTTTATAAGTCGAATGGGATGATGGTTATAAAACTTGAGTCGTTTAGTCCATGCTTTACTCTTTCTTACCATTTTTTGATGTACACAAAGTCTCAATATTGAAAGAATACTAGATTATTTAATTAGTTTTCAATATCAATCACTATACTTTTTCACTGGTTTTTCTTTTCATGACAATGTAGCAGTGACTATTCACATCAATTAATATATTTATATTTTAATAAAAACTATTTATGTGGTATAGGATATGAGATATGAGAGTGTTTAGCCGATACTTTTATCTTAGTAGTAATGTTAATAATAATAAAAAACTATCAAATTAAATATATTATAAAAAAAAGCGTGCATACCATACCATAGCGTACTCATGCGAACGCACGGGTAACCATATCATGTGAATTCATGGATAATTATACTTTTTGTATAATTAAATAAAATAAATATATGTATGAATCAAAACACGAAAAATAAGTTGTTTTCTAATTATTTATGTTGAAATTACTTTTCTAAATTAAATAAAAAATATTTTTTTTTAAATAATATATGAAAAATTGAAATATGTATTATTATGTAATATGGTTTTGGTAAAACAATTTCGTTTTTATTTTAAAAATATGTCTTTCTTTTAAAAATAATAAATTGTTTTGCTAAAACAATTTTGTGTGAACACACAAATATCGTATGAACGCACGGATAATCAGATCAATATGTATCTAATATTTTTATTCTAAAATTATTTTAATTTTCAAATACAATAATTTTTAAGATAACATATGAATAATTGGAATATATATTATTCATGTCTTTCATTTAAAAATTGAAAAACTTATACTTAATTCATAATCCAAATTTTAATAAATACAACATTAAACTTAATTCTTTTATAACATTTTTTAAACAATAGAAGTTTTAAAAAGCTTATACAATTATTTTGTATTCTATTTTTTTTTTCTTTTTTCCAATAATATTTTGAAATTTATTTGAATTCTCATGGCAATCTGGTGATATATCTGCGATTTACATCAGAACTCGTGTGGACGCACGAGTATCCCGCTAGAGAATGCACGGGTAACACACCAATATCGTGTGAACACACGGGTAATCATACCAAATTCAGTGTGAGCGCACATGTTTTTACTTTTTTGTACATTTAAAGAAAATAAATGTAAAATTTATGTCAATTGTTCTACTAACTTTAGTTTTTTATATATATTTTAAACTATAGTAGCATTTATTTTGTACTAATTTTCAACTAATTGTAATTTTGGATATTTATTTGTCTTATTTATTAAACTTCATAAACTCTTTTAAATATATATATATATATATATATATATATATATATATATATATATATAAACTTTTTTAAATATCAATAATAAATAAATAAATAAATAAACTTATTATATATATTTTAAAAACAAATGCGTGTAATACACCATTATCCGTGTGAACACACGGTAATAAATGGGTGTGCATACCACGCCAGTACTTGTGCGATTGCACGGGTAACACACTAGTTCACACAGGTGACACACCAGTTCGTATTGGTAAAACACCAGTACCCGTACGAACGCACGAGTAACATATCAGTATCGTATAAACGCACGGGTAACCATTCAAAATTAGTGCGAATGCACAAACTATTATATTTTTTTGTATATTTATATTTCTGAATTATATTTTTATTACTTTTTTAAATAATTATAATGTTAATTAAAATATATTTATATACGGTACAAAATATTAAAACCCATTTATTATCTCTTTTAAAAATAATAAACTATTCTTATTAAAAAATATTGTCTTTTTTCCATTTCTTTTTTCTTATTTGTTTTTATTATGTTACATTTTCATTTAATCATTTTTTTAAGATATATATTTTTGAAGTCCCTATAAATATCTCAATTTTTATTTTTAGTCCATATAAAAAAAACTTCGAATTTTATTTACTATAAAATTATTTTTGCACGCAGTTATATTCATATTTTTCTCTTAAAAATAATAAAATTGATATAATTTTATTTTAATTTTAAAAATATGTCTTTCTTACAAGAATATCAGTACAAAAATGCACTTATAGGAATAACAAAACACACTTGTACCCAAACATAGAAAAAGAAATAAAAGACGCATAAAACTATGATTTATTTTTTAAAAGAAAAATAAAATGTGTGGTGCAAGTTTTTTATTAGAAAGAAATAACAAACTTTTAACATGATGTATTTTAAGCAACAATATGTGTTTTGTATCATTTCATTACAATTTTAATAGTTTTCAACAACAATCTAAACGAACTATAATGCGAATGATACAATGTTTCATGGTAGAAAGGTTGAAAGAGATAGGAAGGTTTCTAAAAAAAAATATTGTTACCACAACTTACCTTAAAGTTGAAAATAAAGAAAAACAAGTTTAACTTACGATATAAAATAATGAGAAAAGTTCAATGTATTATTTCCATTTTGACAATTAAACGTTTAACTTTCACATTAATTTGTAGAAAATGTTGATTTAACATGTCACCTGCACGGCTAATCTAGCCGTACTATTTGTTACGCCAAGCGGAACATTAAACATTTCTTTTGTGACTGTAAATCCACAATTAATTTTTCCTATGCACGCAGCTTCCACAACAGATTGACTATTTGTAGCTTCCCAAGTGCCTTTCTTAAAAGAACCACATTGACCTTGCGGATTTCCAAAGCTAGCAAATTGGATCTGTGAAATTATTTGTCCACTTTGGCATGATAGTTCTAGTTGTGAACCTTCATATACATTAGCACAAATAGTTCCCGTTGTCACTGTTTGGAACTGAACACTTTGAGGATTACCACCTATTTCTTCAAATAAAATCAATATGTTGATGTCATCATTCAAGAATGATCTTGGTACATGATACCACCTTTGTGATGGACTTCCACAATTGGTGTTGCATTTTTCCTTTACATACTTTCCACGATAATCGCACGTGTCACTGCATCCATTTGTAGCTGTAACCCAAGAAGGCCAATAACGACCGATGCTATGTCCATTCACCCAAGCATGTCCTTTACCTAGGCCTTGGAAGTCCACCACAATAGGGTTTGTTCCAATAGGAGCTTTAAACTCTGCCTTATACCAAGTCATAGGTTTCCCAATAGGAATATTAAGTGAATTAGTGTTCCATGATACACCGACATGTGGTTGCAAATCATATAAACGTTTCCTCTCACCATTCAAGCCAACCTTATAAGACCAAAGGTTGTTTGACAAATCCATAGTAACATTATTTTTTCCAATCAATTGAATAGGGCCGCCTGATATGCCCGTTTTTATCTCGTCAAACCATGCACCATAATTTGCAAGCCCGACAGTGGCACTAAGAAAAGATATAATGTTTGTTCCTTTCTTCAAAGAAACTTTCTTTTCATAAGTGAATTTATTTCCCCATTGGCTAAATTGGTATCCTATATACTTCCTATTAACATAACCATGAATTGTATGGCCCATAGTGTTCACAGTGAGAGTTGCATTACTCCAAATTGAAGTGTCATTGATATCAACACTAGTCATGTACCATAAATAGTCACTAGCATCCAATGTAATTTCCTTCTGCTCCAAAAGCTGGTGTGCTTTAATATTTCCCTTTCCATTCTTGGTGTCTTTCATTGGCTCCATTTTCCATTTCCAAGTGAGTCCATTAGAACTATTATCACCACTCCTTTTCACCATTATTGAGGTTTGACTATTAACCTTTGCCGTATTGAAAATTTCTTTATTGCATCCATTAAGAATGGTGACAGACCAAGCAGGAATAAAGTATTTACCATCATTTTGTAAGTCGACATATGCATCTTTGCTAGTGTCATTATTGCTCAAGAAACAAAATCTTGCGCCATTGGAATTAGCGTATGTTGTAAGTGTGATTCCATTTCCCAAATCCTTATCGTTTGTTGATGTATAATTTGTAAGAACATTTTCACCCAATTTAATTGATGCATGAAGTTGCTTAAGATGTCCCCATTTTGGTTGATTCAAATTCCCAAAATGTTGTGATATATGGTCCACCTGCTGTTCGACCAAAGTTGGTTCCTCCATGGTACATGTAGTAATTGTTTAATACACCTCCAGTTTGAAAAAAACGTGCAACTGAGAAAGCTGAATCTTCAGCACTTCTATGGGGAACCCTTTCACCCCATTTTTGGAACCAACCAATCCAGTTTTCAGTGAACATTTTAGGACTTTTTGGGTTATTGGGTTTAAAATTATGACAATAGTATCCATTGCAAGTATTGATGATAGGTTGAGGAGCATCAGGTTGTTGGCACATAATCCATGGAACCCCAATGTTTTGTGCTAGAGCCATTTGAGCACACCATTTAACGTATGTCTTCCCTGCATCTTTGTAATTCCACATGATATCTCCATATTCGTTCTCAATTTGAGCTAGAATAATGGGACCTCCTTGTGATGCAAATAAATTTGCTTCTTTTGCTACATTCACAATCTTTGTCGTAAAAATTTGCATTTCGTTCTTGTAAACCAGATTATTTGTTCTTAGCTCAATCCCAGGAATATTGTGAAGCCACACTGGAATCCCTCCGTAGTTCCATTCTGCACATGCATAAGGACCAATTCTTATAATGGCATATAGTCCAGCATCTTGGATAAGCTTGAAAAATTTGACAAAATCCAAATTTCCTGAGAAATTATATTCACGTTGAACAGGTTCGTGACGATCCCAAAATATATAAGTTTCAATGGCATCAAGGCCACCATCTTTAGCCTTTTGAATAAGGCCAGGCCACATCTCCACGGTACTTCTTGGATAATGGATTGCACCTGAAAAAATAAGACGTCTTTCTCCATTGATAATGAGAGCTTTTGAATCATAAGAAACCTCTACGGCAAAACATGAGTGCAACATAATTATACTCATTAAGAAAATGATATAACAGGATAACGAACCCATTGTAAACATGTATGATTCTCTCGTCTTGGTTATTGAAATATTATAACTGAGAAAATGAAATATATAGGATAATGTAGTTTGGTTGTTCCCAAAAAAAGTGTTGATCTATCTAATCAATATTCTAAAATAGATTTTCTTCACAAAAAAAAATTGTTACATGAGTTGGTCACAACCAAAAGAAACTGAAGAATTGAATAAAAATTCGCCAAATATGAGTTAAATGTCCTAGAAATCTTCAAACATTTTACTTTATTTATCCAAAAATAATTATTAATCTCTAATTTTAGTAATGAAGATAATGAAGGACAGAAACGAATATTGCACAAAAGTGTACATACAGCTAATGAATAATAAAATTAGGCTCATCGCATGTATCTAAATTTGCTAATTTGAATTTGTTATATTTATCTAGACTAATAGATAGGTAATTTCAAAATATTGATTACAAGTTATTCAGGGTTACATGGTGGTTTAGGATAAGATAAAAACATATATAGGATAAATGAGTTGGATATAAACATAATAACATATAACTAGATTAAGACTCGTGCGATGCGCGAGATTGAAATAAGTTTTTTAAATAGTACTATAAAATGTAGATTTTGATTTTATTTGTTTTAATTTTTTTTTTTGAAATTGAGACAATAACATAAGATGGAGATGAGAAAAAGAGAATAAAATTTTAAATGAAAATAAATTTTGTTGAATCATAGAAATGTAAATAACATATCACAATTTAATTTTAGTACATCTTTAAGAATGTTTGTTCTTCATTATTTAGTCAATGGAAGCCGTTTGAAATTCAAACGACTCACACTCTATGTATCCATTTATGACAATAAACATTGAAATCATAGATGAAACTCTCTATTTTTTCATTAAATTTGTAGTATAAAACACTAAAATCTTGACAAGAAACTTGTTATCATAAGGTCAATAATTTCTTAGCTTAAACATAAACTTCTGAGAAGTTATGTGCTTAGGAGAATTATCTGACATCTCCTAATCATCTTCTGATACTGTTTCCATAACCAGATGTGATTCTTTGTTAGATACAAGTATCATCAAACTTAGACACAGTTTGAGTGACAATCTTGTTCTTGCAATACTGAGCTAACTTGATCAAAGTTAGTTCAACAAAGATTGACAACATATCTGCTTCTCAAAAGAATGTCTATTGATTTTTTCATTCTGAATAATATCAATGACTTAAATTCTTTTTAGCTCAGACCAAATGACTTTTGTCTCAGCATCTCTGATTCCAAAATTCATGCACCATGAATTTCTGAGTAGAATGTCAGATAACATTTTGATCAATTGAAGTTTGTTCAATTGAGGTGGAATCTCAATTTAACAGAACTTTAATTGTCAGAGTTACTTCCATCAAGTTCTCATAATACTTCACTGATGATATTCCTGAGGAATCAACAAGCTTCTTTCTTCTGAATACTCTTCAGTATCTCTTAGAATCTTTGCAAAGGAAACATCATTCAATCTGTATTGAATCTTCTAATTGTTTGATTAGTTAGGTCTTAGACGTTTTGACAAAAATCATTTCTAGAGTTTGACACCCTCTATTTATAATTCCTGACTTCTTCTGTTGACTTCGGCATGAAGTTCTTATGAATCAAAATCATAAGACAACAATCATCCTTTTTACTTTAGAAAACTTCTAATGAGCTTCACATGAGAAAGTTAAGGGTGACTAATTCCTTTCTTGAAAACATATCACACTCATATAAAATTAATCTTCATCAAACAAGATTTCTTGTTTTCTGATGATTTGATCTTTGAGAAAAATGCGTTGATCATCCAATCATATTTAAGATAAGAATTCAACATATATTTCTTCTTATTTTATGAATCTATCTTATCAACTGATTCTATCATCTTCTTCCAAACTCCAAAGGAAAAGATTTTGACAATCTTCAAGAATCAGTGACTTGCTTAATGTAATACATTGATTTACAATTCAGTGCTCAATCTCCATCATCATCAACTGATATGAGACTGATATTATATGTGGGTGAAATTTCACCTTTAGTGTTTCTACACATAACATATGGATCTTTATCTGACACTGTTATGTGTTTGATATCCATCAATAACAGAACCGGAGCTCTGATTCCAATTGAAGGTGTGAGAAAAACACTAGAAATGGAGGAATTGAATTGAGTTTTTCACTCTTGACTACTTTTCGCAAAGGAAATGATTGTGTTAAGATATGCTATGATTGCGTTGCGAAATTATAAACATAAAGTAAAGCATAAAGTAAGAGTAAAGAACACACGATATATTCGGGTTCACTTGAGAACTTCATAAGCTAGTCTTGTCCACCCGCCAAGGTAGTTTTTCCTTAAATAATGACTTAAGCCCCGCGTCCGTCAACTTAACTTTAATCTTAAGTAGACCAGATGAAGTGATGGTGTACGTTTGCAACCTCTTCATGGCCAACAAAGATACGGAAAAGTTGTTCTTTTTACCGATTAATACCAGGTTAAATTTTCATTCTAAATTCATCTATTATAATTATTTTGTATTTTGACGTCATTTAGAAAATTTCCATCTAAAATTTGTTTAATCATACAATGGACATTGGTTGTTGGTCACAATCAATCCTATAAGATAAATTGTTTATTATCTTGACTCGTTAGGAAATGATTGGACAACATACCCGGATATGAAGAACATGATTGACACGTAACTGAGATTGTTCTAAATATTCTTGTGTGTATTTATTAATTCATGTGAATTGTTCTAAATATTCATTTATATTTTATTAGCATTATACAAGCTTTTCGAGCCCAACGAGATATCCAAGTATCAAAGAGGAGAGTCATCAACATTACATGGATAAAAGTGGCAGTATATTATTAATTATCACATTTTTTTATTATATTAGTGATGATACTTGATAAAACTTAGGATTTATCCATATTTTCTTTTCATCTGTAGTGTCATCAGCAACGTAATCAAATAGATTGCGGATATTTCATGTTGAGGTTTATGAGAGAAACTCTTTCTTTGGGTCGATTAGAGATTCCACCTGAGGTATGTATTTCTAACTTATGAGTTATTTTAATATTTAACACATATTTCTCTTATAATTAAATAGTTGAAACTAAATCAAACTATGTTATATTATTATGTAGTACTTTGATGAATTCAAGTGTGCATATTACTCAAGTAATCATTTGAATGAAATTAAAGAGGAATGATGTCAATTCATTATGGGGCTAAATGTGTTATAAGGTATATTGTACTCTTACTTTAATTGATGAAAATTTTGAATATGTGTATGTAAATATAGACATATTGATTATGACTTGTTTTAATTGATCAATTACAATATTTTTGTGTTGTTTCAGGTTATAGTATAGTTGCAATTGGATGAAAATGTATAGCTCGGAGTGTTATCACATTTTAGTTTAAGTAGAATTTCATTTGAACCAAAAATGTATAGTTGGATGAAATGAATTGTATGAATTATTTCGTTAATATTCTTTCGTAGATATTGGTTATAGTATATGTTGTATATTATTTAAATTGGTTCATAAATTGGTACAATTGTATGAATTTTCATAGATATTAGTGATTGAAAATCCGATTATTTTGTATCTATAAATCGGTGCCTAAATAGTAGGTTTAAATAAGATAATTTAATGCAAATTCTGGATTGGAAAACAGGTGCAAATTCTGGTATAAAAACCAGGTGAAAAAGTGGATAAAAATAGATGCCTATAATTTGGCAACCTTAGACAACCCTTTTTAAAGGAAATTTTTTTGAAATTTTCGTATACCTTAGACAGCGCTTTCAAGAAAAAGTGTTGTCTAAGGTGGGGTTTAGAAAGCGCTTTCACTAAAAGTGATGTCTAAGGTGGGATTTAGATAGAGCTTTTAGTGAAAGCGCTGTCTAAGGTATACCATTAAAAAAAGCATTGTCTAAGTTATATGAGAAAAAGGCAAGAGGCGTTGTCTAAAGTGGGGTTTAGAAAGCGCTTTTGACAATAAAAGCACTGTATAAAGCCCCTTTAGACAACGTTTTTGTCATTAACCAAAACGTTGTCTAAACCTTTAGCAGCGCAGGTTTAGACAGCGCTTTAAAGCACTGTCTAAGGCCAAAAAAAGCGATATCTAAGGTCTTGTTTGGTATAGTGGATCGAGTTGTATAGTCGGACATGACAGGGAGTGAACGAAGTCATAAGAGCGATAGAGATTGAACCAACACAAGGGTAAAAACAACAATCGTTATTACCCGAACCAGTCTCATACTGTATCATACCCGGACCGACTATCTTACGCAACCCATTTCCTATAAGGTTGGGTACCATATTCACATATTTTGACATCTGGGTACACGTTCACCAAGTAGGCCAAAGGATTGTAACGGTTATGGAGCATCAATGCGGATGTTATTTAGTCTTCAAAGCAGGCAATCATGAAGAGAGTTACATATTCAAGGCTCTGCAATGGTGGAAGGCCAAGAGACTCCTCTTAACGGTCTCTCTTAATGTAAACGTGGAAGACAACTATAAAAGGGGCTCCCGTCAGAGGGATAAGCAAGACAACTTCATTTTGAGATTTACTATTTCAGAACTGCTCTCGAATCCCCCAACAAATTCCTTAATACAGACGGCGTAGCTCTTCTTGCCCATAAAGAAGGGAGCTAACACCTTTGGTGATCTAACCATTTTTGGCTAGAACAGATAAAATCATAAAATTGATTATATTTCCTCCCTTTCATTGAGTGACACTTGTCCATCTCCAATTTGTTTTTTTTAATTGTCATCCAACTCAATCATTTGTTGACACGTATGCATGATGGGTTGGAAAATAATTTAAAATCAATTAATTGAAAAGAAAAAAGGTTCCAGGATGAAAAAAGGGGGATGGATCTCTCAATCAGATTTCGGTTTGGAAACTGGAAAAAAAGGTTTCCTGTCAGGTCTCTCTCTATGTTTCTGTTTTCAGAAGAAAAAAAATCCCACCATTTTTCAGGATTCTTCATAAGTATGCTTTATATTTTTATAGCATTGGTTGTGTTTTTTTTTTCTATTATAAGGAGGTTGATTTTGTAAATTTTAACATAATTTTAGAATATAATATTTTCATGTTGGTTAGTTTTAAACTCCTATCGTGAAAGCTTAGTTATTATGTATATGAAATTACTCACTTTGATTCTTAGTTATAAAACTATTATTGACATTTTAGTCTTAGTAATTTCATAGATAAATTTGACTTTTGAAAGGGTCAAGTTACTCCCTTGTATTTTTTTTTCTTGAAATTGTTTCTAAAATATTTCATTGTTTGAAATTATATCATTACTTGCATTATAATTTTTTTTTTTTTGCAAATTTGAGATGATGGTACATTTGATATGGTGAGATGACACTTCAACTATTTCTATAATTTCTATAAAAGTTTGGAGAATTGTATATTCTTGCAAGAAGGGAGCAATTAATCGGAGGTATTATCGACGCGCGTGAAAGATTTGGTTCATCTCGAATAAAGGGGCAAAAAGAGTTATTGCAAAAATCGCAATTCAGATTGGTTTGTTGTTCCAATTTTCTTCTTGTATTAACATTGTAATATTAATAAAAGATCCCAATTCGGTTTGTGAATTGGGGGGAGAGTACTCCTAGCGAGGACAGTGGAGGAACTGCCTAAACAAATCTCGTGTGTTCTTCGTCCGTTTCATTCGTTATATTTTCTGCATTAATTGAAGTTGTGTTGCTTGAAAAATTCTATTTTGGTTTAGTGTGTGCACACCAAGTGTTTGTAAAATTGTTGCTATCACTTTTGGATAGAAACTTGATAAAAATTATGCACTACACTAATTGTCAAATTACACTTTGTGTGAGTGCACACCAAGTGTTTGATAAAAATTCAAAACGCACAACTTCTAAATATTTGTGCTTATTTTTTTCTTCCATATTTCATTGTTGATAGTGGTTAATCAAGTGTGTTGAATTTAAGTGATTAATTTAGCATTGTTTTAATTCTTCTAATCATCTCTTATATCCCATTTGGTTTCCAACGCATATCCGATCACCGGTGACTTGATTTTAATTTTAGACGTGTTTTCCGGGGAACTTCCGCAAGATATTTTTCAATTAATTTTTGAAAAGTTGTTTTTTTAAAAGGGATCTATTCACCCCCTCCCCTTCTAGATCCGCTCTATTATCTAACAAGTGGTATCACGAGCACCACTTCATCTAGTGCTTCATATTTAACTTTTTAGAAAATGGATAACGATCCAACGGGGAGTATAATAGAGCACCCGTTTTCACCGAAGAAAACTATAGTCGCTGGAAGCATTGTATGCGTATTCATATCAACTCTATTGGTAGAAAGATATGAAAGGTTATTCAAGACGGTCCTATTCAAATAACTATGACCGGAGAGAATAACCTTGAAATACCTAAACCAGAAGCACAATGAGATGAAAAAGATGGAAAGAACTATAATTATGATTGGAAAGCTCGAAATATGATTATTGCTTCCTTGGGAGAAGATGAATATTTTAGAGTCTCACATCATACGACAGCTGGAGTTATGTAGGAAGCATTACAGATTTCCTATGAGGGAACTGATGACGTAAAGCTAGCTAGAATTAATACATTGAAACAAGAGTTTGATCACTTTCACATGAACCAATGGGAAACCATTGGTGAATTGGGAAAGAGATTTTATCACTTATTAAATATCTAAAATGCTCTTGACAAAACTACTCTCAACGATATAGCTACTAACAAAATTCTAAGATGTCTTACTAGGGAATGGTTACCAAAGGTCACGACAATCAAGGAATCCAATAATGTAAGAACTTTGGACTTGACCAAGTTAATTGGGAAGCTACAAGAGCATGAGCAAGAGCTCTTAAATCTACATGAGCATGAAGAAAGTGAAAATAAAGAAAAGAATGAAAAATCTAAAGACAAGAAGAAGAAGAAGAAGTTTATTGCTTTAAAGGCTTTTACTTCCAAATCTTCCACCAACAACGAATGTGAGAGTGAATCTAATGACGAATACAACGAATCCAATGAAGATATGGGTCTGTTTGTAAGAAGATACAATAGGTATCTTAGAAAGAATGAAATATCTCATTCGGACAAACGTCTTGTCAACTATAGAAGGCAATCAAATACCTCTAAGCAAGAACAAAGAAAAAGTACTAAGTCGAAAGGATCATGTTATAATTGCAGAAAACCCGGTCATTACAAACCGAAATGTCCTATGTTAAAGAAAGACAAAGGAAAAGATAAATATCAAAAGAAAGGCAACAAAACAAAGAGAGCATATATCGCATGGGAAAGCGATAGTGAAATATCTAGTAACGCTAGCTCAAGTGATGAGGAAGAGAAAGTAAACCTTTGTCTTATGGCTCATAACAAGGGCAAAAATCAAGTAAGACATGCTAAATATGATAACTTTGAAAAATTGTCTTATCCCGATTTACTTAGTACTTTTAAAGTTCTCCACCATGAAGCTAAAGAAGATTTTAAGCGTTTAGCATCCAATAAGCATATTTTAAGTATTTGGAGAAAAAGGTTTCCGACCATCAAAACGCATTGGAAGCTCTTAAGCGATCTATGGTGAAACCAATAAAAGAAGACAAACAAAAATGGTTTAATTTTCATAGTAGTGAAACTTGTTGTGTTTTGCAAAAAGAAGTCAAAACTCTTCAAGCCAAACTAGACAAGATGTCACAACCAAAGATGACCTTTGCTATTGATCGTTCAAATTTTAGAAACTCTATGAATAATTCATATCGAAAATATACTTATGTAGTGAGAGATCAAAATAGCAAATGGGACTCTAAACCAACCTTGAATTGTCTTTATTGTTGCAAAAGGGTCACACTATTGCTAAATGTCGATTTAGGAGATTTTTAGTTCCTAAAGTCATTTTCCAATGGTTGCCCAAATGCAACCAAAGTTTCACACACACACAAGGACCCAATGAAAATTGGGCACCTCTCTCTCTCTCTCTCTTGTTTAATCATGTAGGTGGAGTGTCTTGAGGCTACGGAAGAAAGATTTTTTCTCGATAATGGAAGACACATGACGAGTGACATCTCCTTATTCTATGACTTCGTGGCTAAGAAGAAAGGTGTTGTTACCTATGGTGATAACAACAAGGGTGCTATACTCGGAAAAGGTAGTGTATATAATCCCTCTACTACATATATCTCTAATGTCCTTTTAGTTGAATGCCTTAAACATAACCTTATTAGCATTAGTCAATTATGTGACAAGGGATATAAAGTCTCCTTTTCAAAAGAAGGTTGCATAATTAAACATGATGATACAAAGAATGATGTGCTTAAGGACTTGAGGGTGAATAATGTATACATGCTTGACTTGAATGTGGTGTCTATTAATGATCCTAAGTGTCTAGTTTCTAAGAGTGATGACTCTTGGCTTTGGCATAGACGCTTAGCACATATTAACTTTGACTTTCTCAACAAAATTGTTTCCAAAGATTTGGTAGTTGGTTTACCTAAAATGAAATTTACTAAAGATCATCTTTGTGATGCTTGCCAAATGGGAAAGCAAATAAAGGTTTCTTTTAAATCCAAAAACATCGTTTCAACAACTAGACCTCTTGAACTTCTACATATGGATCTATTCGGTCCATCTAGAATCAAAAGTCTATGAGGAAATTATTATAGTTTTGTTATTGTGGATGACTACTCAAGATTTTGTTGGAAAATTTTCTTAGCAAGTAAAAGTGACACCTCTCGAAATTTGAAACATCTGCCAAGCTATCTCAAAACAAACTTAACACTCACATTGTAACAATTCGAAGTGACCATGGAGGTGAATTTGAAAATCATCTTTTTGAAGATTTTGTGAAAAACATGGAATTGAACATAATTTTTCTGCTCCTAGAACTCCGCAACAAAATGGTGTTGTGGAACGTAAAAATCGCGTTTTAGAGGAGTTAGGAAGAACTATAATCAATGATAGTGGTCTTCCTAAATATTTTTAGGCCGATGCTATAAGTATTGCATGCTATATGTTTAATAGGGTCATTATTCAACCTATTCTAAATAAAATGCCCCATGGACTTTTAAAAGGTAGGAAGCCTAATGCATCTCATCTCCATGTCTTTGGGTGTAAATGTTTTGAGTTAAATAATGGTAGAGAAATTCTTGGCAAATTTGACTCAAAAGCGGATGAAGGTATCTTCCTTAGATACTCTAATTCAAGTAAATCTTATAGAGTATACAAAAAGAGATTACTTATTGTTGAAGAATCTGTGCATGTCTCTTTTGTTAGAACAATTTTGATTCTAATCCTCTAATAGTTTTGATGATAACAATTATTCTTATGTAAGAATAGAAGTTATAATATGTATTGAAATTAACTTCTTAAAGTGTGCATTGTAGATGTTCTTAAAAAGGAAGTTATTAAAAAGAAAGCTTATTGGAATAGAAGCATTCTTGCGCTCTCATATAGAAGATATATAAGTTAAAGAGAATCTCTCAATTAAAGACTTCATTAAAGCTGCGTACCCAAATTGATTTACTCTGATTCATGTCTAGAAGATGGTGATTCTTTCATTAAAGCTTAATTAAAGAAAATCTGAGTTAATGCTGGGAACAAGTATCTCTTGTTTTGGAAGGATTTTATGGAATTAACTTATATCCAAATTAAGCTCAAGATGTTCCCCAACGACTACATTATTCAAGCACTATATAAAGGAATCAAATTGAAGATTTGAAGCTCTGGTTCTCACGCTACATCTACACATTCTTCTATTTTGCGCTAAATATTTTGTAACAAATCATTGTGTGATTAAAGCTTATTAGAAGAAATTTAGTTACTTCTTTTTATCTTTGTAAAAGATATGTTAATATTCCTTGAGTGACTAGTTTAAGTCAGTAGACTCAAGAAGACATTGACAGTAGGTCTTTGTGTGTATTAATATTTGAATAGTGGATTAGGACCTCGCTGATAGAGGCAAAATCACCTTGGCGGGTGGACTGGATGTAGTTTGAGTTCAAACGAACCAGGATAAATCAAAGTGTTTCTAAAGTCATTTTTATTAATTATTGAAAACCCAATTCCAACCCCCTTTCCTTGTGTTTTACGTCCCTTCAATTGGCATCAGAGCTCTAGGTTTTGAGATACACACTTAACCGTGTCAGTAAGAGATCCAGAAGTTAAAACACAATGGCAGATGCTGGAAACAACAACAATGACTACCAAAATGACAAGATCAATGCAAAACCTCCATTGTTCAATGGTGACAACTTTGATTACTAGAAGGATGTTCTGGAAAGTTTCTTTCTGGCTCTGGATGGAGATCTTTGGGATATGGTGACAGATGGATTCATTCATCCTGTTGGAGCAGATGGTCAGAAGATTGAAAGAAAGAACATGACAGCTCAACAGAAGAAGGAATTCAGAAATCATCACAAAGCTAGAACCATACTTCTGAGTGATATTTCATATACAAAATATGAGAAGATCACAAATAGAGATTCAACCAAACATATGTTTGACTCCCTGAGGATGACACATGAAGGCAATACTCAAGTCAAGGAGAAAAAAGCTTTGGCTCTCATCCAGAAGTATGAAGCATTCAAGATGGAAGAAGATGAAACAATTGAGAAGATGTTCTCAAGGTTTCAAATTTTGGTTGTTGGACTGAATGTTCTGGACAAAGGCTACTCAATAGAAGATCATGTGAAGAAGATTATCAGAAGCTTTCCAAAGGCTTGGAGACCCATGGTCACTGCTTTGAAGCTATCAAAAAATCTGAACGAAATATCTCTAGAAGAACTGATCAGCTCCTTGAGAAGTCATGAGATAGAACTAGAAGAAGATGAACCCTAGAAGAAAGGTAAGTCTGTTGCTCTTAAATCTAACAAATCTGATTCTAAAGCTTTGCAGGTAGAAGAAGAAGAAATCTCTGGAGGCTCATCAGAAGAAGATGAATTATCTCTTCTATCCAGAAGAGTTCAACAACTCTGGAAGCATCGTCAGAAGAAGTTCAGAAATACCAGAAGATCAAGCGATCACTTTGAAGCATCTTCTAGTCACGGGAAACCCAAAAGCAAAGAAGTAGTGTGCTACGAATGCAAAGAACCTGGACACTACAAGAGTGACTGTCCAAAACTCCAGAAAGAGAAACCCAGAAAGAAATTAAACAGAGAAAAGAAAAAGAGTCTCATGGCAACATGGGATGATTCAGAATCATCTGAAGCTGATTCAGACTCAGAAGATGAACATGCAAACATTGCATTAATGAAAAAAAATACCAGAAGATGTTCAAGTATCAGAATCAAAGTCAGATTCTGACACATAAGAGATGTCTTTAACAACCAAACTGAAACACCAATCTTGGTACCTGGACTCTGGATGCTCACGACACATGACGGGAAGAAAGCATATGTTCCAAAGTCTTAAGCTGGAAGCTGGTGGCTATGTAGGTTTTAGAGGCAACCAAAAAGGAAAAATAATTGGCTCTGGAACTATTGGTAATGGAAACCTTCCCTCTATCTCTAATATTCAATTAGTAGAAGGATTAATGCATAATCTATTATCCATAAGTCAATTAAGTGATAATGGCTATGACATAATCTTCAATCAAAAGTTCTATAAAGTTGTTAGTCAGAAAGATGGAACAATCCTCTTTAGTTGAAAGAGAAAGAACAACATATATAAAATAAAACTTTATGAACTGAAAAGTCAGAATGTAAAATGTCTAATGTCTGTGGAAACTGAGAAATGGGTATGGCACAGAAGATTGGGACATGTTAATATGAGAAGATTATCTTCAATTAATAAACTCAATCTGGTCAGAGGGCTTCCAAATTTGAAGTTCAACTCAGAAGCTCTGTGTGAAGCATGTCAGAAAGGCAAATTTTCAAAACCTGCTTTTAAATCTAAAAATTTTGTATCTTCCTCTAGACCATTAGAACTTCTGCACATTGACTTGTTTGGACCAGTGAAAACTGCTTCAGTCAGTGGCAAGAATTATGGATTAGTGGTCGTAGATGACTATAGCAGATGGACATGGGTAAAGTTCCTTATACACAAGGATGAGTCAATTGTTGTATTTTCTAACTTCTACAAACAAGTTCAAAATGAAAAAGAGTTTAGAATTGTTAAAGTCAGAAGTGATCATGGTGGAGAATTTGAAAACAAAAAATTGGAATCATTTTTTTAATGAAAATGGCATCTCTCACAATTTCTCTTGTCCTAGAACTCCACAACAAAATGGAGTTGTAGAACGTAAGAACGGAACATTGCAAGAGATGGCCAAAACCATGATCAATGAGACTAACATGGCTAAACATTTTTGGGCAGAAGCAGTAAATACAGCATGCTACATTCAGAATAAAATCTCTATGTTAATGCTATTATTTTATGATTGGCGTTATGTTTGGTAAAACTAATATGGCTGGAAAATGTTGAATAAGAAGTTCCATATGTTAAATTAACATGGTATAGATTCTGGAAAAACATGTCAAACATGATGTCCTGACATGGTGGCACAGACAAATGTCAAAGAAGATGTTGAAACATCTGCAAATGTCATGACAGAATTACTGTCATATGTTACAGACAGATGTCAAAGAAGATGTTGAAACATCTGCAAATGTCATGACAGAATTACTGTCATATGTTACAGACAGATGTCAAAGAAGATGTTGAAACATCTACAACTGTCATGACAACATTACTGTCATATGTTACAGACAGATGTCAAAGAAAATGTTGAAACATCTGCAACTGTCATGACAACATTACTGTCATGTGTTACATATAGATATCAAACAAGAAGTGTTGAACTTAGTTCAGGATGTCACACCAGATATTGTAACACTGTCAAACAGAGTAACAGTTAAGGAACTTAAGTCAAGACTTCAGGATGTCACATCAGATGTTGTGACATTATCAAACAGAGTATAAGTAAATGAACTTAATTCAGGATGTCACACCAGATGTTGTGACATTGTATCAGTTAATGGAGTAACAGTTAATGAACTTAATTCAGGATGTCACACCAGATGTTGTGACATTGTATCAGTTAATGGAGTAAGTTCAGTTTACAGGATGTCACACCAGATGTTGTGACATTGTATCAGTTAATGAAGTAAGTTCAGTTTTCAGGATGTCAAACCAGATGTTGTGACATCTCAAACCTGCTACCAGACCTAAATGATGCGTAACAGAACTGAGTAAATTCAGGGGAATCTATCTAGAATTAATTGGAAAGAGATAAGCAATACAAGGCGCATCTTTAGGGAGATTAGTTATCTGAATTCAGTATAACAGAATAACTAATTCACCTTGAATTAAGGAGGTAACAAACTAACTAACCCTAATTCAAAGTGATGACAGTGGGATTTATCAGATCTGAATTATGCAGAATATTCTGGAGATATTATGCAATCATATGTGGCGCTGATTTAAAGGGTGCTAATTTAGAAGATCTTAAAGACTCAATTTAAATTGAAGACAAATATTGAAAAATATAGGTTTCTATATTTGGAGATATTTTAGGAGTTTTTAGATTTGAAGATCTTTTGGTATATTTGTAGCAGATTTGTAGCAGCTATTGCTGTGATTGTTGAGGCCCAAATCTAGTTGGGAATAGGTTATAAAAGAAACCCTGTAACCTAGTTTAGATTTAACCCAATCAACTGAAAATGTAAACATTATTACGGTTGTGTTCTGGTGGCAGCCGTGCATAACAAGTAACTCTATTATGGCTGTTTCACCTGTGATTCTCGAAGCTTGTAAGCAAGAGAAGTATTGTACTTAACTGAAGCTGCTAAGCAAGGTTAAGTTGTTGTCATGGAAGCATGGATTATATTTGTGAATTGTTGTAGGTATGAAGTCGTCAATATCAGCAACTGAGAGTTGAGAACTGTGAGACATCACTGAGGTGATTGGAAGTGAGGATGAGTTTCTCATATTTAGGAGTTCCTAAGTAGAAGTTGCATTGGTAGTGATTAAGTGAGAAGACTGTAAACTGTAGGTGTTTGCTGAGAAGTCTTTGAATTAATACTACATAGTGGATTTTCTTCCTGGCTTGGTAGCCCCCAGAGTAGATTGATTTGATCGAACTGGGTTAACAATTCAGCTGTGTTCTTTATATCTTTTCTGTTTTATGTTTTATACAGTACCTGAACTGAATGTCCTATCAGATGTCACAACATCCTGAAGTATGTTTGACTTTGATATATCAGAATTATTTAAGTACTGATATGTATGCCTTACCATGTTTATAAGTAACAGATAAGATGTCTCAACATCATATTCGACATTTGAGTCTGTCATACCAGAATTTCAATTGGTATCAGAGCAGGCATCCTGGTCTGTTTCTGGATGAGATCTAAGGGGGATACTTTCTGGTTCATGGTAAAGGAAGAAGGATGATATAATGAAAAGTTGTTGGAACTTGAGAGGTTCATATTGGCGTTTGAATGGTCCCTAGAAGTGGAGGATGGACTACTCATCATATGGTATAATGGTGTTTTATTCACATAGGTTTGCTGATGTCAGATAAGATATCTTGACATCATGTTTCAATATATTTTGGAGGATCTTACTGTGGAGGAGTTTATTTATCTCCAAGGAATTGCTCTATTATTTATGATGTGTTATGTCTGATTGTTTGATAGTGGTTCCACAGTACTTCATACAAAGGCTATTGTAAAGCTTCAATTCATAATGTCAAGTTTGATGTTCTATCATGTGATTACAGAACTGGAGAACACTTAGTTCAGAATGTTGTGAGAGATTCCTGGTGAAAGAAGAGGTTGGAGCCAAAGCAAAAGAGTATAATTATCAAATCTTTCATGCGGGAGTGAAGATCTTGATAAGTTATCTCTTAAGCTTATTTATGGTGACCTAATTAGGATATTTTTCCTGGTTATGGTGTCCAATGTAGTTTAGGTATAGCTGAAGATAATTTCTCTTGTGAAGATACATGTTTCTGATTGTCTAAATCATGAACTGAAGGAAGTTTCATCAAGAAAGAAGCTGAGTTGATATGTCAATCCTAATGGCTTGACACCACACTACACATCAACAGTTTATGGTAAATGTTGAGTCAAAGACCTAAAAGATTGTGGTTTTTTTAAGGATCTCTGAAGCTATGAAGTTGAATACTCTTTGATACTACTAACTATTGTATGTGTGCAAAGTATCTTTCATAATGTTATAGCACTTCAGTTGGAGTTGATTGAAGAAAAGATAGTAATCTTGAAAGCAATAATGTTTCAGAACCAAACTTAGTTTTGTGGAAACTGGTGTGATATCCTGCTAACATGATGGATGCTTTGGGTGCTAGACAAATGTGTGATGATCACATATGTTTGGAACCTACTCCTAACCTGGAAGAGGAGGCATCTATGCTACATGTTGAAGACTTAGATAATGACTCTGACACAGAGATCATTGCTTCTGTAGACACTAGCATAGCCAAAAGGCTTAGAGCTAGAAAGGAAAAGAAGACTGCAGGACATTCAACTCCTGAAAAGAAGCAGCCTACTCCAAAGAAAGACAAGGCCAAAGTGGTATTTGGTTCTACTAAACAATGGAGCAAGGTGAATACCCAAAAGAGGAAAGCTGTAACTCCACCAGATTCAGATGTTGAAGAGGATGTTCCAACATCCCAACCAAAGAAGAAACCAGCACCCTCAAGGTCCACCTCTGCTGTTCCAGAAGCTCCTATGGACAATGTTTCATTCCATCATGTGTCAAGTGTGAGCAGATGGAAATTTGTATACCAAAGAAGGGTAGCACTTGAAAGAGAGCTGGGCAGCAATGCACTTGAGTGCACTGAGGTAATTGACCTAATTTCTTCTACTGGTTTATTCAAAACAGTATCAAACTTTCCACCTTGCTATGAGCTGCTAGTCAAGGAATTCATTGTCAGGCTACAAGAGGACTGTGCTGATGGTAAATCAGAT
Organism: Lathyrus aphaca; assembly: GCA_963966055.1. Classification (NCBI taxonomy): domain Eukaryota; kingdom Viridiplantae; phylum Streptophyta; class Magnoliopsida; order Fabales; family Fabaceae; genus Lathyrus; species Lathyrus aphaca. The sequence goes on from OZ014524.1 coordinate 529,959,373, forward strand.
GAATTCAGAAAAGTCTATGTAAGAGGGAGATGTGTGGAATTCTCTCCTAGGGTTATCAACCATTATCTAGGGAGAGAATCTGATGGACCTAATGAGTTGGGTAAGACAGATAACCAGGTGTGCAAGGTCATTACTGCCAATCAAGTCAAAGCTTGGCCAGTCAAGGGCAAACTTTCTGTTAGCTTGCTAACAAGGAAGTATGCAATGCTGCATAGGACTGGCACTGTAAACTGGGTCCCTACCAACCATACTTCTTCAATAGCAACTGGATTGGGCAGATTCATATATGTTGTGGGCACCCAAACAAAGCTGGACTTTGGGGCTTACATCTTTGATCAAACCCTAAAGCATGCAGGAACATCAGCAACAAATCTTCCCATTGCTTTTCCCTCTCTGCTATGTGGAATCATACTCAGCTAGTATCCAGGTATCCTCACTGAGAAGGATTCAGTCTGCAAAAGAGAAAGTCCTCTGGCCTTCCATTACAAACTTTTCTTGAGCCATCATGCTGCTGATGTTGAAGCTCCCACTGGGACATCTGTTGGACCTTCAAAAGCAAAAACTCCCATATCCAAAGCTGCCTTGATTGCAGATCTGAAGAACACTTGCAAAGAGCTGGATGCTAGGAAGAAAAAGCTTGAGGAAGTAATTCAAAGGCTGGAGCTGGAAGAGGTTGCTCAGAATGCTGATGAATCTGAAGATGAAGAAGCTTCTAAATGTATCTATAAATGTGTGTGATAAATGCATGACTTTGGTCATGATTAAAGCTAGCAATGTGACCAACAATTGCTAGAAGCAAGGGAGGAATGTCAGATTGGGAAGTCTGATCAGAATGGTTGTTGAACTGGTAGTCTCTTTCACTACTAGTCATGGATAGTGGCAGTATGAACCCTTTGTAGCAAGCAAACTAAGAGCATCTATTTTGGAATATAAAATCAAGTGTGGATATTTATCAGTTGTGCTCTTTGTATGTTCATCAGGGGTGTGAAGTTGAGAATTAGTGGAGTTTATGCTCAGCTGGAGTATTGTTTATCCATGATATGAGGAGATCTTGCTAATCTTATCTGGAGCTAACCTTAAAATCCTTAAAAATTAAAAGAGAAGATTGTGTAGAACTATCTGATAAGGTATTATACAAGGATTTAAGATCAATTGTTGTTTGTGGAGTTCACAAATATTTGATTGATTATCCTTGTGATTCAAGATTGGTGATGTTCAAAAAGATGTTGGAACATCTTATCATCAGTGTTTGTGCAGAATCATGGGAGAGGTATTGCATAAGCTGTAGCATTGGCTTCAGTCTTGTGTGACAGGAGTTATGTATTTCTGGAAAGTTTCTTGGCAAGAACTGGTCTGGATATTGTTGATTCTGAAGATGGAGATGAAAGACCATGAACATATCATAATCTTGATGACTACTTGGATTGGTTTATTTCTGATCTAGGTGTAGTCCAGAATGCTCATCATGGAGTTAAGATAGGTGGCGATATCATAAATTTGTTACGACTGCCTTAATCAAGGAAAAGTGGCATCCTTGGTATAGTTATGAGGTGTAGTTCTTAACTATTCCTTCTGATTTTACTCAAACTTGATGGATAAATCAAGTCTATGAGAGCATGGAACCCTTGTTCTATAAAGGAAGGAGGTTCTTTCAAGTGGCAGAAGAAGGACCTGAATTTAACAGATGGATGTGGGCTAATAATGTTTAAACATCTAGTTCAACATCAGAGTCTAATTGGTGAAGTGACACATAAATTAAGATAGAATGATCTATAGGGATTGAATGCTTCATAAGGCCTTTTATCTTGACAACTTGGTGAAGATCAACTTTATTGATCAGGATATCTTTGGAAGATTTATTATAAACGTGAAGAAGACAAAAGTGGCAATTGGCTTTTTCATATGAGGATTTATAAAGGAGGTTATCAAAGTGTGGTAATTGGTTGATCTTTAAAGTGGATTCGAAGAATCAAGATAATCAGAGTGTGGCAGCTGGTTGTTCTTGAGGATTGTCTTGGAACAAATTGCTCTTGGGAAGAGGAGTGATGAGTTGAAAACTCAAGAGGATTTATTCTTCTTGAAGGTGGATGAGAGTTTATCACTCTTTCTGGATTTCTGATTCTAAACTGGTGGCACAGTGTAGTTGAAGATTTTCAGTTCTTGGATTACTATGCTATAGTAAGTCCAGTTGGTGGAACACATCTAGGATCATGGTGATAAGGTCTTGGTGTATGAAAAATGTCCTAACTAAGTGTTAGTACATTATTTGGGGTGTTTATCTACATGGTTTCTATTATTAGACTACCTAATCATATGGGAGAATGATGAAGTAGATGATCTATATTGGAAGAAACATGTAGAAGAGACTGAAGTATATCAGGTATTGATTGCTTGGAAGTTTGTTTGTGGACATTCATTCTAATTTCATAATTAGTTTGGATGTGGTTTATCTGGATTGTATGGCCTTTGGTGTGTAAAGGCTTAGTGTCAAGAACCTGTGTGCTAGAAGATGTTCATCTTGTGTAGACTGTGGTAACTACAAACCAAGAAAGGAATCAGGTATGCTTTGGTACAAGAAGTGAATGTGTTCAATTGGGAATTGAACAGAGGGTGAGCTCTTGAAGACATGAAGATGCGTCTTATGTTTTCCTTTCATCAATGTACAGAGAAGCATGGAGTATCCTAGACAGGGGGAGTGTGTTACAAGTATGTGAAACTGATTTTGTGGAGTTAAGGGGGAGTAATACCTTAACCAGATAAGGAGTATCCTAGGAGTCTAGAAGGCTATATTGTATAAAGCTGCTCTCTGCAGTTTATGTTTGATTCTTGAGGAATTGTGAAGCTTGTGTGTGTTTCAAGCTTATGGAGTTTATATACCTCTATGGTTATTATCGTGCCTTTGTCTTTTTATGGCTAAAAAGGGGGAGAATTAAGAGTGTGAGGTCTGATATGAAGATTTGATGTTAAGGAACTTCTACATAAGGTACTACTACACCTGTATGTAAATTAGTTTTAGCCAAAATAAGCCAAAGGGGGAGATTGTTAATGCTATTATTTTATGATTGGCATTATGTTTGGTAAAACTAATATGGCTGGAAAATGTTGAATAAGAAGTTCCATATGTTAAATTAACATGGTATAGATTCTGGAAGAACATGTCAAACATGATGTCCTGACATGGTGGCACAGACAAATGTCAAAGAAGATGTTGAAACATCTGCAAATGTCATGACAGAATTACTGTCATATGTTACAGACAGATGTCAAAGAAGATGTTGAAACATCTGCAAATGTCATGACAGAATTACTGTCATATGTTACAGACAGATGTCAAAGAAGATGTTGAAACATCTGCAACTGTCATGACAACATTACTGTCATATGTTACAGACAGATGTCAAAGAAAATGTTGAAACATCTGCAACTGTCATGACAACATTACTGTCATGTGTTACATATAGATATCAAACAAGAAGTGTTGAACTTAGTTCAGGATGTCACACCAGATATTGTGACACTGTCAAACAGAGTAACAGTTAAGGAACTTAAGTCAAGACTTCAGGATGTCACATCAGATGTTGTGACATTATCAAACAGAGTATAAGTAAATGAACTTAATTCAGGATGTCACACCAGATGTTGTGACATTGTATCAGTTAATGGAGTAACAGTTAATGAACTTAATTCAGGATGTCACACCAGATGTTGTGACATTGTATCAGTTAATGGAGTAAGTTCAGTTTACAGGATGTCACACCAGATGTTGTGACATTGTATCAGTTAATGAAGTAAGTTCAGTTTTCAGGATGTCAAACCAGATGTTGTGACATCTCAAACCTGCTACCAGACCTAAATGATGCGTAACAGAACTGAGTAAATTCAGGGGAATCTATCTGGAATTAATTGGAAAGAGATAAGCAATACAAGGCGCATCTTTAGGGAGATTAGTTATCTGAATTCAATATAACAGAATAACTAATTCACCTTGAATTAAGGAGGTAACAAACTAACTAACCCTAATTCAAAGTGATGACAGTGGGATTTATCAGATCTGAATTATGCAGAATATTCTGGAGATATTATGCAATCATATGTGGCGCTGATTTAAAGGGTGCTAATTTAGAAGATCTTAAAGACTCAATTTAAATTGAAGACAAATATTGAAAAATATAGGTTTCTATATTTAGAGATATTTTAGGAGTTTTTAGATTTGAAGATCTTTTGGTATATTTGTAGCAGATTTGTAGCAGCTATTGCTGTGATTGTTGAGGCCCAAATCTAGTTGGGAATAGGTTATAAAAGAAACCCTGTAACCTAGTTTAGATTTAACCCAATCAACTGAAACTGTAAACATTATTAGGATTGTGTTCTGGTGGAAGCCGTGCATAACAAGTAACTCTATTATGGCTGTTTCACCTGTGATTCTCGAAGCTTGTAAGCAAGAGAAGTATTGTACTTAACTGAAGCTGCTAAGCAAGGTTAAGTTGTTGTCATGGAAGCATGGATTATATTTGTGAATTGTTGTAGGTATGAAGTCGTCAATATCAGCAACTGAGAGTTGAGAACTGTGAGACATCACTGAGGTGATTGGAAGTGAGGATGAGTTTCTCATATTTAGGAGTTCCTAAGTAGAAGTTGCATTGGTAGTGATTAAGTGAGAAGACTGTAAACTGTAGGTGTTTGCTGAGAAGTCTTTGAATTAATACTACATAGTGGATTTTCTTCCTGGCTTGGTATCCCCCAGAGTAGATTGATTTGATCGAACTGGGTTAACAATTCAGCTGTGTTCTTTATATCTTTTCTGTTTTATGTTTTATACAGTACCTGAACTGAATGTCATATCAGATGTCACAACATCCTGAAGTATGTTTGACTTTGATATATCAGAATTATTTAAGTACTGATATGTATGCCTTACCATGTTTATAAGTAACAGATAAGATGTCTCAACATCATATTCGACATCTGAGTCTGTCATACCAGAATTTCACTCTATAAGACCTATTCTGGAGAAGACTCCTTATGATTTGTGGAAGAACTGAAAGCCCAACATTCCATACTTTCATCCTTTTGGATGTACTTATTTTATTCTGAATACTAATGATCCTCTGAATAAGTTTGATTATAAAGCACAAAAGTGTTATATGTTAGGATAGTCTGAACGTTCAAAAGGTTACAGAGTATACAATACAGAAACACGAACTGTGATAGAATTTATCTATGTCAGATTTGATGATAAGCTTGGTTCTGAAAAACCAAAGCAGAATGAATCTCTTGCAGATATAGAAGTTGAAATCACTAAAGACAGAACATCTGAAGACCAACCATCTACAGAACATGACAAGACAATCACTCCAACAATTTCTGAAGAACCCACTAAGAAGAAACAATCCAGAAGCACGTTGAATCATCCAGAAGATAAGATCTTGGGAAAGAAGGATGATCCAATCAGAACAAGGTCATCATTCAGAAATTCTGAAGAATCTCTAATGGAACTAGTCTCTCTGATTGAACCAACTTCTGTAGAATAAGCACTCTCAGAAAATATTGGATACTTGCAATGCAAGATGAACTCAATCAATTCACCAGAAATGACGTGTGGGATTTAGTGCTTAGACCTAGAGGATTCAACATCATTGGCACAATGTGGGTATTCAGAAACAAGATAAATGAACAAGGAGAAGTTGTTATAAACAAGGCACGGCTGGTTGCACAAGGTTATAGTCAACAAGAAGGAATAGACTATACAGAAACCTATGCACCAGTCGCCAGGTTAGAATCAATTAGACTTTTAATTTCATTTGTTGTTAATCATAATATCACTTTATATCAAATGGATGTCAAGAGTGCATTTTTAAATGGTTATATTGATAAAGAAGTGTATGTGCACCAACCCCCTGGTTTTGAAAATACAAAATTTCCATAACGTGTTTTCTAACTTAAAAAATCTTTATATGGTATGAAACAAGCTCCCAGAGCTTGGTATGAAAGACTAAGTAACTTTCTTCTGGAAAATGATTTCATCAGAGGGAACGTAGATACAACTCTTTTCAGTAAAAACATTAAAAATGATATTCTGATAAGCCAAATCTATGTAGATGATATTATATTTGGTTCTACTAAAAGTGCTCTGGGAAAGGAATTTGCTGAGTCTATGCAGGCAGAATTTGAGATGAGCATGATGGGAGAACTAAAGTTCTTTCTGGGAATCCAAATCAATCAAACATCAAAAGGAACATATATCCATCAAAGTAAATATATCAAAGAACTTCTGAAGAAATTTGACCTATTAGAAAGTAATATCTCTAAGACTCCTATGCATCCCACGTGTATTCTGGAGAAGGACGAGGTAAGTAAGAAAGTAGATCAGAAGATCTATAGAGGTATGATTAGCTCTCTCCTCTATCTAAATGTATCTAGACCAGATATTCCATACAGTGTATGTTTATGTGACAGATTCCAATCAGATCCTAGAGAAACTCACTTAACAGCAGTTAAGAGAATCTTTAGATATTTGAAAGGTACTACTAATCTTGGTCTATGCTACAGAAGATCCAAAGATTACAATCTTGTAGGATACTGTGATGCTGATTTTGCTGGAGACAGAATAGAAAGAAAAAGTACTTCTGGAAGTTGTCAATTTCTAGGAGACAATCTAATTTCTTGGTCTACCAAAAGGCAGTCAACCATAGCATTATCAACTACAGAAGCTGAATACATTGCAGCAGCTGGATGCAGTACTCAGATGCTCTGGATGAAAAATCAGCTTGAGGACTTCAATATTTATGAGAGTAACATTCCCATCCTCTGTGATAATACTTCTGCTATTTGTCTCTCTAAAAATCCAATTTTACACTCTAGAGCTAAACACATAGAAGTTAAACATCATTTCATTAGGGGCTATACTCAGAAGGGAATCTTATTTTTAAAATTCATAGATACAAATCACCAATGGGCTGATATTTTTACAAAACCCCTTGCTGAAGATAGATTTAATTTCATTCAAACCAATCTTAGTATGGAATTATGTCCAAAATGAAAATGTTTAAATTATATGCTTTTATCTCTCAGAAGTTCTGAACTCTTATCTATTTGTTTTATTCATTCAGAAGTTATTTTAATGATCTGACTGTTTATCTCTGAGAACGTTTGTTTCAAAATAATAACATGCAGATCTTGACATCAATACGTGTCAATCAACCTCTGAGGATCCCTAGAAGAATCAGAATATGTGTTCAACCTCTGAAGTAGGACAGAACATGCAATCAGACACCTGTCCTCTACAGAAGGACACGCGTTCAAGTTCTGGGAAACTGAAAGGGATGAATAGACACAATAGAGGCGCAAATATTTTTGGTAACTGTTCCAAGATCTTTACGCCTTCCCTTTTGTCAGCTCTCATTTATTACTTTCTAATCATGATGTTTTCAGTATTTATTATTTCCACTAATTGTGTTTATTATTAAATGCATTATTTTCTATATAAACTCAATTTCACCTTCACTTTTCACTTTTACTTTTCACTCTCACGTTTTTACTCAAAATCTCTCTCTCTCTTTTTCACCCTCACTTTCACTCTTTCTCTCTGCTTATTTTTAAGAAAAACCCTAAAACATTCATCTTAGTAATAATGGCTTCATCTTCTCAACCACCAAAGGATCCTTCATCAGAAGTGCTACACATTTCTGCAGTCAAAAATCTTCTCACCTCTGCAGATAAGCTTGAAGTTTTGTGTGAATTGTTCGTAGATTTTGATAGTTTGAAAGAAAATGGGTTTGATCTTCTTCATGTTGTTCAAGCTCAAGGTTGGGAGAAGTATTTTGATCTTCTAATGGGACCAGTATTCCCCAAGCTTGTTAAAGAATTCTGGGTATTCGCTAGTGCCTCAAACTCACATGTTACCTCTTACGTTCTGGGGAAGAGGAGTATGATCTCAGAAGATCACATTGCAAGGCTGATTCAATCAGATGGAAATGGAATTAAGTTTAGCAAAATGGATAAGCTCTCAGACACAAAATTGGTGGCTAGAGAAATTTTCACCCATGGACAACCTTGAAACAAAATCAAAGATCTGAAGGATCATCTAAGGATTTGGGCTAAGATCTTTCTGGGAAGCATATGTCATAGGAAAGCAACAAACTCTCCTGATTACATTAACACGGATCAGCAGTTCCTTCTGTATTTCATCTCCAAGAAGAAGAAAGTCAACCTAGCACATTCTCTATTTAATCATCTAAAAAAAAATGTAAAGGAAACCAAAGAAGGAGAACAGACTAAGAGGGATTGGATACCTCTAGGAAGATTGATTTTTGATATCTTGACTGAAAACAAACTAGTGGATCATCTGGCTGAGGCACAACAGATTGATATGTTGGAGACAGACGTTGGAAAACATCTGAATGCAAAGAACCTCAAAAAGGAGAAGTTCATTGATTCTATCAAAAAGGACCCAACTCTTCATTCCAGAGAAGTCATCACAACAAGAAAGATCCCTCTATAGGACTTCCCTATGTTTTCTTCTGACACACCTCCAGAGGTTGTTGTCAGATATTTGGAGTCATGCAAGTTGGATGGAGTGGACCCAATGTTCAACCCAGAAGAACTCAGAAAACCAGCTCCAGAAGTTGTCTTAAAGAAGAACAAGAAGAGGAAAGCTGGTGAAGGAACTTCTCAGAAGGCTGCTAAAATAATAAAAAAGAAAGGTAATCCTTCATCCTCTCAATCTGATTTTGTTTATGTTATAGAAGCAGTAAAAGTGGTCACGTATGAACCCACTCCTTCTGAACCCATTCCTTCTTCTGAATCCATTCTTGCTTCTGAACCAACTCCTTCTATGATACCCAAAACTGCTACTTCACCTTCTTTCATACCCCCACTCAATCAACCAGAAAATGAAACCAATCAACCACAAACACTAGATGACTTTGACATACCTATAGATCCAACACCACCCTCTGATTTAAACACACCACACTTTGTTGAAACCCACTCAGAACTTCAAAATGTTCTATCTGACATTGACGCCTTTCAACCCTTTGAATCCCAATACAATAATCATGTTCAAACTTCTAAAACACGATAACCCAGCGCATTCCATCCTCTGAACGTTGACTTCCATACACTCGTTTTTGACCTATCTCCAAATAGAGAAAACTCTTTATCCTCCTATGAATTCACTCCACCAAACACCCTCACATTCATAACAGTTCTAGATACTCCTCCTGAAAACTCTGAACCAGAAGACCCACTTAGTACATCTATTGACATAGATGCTCTAAACAAACTATCTTCTGTCACAAACAAAACTGCCATCCCTGTTCCAAAACCCAAACCCACAAAAACATACATTGACTCAGTGCTGCTAGATTTTGAAGCAAAAATGAAAATCGAGTTAGAGAATCTGAAGATTGCCTGCTCAGAGCTTCCTGATCCTGCAGATTCTGACTTCCTATGGGCATCATTCAGAAAATGGTTCAATGTTGAGACGAAAAAGCTAAAAGATATCTGCTATGATATCGCTCACCAGAACTTCTGCGAGCATCTCAAAGAAGTGGTATCAAACATTGAAAAGAAAAAGACTTTACTTCTGGATGATAAGCCCTGGACTGAACCAGAACCTATGGAATCATACTCTGATCTTCAGATGGTTTTAGTTCCTTCTGAGGAAGTTAAGGACAATGATTTTGTTCATGTACCATCTGCTGAGGGAACTTCTGAAGAACAAGCTGCTGCAACTGCTGAAGAAACTCTACCAACTTCACTTGTGCTGAAGACCCTAGAAGAACTGAAGAAAGAAAATGAAATGGTCAAGCAGAGTTTGGACAAGCAGGGTGAAACTAATGTTGAATTGAATACTATGATTGGCAAACAAGTGGAGTCATCTTCTGAAATCAAGTCTCTCTTAGAAGCATTAGTTACTAAGATGAATCCCCAACCCTGATTTTATTCAATACTTTTTAGTTTTGCTTTCTGTTTGTTTCTTTGTTCTATGTTTATTTTTGGCTTTGCCTCTAATTAATGAAAACTAGTTTTGTTTTGGCTCTTTTAAATTCATGTTTTACTTCTGCATTCTTTACTTTTTGAGTAATGACAAAAAAGGGGGAGAAACATAGAAGATTTTGATCTATAGCAGTTTATCAAGATTAGCCTCTAACATATTAATGTTCTGATTAAACTGTTTGAGTTGTGATTCTAAAAAGAAACAAGTTAAGTAATCAACTCAGGGTGAGCTAAAGCAAAGAACTTCTGATGGAAGAATTAAATTTGCTAAAAGAACTTCTAATGGAAATCTCTGAAAGGATAATTCTCATTAACTAAAGGGAGTCCTTCTAACTCTTAAAGATCTATTCTTAAATCAAAATAAATGTTTTGTCATCATCAAAAAGGGGGAGAGTGTTAGAAATTTTTTTATTCTAATCCTCTAATAGTTTTGATGATAACAATTATTCTTATGTAAGAATAGAAGTTCTAATATGTATTGGAATTAACTTCTTAAAGTGTGCATTGTAGAAGTTCTTAAAAAGGAAGTTCTTAAAAAGAAAGCTTATTGGAATAGAAGCATTCTTGCGCTCTCATATAGAAGATATATAAGTTAAAGAGAATCTCTCAATTAAAGACTTCATTAAAGCTGCGTACCCAAATTGATTTACTCTTATTCATGTCTAAAAGATAGTGATTCTTTCATTAATGCTTAATTAAAGAAAATCTGAATTAATGCTAGGAATAAGTATCTCTTGTTTTGGAAGGATTTTATGGAATTAACTTATATCCAAATTAAGCTCAAGATGTTCCCCAAAGGCTACATTATTCAAGCACTATATAAAGGAATCAAATTGAAGATTTGAAGCTCTGGTTCTCATGCTACATCTACACACTATTCTATTTTGCACTAAATATTTTGTAACAAATCACTTTGTGATTAAAGCTTATTAGAAGCAATTTAGTTACTTATTTTTATCTTTGTAAAAGATACATTAATATTCCTTGAGTGACTAGTTTAAGTCAGTAGACTCAAGAAGACATTGACAGTAGGTCTTTGTTTGTATTCATATTTGAATAGTGGATTAAGACCTCGCTGATAGAGGCAAAATCACCTTGGTGGGTGGACTGGATGTAGTTTGAGTTCAAACGAACCAGGATAAATCAAAGTGTTTCTAAAGTCATTTTTATTAGTTATTGAAAACCCAATTCCAACCCCCTTCCTTGTGTTTTATGTCCCTTCATCTTTTGATGAATCTTATATGAAAGTTGTCGGAAAAGGTAGTGTTGCACCCCAAACTTTGCTCTCATTTCGGTTTGTGTCTCACACATAGGCATCACATTCATTGGTGTCATATCATTGGTTTTTCTCAGGATATATGATTTACAACTTTTGAAGAATTAAGGTTTCACATCATGTTTGTGGTTATCAGAAGAATCCGTAGTGAAACGCGAATTGTTTTTTCTCCTCAAAGGTGGGTGTCACTCACCTTTGAGAGTCATGAAATAAGTTTGTTCAAAGTTGGTATCTGAGGATTCAAAAATCTTCTCAAAAGTTGTTAGGATGTGTTGTCAATTTAATTTCAATCTTGTTTTAAGGTCATTATGTGAAAAGGATTATGCAAGTTTATTTCAAGGATTATGTCAAGCGATGTGGTGGCATCTTCCTAATAAATATTATGGCTAGGAAAGTTCATCTGACGATTCAAGATTCTAAGGAAGCTAAAACCTTGTCGCAAGTTATGATTCAAATGGTTAATTCATGAATGACTAGTTGAGAGTTCTGGTTATGTTTGTTGATTTGCAAACAATGGTTAATTCATTCTCAAGTGGTATTTCAAATCGTTTCCAAAATTTGTTTCCAATCTTTATGGTTGAGGTAGTCAATTCAAAGATCCTAGGCTAAAATAAATCCTCATTTTTGCAAGTCTTGAAGTATGAGTTTTCGAGCCATATTTAATTGGATACATTTTTTTGCTCATATTTTCAAGAAACAACCTTTGGTTCAGAAAGACCTTAGTTGATTAATCTCAAGTTTAGTTTCAATAAAGAAGTTCAAATATGATTGAAGACCATATGGTACACGTTCGTTACAAGTCGATACAAGCTCAAGCTTCCAAAAATAGAAAAAAAAAATACAACAAAACTTCATATAATGGGGAGCCGCTGAAACACTCTACTAGATCCAAAAATTCTACAAAGAAGGATGTTACAATGTTTTTGGCAAAGATGATACGGAATACAAGAAATTCCTAAAAAAACTACGACATGGTTTTGTTATAATAACTTCGCATCAGTTCCACTTTTCTTATAAAAACTGTTAGACGCTGTGGCTAGTGATCTAGAGGGGGGGTGAATGGATCACCTCCTTGTTTACAAGGATTTTAAAAGATTTTTCAGAGTTTTCAAAGATTGACGGAAACAACGGTCCCAAATATACAAGCGTCTATTCTGGACCAGCCACTAGAAGACCAGACATGTGATAACGTGTTGGATTTACGATTGAGATGATAAAGGATTAAACACACAAGATGTAAAACAGTTGAATGCACCAATCACAAAAGCTATTTCCAATTAATCAAAAACAATTGAAAACGTAAATAGAGATAGATAAGGAATACAATACGCAGAGATTTGGTAAGGAAGTTCCCCACGTTCGTCCTCGCGTGTGGGTACATCTCCCTCTCAATTTCAAACCGAAATTGAGAACTTTTATATCAATATTGCTGAATTCGTCGATTACAAGGTTGCTATACAAACACCAGAAATCTATACACCTAGATCTTCCTATTGTATCAACCTTCACTTGATCTGAGCCCAATCAAGATTCCCTGCAAGTAATACAAGCAATTCACCGGTTCCACGATCTATTTGCAAAATCCCCCGATTTCCAAATCTTACGCTGCGGCTGAATCTGTCTTGTAAACGTGACTAACAAACCCTCAAGAACACGCCCGTTCTTGAAGGAAAACCCAACTGGTTTTTCCTTGAAACCTTCTATCAATCTTCAACTCAGCTGGATCTCCGATCGTACCACTGAACGTTATCTCATAAGCCTTCAATTCACAGAACAGCACACACTTCCTTGTTGATGTTCTTGAATTAAGGTATTTGAGAAGATGATGAAGATGAATTTTGATTCTAGGTTTCAATCCTGCTCAACATTGAATTGTCCACACTCCAAAAATCCTTTTCTTGATGTGTTCTTCAATGATCTATCACTCTAAAATTCGTCTGCAATTTTCTATGATCTATTCTGAACTAAATGAAACACTTAACATATATATGCAGATTCTGTTAGAAGTAAAACAAACAAATGAATCGATACATAGTAGTATGAATCGATACATACTGAACAGATTAATAAAAACAGAGAATTAAACAGGCAATGAATCGATGCATGCTTGTATGTGTCGATTCATAGAAGAAAATCCAGAACCATTCAAACAGCATGAATCGATACATGATGAGATGCATCGATTCATTTTGCGAATTTCCAGAATCATTCAAACAGCATGAATCGATACATGATGGAATGAATCGATTCATTTTGTGTATTTTTCAGAAGACAAAAACATTGATAAAAATGAGTTAAAGGCAACATATGATGAAAGCACAAAAACACTTAAAATTTATAATCATTCAAAATCATTCGAAACTAGAGTTGCTCACAAACTCCCCCTTTTTGATGATGACAAATTTTTTGAAGTGTGAGAATTACTCCCCCTGAGTTTGTGCCTGTCATTTTTCACACTTGCCTTTGCCTTTTCTCCCCCTTTGTCAACATCAAGAAAGAATGCATAGGTGAAGAAACAGAAACAGCAATACTACGATATATAAGCAGAGTTCACTCACAAAGAATGAAACATAAAGTGCAAACAATTTAGACAAAAGCAAATAAGCATAGGCAGTGAAATTGTCAAATAGAGTTGCGAATTACATAAACAAACCAAACCATAAAGTGTTTAAACAAGTAAAACAAAGAAACTTAAGCAAGAAACAATGATGATATGCAAAATGAAATGCAACTTCAATGAGGAAAATGGCCACCACACGACTCCGCATCATCTCGATCAGGGTCACGGAAACTTGGAGGAGGAGGTGGAGGAGGCATTTCATCAGGATTCTGCCCCATGAAGGCGTAACGCCTGAACCGTCTCTGAACCTCTGTGCTTTGAAATCTTTCCATAATCCCTAGGTGCGAACGACAATCATCCATAAATCCAGACATCTCATTATAGAAAACTTGATGCCACTTAACCAATTTAGTATGCCATGACTGTTGATTATGATACATTCGAGTATGCTCATCATGCCATTCTCGGTGCTCTTTATGCCATTCCGTTTGCTGGACATGCCACGCACGAGCTTCTTCATGTCGGGCATTGTTTGCAACTTCCAACTGCGCAAACATTTGAGTAAGATAAGTCGGAGCAGCAGTAGATGAAGTCGGTGGAGCCGATGAAGGAGCGGGATCATAGTTTGTAGGAGACCACCTTTGTGGTACCCACTCACCCTAACCGGTGTTGGCATTCGCATCAGGAGGATTTTCTGCATCCTCCATGTCTTCATCCCTTTGTTCTTCAACATAAACATGTTCAGAAGGAATATCAAAGTTGTAGATGCGGGTGCGAGTGCTGCGTTCAAAGAAGTAGTAGCAACGACACTCGATGTCCCACCGATAACCCATATGTGAGAGTGTGGCATTGTTGAATTCTTGAACACTAGAAGATGATAGGAGAGGCACAGGAGGGAAAACCACTTTCCAAAACTTAAGAATCCGCATAATCTGGGTAGCATATGCAAGGGTGATGTTTTTGGAGCTGTTCCGCGTAAGAAAGATACGCTTGACAAAGTAATTTGCCCAGTTTAATGGTATCTTCTTCTGCAGAATATACAATAAATGGATATCCGGCTTGTCCAATCGAGAGTGCCCACCGGACCTTGGACGCAAGATATGTGAAAGTATCCAGTGCAGAATTCTTGGAACACTTTTAATCATACCAGAAGTCAGAGGCTCATCATCCGCAAGAGGTCTTTCCAATTTAGAAATGGATGCACAATATTCCTTCAACTTAAACTGTGTTTCAAAGTTCTGGTCATGCCACATCTGCAATTCAGGCAGCAGAGATGGCAGATTGAACACTGTGGACCAGTCATCAGCCTCAAAACGGTAAGTTCTGGTTCCAATCGAACACTTGAACATGTAGCCTTTTCCAGTTTTCACACCAGCATAGAAAGCACGAATAAAGTCTTCATGATACTCATCTTTAACAGTTAAAAAGGATCCAAGATTTTGTGCGTCGATTAAATCCGTAACTTCTTCTAAACAAAGAGTACGTACATCACTAGTATCGAAAACATGTGGTTTCATAACTAACCTTGTTTTAAAAGAAGCTTCAAATTCTTCAACAATGGCAGGATGAAGAATTGCAGCCCCAGATGGAGGAATTTCAGGAGCAGAAGGAGCCTGATGAGAAGACCCAACGGGTTCTTTGCCTTTACGTTTTCCTTTTTCTCTTGGAAGCAAAACTCTTGGAGGCATAGTGATGAGATTAGGGTTTTGAGAGAAAAGGGGTTTTGTGGCAGTTAGGGTTAGAACGAAAATGATGCAAATGAGATGATGAGAGAGACATAATGGAGTTTTATAACTGATAGACATGTCGTGGCAGTTGCTGATGTGTCGATTCATTAAAAAATAAAGTGAATTTAAAACAGGATGCATCGATTCATGACTGTATGAATCGATTCATTTCACGAAAAATTTTAAAAATCAGAATGTTATGTATCGATACAAGCCATTATGTATCAATACATACTGTAACCATTTGGACAGAAATTAAAAGAAAATCAACATGAATCGATTCATTATGGTTGGGATCGATTCATAATGCGAATTTTTTGAAATACAAATGGTTATGTATCGATACAAGCCATTATTTATCAATACATATTGTAACTATTTTGATAGAAATAAAAAAAAATGAACATGTATCGATTCAAGATAGTTGAGATCGATTCATAATACGAAAATTTTGAAATTCAAGTGATAAAAGAAATTTTGCAAGAATTGACACAACAATGAATATGCAAAACACATTATGCAAAATGCAGAATGAATCAAAACATTGTATGGATGCTTAAGAATACTTTACACACAAAACATCAATGTTCAAACATTCATATGTAAAGAAGTACATGTAAACGAGAAATCATTGCTCAAACATACATTGATCATACAATATCAACAAAATGAAGAGAGGAACAATATTACCTCCGTCGTAGTACTCTCATGAGGTACGAGTGAAGACTACAATCAGAACTTAGCAAACACGATGAGATAAATAAAAACTACATCAACCAAACTTAAGACACCAATGCGGAGAGATCAAGAATCCCTAATTCGCGACGAATGTTGAAGAATGGTTCAGTTACCAAAGGTTTAGTGAAAGTGTCAGCAAGTTGATTTTTAGTATCAACATGCTCAAAAACAACATCTCCCTTTTCAACATGATCGCGAAGGAAGTGATGTCTAATCTCAATATGTTTGGTGCGTGAGTGTAAAACAGGATTCTTAGTGAGATTAATGGCACTAGTGTTGTCACACTTAATTGGAATGCGTTTAAGTTCAATGTCAAAATCTTGTGGTTGTTGTCTTAGCCACAAAATTTGAGCACAACAGCTACCGGCTGCAACATACTCAGCCTCTGCAGTAGACAAAGCTACGGATACTTGCTTTTTACTATGCCAACTTATTAAAGAATTTGAAAACAGATGACATGTGCCACTAGTGCTTTTCCTATCTGATTTGCAGCCAGCAAAATCAGAATCAGAGTAACCTACTAAGCTGCAATCGCTTCCTTTGGAATACCAAAGCCCATATTTAGGTGTTCCATTAAGATACCTAAATATACGCTTGACTGCTTTTAAGTGAGATTCCTTAGGACTTGATTGATATCTTGCACACATACACACACTAAACATGATGTTCGGTCTAGAAGCAGTAAGATACAAGAGAGACCCAATCATACCTCTATACCTTTTGACATCAACACACTTACCATGTTCATCTTTGTCCAAGTTTCCGTTGGTAGGCATAGGAGTGTCAATTGATTTAGAATTATTCATTCCAAAACGCTTGAGAAGCTCTCTACAGTATTTTGTTTGACATACTGATGTACCTTCATCAAGTTGCTTTATTTGGAGGCCTAAGAAGTAGTTCAACTCCCCCATGAGACTCATCTCAAACTCACCCTGCATAACATTAGAAAATTCTTCGACCAAGTGTATGTTAGTTGAACCAAAAATTATATCGTCTACATAAACTTGAACTAAAAGAATGTGATTTCCTTTGTGTTTAATGAAGAGTGTATTATCCACTTTACCTCTAGAATATCCATGATCAAGTAGAAATTTTCTAAGTCTTTCGTACCACACACGGGGTGCTTGCTTAAGACCATATAAAGCACGCTTTAATTTGTAAACATGATCTAGATATTCAGAATTTTCAAAACCGAGAGGTTGTGAAACATATACTTCTTCATTTATGACACCATTTAAAAACGCACTCTTTACGTCCATTTGGTAAAGCTTGAAATTCATAGAACACGCATAGGCAAGCAAAAGACGTATAGCTTCAAGGCAAGCCACCGGAGCATAAGTCTCCTCATAATCTATGCCCTCCTCTTGGTTATACCCTTGTGCTACCAAGCGTGCCTTGTTTCTAGTTATCACTCCGCTTTCATCAAGTTTATTCCTAAACACCCATTTAGTACCTATGATATGATGATCTCACGGACGAGGGACAAGTTCCCAAATGTCATTTCTTTTAAATTGATTAAGCTCTTCTTGCATGGCCATTAGCCAAAATTCATCAATCAAGGCCTCTTTAGCATTTTTAGGTTCCACTTGTGATACAAAAGCGAAGTGAGAACAAAAGTTACTTATCTTAGAATGAGTCAACAATCCCTTTGAAATATCTCCCAATATATTGTCTATAGGGTGGTCTTTAGAGGATTTCCAAGCTGGTGGAAGGTCCTTCACTTCAGATGTTCCTTCCTCTTTATCTTTTTCATGACTAGTATCTTCCTCCTTCTCAATATCAACCGTTTCAGATTGATCAATTTCTGAAACAGCTTCTTTGAGTATGTCTTCTGTAGATACACCTGCGTCATCAAAAGAGATACCTTTTCCGACAATTTTTGGGTAAGATTCATCAAAAGAAACATGGACAGATTCTTCAACAGAAAGTAAACGCCTATTATACACTCTATATGCTTTGCTTGATTGAGAGTAACCAAGAAAAATACCTTCATCAGCTTTGGCATCAAACTTCCCAAGATTTTCTTTACCGTTATTCAAAACAAAACATTTACAACCGAACACATGAAGATGAGACAAGTTTGGCTTTCTACCTTTTAAAATTTCATAAGGGGTTTTATTCAAAATAGGACGAATTAAAATCCTATTCAGAACATAACAAGCTGTGCTAATTGCATCAGCCCAAAAATATTTTGGTAATCCACCCTCATTGAGCATTGTTCTTGCCAATTCCTCTAAAACTCGATTTTTGCGTTCCACAACACCGTTTTGTTGTGGAGTTCGAGGAGCTGAAAAGTTGTGCTCAATGCCATACTTGTCACAATACTTATCAAAGAGATGGTTTTGAAATTCACCTCCATGATCGCTTCGGATTGTAACTATTTTAGAATTCATTTTATTTTGGGACAGCTTTGCAAAACTTTTAAAAGCAGAAAAAGTTTCATCTTTGCTATGAAGGAATATAGTCCAAGTGAATCTAGAGTAGTCATCTACTATTACGAAACCATAATAGTTTCCACCTAAGCTCTTTGTCCTAGATGGTCCAAAGAGGTCCATATGGAGAAGCTCAAGGGGTCTTGAAGTTGAAATTATGTTTTTAGATTTAAAAGAGACCCTTGTTTGTTTCCCTATTTGGCAAGCATCACATAAGTGGTCTTTTGAAAATTTTATTTTTGGAAGACCTACTACTAGATCC
The DNA here is from genome assembly GCA_963966055.1 of Lathyrus aphaca. Lineage (NCBI taxonomy): Eukaryota > Viridiplantae > Streptophyta > Magnoliopsida > Fabales > Fabaceae > Lathyrus > Lathyrus aphaca. Next base: position 529,978,367 of record OZ014524.1, read on the forward strand.
TTGGATACAACCTTATTAAGCAAATCAAAATTAACATGCGCTAAGCGTCTATGCCATAGCCATGAATCATCATTTAGGGCTACTAGACATTTAGTGCTTGTTAAGGATACACTCAAAAGATCAAGCATATATATGTTGTTTACTCTTACACCCTTAAACACAACATTTTGTTCGGTATGTTCAATTTTGCAACAAGTTTTTGTGAAAGAAACTTTATAACCTTTGTCGCATAGTTGACTTATACTTAACAAATTGTGTTTAAGTCCCTCTACAAGATGGACATCAGAAATAGTAGTGGTAGAGGGATTACCTACACTACCTTTACCAAGTATAGCTCCTTTGTTATTGTCTCCATAAGTAACATACCCCTTCTTCTTTGCTTTGAAGTCAATAAAAAGTGATATGTCACCCGTCATGTGCCTTGAACACCCGCTGTCCAGAAACTATCTTCTTTCCATGGATGCAAGACACTCATCCTACAATATCAAAAGAGAGAGGTAGGTACCCAATTTTTATTGGATCCAAGTGGGTAAGTGGTAACATGGTTGTCTTTAGGCTTCCATTGATAAATGCCTTTAGGAACTAGAAATCTTATAATTTTGCATTTCTCAATGGTATGGCTAGCATGACAACAATAATGACAAACACTACGATAATGATGTTGTTTACGATTGGTCCTTAAATCCTTTGGAACAAAAGAATATTTTGCATATGGAGGATTTAATGACTTTTTGAACAACCTAGTATCAATGGCATAAGTAATCTTAGGTTGCAAGGCTTTTTGCAATTTGACTTTAAGAGAAATGACCTCTTGTTGCCAAATGTGACAACTTTCACAATGCCTTATTTTACTACAACCATCAATATCAATAGCTTTTGAATTTTCTGCAATACTAGCTTTCAAGTATTCTAAATCTTTTTCAGCATGTTGTACTTTACCTTCCAAGTATGAAAAAAAAATTTATCGGAAGATAATCTTTTGAATGCTTCTATAGCTTCATTATGCAGTTTTTCAAAAGCTACTTTCAATTCAGAAAAGGACATAGAAGAGAAATTGTTATAGTAAGCTTGTTTTACCTTTTTATCATCACTTTTCTTCTTGTGGTGGGACTGATTTTTGGTGTGAGCCATAAGACACAAATTTGAGGTTTCATCGCTATCACTTGAGCATTGTGTACTTGATGAATCACTATCACTTTCCCAAGCAATGTAAGCTCGTCTTTGCTTATTATACCTTTTTGGTGGAGCTTTTCCTTTATCCTTTTTCTTTAAAGGACAATCCGTTTTATAATGTCCGGACTTGCCACAATTAAAGCAAGACCCTCTTTCTCTATTCTTCTTAATCTCTTCCTGTTTTGAATCTATAGATTGTCTTCTAAACTTTATGAGATTTTTGTCGGAATGCTTGATTCCATTCTTTCAAATGAATCTATTATATCTCCAAACAAAAAGTCCCATTTCATCGTCACCGGAGTCTTCGTCACTACTTGACTCATTGTTGCTTAGCTCTTTTTGTGAGGACTTTGAGTTAGAAGCCATAAGAGCTATAGGCCTCTTCTCACCCTCTTTGTCTTTATTCTTCTCCTTTCCCTTTTTACTTTTGTTCTCAAACTTTTCTAGACTTTCTAGTTCTTGCTGATGTTCCTCCAGCTTTCCAAACAAAGTAGTCATTGTGAGTGTCGTTAGATCATTGGCTTCCTTGATAACTGTTACTTTAGGTTGCCATTCCCTGCTAAGACATCTCAGAATTTTATTAGTAGCAATATCATTGGAAACAGGTTTTCCAAGTGCATTCAAACGATTAATGAGATGAACAAATCTCTTTTGCATGTCGGGAATAGATTCTCCTTGTTTCATGCGAAAGAGTTCGAACTCTTGATTAAGTGTGTTAATGCGGGACTGTTTTACTTCAGTTGTACCTTCATGTGCAATTTCTAAAGCATCCCACATTTCTTTAGCTATCGAGCAATGGGAAACTCGATAATACTCATCTGCACTAAGTGCTGAAATTAGCATATTTCGAGCTCTCCAATCACTTGACCACTTTTTCTCATCTTTTTCATCCCAATCATCTTCTGGTTTGGGTACTATGGCACCTGCCTCATTCATCATGGTAATTTGAAAAGGACCATTTTGAATGGCAGCCCATACGCGCCTATCAACAAAATTTATGTGAACTCGCATGCAGTCTTTCCAGTAGCCATAATTTTCACCATTGAAAACAGGAGCTCTATTATACGCCCCCTTTGGTTCAGAATCCATAATGTTACAGGCAGCCACAAAGCACCAGCGAACCGGTGCTCTGATACCACTTGTTAGACGTTGTGGCTAGTGATCTAGAGGGGGGGTGAATGGATCACCTCCTTGTTTACAAGGATTTTAAAAGATTTTTCAGAGTTTTCAAAGATTGACGGAAACAACGGTCCCAAATATACAAGCGTCTATTCTGGACCAGCCACTAGAAGACCAGACATGTGATAACGTGTTGGATTTACGATTGAGATGATAAAGGATTAAACACACAAGATGTAAAACAGTTGAATGCACCTATCACAAAAGCTATTTCCAATGAATAAAAAACAATTGAAAACGTAAATAGAGATAGAGAAGGAATACAATACGCAGAGATTTGGTAAGGAAGTTCCCCACGTTCGTCCTCGCGTGTGGGTACGTCTCCCTCTCAATTTCAAACCGAAACTGAGAACTTTTATATCAATATTGCTGAATTCGTCGATTACAAGGTTGCTATACAAACACCAGAAATATATACACCTAGATCTTCCTATTGTATCAACCTTCACTTGATCTGAGCCCAATCAAGATTCCCTGCAAGTAATACAAGCAATTCACCGGTTCCACGATCTATTTGCAAAATCCCCCGATTTCCAAATCTTACGCTGCGGCTGAATCTGTCTTGTAAACGTGACTAACAAACCCTCAAGAACACGCCCGTTCTTGAAGGAAAACCCAACTGGTTTTTCCTTGAAACCTTCTATCAATCTTCAACTCAGCTGGATCTCCGATCGTACCACTGAACGTTATCTCATAAGCCTTCAATTCACAGAACAGCACACACTTCCTTGTTGATGTTCTTGAATTAAGGTATTTGAGAAGATGATGAAGATGAATTTTGATTCTAGGTTTCAATCCTGCTCAACATTGAATTGTCCACACTCCAAAAATCCTTTTCTTGATGTGTTCTTCAATGATCTATCACTCTAAAATTCGTCTGCAATTTTCTGTGATCTATTCTGCACTAAATGAAACACTTAACATATATATGCAGATTCTGTTAGAAGTAAAACAGACAAATGAATTGATACATAGTAGTATGAATCGATACATACTGAACAGATTAATAAAAACAGAGAATTAAACAGGCAATGAATCGATGCATGCTTGTATGTGTCGATTCATAGAAGAAAATCCAGAACCATTCAAACAACATGAATCGATACATGATGAGACGAATCGATTCATTTTGCGAATTTCCAGAATCATTCAAAGAGCATGAATCGATACATGATGGAATGAATCGATTCATTTTGCGTATTTTTTAGAAGACAAAAACATTGATAAAAATGAGTTAAAGGTAGCATATGATGAAAGCATAAAAACACTTAAAATTTATAATCATTCAAAATCATTCAAAACTAGAGTTGTTCACAAAAACGAGGGGCTCCATGCTTCGACTCTTCACCAATCCAACATGACTTAAGTTTGAGATTAACCTACCAACATAAAAAACGAGTTAAGCAATACACATGAGAAAAAAGTCTTCGTCGTAACGAGAATGGTTCAAGTTTGCATCCGTTTGAAGAAGAGATTACATCATTGTTAAGTAATCACCAGCCTGAATTTGAGCTAGGAGCTAAGAAATTAGAAATTGACGATTCATATGTTTGGATCGATACAGAGATGCAGTTAAGGGAACTGGTCGATGTATTGAATAAGGTAAGGTTATTTGGTGTGGATGCAGAACAACATAGCTTGCACTCTCTTCTAGGCTTCACATGATCAGTTCAGATTTCTACTCAACAAGAAGATTATTTGATTGATACTTTTTCCCTGCATGATTCTATGGAAATTCTTTGGCCGGTTCTTTTTTGGCCAACGCTTCAATTTGTAAAGTGTTCCATGGGGCTGACAACGATGTTCTCTGGCTACAGAAGGATTTTCACATATACATTGTTAAGTTACTTGATACTTCAAAGGCATTGTGAGGTGTTATCAAAACCACAAAAATCACTCGCTTATTGACTAGAAACCTACTGAGATGTGATGACAAATAAATTATTACAGTGTGAAGACTGGAGACATCGCCCTCTTTCAATGTCCTCCTCAACGCCTCTAACTTCACAAATCTCCACCACACTTCCATTTCGTGCATCTTTCCCATCTCACAGCAAGCACACCACTTTGGCGCTGTAAATCGCCAGGAAAGCCAACACTATGCAATGATTGTGGTTCTCAGTGGAAGACAAAGGGAACACTTTCAAACTACGCCTTTACATGCTCAAGCTAAAATTGTTGACTTTGATGATCAAAAACATTCCAGAGATAGGAGCATATCGTTAAACAAGAATAAGAAAATGAAATTTCTCGAACGGAAGCCTAACTTTGATAATGTAGTACCTGCTGAGATTGCATCCGGTTGCAACCATGGATTCCAAAGGGTCGTTGATAAGGGTATGAACAATCGATCAGGTTCAGGATCAGCTTTGTTTAGTTCAGGAAGTTGTGCTTTATTCTTCATGAACAACAATTTTATTTGTCCGCATCTTTTGAAGACGGTCTTCTTTACGAAAGTGAGGCGTCATTGGTCTTAGTTGAGATGGATCATGGAAGAATATTAATTAGGCATCCCAGCTATGTAGCTCGCGTTGAAAAGTCTAAGGCTAGCTCTCTTTCATTTGATAATCAACGATACCCAATGTTTCCAGTCGCACAAACCTATCCCTCCCATCTTCCAGAGATCTTTTAGGATTTGCCATGACTCCCATCAAGGTGGGAAATCAAAGGAAGATGGTCCCAAAGCTCAGGTCTTGGAGACGGTAATGGTTTTCACATTTTGACCCCGCAAAAGTTGAAATTTCCACAATGGTTAACAAGGTAACAAGCAGTGAAAAACGAGTTTACGACAGTAAAAAAAGGGGTAACTAATCCAATCCGGATAGAACTCATTCAGTTCATTTTAAAATCAAATAAAATCAAGTCAACATTTGTGCAGTAAATAAGGACAAGCAGGGCAGAAACAGCAGCAGGTTGCAAAACCGAAACATTCACAAATTTGGCAAAAAAAAACATTTACACACAGAAAAGGGGAAATAGACATAGCAGAAAAGGAGAAATCCTTCAGTTCTTTTCTAGACACAAACCCTAATGTCCTATTATAAAAAGGGAGGAGAACGAACCTAACAGGGGGGAAGAAAGAGGGAAACGGTTTTAAAATTGGAAAATCAGCTAATTTCCTGGAAAGGAAAACGGCTATTCGAAGAAAAAACTGAACTAGAAGGCAAAGAAGAAGAGAAGTTTAAAGTAAGAAAAAAAGTTAAAGTTCAGAGCAGGTAAGAATCATCCTCCCTCTTTGCATTGATTATTTTTTGAGATTTCTATGCTTTTTCTTCGTTTTTACCGCTTGATGGATTCGCGTTCTGTTAGATGGATATTCTGATGTTTGCGTGATTTGTGTTTATGAACTTTTAGATCAGGGTTTACAATTTGGGGAAATAGGGTTCTCCTTGCTTTGATTCGTTGATTTTGTGTCGATTATGGTTTGGTTCATGCGATGCATTTGTAACCACATGAATATGATGATACTTCGACGTACACCATGGTTGATTTGAGAACTTTATTTTGTTTCTGCTGTTAGAAAAAGAGATGAAGAGAACCATTTTTTCTTTTTTCTTTGAGTTTTCCGTTCAAGATGGAAAGAGGAAGAACCGAATGAGATGAGGTTCAATGCACCTGTCATTTTTTTTCTTTCATCCAATGGTTTTAAAAGAGTAGTTGAAGGATAACATTTTCCAAGAGCGATTTTACATTACCCAATGTTTGGCAGCAATAACTTTCCAGGTGTCTTTTAAAAAGTTATGCTTGGCATTGACACCACATGCACGCTGCCATTTTTTTTTAACGTAAGAACTAAAAAGTTATGCTTGGCCTTGACACCACATGCACACATAATTAATTAATGTAAGAACTAAAATCAGGAATCTAGCATTCCTCGGGTTTTTTTGAATTGAATTACTATTGGGGCTAGCCCTCGATTTGTAATCCATTCGCTCTTTCCTTTTCAAAACTTAAATCTCTAATTAAAATCGTGAAAGAACTAAACTCAGGAATCTAGCAATCCTCGGGTTTTTGAATTGATTACTGTTGGGGCTAGCCTTTGATTTGTAATTCATTCGCCCTTTCACAATGAAAATACAACTTAAAACTTACCAATAAACGCAAATCATTTTACAATTAATCAACGAATAACTGAACTCTGGAGTCCAGCACTCCACGGTTCCTTGAATGCAATCACTCTTGAGGCTAGCCTTCGAGTTGTGGTCCATTCGCCTTTCGTTTTAAAACACTTAACAAAGGTCAAACCCTTTTCTTTAAACGAACATTGTTTAATTATTTCCATCTCGCAAACAAGCTAGTGTTTCAGCCTCCATCGCGAGTATAAGCCAATGCTTAGTAGTAGAATGCATTTCCAAACAATCATTCAATAAAAAGCACAAACTGTAGTTGCACTAACTACGAAGCTCTGACTTTCCCATTGCACAAGGGAATACGTAGGCACGGGGATTTTAATCATTCGCGAGCACAATAATAAAAAACTTTAATCTTTCCCCCGTAAAAATCATTAAAATATTTCTTTAAAAGCAAATCTTAATAAAAATAAGACAATAACATAAATCAACATTTAAGCGCAAATTAAACTAAGAGGTTCTCGTTGGGTACAACGGACGTGAGGGGTGCCTAATACCTTCCCTTTGCGTAACTGACTCCTGAACTTAGATTAGTGGTTTCGTTGACCATTTCTTATCCCATTTAGGTTGTGTCTATATCTCCTTTTTCTTTAGTTAGAATAAATAGAATTAGGTGGCGACTCTATTGTTTGTTTTAGGATCGTATTTTTCGAGGTACGACAGCTGACGACTGTGCTGGGGAGAAATTGCCTTGTGCATAAGAGAGTCGAGCCTAGCTTAGGATAGTTTGTGTTTGTTTGCTGACTTGCTTGATTGTCATCTTTATTTATTGTTGATATTTATCTATTGCTTTCTTCTTCACTATTTTTTGCTCATTATTATATTCACTTGTTGGATCTTGAGGTTACTTCACGAGAGTAACTTTATACTTGAGTTTTTGAAAAAAAGAAGAGGGAACACCTAAGTTAGAATTGGATGTTATTAGTGTTAGTCTCCAAGAACTCGCTTCTTGAGGGCCTAACATGAAAGCCCCCCCATATAGTTAGACTTTTCATAGATCCTGTCACAACGCAGCTAGCCTGCTGCATGATTTGATTTTTAAAAGGGCTGTGATTCTGGGACCCACCTTAAGAACCAGTTACCATTTTGGCTGTTATGTAGTGTTAGTCTCCAAGGGCTCGCCTCTTGAGGGCCTAACATGAGAACGCCACCCGAAGTAGATCTTATCGTTATTATTGTCGCAATACAGCTAGCTTATGGCGGGGCGTTAATACAAATAGCATCCATGACCTCGAGTTTCTTTAATTCATCACCATAGAAACTATCATGTGAGGGGACTTTGTGGGTAATGAACATAGACCCATCTTTTAGAGCTCACATATTAAGAGGTTTCTGTGTGACATGGCATGATTTTTAATGTGTCAAAAACTTGGCATGATTGAAAGCTTAAGTGGTTCTCTAAGTAAAAGCAAGAATTGGCATTTTTGGAAAAATGAACTCAATGAGTCGACTCAAATTCCACAATAAGCCGACATATTCAATGTAATTTGGTACCAAACGCAAGGGTCCCAACAGGCTGCCTGAAGCATCAATTTTGGTCGACTCATGGGTATGGATGAGCCGACTCAAAACCCTTCATGAGTCGACTCATCAAGAAGTCTTTTCTTCTCATTTTCTACGGGTCTCAACAGGCTGCCTCTCTGTTGATTTTGGTCGGCTCATCTGGTATTTTGAGCCGGCTCATTTAATGATTTGAGTCGGCTCATTACTGTGCTGACTCATTCTTTTCATTTAATTTTTCCCTCTCTTATGTCACTTTCTCTAACCAATATAAATAGCTGTTTATTTCATTTGAACATGACACAAGGAAAGTGAAAGATATACACATAGCTCTCTTTATCTTCTTCATTCTTGCATCAATCTACAATCACACACAACAATCTTTGTTTGATTATGGTGCTTGTTTCGAAGATAACGTTCAATCGTGAATTAGAGTTTCAGATTGGGTTTAGAGTGTGTGGGGTTTCCTTGGAAAAATCTGAAGGGTTTTCTCCTCCAAGATCATTGAAGATTTGGGGGTTTTGCACACATCGATCGTTCGTAGATTCAGCCGAGTGAGGTAGATTGAAGATCAAGTGGATCGTTCTCTCATGTCACGGTAGACCGAGGATTGAGAAGTTCTTTGTGGATTCACAAATGTTGGAGAAACTCAGCCGTGCTCAAAGTTTGGAGAATCGTGAATTCTTGCAAGAAGGGAGCAATTAATCGGAGGCTTTCTCGACACGCGTGGAAGACTTGATTCTACTTTGGATCAAGGGACAAGAAGAAGATTTGACAGCATATTCAACGTGGTTTGGTTTGTTGGTTCATTTATCTCTCTTCTTGTAAAACAATTGTGATTTAATAAAATTTCCCAATTCAATTTCGAATTGGGGGCAGAGTACTTCGAGCGAGGACGACGAAGGAACTACCTCATCAAATTCCTTGTGTTCTTTTCATTTCTCATATTTTACTTTTGTTCATATTGATCTTGTGTGCTTGAAAATTCCGGTGTATCAAATTAGTGCATTCAAACTGTTTGATAAATTGTTCAACTCAAAAGTGATAACTAGAGTGGGTAAAATTCTGCACTATTTGATACAACAAAATTATCCTTGGTGTGTGCACTTCAAGTGTTTGGTAAAAAGCCTAACCACACAAAATCAATTTGATTATGCTTAATTTCTTCTTCATATCATTGTTAAGAATAGTTTTATCAAGTGCTGAATTATCAAGTGAATCATTTATGCAATATTAATTCTTCTAGTCATCATTTCATTCCAATTGGGTTCTTACGCATATCCGATCTCCGGTGACATCTAATTTGAACTAGACGATTTTTCGGGAAACTTCCGCAATACTTTTTCAACTGAATTTTGAAAAGTAAATATTAAAAAGGGATATATTCAACCCCCCCCTTCTAGATCCGCGCTATCGTCTGTTGCACCCCAAAATTTGCCCTCCACAAGACAAGTCATTGTGTACTAAGAGGCTCACAAGGTTCACAAGGTTCACAAGACATCTCATGAGGTTCACAAGGTTCACAAGGTTCATAAGGTTCACAAGACATCTCATGAGGTTCACAAGGTTCACAAAGTTCACAATTAGTCAGAAGATTTGACAATTCCCTCAGACAATGCATCCTCCTAAGCAATGCATCCTAAACTAGGGTTTTGACTTTAATCAGGCTAAATGGACTTCCAAGACTTCAAGTGAGCTTCATAACATCTTATATGTGTTCAAGAATCCCCATGACAAGTTTCAAGACTTTTCTCAAAGGTTTGCTCAGTCAGATCATCAGATAGGTTAAAATCAGTTAAAGTAGTTAAAAAGTCAAACTAAGGTCAACTGTGGTCAAACCAAAGTCAAACTTCATGATTTGTTGCCAACATCAAGTATATGAAGTAAAATTCATCATTTGATCAAGGGTTGATCATGATTCATCAAGGAGATTTCAGATCATCAAGAATCAAGAGTTTCTAAATTAGGGTTTCCTCAGGAAAAGTCAACTGAACTTTGACCAGCCATAACTTTCACATGCTTCATCAAATTTTTTCCATCCAAAGCTCATTTTGAATGAAATTGAATTCTCTACAACTTTGTGTCTCACAAGCCAAACCCAAAAATGCTTCATTTGGAAGGTATGAGCTAAGACATTATAGGTCCTTTTGAAAGTCAACAAAAAGTCAACAACTTCAAAAGAGCATAACTTGAGAATGGTAAACGATATGGACATGAAACCAATGGGGTTGGTTAGAGGACTCTTTAAGCTTTCCAAAATGTCCAAGAACACCCTCATAGCATTAAAATTGAAGGATTTGTGCCCTTGAAAAGTTGGGAAATTTTAGGGAAGTTTATGAAGCAAATAAGGCCTAAAATCAAATTTTTGCTAAATGAGCCCACCAAATTGCCATCCCATCTTTTCAAAAACACCAAGCACGACCCAACCCATGCAATTTCTGTTTTTTTCTATTTTATTTAATATTTATTTGGATTTTATTCATTTAAATACATATTAAATCAAAATAAAATCAAAAAATCAATATTTAAATATGATTCTTCTTCTAGAAAATCATAAAAGCCATTTAACATGAGTTTATACTGTCCAAATTCGTGCACACTCTTTAGAGCATGAAAAGATTTGATTTTTGGCAAAATTTGGAATGAAATTTCTTCATCATCAAGGCATCCAAAAAGCCCAAAGAACAACCACTTTTCTTGACCTAATTTTGTTCACTTATAAGTATAGAACTCATCACAACCTCAAGACACGATTTGCAGCCTCTAAAAAGAACATTCAAACTTTCAAAATTTGGTAGAAAAATTCAAATTCGGTTCCATCTTTGCAGGGCATTTAAAGGCATTCTAAAGACTCATGGATGGATTCTGGATATTTAGATGGAAGTTTCATGGCCGAAAATGTAAAACACCATACTTAGGGTTTCAAGCTTCAAATTAGGGTTCTTTGATTCACATAATATAAATGATTTTTGATGACATAATTGAAGTGTACATGTCACAAGGAGTCTAATGATGTCTTTAATTTGATGTAATTGTACTGGTTATGTAGTGTTTGAAAATCGCAGGTTGAAAACGCATGAAGAATCGCAGGAAAATCCCCATCAAAATTTGCAGGTAAACCTGCGAAATTCTGAGGAAGAAGATGATGCAATTGGCGCAAACCAGAATTTCAAATATTTGAATTGTTTGATTAGGATTTTGTTTGATATGGTTATCACAAACACGCGTTTGTTCCAGTGGTGAAGCAGTCTCCATGTTTGCTATAGGGCGTGGGTTCAAATCCAGCCAGGAACGTTTTTTATTTTAATTTCTTTTGGTTTTTGCAGGATTCGAATAAAACAAAATTGTGCTGCTTGTTGTCACACGTGAGCAGGCTAGCCCAGTGGTAAATCTCTTCTATTTCCAGGTAAAGGACCTGGGTTCAAATCCTATGTCCTGTTTTTTTGATTTTTCTTGTTTTTGTGTTTATTTAATTAAATATCTAAAAATCATATTTACAAAATGTTTTCCTAATTAAATTTTATTTTCATAAATCTGAATTAATATATATATGTTCATTCTAAAAATTTTCTAAAAAAAAAATATAGTTTGAATTAAGATGTATATATGTTTGTTTAAATAATTAAAGTCATTATTAGGTATCTAATTAAAATATTCTCACTTAAAACCCTAATTATATTATAAATCTTAATTTATTTTATAAATTTAAAATATTCATTTGATAATTTGTTTATATTATTATTGTATGTAATTTTTCTTAGATAAATAATTTCATTAGTTTTAGGTCAAATAATTAATCTTAATATTTTTTATATACATAAACCCTAATTTTTTTTATATAAAACCATAATTTTCTTTATAAACCCTAATTATGTTGTAAATATTAATTTATTTGTTTGTAAATTTTAATTATATATATTTATTTTACAATTTGTTTATATTATTATATGTAGTTTTTATAAATAATGTAATTAGGATTAGATTAAGTAGTTAACCCTAATTTATTTTTCTAAACAATTAAAAACCCTAACTTTATTTTATGAATTTAATTTATTATTTTTATTATAATTAGATATTTTTATAATATGTATATAAAATTAAATTATTAGAATTATTAGTCATATTTATTAGTATATAATTATTATTATTTATTTCTTTTATTAAAATTCTCTAAAAAAATATTTATTTATTTAATTTTGAACTTTTAATTTATTTATATATTATATTGTTATACTAACCATCTTATACTTATTTTTTGTTTATTATTACTAACCCATTTAATTATTTATTTATTTGCTTATTTATTTTAATTATTTTAATTATTATAATGTAATTGTACCAATCATGTAATAGTTGTAGAATTATTTTTATTATTTATTTAAATTTCCATGGTTAGTAAAATAGGGAGTGTAAATATGTTTGTAATTAAAATTGAACTTAGATCACCAATTTGTAAGATAAATACTTGAATTTGTACACGCACACACGTAAGTCGATCTTGGATCGCCATCTCACATTCTTAAGGATACCTCTCATGTTGCCTAAAGAAAAAAGGTCAAGTAAGGTATAAAGCAAAGTCCCTTCTCTCATATCATCTAGTCCCTTAAAAGATAAAAAGATCAAGTCCCTTCATGGTTGCCTTCGTAAATGATTTTGTCTCTTTCGAATAAAGATGATAAGTCCCTTCGAATTGCTTATACACCTTACAGTTGCCTAATCATAGTTGTCCCTTCACTTGTCCCTCATACATCCAAGGTAATGAATACCTATTCCTTAATAATAGGGATAGTCTTACCATTTAAAGGATATTTAAGAACAGAAAAGATTTAACTTAGGGTAGGTTTCTCTTATGTACTTGCTCACCTTTTTCAAAATATTTCACATACACTTCACATTTTCAAATAATTTTCAAAACAAAGGCTTTACATATATCCGTACATGGATCATTATAAAGTACTTAAGAAAATTTCTAATCACAGACTACACTTTTCAAAAACATTTTAAAGTGAGCTAAGTAACTAAGAGCCCATGGATAACCATGGATGTAAAGGGTGTTAACACCTTCCCTTTACATAACCTACCCCCCGAACCCAAAAATCTTTTAAGGTCTTTCCTGTTCTTTTATACCCTTTCCTTTGGATAAAATAAAAGTCGGTGGCGACTCTTGCTATCCGCAACATTTAACTAAAGTCAGTTCTCCCACCGTGTTACATCGTCTAACAAGTGGTATCACGAGCACCGGTTCATCTAGTGCTTCACATACAACTTATTTGAAAATGGACAATGATCCAACGGGGGCGTACAATAGAGCTCCAGTTTTTACCGGAGAAAAATATAGTCACTGGAAAGATTGTATGCGCATCCATATCAACTCTATTGATAGAAAAATTTGGAAAGTTATTCAAGAAGGCCCTTTTCAAATAACCATGGCCGGACCGGATAATATCCAAATTGAAAAACTGGAAGCACATTGGGATGATAATGATGAAAAGAAATATAGCTACGATTGGAAAGCTCGAAACATACTCATAGCTTCCTTGGGAGCGGATGAATATTTTCGAGTTTCTCATCACACATCGGCTAAAGCTATGTGGGAAGCCTTACAAGGTTCCCATGAAGGAACCGATGATGTTAAGATTGCTCAAATTAATACTCTACAACAAGAGTTCGATCGATTTCACATGAGCCAAGGGGAAACCGTTGGTGAAATGGGAAAAAGATTTTCTCACTTGAAAAATCGATTAAACGCTCTTGGTAAAATTACTACTAATGATGTAGAAACTAACAAGATTTTGAGATGTCTTACTAGGGAATGGTTGCCAAAAGTTACGGCAATCAAAGAAGCCAATGATGTAAGAACTTTGGATCTAACTACACTCATTGGAAAACTACAAGAGCATGAACAAGAGCTCTTAAACTTAAATGAGCATGAAGACAAAGAAAAGAAAGAAAAGATCGAGAAAAATAAAGATCATGAGAAGAAGAAGAATTCTATTGCATTAAAAGCTTCTTCCTCAAAATCCTCCACCAATAAAGATAGTGGGAGTGATTCAAGTGATGATGAAGACGAATCAAACAAAGATATGGGTTTATTCGTAATAGGATACAATCGGTATCTCAAAAAGAATGAGATTTCCCATTCGGACAAGTGTCTCATCAACTATCGAAGAAAATCTAATCCTTCCAAGCAAGAGTTTGTTAAAAGTACTAAAGGCAAGGGATCTAGTTACAACTGTGGAAAATCGGGACACTACAAACCGGATTGCCCTATGCTAAAGAAAGACAAGGCAAAAGACAAATATCAAAGAAAAGGTAACAAGGCTAGAAGAGCATATATTGCTTGGAAAAGCAATAGTGATTCGTCTAGCAAAGATACCTCAAGCGATGAGGAAGAGAGAGTAAATCTTTTCCTCATGGCTCATAAGAAAGGCAAGAAAGAGGTAAGACATGCTAAATATGATTATGCTGAAAAATTGTCTTATAATGATTTGCTTAGTACTTTTAATATTCTCCATCAAGAAGCTAAAGAAGCTTTCAAGCGCATTGCATCCGACAAAAGAATTTTTGCATATTTAGAGAAAAAGGTTTCGGATAATGAAAATGCTATGAAAGCTCTTAAAGCCATCGATGGTATAATCTATAGTAGAAGACAAGCGAGAATGGCACAACTTTCATAGTTGTGAAACATGTTGGATTTGGAAAAAAGAGGTTAAAACACTTCAAGCCAAACTAGACAAGTTGTCACAACCAAAAATGACATTCACTATTGATCGTTCAAACTTTAGAGAATCAATGAACAATCCATATCAAAAATATAATTATGTTGTGAAGGATCAAAATAGTCAATGCAAGTCTAAACCATTCTTGAAATGTCCCTATTGTTGCAAGGAAGGTCATACAATTGCCAAATGTCGTTTTAGGAGATACTTGGTCCCTAAAGGCATTTGTCAATGGTTGCCTAAAAGCAACAAAATTTTCACTCACACTCTAGGACCCAATGAAAATTGGGTACCTTTCTCTCTTGTCTAATCATGTATGTGGAGTGTCTTGAGACTATGGAGAAACGATGGTTTCTTGATAGTGGATGCTCAAGACATATGACAGGTGATATTTCCCTATTCTATGAATTTGTGGCTAAGAAGAATGGCTTTGTTACCTATGGTGATAGCAACAAGGGAGCTATACTCGGCAAAGGTAGTGTAGGTAATCCCTCTTCTACATCTATCTCTAATGTCCTTTTAGTTGAGGGTCTTAAACATAACCTTGTTAGCATTAGTCAATTATGTGATAAGGGATATAATGTCTCATTCTCTAAAGAAGGTTGCATAATTGAACATAATAAAATCAAAGAGGATGTGTTTAAAGGCTTGAGGGTTAACAATGTTTATATGCTTGATTTGAATTCGATGACCTTGAGTGATCCTAAATGTCTTATTTCCAAAAATGAAGAGTCTTGGCTTTGGCATGGACGTTTAGCTCATATCAACTTTGACTTGCTAAATAAGGTTGTGTCCAAAAACTTAGTAGTCGGTTTGCCTAACATAAAGTTCACTAGAGATCATCTTTGTGATGCTTGCCAAATGGGAAAGCAAACCAAGATATCTTTTAAATCAAAAAATTTAGTCTCTACTTCTAGACCTCTTGAACTTCTACACATGGATCTTTTTGGTCCTTCTAGAATCAAAAGTATAGGAGGGAACTATTATGGTTTTGTTATTGTTGACGACTACTCTTGATTTTGTTGGACAATCTTCTTAGCTAGTAAAAGTGATACCTTTTCGGCTTTTGAAACTTTTGCCAAATTATCTCAAAATAAACTTGGCACAACATTGTAACTATTAGAAGTGACCATGGAGGTGAGTTTGAAAATCATCTCTTTGAAATTTTTTGTGAAAACCATGGCATTGATCATAACATCTCTGCTTCTAGAACGCCACAACAAAATGGTGTTGTGGAACGTAAAAATCGTGTGTTGGAGGAATTGGGAAGAACTATGATTAATGATAGCGGTCTTCCTAAATATTTTTGGGCCGATGCTATTAGCACCGCTTGCTATGTTTTGAATAAGATCACTATTCGACCTATTCTAAACAAAACGCACTATGAACTATTAAAAGGAAGAAAGCCTAATGTGTCACATCTTTATGCTTTTGGTTGCAAATGCTTTGTGCTAAATAATGGAAAAGAAAATCTTGGTAAATTTGATTCAAAGGCGGATGAGGGCATCTTCCTTGGATACTTTAATTCAAGAAAAGCATATATAATATACAATAAAAGGTTGCTTATATTTGAAGAATCTGTACATGTATCCTTTGATGAAACTTTTCTGAATGTTGTCGGAAAAGGTAGTGTTGTTATTGGTGCAGGTGCCTCCTCTAGTGAGATTGTTAAAGACTTTGATATTTCTCGTGTGGAACCCTTTCCGGATTTTGTTAATAAGGAGCCGGTTGATGTGTCTAGTCTTAAAGATGAAGGTCAAGCATCCTTTCAAAATGATCTACCATTAGAATAGAAGACATCAAAAGATCATCCTATCGATAACACCATTGGAGATATCTCAAAGGTTCTATGCAAGGTGAATTTGAGATGAGTATGATGGGGGAGCTAAATTTCTTCCTCGGACTTCAAATTAGACAACTTGAAGATGGAACCTTCATAAGTCAGACTAAATATTGTAATGAGTTGCTCAAAATTTTTGATATGACAAACTCCAAGTCTATTGATACACCAATGCCTACTGCAACAAGTCTTGATCGTGATGAAAAGGGTAAGGACGTGGATATAAAAAGGTATCGAGGTATGATCGAATCTTTTCTTTATCTTACCGCATCGCGTCCAGATATTATGTTTAGTGTATGTATGTGTGCTAGGTTTCAATCTTGCCCTAAGGAATCACATTTAAAATTAGTTAAACGCATACTTAGGTATCTTTGTGGTACGTCTAAGTTTGGTTTATGGTATCCTAAGGGTAGTGATTGCTCTTTGGTTGGTTTTTCCGACTCCGACTTTGCCGGTTGCAAAGTGGATAGGAAAAGCACAAGTGTAACTTGTCATTTCTTTTCAAACTCTCTTGTTAGTTGGCATAGCAAAAAGCAAGTTTCTGTTGCTTTATCAACTGCAGAGGCGGAGTATATTGCAGCCGGAAATTGTTGTGCCCAAATCCTATGGCTAAAACAACAATTGCTCGACTTCAATATCTCTCTCAAACAAATTCCAATTTTGTGTGACAACACTAGTGCAATTAATCTTACTAAAACTCCTATTCTTCATTGACGCACTAAACATATTGAAATAAGGCATCATTTCCTTAGAGATCATGTAGAGAAAGGTGATGTGGTGTTTGAGCACGTTGATAGTTCAAATCAACTAGCCGATATTTTTACAAAACCACTAGCTACCGATCCTTTCTTCTTTATCCGTAGGGAACTTGGTGTTCTTGACATCTCGAATAGATCTTAATAAGAATTGCTTTGTTTGTATATTATTATATGGTTCAACTCCTCTTGTCTCTAACATTTTGTTGTATAGTGTTATCGTAGATCTATTTCTCATATACTCGAGGTAATATCCTTCTATACTTTGTTATCTCTATTCATTCATGATATATATATAGTAAAATTTTGTTGCATTGCTTATGTTTGTATATTTATCTATTTCTTCTATTCTCTTGGATTATGATTGATTGTTTGTCAAATAATTAGCATAAATGATGATATTTTCATGATTTGAGGTGTTTTAAGTGGCTTTTGGTGGAAAAAAATTTAAATTGTTGGGTTCCAACAGGCCGACTCATGAGTCGGCTCATGGAACCTTATGAGTCGACCTCTCTGCTTCATTGAGCCGACTCATTTCAAATTCAAATTGAGTCGACTCATTTTACAATTTGAGTCGGCTCATTGTCGCGTCAACTGATATTTAGCAGTCTTGAAAAGACGTGTCGCCTGCCATTCCCTCTCCCTAGGTCGGCACATCAATGCCTTCCATCCACTTTTGACTTTCATTTATGGTTTCTTTATGGATTTCTTCATTAAAACTCATTAACATTTCATTTTATCATTATCAACATCTCATATTTTCATATTCTCTCAAGATTATCTCTTCAACCACAAACCCTAAAATCCTCTCTCAAAGCTTCAAATTTCTCAACAATGGCTTCAAGACCTACAGGTAAAAGGTCACGTGGCTCTACTTCTCAATCATCACTCCCTGTCAATGCTCTGTCTCTTCTTCCATCTGACTTGATTGAGGATTATAACAAGAGATTCAAGAACAGGAAGGTTGTTCCTCAATATGTATACTCAAGAATAACAGCTACTCAAATGCACATTCCTCACATTCTTGAACTGATAGATTTTCAAGGTATCAATCCATTTCTATCCTGTCATGTCGACTAAATGAGGATTTGGTCAAAATGTTCTATGTTGGTCTGGTTGGTACTTTTAAGGGTTTCGAATTCAACTTTCGTATGGGCTCTAGAATGTTTGCGGTTAATTCTTGAGTGTGGAAATATTTGTTTCGCATTGATCCTGAGGAAGCTAGTATCTTGATGACCGATACATCTCAAGTGGATAATTACTCATTTCGTTCTGAACTAAACGGTATGCTTAAAGAACCTTTTGTTGAATTCATTGCTAATTCAGAATTATTTCTTAATACAACTACTACTGGAAAAGTTAAGCCGTTGGATCGTATCCTTCATTGGATTGTTGCCCACAACTTACGTCCAAAGAAAGGTGGCTTCTCTCGTATTGATATGAGTGAAGTTCATTTGGTATATATTCTTCGGAACAAGGTCAAAGTCAACTGGCCCCATTATTTTGCGAGTCGCATTTTCACCTTAAAGGAAAAGAAAGGAGTTGCTCTTGCATATCCTTCCATCATTCAGAAGATCATCGACAAAGTGGATATTGTTTGTTTTGATTTACCTTTGGTGTCCGTGCTTGACACAAATTGGTTTCAACAAAAGACCCTAAGTCTTATGGGTCACATATGGGACTCTCGAGAAAGACGGTATCGGTATGTGGTAAGAAGTGATCAAAATCAACCGTTAGAAGACAATTCTGATGGGGATGATCTTGAGGACCAAAATGAACCAAATGTGGTTCCAAATGAAGACTTGCCCGCTGACAACAAAGAGTGACATGGCATCCCATCAAATGATTCCTATGAAAATAAAGGATGGGGTGAATGGCAACACACCGGGTGGACAAACACTACTACTTGCTTTGCTCCTCCATCTCCTCCTTCGTCTCAACCGCAATAAGATGATCCTTCCAGAATCATGGCTATGCTCCAAAATATGAAACTTCAATAGCAAGCCTACTACACAACTCAGACTGAGAGATACGCGACGATAGAACGGCGTTTAAATGGGCAAGATACCGCTTTTGCCGATTATGTGTCCATTCAAGACACTCGGTACACCGTGCTTTAGGATCATTTGGTTGCTCGGGACACTGCCTTCAACTCTCTCAACAACAGTTTTCTTCAGTTTACCGAAACCGACATGGATGACTCACAGCCCATCACTAATCGTCGCTGTTACCCATCCACTCGGGATCGTAATCCCCAAGCTTGAGAGAATCATTGCATAATATGTGTTTGATTATGAATGTTGTTTATGTATTTTTTTTGTATGAACTCATATTTCCTTTGATTAAATTGTTCTGTTTATTGTCATTGTCTTTTCTCGCTTTTCCAAATTGTGTGTTTGTGAATGCGTGTTTCTATTGCAATTGGTTTCTCATTTGAATTGTTTCGCATGCTATTTTCATTGGTGGATTAACTCATATGTTTCGTCTTCTTTTTGATGTTGTCAAAGGGGGAGATGATATTGATATTGATAGTATATAAGATCAGGTCATATAATCAGGGGGAGCTCAACAACAACATATGGCGATTGATTCATCAAGTTTTTTCCATCATCAAAAAGGGGGAGTTTGTGTGACATGGCATGATTTTTAATGTGTCAAAAACTTGGCATGATTGAAAGCTTAAGTGGTTCTCTAAGAAAAAGCAAGAATTGACATTTTTGGAAAAATGAACTGAATGAGCCGACTCAAATTCCACAATGAGCCGACTCATTTAGTGTAATTTGGTGCCAAACGCACGGGTCCTAACAGGCTGCCTGAAGCATCAATTTTGGTCGACTCATGGGTATGGATGAGCCGACTCAAAACCCTTCATGAGTCGACTCATCAAGAAGTCTTTTCTTCTCATTTTCTACGGTGTCGCTCCCGAAGATTTGCATCCAGGTACAAGCGCGAACGGTCGGCGAAGGGAACAGTGAGAACACACAGCCGTGAACTCACTGGAGAATGAATAGAGTCGCCAGCTAGGCATTTTTATCCCGGAGGAAAGGTAATGCTGCATAGACCTCGAAAGAGATGGATAAGACGGTTGCGAACCAGAGAGACTGAGAAAGGGGGTTGGTTACAACCTGGGAAGGTATTAGCATCCAGATTGTCCGCCGTACTCGACGGGATCCACGCTTAAAAGATTTGTGTTTTAAAGGGGTAGTGTCAGTGCAATTTGTGTGTAAAAGAGCTGGAAAGGAATGTACAGGTGTCAGTGTAAAAGAAGTGAAGTGTATAAGTGAAGTGTCAGTGTGAGAATAAGAGTGAAATGCTCATGATAATGAGGCTAAGAGAATGAAGCTGGAAGGAGGGGGGATGTACAGAGACTTTTGTTCGATAACCGTTAAGTTATGCCTACGTATCCTCTCGTGCAATGAGGAAGTCAGAACACCGTAGTTCAACCCAAAGAGACTGAAAGGTGAATTGACTTGTGAACTGCTTGCTTGCCTATGCTCAAGTGTATGACCTGTCTGGCTCAGGTGCAAACTGTCTTGCATTAGACGGAAGAAGCGAGTTCTCGTTTGCGAGTGAATGAGATGAGAAAAGAATCCCGGAGGAGACGATTATTGTTTGTTTTTGGAGTTTTCAGTCTTTTATTGCTTTTGGAGTTTGTCATAGGATAATGAGCTTAAGTCTAAACCAATGGGTTAGTAAACTCATCACATCTTCCCTCTGATTAGGGGTAATGAGAATACCTTAAGTGTGAAGTCAGATTCTCACACTTAATCACCTTTGGTGTAGGATTAAGATCATTAACCTACTTGTGATTATTTAGATGTTTTTGGTGTTTTTGTTTAGTGTTGAGTAATGAGGTTAAGCCATAATCAAGGATTAAACAGACTCATTACACCATCCTAAAAGAAGGATAATAGATGAGGATGTTTAAGCTGAGGAAAGCTCCTCAACTTAATCCATGATTAGGGATTAAACCCATGACAAAACAAGCCTTTATTAAGTGGATTTTTAGATTAATGGTATGATGATGAAGTGAATTTTATGATTTGTAAGACAACTTGAGGGGGACTTGTCCATTAACACTAGGGTTAGTCCTTCTTAACCACTTAAGGAAGAATTAGAACCCTAATACAAGGCCCAAGTTACAAGTGTAATGTCTTGATATTTATTAAGTGAATTGATTAAGAGATTTAAACACCTTAAGGGTTTAATACTTAGGATTAAAGTTATACACTCCATCCTAAGAGAAGGATGCAGGCATAAGCTCAATCACAAAGTCTTAAAGCCTTTAGGGTTTAGTCCCTGATTATGGGATGAGAAGAGAAGACTCAAAGAGAGACACAAAGGTAAAACTATGGGGGGAACTAATCAAAACCCTAATTCATTGTCATGCTTGGTTGGTCCTAAGGTTTGTGAGGTTTGCAAGAACAATCTTCAGAAGAACCACCAGGAAGCAGATGAACAGGATCAAGAGAAGCAAAGTGACTTGCTTCATTCAAGAAGTCAAGTCACTTGAAGAAAGAAAGTGGGAGGAAGAAGAATGAGCAAGCTCAAACTCAAACACATGTAAAAATGCAGCAATGGATGCAAGAGAGATGAAAAGAAGAGGTATGAGAAGTGAAGGCAAATCCACTTCTCAAGTTTACTTACCACCTGCAATGTTAGAAAGAAAATGCAATGCAATGCAAGATGAGATGAAATGATATGATGCTAAGAAAAACCAGAAGCATGTTGATGATGATTATGATGTTATGAGGTGCTGCAAACATGAGGCAAGACAATGGGGATGTTCATACAATATTATGAATGCAAATGATGCAAGTTAAGGAGCATGAACAAACATGAAATGTTATGAAGCATACAAGACAAATGACATGGCAAATATGAGATGCAATGATCAAAGATGCTTCCTACATGTCTTAATATGTCAAATGAATCATAAGCATGCACAAAATGCAAAGACAAGTCATGTTATGCAAGAGAATGTAAGAATGATGCAAAAGAAAGCCCAAATTAGGGTTCATGAATCAAACATCAAACACAAACCAAAAACAGAAGCAAACCTCATGATAAAAAATGGAAAATGGTATCCAAAGAAACCCTAGGCCTATGATGAACCACTGCCCAAAGGGGAGCTCTCAACTCTCAACCAAACTCAAGATATGAATTTTCTAAGTTATTAGGGTTTTTTAGGGTTCTTAACAAAAGAAATGCCAAACAATTAGAAAATGCAAGATCAAATCATGGCCTTTTTATCCTTGAAAATACATGCTAAACACAAAACAATGCAAGAAGAATCAATGTCTCAACCTTCTCCAATAGGCAGAAATGATTTTTTGAACTTATGATCAAAATAATGCACAAAATATGATTTAATTCAATGAAAAATTCTCAAAATGCATCAAGATCAAAAAAGAAATTTGGTTTGGAGGTTGGACAATGTTTCTAAATGTCTTAGAACATTTCATGAATTTTTTTGTAATTTTTAAATACCTAAAAGTATTTTTAATTAATTAATTCTCATTAATCAATTAAAAATAATCTTTTAAATATTTAAAAATACTTTTTTAATGATAAAAAATAAAATAAAAATATTTTTGGGTCTTAAAAATTAATAAAACCTTAAAGAAAAAGTTTCATAATTTTTAAGATACTTTTGCTATTTTAAATTAAATATGCAAAACAAATGAAAAAGAAATGAATTAAAATTAAAGAAAATGAAAAGTAAACGCAAGGGATGGCCAGGATTGAATCTGGGAAAGAATGCATTGACTTGGCGCGTGATCTGATGGTCATAATTCAAACTAACTTAAACCTGATTAATTAAATAATAATCCAAAATTAAAACTTAATGACATGATCTGAACCACTCATATGCGCGCGGGAAGCCAGATCCAAGGGCCCAAATTCAAACTTTGCCCTAACCCTAAATTAATGACTAATCACTTTCAGGTCACCGGAGACGAGCTCCGGTCGTCTTCTCCGGTGACCTTCTCCCCTGAAAACTTCCAAATCCTTCCCTAGGTTACTAAAATGAAATCTAAAGCCATGGGAATGATCCTCACATCCTCACGAACCAAACCCCTCTCTCAAAACACATTTATGTTTCCCAAATAAGCTGAATCGAAGAGGATAAGTTCTAGGTCACGCAAGCTTCAGAAACCAATTAAATGCTCAAATCACAACCATTTCAAAAACTAAAAGCATCAGGATGATCAGTGAATCATGAGGAACAAGTTTGTAACAAGAAAAACACTTTCTGGAAAAATAAATTTCAGGCTACCTGAGATTCGAAGCTTTCAGTTTGAGAACTTTCTGGCCACCTCTCCTTGTGCAATCTACTTCCTAGGACCTCTGGATGATGTTTGAATGCTCAAATGGAGTTTAAGTTGGCTGGATAGTGAGATTCGACAGCTTCTGCTCAAGCTTGCTCAGAAATGGCAATGATGTTTCTGGAGGTTTCAGGTCATGGTGATGGGTTGTTTGAGATCCTGAGGGTGAATGGAGAAGGTCTGTGGTGTTTGTTTGTGTGTTTGTGAGCTAAGGTGAGAGTTTCGAATGAAACTGCAGCTTGAGGTGAATGATGGCAATGGAGTTTTCTGGCTGTTTCAGGCTTATGCTTTGGGTGGTTTCTGCTCAATGATACATGGTGAGTTGAATGGAGAAAAAGGTTTGAGTGTTTGCAAGATGTGGAGAGGAATCCGAAGCAAGTTGCAAATGGGAGAGTTTTTGTGAATGTGTGTGTATCCAATGTTTCAGCCTTGCCTTGTGTTATGTTTAGCTTGCAAACTGTCCACATAATTCTCTCTCATTGGTCAGTTGACAAGACATGCCCTTTATTGATTGGTAAGGCAACTTTTGCAAAAAGTCCACTTCTTGTAAGAGAGGGCATGGGCTAAACTCTAGCTAAGTACAATGGGCATGGGGCTGCGCAGCATGATGTGTGTATGAAGCTAGTTTGGTTCAGCAGCCAATGCATCAAGTTGGTGAGATGTGATCATGAGTTTTGCAACTTGTGGCTTTATGGTTCACATGTGAAGAAAACCTTGTTACACAAACCAAACCATAGGCAAACTTGATCCAATTCTGATTTTTAGGACTTAGAGAATGTTTATGTGTTGGTTTGAAATGAATTAGAGGCTGCATTTGGCTTTGGTTCAAGACTTTGCAAAATTTCCAAATGAGGCATGCCTTGAAAATTAATGATTTTTGTCAACTTTGCATTGCCATAACTTTTGATCCAAGAAGAGTTTGATCATGTTCTTGTACTTTTTGAAAAGGGAAAGATGAGATCTACAACTTTCATGACCAAAGTTTTTCCATTTGAAGCCTTTTTGGACCAAGAATCAAAGCTTGAAAATTGACCTAAAATGATGCATTCTTGAAAAGTCAACTATGCCCAAAAAGTCAACCTTTGCAAAAACCCTAAATTCTTGATTTCTATGAACTTCAACCTTCTTCCATGATCAAATAAAGATCATATACACTCAAAATGATGAAGATCACCCATTGGTTGGGTCATTGGGGGCCTCAGATGCCCTGATTTTGCACTGACTTGTCTGAAAAGTCAACTCTTGATCAGATGACTTCCCCATGGAATTTCTTCATGAAAATTGATATGTATACTCCCTATACCATATAGAGGCCAATGGAAACAAGAATGACCAAAAAAAAATTGGGATTATGGCCTCTGAAACCAAAACCCTAATTTTCAGTCAACTGTGCAGTTCAACCTGGCTCTGCATCCACTCAAACCCTAGCTCTTGTGATTCCTCTGCATTTCTGACTTTGAGGAGATGAAATATGATATAAGAACACACATGGACCACTTTGAATTGATTGGTGGCCTTTGGAGTGGCTCAAGATGCCCTGAGGTTGCTCAGATCACAAACCCTAGGTGCAGATGCCCTAGAATCTATGCAGTGAATCAAAAATGAGATGTGAGATGATATGATTGTGTTTATGCATATGAGAATGATCACAAGCCATGGTGTGAATGGGTGAGGGCAAATTTGGGGTGTTTACAACTGCCCCTATTCAAACATGAGTTAGCTGTGCAGGGTGTAAGCGACGGCTTAACAGGCAAACAAGATAACTTGTGGTTGAATACCAAAGACAGTCCAAAATTTGCACTCACAGAATGAAAAAGAAAAGGGATATAGATTGTAAAGGCAAAATAAAGTATATTGTAAAGTATGGGCGACGGAGGACGACCGTCGAGCAGAGGACGACTGCTGGGTAAGGAGCAATGACGGGGACGGCCGACATGCTGGGGAGAGTGTATGAAAATAAAGCGATGACGGGGACGGCCGACATGCTGGGGATAAAAGGTAAAGCTAAGACGGGGACGGCCGACTAGCTGGGGAAAATAAAATCATGATGGGGACGGCCATCACGATAAAACTGTAAAATTTCTGAGGATTAATGAAACATGACGGGGACGGCCATCAAGTTCATAAAGGTAAAGTAACCAACGATGGGGACGGCCATCGGGCTAAAAAGAAACGGACCACGACGGGGACGGCCATCGGGTTAAAAGGAAAAGGGACCACGACGGGGACGACCATCGGGTTAAAGAATAAATGAAATAAACAGATGATGGGGTACGGCCATCAAAGGTGAAGGACGATCACCTAGCAGGGGACGGCTGCTCTGTTGGGTATAAAAGAAATATGATGGGGACGGCCATCAAAGGTGGAGGACGACCACCTGGCAGGGTACGGCTGCCGAAAATATCAACGATGGGGACGACCATCGGATAGAAAAGGTCAACGATGGGGACGGCCATCGGACGAGCAAGATGGAGGACGACCATCAAGAAGTGGAGGACGACCACTCAGCAGGGGACGGCTGCTCTCAGGGTTTATCATGACACAGGACGAATGCCAGATAACCAAAATCAACAATGGGGACGGCCATTGGATAAAGTGATGAAGGACGATCATCAAAAGGTGGAGGACGACCACCTAGCAGGGGACGGCTGCTAAAATCAACGATGGGGACGGCCATCGGATGAGCATGATGGAGGACGACCATCAAGAAGTGGAGGACGACCACTCAGCAGGGTACGACTGCTCTCAAAGGTATCATAACACAGGACGAGTGTTAGATAAAAGAAACTTTGTTGGTGATTTACTGGGGATATAGTAAACACGGACGAGCGTTCACATCCAAGAAACAAAAGGTATAAGTGTTTGGTATTGTGTATAGATTAAAGATGCGGACGAGCATCCTTAAGACTTATGATACGGACGAGTATCATGTAGAAACAAACTGACACATGTTCAGAGATGATGATACGGATGAGTATCAACTGGTTAACAAAGAACACGGACGAGTGTTGCATCTGAAAGGATTCTTCTGGGGAATAATAGACACGGACGAGTATCTATATTCAAGAAGACACAAGTGTTTGACACGGTGTATGGATTAAAGATGCGGTCGAGCATCCTTATGACTATGATACGGACGAGTATCATGTAGAAACAAACACTAGATGCCATGTTCTGAGATGATGGTACGGACGAGTACCAACTGGTTAACAAAGAACAAGGACTACTGTCGAATCTTGTGGGGATATGAGTGATGATGCATACAGGATACGGACGAGTATCTGTATAAGTGTACCAATGAGTAGTGAGTATTGTATTGAGTGTTTTAACTGCTGGGGAGAGTGACACGGACGAGTGTCAAGAGAGAAAAGTATAATATGAACAAGTATCTGCTATACAAAGTCTAGGCGACTGCGCTGGGGATATGACACGGACGGGTGTCAAAAGGGTGTATATATATAAGTACATGTGAGTGCAAAGAGGACCTCTTTGGCTTTCTGCTGGGATATGATACGGACGGGTGTCAGGACGTATCTGTAATGAGGGTGATTTGCTTGTAAAGAGTGTTCAGGCGACTTTACTGGGGAATGATGACACGGGCGGGTGCCAAAAGGTATATATACTGGTGTTTGTGATTTGGAAGGGCAGCTGCTTTTGCTGGGACTCTGGTGGGGATTTCGGTATAATGATGATGAACGGTTTGTTATTCACAAGTGTTACTTCAGAACATGGCTTATGATTATGCTATGCATTTGATTTTTGCCGTAATGCTCCGTATTAGACGGAATGCTACGCTCTGGGGGGTGAATATGATGCGGATGCCATGATTATGCAAAGGGGCACAGATCCGGGATTCGGATCCCATTGCTGCGAAGATCTCTGGTCGATCTGCTTGAAATGGACATCCCAGCTGGGTATGAGATCACTGGTAGATCTAATGATGCATCTGCTTGGGGATATATGTCACCGATTGACATATCCTTATAATATGGGACCCAGCTGGGGTTTGTAGAAGCTTTCCGTACTCTGTTGTGACTTCTTCGTGCGTTGCTCTTCTGAATAGAGGCTGGGGATTCTGTGGGGAGATGATTCCCTTGACTTCTGTATTCTGTTGAGGAAGAACGGCAACTCGGCTGGGGAATTGTGAGAGGCAACTCAGCTGGGGAGAGCAACAAAAGGCAACTCAGCTGGGGATAGAGCATTCCCGATGCTGAGATTGAGTGCATGTCGATTTGGCAACTTTGCTGGGGAAGTGGGCACCTCCCAGTGCCATGTGAGTTGATAATGATTCGCCAGTTTGCTGAGACGTAACTTGCATGCCCCAGGTTGCGTTCTGGATACCTGCAATCCTGCAAAGGTAAGGAAACGTACAAAAGGTCCCGAGGTATCCCTTACCGGATTCCGTCATAGGAGTTAAGTACTTTCGAGAATAATCAGATTCCCTGTAAGCATGTGTTTTTATTTTTAGAGAAAGGCATCTGTACTTATGCAATTGTATTTTTAGAGATATCAGACGACTCTTTGCAAAACATAAATGTAAAAACGAGACATGACTGAGAATCTGATTTTATTAATTCATGTGCCCTGAATTGGCAAGATACAGTCAAAGAAACATATCTCCTGAAATGAGGAGATTGTTACAAATTGAGAAATAAAGTGCTGGCGGTGTTGACGACGCTTTCAAGGAGCTTCCTCTTCTGCTATGACTCGTATGACAATGACGTTCTTCTCGTCTTGCTTTCTGGAGAGAGTTGATTCTGATTGAAGCTTGATCCTTTGGAAGCTTACCAAGTTGTAGGTGATACAGACGAATTCAGAGTGCAGTTGTTCGCTTATTCCCTTATTTTGCATGGATCGCCCTTTCGGGTTTTCAATCCATCGGGATACCCATTTTTGCCTGAGCTGTCCAATGCGGCTTTTCAACTCAGCGGGTGTACATTTTTTGTTTATTTTCCCTTATTTTTGCCCGAGTCTTTTATTCTGTTTTTGACTCGCCGGGATGCCCTATTTTTGCCTGGACTTACATTCTGTTTTTATGTCCAGCGGGTCATTTTATGCGAAGTATTTTTTAACTGCATCTGAATTCACAGGGGACGGGAAATCTTCTCCATCCATGGTGCTGAGCATCAGTGCTCCACCAGAGAAAACTTTCTTCACCACGAATGGTCCTTCATAATTCGGAGTCCATTTGCCCCTGTGGTCTGTATGAGGAGGGAGGATTCTTTTCAACACAAGATCCCCTACTTGGTACTCTCGATGCCTGACTTTCTGATCGAAGGCCTTCTTCATTCTCTTCTGATATAACTGCCCATGACAGATTGCAGCCAATCTTTTCTCTTCGATCAGACTCAGCTGTTCGAATCGGGACCGAACCCATTCTGCTTCACTCAGTTTAACATCCATCAATACCCGCAGAGAGGGTAGTTCAACTTCAACCGGTAGGACTGCTTCCATACCATACACAAGCTGATACGGTGTTGCCCCAGTGGACGTTCTGATTGACGTGCGGTACCCATGCAAGGCAAACGGTAGCATTTCATGCCAGTCTTTGTAGGTGACTACCATCTTCTGTACAATCTTCTTAATATTCTTATTTGCCGCCTCCACAGCGCCGTTCATCTTTGGCCTGTAAGGAGAAGAATTGTGATGTTGGATCTTGAAGTCCCGGCACAGTTCTGCCATCATCTTGTTGTTTAAATTGGAACCATTATCAGTAATGATTCGCTCGGGCACTCCATACCGACAGATGATATCTCTCTTCAGAAATCGGGCTACCACTTGTCTTGTAACATTGGCATATGAGGCTGCTTCAACCCACTTAGTGAAATAGTCAATGGCGACTAGGATGAATCTGTGGCCATTTGAAGCAGTCGGCTCAATCTTGCCAATCATATCAATACCCCACATAGCAAAGGGCCATGGTGAAGACATAATGTTCAAAGGATTGGGAGGCACATGCACCTTATCCGCATAGATCTGGCATTTATGGCATTTTCTGACGTAGGCACAACAGTCTGCATCCATTGTGATCCAGTAATAGCCTGATCTTAACAACTTCTTAGCCATGGCATGCCCTCCTGCATGGGTACCAAAAGATCCTTCGTGCACTTCATGCATCAACAAATCTGCTTCCGTCTTGTCAACACATCTGAGGAGTATCATGTCAAAATTCCTCTTGTATAAAGACCCATCAGTGTTCAGAAAGAAACTACCAGCAAGCCTTCTTAACGTCTTCTTATCATTGGAGGATGCCCCAGGCGGGTATGTTTGATCCTCCAAGAAGCTTTTAATGTCATGGTACCAAGGCTTATCATCTTTTACAACATCCGCTGCGAACACATATGCTGGTCTATCGAGTCTGGACACTGAGATCTGAGGTACAAAGTTGGCCGTTTGAACTTTGATCATGGATGAAATGGTAGCCAAGGCATCTGCAAACTGATTCTCGTCCCGAGGGATATACTCAAGCTTGACTGTTGTGAAGAAAGTCAATAATCTCCTTGTATAATCCCTGTAAGGTATCAGATGATCCTGGTGTGTGTACCATTTCCCGTTGGTTTGATTGACTACCAAAGCTGAATCTCCGAATACAGTCAATGTCTTGATCCTGAGGTCAATGGCTTCCTCAAGACCCATAATGCAAGCTTCGTACTCAGCTTCGTTGTTAGTGCAGTTGAAAGTGAGTTTTGCCGAGAAAGGCATGTGAACTCCTTTAGGTGTAATGAGTACTGCACCAACACCACGGCCATTCATGTTAATAGCCCCATCAAACATCATGGTCCATTCTCCCTCCGGGTCAGGCCCTTCAGTGTGAATAGGCTCCTCGTGATCTCTTGCTTTAATGAACATGATGTCTTCATCAGGGAAGTCAAATCTCATAGGCTGGTAATCATCAATGGGTTGCTCAGCAAGATATTCGGACAATACACTGCCCTTGATGGCTTTCTGAGAAGTGTACTGGATGTCGTATTCGGTGAGAATCATTTGCCATCTTGCAACCCGTCCGGTAAGGGCTGGCTTCTCGAAAATGTACTTGACCGGGTCCATTTTTGAGATTAACAAGGTAGTGTGGGTCAACATATACTGCCTTAGTCGGCGAGCAGCCCACGCTAAAGCACAGCAAGTTTTCTCGAGCAGTGAATAACGCTGTTCACAGTCGGTAAACTTTTTGCTTAGGTAGTATATTGCATACTCTTTTCGACCAGACTCGTCATGCTGGCCCAACACACACCCCATCGACTCTTCTAATACTGTCAAGTACATAATCAGAGGTCTTCCTTCAACTGGAGGCATGAGGATTGGAGGTTCTTGCAGATACTCCTTGATTTTGTCAAAAGCCTTTTGGCAATCTTCGTTCCACCTGACCGTTTGTTCCTTTCTTAGCAGCTTGAACAAGGGTTCGCAAGTTGCTGTAAGGTGAGATATGAACCGTGAGATGTAGTTCAATCGACCTAAGAACCCTCGAACTTCTTTTTCTGTTTTCGGCGCAGGCATTTCTTGAATAGCCTTGACTTTATCAGGGTCAACCTCAATCCCTTTCTCGCTTACAATAAAGCCCAGCAGCTTACCGGATCGCACCCCGAATGTGCATTTGTTGGGGTTCAGCTTTAGTTGGTACTTCCTCAGGCGCTTGAACAACTTCAGCAGATTTACCAGGTGATCTTCCTCTGTAAGGGACTTGGCGATCATATCATCCACATAACATTCGATTTCCTTGTGGATCATATCGTGGAATAATGTCACCATAGCCCGTTGATATGTGGCACCAGCATTCTTCAGTCCGAATGGCATCACCTTGTAACAGAACGTGCCCCAGGGTGTGATGAATGTTGTCTTCTCCATGTCTTCAGGTGACATCTTGATCTGATTATATCCCGAAAATCCATCCATGAAGGAGAATACCGAGAACTGAGCCGTATTATCCACCAATACATCAATGTGAGGTAATGGGAAGTCATCCTTCGGGCTGGCTCTGTTCAGATCCCGGTAATCAACACACATTCTTACTTTGCCGTCTTTCTTAGGCACAGGTACTATGTTAGCAACCCACGGCGGATAGCTAGTCACAGCAAGGAACCCAGCGTCCCATTGCTTTTGTACCTCTTCCTTGATTTTCATAGCCATGTCTGGGCGAGTTCGGCGCAACTTCTGTTTGACTGGTGGGCATTCTTCCCTTAGAGGCAGCTTGTGCACAACAATGTCGGTATCCAACCCTGGCATATCTTGATACGACCAAGCAAACACATCAACATACTCTTGAAGCAGATCTATCAGTTGCCTCTTCACTGAGTCTTGCAGGCAGGCCCCGATTTTAACCTCTTTCACGTCTTCCTCTGTACCAAGATTAATCACTTCAACCTCCTCCTGGTGAGGAGTAATAACCTTTTCCTCTTGTCTCAACAACCTGGCTAGCTCTTCAGGAAGCTCATATTCTTCGTCAACCCCTTCATCAGCTTGATTGATTGGATTGTCAAAGTCATACGTTGTCATAGCCGTGCTGTTGTCGGTGCTGTCTGGAAGGCACTCTCTGCAAGGGTTAAGTTGGTTCATTTTAGTGATTGATTTTAATCTTGCTTTAGAAAAAAGTGAAATGAAGTTGTCATTTTGAAAACACCGCCATTTATTTTTGTACAAAAAGAAAAATGGAAAAACAGTGAGCAGAAAAGAAAAAAAAACTTGTTTGCAAAAAGATGTCTGATATTTCATTAATTTAATCTTGTTTGCACAAAAGTACAGATGGCCCTGGTTACAAAATGAGTCTTGTCATCTTGGGCAAGATGCAAGACTTGGATGCATGCTATAAAAATACAGGAAATAATAATTACTCTGCATGAGTAACTCTTATAATTTCCTGGGAAGACCAGTTCGAGATACTGCTCCCCGGGATCTTTGGACGAATCCAATTCTCCAGATTGCGCTCCTCTTCCAGCTCGTCTTCCAAACAGTTGATAGCATCGGGGGTAAGCATCCCCCCACTGACAAAACCAGGCTCTGCAGCAGCCTTTGCTTGATGTTGAGTTGGTCTGTAACCCAACCCAAATTTGTCCTTCTTCTCCTCC
This sequence comes from Lathyrus aphaca, assembly GCA_963966055.1. Lineage (NCBI taxonomy): Eukaryota > Viridiplantae > Streptophyta > Magnoliopsida > Fabales > Fabaceae > Lathyrus > Lathyrus aphaca. The sequence goes on from OZ014524.1 coordinate 530,011,051, forward strand.
ACAGCTAAGACCTTGCCCCAGCCTAGGGCAGTTCCTTCTTCAACAACCTTCCGGGCTTGTTGGTAAGATGACATGGAGATCCCTGACACAGCAGATGCTTCATTGACGTTCAAGGCTTCAAACCCCTGGCTCATTGTCTCATGGATCTCTCCATCCATCTCAATGTACTTATAGGTTGCCAGGTGGCTGACAAAAATGTCCTCCTCTCCACAGATTGTGACAACTTGGCCTTCCCACTCAAATTTTAACTTTTGGTGAAGGGTAGACGTTATTGCGCCGGCGGCGTGAATCCAGGGTCTACCCAACAAACAGCTGTAGGCGGGCTGAATGTCCATCACATAAAAGATAGTTTTAAAGGTCTGTGGGCCAATTGTCACAGGTAGCTCAATTTCTCCCAGAACCGATCTCTTCGAACCATCAAAGGCTCTTACTACCAGGTTGCTGGGTCTCAATGCCAATCCATCATATTCAAGCTTCACCAGAGCCTTCTTTGGTAAGACATTCAGGGAAGAACCTGTGTCCACCAGCACATGAGAAAAGACAGCTCCTTTGCATTCCAGGGTTATGTGCAAGGCTTTGTTGTGGTTGCGGCCATCTGCTGTCAAGTCAGAATTGGTAAACCCTAGCCCATTGCTAGCAGTAACATTTCCAACCACGGTTTCCAATTGGTTGACGGTAATCTCTTCAGGCACGTAAGCTGCGTGCAAGACCTTGAGTAGTGCATTCCGATGGGCTTCGGAGCACATAAGTAGTGAGAGGATAGAGATTTTGGATGGCGTCTGGTGAAGTTGATCCACAATTTTGTAGTCACTCTTTTTGATGATTCGCATAAACTCATCAACTTCCTGATCAAATGGAGTCTTCAGGGTTTCTTTGGCAGCTGAATCTTCCTGCACCGGGCCTTTTCCTTTTGCCTTGGCAGCAGCTTCTACTTCGGCAGTAGGTTTTTGAACTTGTGAAGCAAAGAGACGTCCGCTTCGGGTGAAGCCTCCGCCTCCCCCCACATTATCTACTTGTGGTGCAGGTGCTGATGTTTCAAGAGTGATTCTTTTCCCTTCACAGTACACGTCAGAGCCATAGTGCCAAGGGATGGCCCTATTGCTTTCATATGGTACTGGTCCAGGCACCGTGACAGTGACTGGACTGATTGCTGCTGCTGAAGGGACTGTAATTGTTTGTGGATCATAAAAGATTGTAACTGGTGCTCTGGTGGGAGCAGCACCTTCTGAATGGTAGGCGGAATTATTCTCAGGATCGTAGAATATGGTAACAGTAGAGACATCTTCATGATTAATTGCTGGTGTTGTAGGAGGTTCTGTTGGAAGGACTGTTGTTGTTGATGGAGAGTCGAAATGGAATGAAGCTGAAGTTGTAGCAGGAGAAACTGCTGACAACTGATCATTTGGAAGGACAGGTGCAGTACTTGTTGATGGTGCTGATGAATTGTCGGGAACAATAGTTGCTGCGGTTGTAGGAGGTTCTGAAACCGTTGTTGATGAAGTTGCCGGATTTGTCGGAAATGATGTAGTGATCTGTAGCAGGCCACTCTGAATAAGGCTGTCAATGCCATTCCTCAGGTCCTCACACCCATTCCATGAAATATTACAATAGGGGCACCCTAGCTCACACCCCGGAAATATTTGGTTTTCACGGAGTTGAGCTTTGATTTCCACCAATGGTGTCCTGATCTGATCCACACTTGTTATTAAATAAGACGGTTGGTCTTCTTCAATAGCATTAATTCGGGGACCACCATGGTTTGGCATTGGGTTTTTGTTGACATTGGGCGGAGGTGCAAAATTCAGAGCCTTGGAGTCTACCAAGTCTTGTACCTTCATATGCAGAGCCCTGCATTTTTCTGTACTGTGACCAGGTGCGTTCGAATGAAAAGCACACCTAGCATTGGAGTCATAGTTTCTTGGTAAACTGTTGGGATCCGGAGGTGCCAACGTTCTTAGCTCAACTAGGTTGAGTTTCAGAAGTTGTGGCAGCAAGGCAGCATACGGCATTGGGATCGGGTCGATCACTCTGTTAGCTTGAGAGGGCCTCTGTTGGAATGGCCTCTGTTGATTGTTGTTGTTGGAGTTGTTGTTGTTGTAGTTCCTTGGAGGATATTGATTCTGATGATACTGAGGTTGTTGTTGGAAGTTTTGTTGAGGAGGTTGATAGACTGGCTGAGGATGTGCTGGAGCAGGGATAGTGACTGCTGCTATTGACCTTTGAACATATTGGGGCCTACCCCTGTTGGTGTGAATGGCATTGGTCTCGCCAATTCTTCTCGGGCCTGCAAAAGGCTTTCTTGTACTACTGGACGAACTTGCACCGTTATCAGAAATTTTACCCATTTTCAATAGGCTTTCAATTCTCTCCCCGGCTATGACAACATCTGCAAAGCTGGTGGAGGAGAAGGCAGCTAACCTGTCAATATAGGTTCCCTGAAGAGTATTCATGAACATATCTGCCATTTCCCTTTCAGACATAGGGGGTTGGACAGCAGCAGCAAGCTGTCTCCATCTTTGAGCATATTCTCTGAAGCTCTCCCTGGATGATTGTGACATCCCCATTAGGAGGGTCCTATTGGGTGCCATATCCAGATTATACTGATACTGTCTGATGAAGGCCTCTGCCAGGTCCTTCCAGCATCTTACAGTTGCCCTTGTCAGATGGGAATACCATTCCCTAGAAGCTCCAGTCAAACTATCTTCGAAGTAGAACATCCACAATTTCTCATCCATTGTATAAGCTTTTAATCTCCCGAGGAAAGATTGTAGATGGGTCCGAGGACAAGAAGTCCCATTATACTTTTCAAAACATGGAGGCTTGAACTTGTGGGGAATCCTGACCCCTTCTACCAAACCCATGTCCATGACGTCGAAACCCAAAGAATTTTGAGATTCCAAGGACCTCAACTTCTCAGCTATTTCTTCCAACCGTCTATCATAAGTTTCCTCTCCGGCACCCATTACTGTATACTGGTCCTCCTGAGGATCTTCTTGAAGTACTCTGGCTGCAGTGGCTGTTCCTTGAACATTGACTGGGATGTTGGCCTCTGGATGGAGATGGGGTCCAAAAACTGGGGGATTGACATGAGGTTGGACCCTCTCGTTGTTACTTGTGCCAGCAGTTCCCACATGGGGCTCCTCTTGATTCCTCCCTTCTACCAAAGTTCTGAGCCTCTCCTGGCTTTGAGCTAAGTTGTTCATCACTTCCATGAATTGGGTTATCTGAGTTCTCATCTCCAACCTTTCGTTGGCCATCTGGTTTCTGACCTCCGTAAGGTCTTGTTGCATCTGATCCATCTGAATTCCCGGAAGGTTGTTTCTAGTTGGGTACCTGTGTGGCCTGTTGAGAGGAAATACCCGGCGGCGAGCAATAATTCCTAAACATCACAACAGAGGTTAGCAACAATAAAACAAAAACCTACAAAACAAACAAAAGGGTTAGCATGCAATGCAGTTATGCTTATTTGTTCTCAAGGTATCCGGTTTGGCCTTCAGTTTTGACCCTTCCAGACCCTTGAAGATGCTGCTGTTGAAGTTGCTTTTGAAGTGAACTTGGATGGAAACCAACACAAATATATTACAAAGGTGAAATAATACAATTTGTTCATTTTACAACACAAGCCCTCAAAGGGGTCAGAATACATCACAAAAAGCAAAAGTACATGGAAAAGGAACAACAACAAGCAAATGATCAAACTCCAAGGCCAAACTCATCCTCACGAACTTCCTTGAGAAGTGCTTCGGTCACAGGATCAGCCGGATGCTCCGTAAGATTTCTGATGAGAAGGTTTCTTGTTGCAACAGCTGCAGTCAATTTCTTATTCTGACTTTGGTCCTTTGACCTCTTCAATCCTGCTTTGATTTTCAGCTCTGATATTTCCTCCTGGGCTGCTGCCAGGGCTTTTTCCATCTGTTCCATCTTGTCTTGAACTCTCTTGTCTTCTAGAGTACGGGCCTCAGTGATCCGGACCCACCTGGCCTGACTCTCTTTCAAATACAAGTCTGTTCTTGCCCTCTGGAACTGGGCTTCTTTACAAGCATTCTTCAGAATCTGTTCACCAGCTTTAGACTTGTTGATATAATCTCCAGACTTCTCGATCTTAGTCAAGTGTTCCACTTTCAATTTCTCCAATCTCTCAATCTCCCTTACACCTTCACTCCTCTCCCGGGGGGTCTTCTGCAAGGCCTGGGTTAGCTTCTCATTTCTTTCCTTCAAGCTCTCAAACTCTTCCAAACTGATAGTGGCAAGGGGTGGTGCTGAAGATGACTCAGGCATGTCTTCTATGGTGAAGGGCATTCCAGAGAATTGGGCCCTAGCACGGGACCACTCATAATATTGGACTGATGCCACATTATTGCACTTCCCCAGAATGGTGATTCCCTTGGTTTGAACATGATCCCAGGCCCAAGCAGCCTGCCTAACAGCAGCCAAACTAATCTTGTTCTCACAGTAAAGGGTCTCCACCAAGTCCTGTACCCTAGGAGTGTGGACCAGTGCATAGCCCAATTGTCTCCTGAACAGCAGAGGGTTGTAGTTGATACTTCCCTTAACTCCTATCAAAGGCACATTGGGAAAGTGCCCACAGCTGGTGATCATATCTCTGCCCTTGGTGCTTTGAGTACACCATCTGATGTCTGCTGAAGTGAGAGTAGTGAGCCTCTTAGCCCAGTTGCTTTGCTGATGAGGATTTAGAAATGCATCTGTCCTGGGTAGATGCCTGAGAAGCCAAGCATGGAATAATGGAGCACAAATCCTCACTAATCTTCCCCTCTGCTTCTCATTTCTCTGATGGACTGAGTAATAGAGATCACCCAGTAAAGTTGGCACTGGGTTCTTCAGGATGAACAACTGGATTGCATTTTTGCTAATGAATCGAGGCTCATCTGCAAACAATACAATTCCATATACACTCAAGGCCAACAGAGCACAAACAGCTTTCCACTTCCCCAGGGAGGCCTTCAGACTAGCTTGAGAAATCAGGAAGTCCAGATGAAATCCAGGGATCCCAGCTTTAGAGGTCATGTGTTGCTCAATCAAAGCAGGTTCCAGGTGCAAAGCTTTTGCTATCTCTCCATTGCTGGGAGAGACCATTTCAGGGTTGAAAGGGATTTCTCTCTTGATAGGCAAACCAATCAAAGATGAGTATTCTTCTAATAGAGGGCCCAACTGAAAGTCTTGAAAGGTGAAACATCTCAATGGGGGGTCATAGAACTGAATGCAGGTGTCGATGAGGCTCCTCTGTGAAGGGTCCAGATCCATAACCATGTCCAGTATATCTCCATAACTCTCCCTGAACAAGGGTATGTGATCTGAAGTGATCAGGGTTTGGATCCTCCTGATGTCTGATAAGTCTGGTTGGAAGAAATGATAAGTGATGTTGCTTTTCTTTGGAGCCATGATGCTGAGACTGAGTAGGATAAGTGCTGATGAAGATGCTGAGGAGTGGGCCACTGGCTGGCTAGTGCTAGTAACTGAAGTATATGGCTGACAAACTGAAGCAAGTGCTGGTGGAGATAGGTCAGAACTAAAGATGGGGTCAAAACCAAAACCAGATGAAAATGGATACCCTGAAACACAAATAAGCACATGTTAATATGATGCAATGAGTATGTATGCAAATGATATGCAGGGGTTTGTGACGGAGCTGGATCTGATTAACTGCCTTGGTAAAGATCCATGTGTGTTCAAGAATTCCAGATGGAGGTCTATAAATCCAGTAACCAGGGTGGGGGACTCAAATAAAGAGCCACATGTCCAGGGTTTTAGAATCACAAGAACTATCCAACATGGAGTACTCTTAACAAAGTCAAAGTAACAGGGTATTCTGAGGTCAAGGTACCTGCAAACCTGTAAACAGCCCAACCCCCTCACAGGTGATGATCTAGAACAAGGATCCTCAGACTTGGATCAGTTATGAGAAGTGTAAACACTTCTAACCCGGAGGTACAGTGTTTACAATAACCATAACAATTCCTCCTCTAATTCACCTCAGTTTCTGAAGGTCAATACTAAAAGGTCATCCAGACTTAGCAGGCTTCCCAGATAGCCCTAGCATTGCAGGAAATCTGCAACACAGAGTTCTCAAGAAGAAACCCATATCTGAACCGTGTTTCATATTCCCGCACCAGACCGAAATGGAATGGGAAAGAATATGATTCACTCTAGCCTAGGTGTCACTCAGGTCCCAGGTATAGGACCTTAACTCTCAATGAATCACCCACCCACCAAAGAAAAAAAACAGATCCAGCCAGCAACAATGACAGTATGATATATACAAAAGCAATAAAGAAAGCAGTAAAGCAACTGTACATAAAGCAGAAATAAATAAAAAATACAAACACAAATAAGCACATAACACCCCCGTAAACACAAATCAATCAAGCGCTAGGAGGAACCCACAAAAAGAACCAGAAGCCCTGGTTGCAGTATAAGGGTCCCCAGCAGAGTCGCCAAGCTGTCGCTCCCGAAGATTTGCATCCAGGTACAAGCGCGAACGGTCGGCGAAGGGAACAGTGAGAACACACAGCCGTGAACTCACTGGAGAATGAATAGAGTCGCCAGCTAGGCATTTTTATCCCGGAGGAAAGGTAATGCTGCATAGACCTCGAAAGAGATGGATAAGACGGTTGCGAACCAGAGAGACTGAGAAAGGGGGTTGGTTACAACCTGGGAAGGTATTAGCACCCAGATTGTCCGCCGTACTCGACGGGATCCACGCTTAAAAGATTTGTGTTTTAAAGGGGTAGTGTCAGTGCAATTTGTGTGTAAAAGAGCTGGAAAGGAATGTACAGGTGTCAGTGTAAAAGAAGTGAAGTGTATAAGTGAAGTGTCAGTGTGAGAATAAGAGTGAAATGCTCATGATAATGAGGCTAAGAGAATGAAGCTGGAAGGAGGGGGGATGTACAGAGACTTTTGTTCGATAACCGTTAAGTTATGCCTACGTATCCTCTCGTGCAATGAGGAAGTCAGAACACCGTAGTTCGACCCAAAGAGACTGAAAGGTGAATTGACTTGTGAACTGCTTGCTTGCCTATGCTCAAGTGTATGACCTGTCTGGCTCAGGTGCAAACTGTCTTGCATTAGACGGAAGAAGCGAGTTCTCGTTTGCGAGTGAATGAGATGAGAAAAGAATCCCGGAGGAGACGATTATTGTTTGTTTTTGGAGTTTTCAGTCTTTTATTGCTTTTGGAGTTTGTCATAGGATAATGAGCTTAAGTCTAAACCAATGGTTTAGTAAACTCATCACATCTTCCCTCTGATTAGGGGTAATGAGAATACCTTAAGTGTGAAGTCAGATTCTCACACTTAATCACCTTTGGTGTAGGATTAAGATCATTAACCTACTTGTGATTATTTAGATGTTTTTGGTGTTTTTGTTTAGTGTTGAGTAATGAGGTTAAGCCATAATCAAGGATTAAACAGACTCATTACACCATCCTAAAAGAAGGATAATAGATGAGGATGTTTAAGCTGAGGAAAGCTCCTCAACTTAATCCATGATTAGGGATTAAACCCATGACAAAACAAGCCTTTATTAAGTGGATTTTTAGATTAATGGTATGATGATGAAGTGAATTTTATGATTTGTAAGACAACTTGAGGGGGACTTGTCCATTAACACTAGGGTTAGTCCTTCTTAACCACTTAAGGAAGAATTAGAACCCTAATACAAGGCCCAAGTTACAAGTGTAATGTCTTGATATTTATTAAGTGAATTGATTAAGAGATTTAAACACCTTAAGGGTTTAATACTTAGGATTAAAGTTATACACTCCATCCTAAGAGAAGGATGCAGGCATAAGCTCAATCACAAAGTCTTAAAGCCTTTAGGGTTTAGTCCCTGATTATGGGATGAGAAGAGAAGACTCAAAGAGAGACACAAAGGTAAAACTATGGGGGGAACTAATCAAAACCCTAATTCATTGTCATGCTTGGTTGGTCCTAAGGTTTGTGAGGTTTGCAAGAACAATCTTCAGAAGAACCACCAGGAAGCAGATGAACAGGATCAAGAGAAGCAAAGTGACTTGCTTCATTCAAGAAGTCAAGTCACTTGAAGAAAGAAAGTGGGAGGAAGAAGAATGAGCAAGCTCAAACTCAAACACATGTAAAAATGCAGCAATGGATGCAAGAGAGATGAAAAGAAGAGGTATGAGAAGTGAAGGCAAATCCACTTCTCAAGTTTACTTACCACCTGCAATGTTAGAAAGAAAATGCAATGCAATGCAAGATGAGATGAAATGATATGATGCTAAGCAAAACCAGAAGCATGTTGATGATGATTATGATGTTATGAGGTTCTGCAAACATGAGGCAAGACAATGGGGATGTTCATACAATATTATGAATGCAAATGATGCAAGTTAAGGAGCATGAACAAACATGAAATGTTATGAAGCATACAAGACAAATGACATGGCAAATATGAGATGCAATGATCAAAGATGCTTCCTACATGTCTTGATATGTCAAATGAATCATAAGCATGCACAAAATGCAAAGACAAGTCATGTTATGCAAGAGAATGTAAGAATGATGCAAAAGAAAGCCCAAATTAGGGTTCATGAATCAAACATCAAACACAAACCAAAAACAGAAGCAAACCTCATGATAAAAAATGGAAAATGGTATCCAAAGAAACCCTAGGCCTATGATGAACCACTGCCCAAAGGGGAGCTCTCAACTCTCAACCAAACTCAAGATATGAATTTTCTAAGTTATTAGGGTTTTTTAGGGTTCTTAACAAAAGAAATGCCAAACAATTAGAAAATGCAAGATCAAATCATGGCCTTTTTATCCTTGAAAATACATGCTAAACACAAAACAATGCAAGAAGAATCAATGTCTCAACCTTCTCCAATAGGCAGAAATGATTTTTTGAACTTATGATCAAAATAATGCACAAAATATGATTTAATTCAATGAAAAATTCTCAAAATGCATCAAGATCAAAAAAGAAATTTGGTTTGGAGGTTGGACAATGTTTCTAAATGTCTTAGAACATTTCATGAATTTTTTTGTAATTTTTAAATACCTAAAAGTATTTTTAATTAATTAATTCTCATTAATCAATTAAAAATAATCTTTTAAATATTTAAAAATACTTTTTTAATGATAAAAAATAAAATAAAAATATTTTTGGGTCTTAAAAATTAATAAAACCTTAAAGAAAAAGTTTCATAATTTTTAAGATACTTTTGCTATTTTAAATTAAATATGCAAAACAAATGAAAAAGAAATGAATTAAAATTAAAGAAAATGAAAAGTAAACGCAAGGGATGGCCAGGATTGAATCTGGGAAAGAATGCATTGACTTGGCGCGTGATCTGATGGTCATAATTCAAACTAACTTAAACCTGATTAATTAAATAATAATCCAAAATTAAAACTTAATGACATGATCTGAACCACTCATATGCGCGCGGGAAGCCAGATCCAAGGGCCCAAATTCAAACTTTGCCCTAACCCTAAATTAATGACTAATCACTTTCAGGTCACCGGAGACGAGCTTCGGTCGTCTTCTCCGGTGACCTTCTCCCCTGAAAACTTCCAAATCCTTCCCTAGGTTACTAAAATGAAATCTAAAGCCATGGGAATGATCCTCACATCCTCACGAACCAAACCCCTCTCTCAAAACACATTTATGTTTCCCAAATAAGCTGAATCGAAGAGGATAAGTTCTAGGTCACGCAAGCTTCAGAAACCAATTAAATGCTCAAATCACAACCATTTCAAAAACTAAAAGCATCAGGATGATCAGTGAATCATGAGGAACAAGTTTGTAACAAGAAAAACACTTTCTGGAAAAATAAATTTCAGGCTACCTGAGATTCGAAGCTTTCAGTTTGAGAACTTTCTGGCCACCTCTCCTTGTGCAATCTACTTCCTAGGACCTCTGGATGATGTTTGAATGCTCAAATGGAGTTTAAGTTGGCTGGATAGTGAGATTCGACAGCTTCTGCTCAAGCTTGCTCAGAAATGGCAATGATGTTTCTGGAGGTTTCAGGTCATGGTGATGGGTTGTTTGAGATCCTGAGGGTGAATGGAGAAGGTCTGTGGTGTTTGTTTGTGTGTTTGTGAGCTAAGGTGAGAGTTTCGAATGAAACTGCAGCTTGAGGTGAATGATGGCAATGGAGTTTTCTGGCTGTTTCAGGCTTATGCTTTGGGTGGTTTCTGCTCAATGATACATGGTGAGTTGAATGGAGAAAAAGGTTTGAGTGTTTGCAAGCTGTGGAGAGGAATCCGAAGCAAGTTGCAAATGGGAGAGTTTTTGTGAATGTGTGTGTATCCAATGTTTCAGCCTTGCCTTGTGTTATGTTTAGCTTGCAAACTGTCCACATAATTCTCTCTCATTGGTCAGTTGACAAGACATGCCCTTTATTGATTGGTAAGGCAACTTTTGCAAAAAGTCCACTTCTTGTAAGAGAGGGCATGGGCTAAACTCTAGCTAAGTACAATGGGCATGGGGCTGCGCAGCATGATGTGTGTATGAAGCTAGTTTGGTTCAGCAGCCAATGCATCAAGTTGGTGAGATGTGATCATGAGTTTTGCAACTTGTGGCTTTATGGTTCACATGTGAAGAAAACCTTGTTACACAAACCAAACCATAGGCAAACTTGATCCAATTCTGATTTTTAGGACTTAGAGAATGTTTATGTGTTGGTTTGAAATGAATTAGAGGCTGCATTTGGCTTTGGTTCAAGACTTTGCAAAATTTCCAAATGAGGCATGCCTTGAAAATTAATGATTTTTGTCAACTTTGCATTGCCATAACTTTTGATCCAAGAAGAGTTTGATCATGTTCTTGTACTTTTTGAAAAGGGAAAGATGAGATCTACAACTTTCATGACCAAAGTTTTTCCATTTGAAGCCTTTTTGGACCAAGAATCAAAGCTTGAAAATTGACCTAAAATGATGCATTCTTGAAAAGTCAACTATGCCCAAAAAGTCAACCTTTGCAAAAACCCTAAATTCTTGATTTCTATGAACTTCAACCTTCTTCCATGATCAAATAAAGATCATATACACTCAAAATGATGAAGATCACCCATTGGTTGGGTCATTGGGGGCCTCAGATGCCCTGATTTTGCACTGACTTGTCTGAAAAGTCAACTCTTGATCAGATGACTTCCCCATGGAATTTCTTCATGAAAATTGATATGTATACTCCCTATACCATATAGAGGCCAATGGAAACAAGAATGACCAAAAAAAAATTTGGGATTATGGCCTCTGAAACCAAAACCCTAATTTTCAGTCAACTGTGCAGTTCAACCTGGCTATGCATCCACTCAAACCCTAGCTCTTGTGATTCCTCTGCATTTATGACTTTGAGGAGATGAAATATGATATAAGAACACACATGGACCACTTTGAATTGATTGGTGGCCTTTGGAGTGGCTCAAGATGCCCTGAGGTTGCTCAGATCACAAACCCTAGGTGCAGATGCCCTAGAATCTATGCAGTGAATCAAAAATGAGATGTGAGATGATATGATTGTGTTTATGCATATGAGAATGATCACAAGCCATGGTGTGAATGGGTGAGGGCAAATTTGGGGTGTTTACATACGGGTCTCAACAGGCTGCCTCTCTGTTGATTTTGGTCGGCTCATCTAGTATTTTGAGCCGGCTCATTTAATGATTTGAGTCGGCTCATTACTGTGCTGACTCATTTTTTTCATTTAATTTTTCCCTCTCTTATGTTACTTTCTCTAACCAATATAAATATTTGTTTATTTCATTTGAACAGGACACAAGGAAAGTGAAAGATATACACATAGCTTTCTTCATCTTCTTCATTCTTGCATCAATCAACAATCACACACAACAATCTTTGTTTGATTACGGTGCTTGTTTCGAAGATAACGTCCAATCTTGAATTAAAGTTTCAGATTGGGTTTAGAGTGTGTGGGTTTTCCTTGAAAAAATCTGAAGGGTTTTCTCCTCCAAGATCATTGAAGATTTGGGGGTTTTGCACACATCGATCGTTCGTAGATTCAGCCAAGTGAGGTAGATTGAAGTTCAAGTGGATCGTTCTCTCATGTCACGGTAGACGGAGGATTGAGAAGTTCTTTGTGGGTTCACAAATGTTGGAGAAACTCAGCCGTGCTCAAAGTTTAGAGAATCGTGAATTCTTGCAAGAAGGGAGCAATTAATCGGAGGCTTTCTCGACACGCGTGGAAGACTTGATTCTACATTGGATCAAGGTACAAGAAGAAGATTTGACAGCATATTCAACATGGTTTGGTTTGTTGGTTCATTTATCTCTCTTCTTGTAAAACAATTGCGATTTAATAAAATTGCCCAATTAAATTTCGAATTGGGGGCAGAGTACTTCGAGCGAGGACGACGAAGAAACTGCCTCAACAAATTCCTTGTGTTTTTTTCATTTCTCGCATTTTACTTTTGTTCATATTGATCTTGTGTGCTTGAAAGTTCTGGTGTATCAAATTAGTGCATTCAAAGTGTTTGATAAATTGTTACACTCAAAAGTGATAACTAGAGTGGGTAAACTTCTGCACTATTTGATACAACAAAATTATCCTTGGTGTGTGCACTTCAAGTGTTTGGTAAAAAGCCTAACCACACAAAATCAATTTGATTGTGCTTAATTTCTTCTCCATATCATTGTTAAGAATAGTTTTATCAAGTGTTGAATTATCAAGTGAATCATTTGTGCAATATTAATTCTTCTAGTCATCATTTCATTCCAATTGGGTTTTTACGCATATTCGATCTCCGGTGACTTCTAATTTGAACTAGACGATTTTCCGGGAAACTTCCGCAATACTTTTTCAACTGAATTTTGAAAAGTAAATATTAAAAAGGGATCTATTCAACCCCCCTTCTAGATCCGCGCTATCGTCTAACAGTTTCGTGATATCCCAGATCCAACTTTCGTGCATTCATATGGCATATGCATCATAACTTACACATTTTTTATTTCAGGGAGAACACATTCACTATATCCTGCATTCAATATATCCATGGGGTCAGAAAAAAGGAAAGCTTTGCCACTAAGGGCTTCCATGCCCAACACAGTTGTCCTTATGGAATGTTTAGGAAAGATGCCAGATTCTTACAAAAGAACTATAGAAGTAAGGTTTGGTCAGGTGCTCCATCTTCTTGAGGCTGACGTACAGACTCCTGCCCTCACGGCCCTGACACAATTTTATGATCCCCCAATGCGAATTTTCTTGTTCCAGGATTTCCAGTTGACACCATCTTTAGGAGAATTTGAAGCTTTTTTGGGTTTCTCCATGAAATGTAGTGCCCCCTATGCTATGGTTACTCAGAATCCCAAGGTAGAAGAATTGGCAGAAGCTCTACGACTCTCTGTTCCGATCGTCAAAGAAAACTGGAAGAAGAGAGAGGAATTTTGGGGTCTTCCGAGGTCTTATCTGGAAAAGGAGAGTAAGAGATTGACAAAAGAACGCCAATGGTCTGATTTGGTGAATGTATTAGCTCTCCTAATATATGGGTTATTTTTGTTTCCAACTTTCGAAGATTTTATCGACGTCGCTGCAATCAACATATTTTGGGCAGTTTGGAAAGGGGGTCAAAGCCCAGTGTATCCATTACTAGCAGATATATTTCATAATCTCCACCTTCGTCACGAAAGGAAGGGCAGTGCTTTAACCTTCTGTTTCCCTTTGCTCTATAAATGGCTTACCTCTCATGTCTTCAAGCGTCACTCATTGATCCCCAAGATGACGGGATGAGAATGGTCCCAAATGCTAGTTTCACTCACGGAAAGGAATATTATCTGGTATCCCAACAAGCTGGATGTTGATCAAATTATTATGAGTTGCGGGAACTTCCGAAATGTGCCATTGATGGGATCAAAAGGTTGCATCAGTTATAACCCCATCTTGGCCATACGACAATACGAGTACCCCATGCTAGGAAGACCAGAAGATGAAGAGCTAGAAGAAATGATCCTCCACGACAGAGGTATAGGGAACCCAGCACTACTTCACCGAATATGTCGGTCCTGGGAAAAGGTTCACACGAAAGGCACTGATTTGAGGAAAAAAGATGGTGTGCTAGAATGTCGTACCGACAGTGGGTTCTTGAAAGGGTTGAGATTGTCAAGTTACCTTTTTTAGTAGAAGCACCCTCTAGGCCTCCTACCCCGGAACAGGTGCCAGTTTCTTTCGAATAGGTAGAGGAACTTAGAGCTAGGATAGCCCGCCTTGGGAAGGAAAATGAAGAGCTTAGTATGAAATTACACCAGGTTACTTACGAGAAGAATGAATTGAAATATGATCTTACCCGTAAATCCTCCCAGTTTGAAGCAATCCAGGAAAAAGCCGATGAAGAGGAACGAAAGAAAAACAATGTCAAAGGATGTCTGGATCAGACTTATGGTCGGGTGGTTCACCTAAAAGAAGATTTAAACCGAGTTTGCCGAAAGAGCGCAAATAATGAAGATTGGTACATCCGAGCAACTAAGAAAGTGAAGAATGAAAGGGCTAAATTTGAGAAGAAAATTGAAGAACTCACTGTAGCCCTTGATCAGGCAGTGAAAAGCTTGAATCAAGAATATGAACTTAGAGTCCAAGCCATAAGTGTCTCAAAGTTTACCCTAGAAGACTGGGACTACAAATGTCAAGAGGTAAACCGTGCTGAAGGAAATTCCCGACATTGGAAGGAATAGTATGAGGCTTTGCTTAAAGACCGTGATATCTGGGAGTCAGCAAGAGCTGAGGTGCGAGGTCATTTCCAAGGATATGAACGAGCTATACAGGTTCGGATCGAAGAGAGAGAGATATGTACCGTGATAAGCTTAATCGGCTTATTGAATGGTGCAACCTACAGATGGAGGAGCTACCTTTCCGGCTTTCTATGGCAAGAGGAGAATTTGAAGATGACAGATCCTACCCGGCCATGAGTTACTTTCTTTCGATTTTCCAGACTATGTTAAAGACTTTCAAAGAAGAAGTGAAAGAGTGTGGTGCCCAAAGATCAAAGAATTAATCCTATTGTTGTAATTTTTCTTTATTTTTGTTTATTTAGGAAAATATTTGTTGATGTACTTTTGTAACAGTTAATGAACCAGAATCTTTGTACTTTATGTTTTAAAACTTTGATGAATGAGAATGATTGAAGCTTGAAGTTTTCCTTTAATCCTTGACCTCTGTGATGTTCTGAATGCTGCAAATTTTGATACTTATGAATGTTCTCCTGGAAATGAATTATTTTATGACATTGCATCCATACACTTCCATCATTTGTTGCATTTGTTAAAGCATAAAAGCTTACACGTGTCTTTTTAATCAGTCGTCAAACTGTTTCGTCCGTACAAAACCGGAGCCGACCGTCAAAGGAGGATGGAGAGACTCGAGCAAGAGAATCAAAAGCTTAGAGGAGAAGTGACCGCTTTGAAGGAAAGTTTAGAGAGGCTCACTAATATGATGGAAACAATGGCAGCTGCTCAGAATCAGACATCACAAAATTCTCTGGAGACTGGGCAGAGGACCAAGGCCATGGCTATCCCAATGACCGCAACACCTAGTAATGATTCCCAACACGTTGTATCTGCTGGTTTCCCTTGGGGCATCCCTCGTGATTTCGTACCAGAAGTTCATCAACCACGCGTTTCACATGTCACAACCGTGATGACCACTTCTCAGCCTGTGGTACATACCACCCATTACAATGATGAACCCCTTTTCCATACAGCACCGAGTGAAAACGTAGGAGTGGACGAGAGGTTGGATGAGTTCCAAGACCGTTTTTTGGAGATGCAAAACGAGATTAGGGCTCTTCGAGGCCAGGATTTGTTTGGAAGAAAGGCTTCTGATCTTTGCTTAGTCCCTAATGTCAGGGTCCCGCACAAGTTCAGGGTACCTTAATTCGAAAGGTATAAGGGGAATTCATGCCCTCAAAGCCACTTAATAATATACGCCCGAAAGATGTCCACTCAGCAGGACAATGACCCGTTATTGATTCACTATTTCCAGGACAGCTTGACAGGTGCCGCCCTGAAATGGTACATGAGTTTAGAAAGTGAAAAGATCTGAACCTTCAATGACCTTGGAGAAGCTTTCGTTAGAAAATACAAGTACAATCTTGACATGGCTCCGGACAGGGATCAACTCCGGAGCATGTCTCAGAAGGACAAGGAAAGTTTTAAAGAGTACGCTCAAAGATGACGCGAGGTTGCTGCTCAGATATGTCCCCCTCTGGAAGAAAAGGAAATGACAAATATTTATTTGAAGACCTTGAGAACATTATATTACGACCGCATGATTGCAAGTGCACCCAGTGATTTTACTGAAATGGTAAATATGGGAATGCAACTTGAAGAAGCCTTCAGAGAAGGACGCTTAGTAAAAGAAGCAGGGTCGTCCAGCAGCATCAGAAAGTTCGGAAACGGTTTCCATAAGAATAAAGAGCAAGACGTCAGCGCCATTTATCAGAGAAGAAGTTATCAGCAACAAGTAGCTGCAATGACCCCGGTTGTTAATCCAACTCCAGGCCCCACTTATCGACCCCATTTTCCTCAAAATCAACAGACTACTACACAACATCAACAACAACCCCCACAATTCCAGCAATGGCAGCAACAACCTCCACAACAGGCTTTCCCCCAGTACAACAATGACCGTGTTCCAAGAACATATGTTTATGATCCTATACCAATGACCTACGTAGAGTTATTCCCAGCTCTGCTACAGAAGGGGCATATTCAAACAAGACCTCCCCTTCCTTCTCCCAGGAATCCTACTTATGGGTTCAAAGCCGACCAATTCTGCGCTTACCACCAAGGCGGACCCGACCACAATATTGAGAACTGCTATGGCTTGAAGGCTGATGTCCAGAGGCTAATCAAAAATGGTGTCTTGACTTTCAAAGATACCAATCTGAATATTCATGAGAATCCTTTGCCTCCGCATGGAGGAGCTTCAGTAAATATGGTGCACGGTTGTCCAGGAGAGTATGATGTTTACGACGTCAGATTGATTAGAGGTTCCTTAGTACGAAAGCATGCAGAATTGGCAGAACTTATCTACTTAGATAACAGGATACATGATTATGATCCATGTAGAATCTGTTCCGTTAATCCGCGGGGCTGTCGCTTGGTACGAGAAGATCTCCAGAAGATGTTAGATCAAAGGTCTATTAGAATAATGTACCCCAAAAACCCTAATGGAGCTGAAGATGATGAGGAAGTGTTTGTCATAATACCACAATTCAATGAACCAGGACCCATAGAGATCGCCTACGACAGTAGAAGGACCACTATAACTCCATTGGTCATTTCCTTACCAGAACCAATGCCATATAAGTCTGAGAAGGTCGTACCATACAAATATAGCACAACCTTGATTGAAAATGGAAAGGAGGTTCCATTGCCATCCATTGTCAACATTGCTGATGTCAGCCAGGTTACTAGAAGCGGGAGGGTATTCCCCAACAAAGCTAAAGAGACTGTTACACATAAAGAAACCCCAATGGAGAGTACTTTTAAGCAGACAAACCAGTCGAGTAATGCAAGTCAAAGTAAGGGTAATGATGAAGTGTTAAAGTTGATCAGGAAAAGCGAGTACAATGTAGTGGATCAACTTTTGAGCACGGCCTCAAGAATTTCAATTTTATCTTTTTTGATGACCTCTGAGGCACATCGGAAAGCCTTGTAGAAGGTCTTAGAGCAAGCATTTATGGACCATGATGTCACCATTAGCCAATTTGACAACATTGTTTCAAACATAATTGTTTGTAACAATCTTAACTTTTGTGACGAAGAGCTTCCGGAGCAAGGAAGAAATCATAACATGGCGTTGAATATCTCCGTTAACTGCAAGAACGATGCTCTGTCCAGTGTGCTGATAGACACTGGCTCTTCACTAAATGTCATGCCGAAGTCAACTTTCTCGATGTTATCCTTTCAAGGCACTCCTATGAGAGTCAGTGGGGTTATTGTCAAAGCTTTTGACGGGTCCCAGAAAACTGTCATCGGGGAAGTAGATTTGCCTATAACGATTGGACCTCATACTTTCCAGGCCACGTTTCAGGTAATGGATATTCAAGCCGCATATAGTTGTTTATTGGGTCGCCCTTGGATCCATGAAGCAGGGGTGGTGACTTCAACTCTCCATCAAAAACTCAAGTTTGTAAAGCAAGGGAAGTTGGTGACAGTTTTTAGGGAACAGACTATGATTGTGAGCCATCTTTCCTCTTTCTCTTATGTGGAACCAGAAGATGCTGTTGGAACTCGTTTCCAAGCCCTAACATTGCTGATAAAGGAGTAAAGAAGAGAGGGGCGTCCATTTATTCTTTCAAAGATGCTCAACAAGTTGTTAAGAGTGGTCCGGCCAAAGGATGGGGAAAGATCGTGGTTTTGAATGAGAATAAGGCTCGTGAAGGAGTTGATTTTTCACCCGTATCTACAAGATTTGCAAGGGATGAAGTGGTCATTTGCCCAATACAGGAGAGTTTCCGTAGTGGAGGATTCATGAGTCCAACTCCACTAGAGGTCGATGCAATTACTGAAGATGATCCTGAAGAGGATTTACCAGACTTTGTTGTGCATGGAGCGTTGTGCCAGAATTGGACTATTGTTGACGTCCCATCTGTTTTTCATCTTTCTAAGTAATGTTTTTGAGTTAACCTCTCGATCTGCCCAAGGCGAGAGGGTATTTTGTAGGGCTCTCTCTTTAGGCGTTTTAGAAAATTTTGTCTCCTCTTTGCTCTGCCCAAGGCAAGAGAGTTATTTGTTGGGACATTTTGTTTCGAAATTAAACAATCATTAATGAAAGTGTTATTTTTCGATTTCCTTCGTCTTTTTGTTATTTTTACTTCTTGCTTTTCGGAAAAAATGGTAATCCTAAAAAAAACATCTACATATTTGCATATAAAAAAAATATTTACTTTCAAATATCTGTAGACACTCTTCATTTTTCTATTTCTAAAATAAAACATCAATCACATGTGCAGATTAATCATAAAAAAAAACATTGAAAAGCATGACCCATTGCCTACTCCCAACTTTGAGTTCCCAGTATTTGAAGTTGGAGAAGATGATGACAAAGAGGTCCCTGATGAGATTTCACTGCTACTAGAGAATGAGGAAGAGACCATTCAACCATATAAAGAGACGGTGGAGGTAATTAATTTGGGGATAGGAGAAGATAGGAAGGAAGTCAAAATCGGCGCACTGCTCATCCCCGATGTCAAGAGAAGAATGATAGAACTTTTAAAAGAATATGCAGATGTGTTCGCTTGATCTTACCGGGATATGCCGGGATTGGATACCCGTATCATGGAACATCGCCTTCCTTTGAAACCAGAATGTCCGCCGGTCAAACAGAAGTTGAGAAGATCACGCCCAGACATGGCCATCAAGATCAAGGAAGAAGTTCAGAAGTAGATTGATGCAGGTTTCCTTGTCACCTCGGAGTATCCCCAATGGTTAACCAATATAGTGCTAGTGCCGAAGAAAGATGGGAAAGTCAAAATGTGTATCGATTATAGATACTTGAACAAGGCTAGTCCTAAGGATGATTTCCCGCTACCGCACATTGACATGTTGGTCGGCAGTACATCTAAGTTTAAAGTTTTCTCCTTCATGGATAGTTTCTCTGGATATAATCAAATTCGAATAGCTCTAGAGGATATGGAGAAGACCTCGTTCATTACACCTTGGGGAACATTTTTCTACCAAGTGATGCCTTTCGGCTTGAAGAATGTAGGTGTAACTTATCAGAGAGCAATGACAACACTTTTCCACTATATGATGCACAAAGAAATTGAAGTATATGTCGACGACATGATTGCTAAATCCAGAACTGAGGAAGAACATGTGAAATATCTTTTGAAGTTGTTCCAGCATTTGAGGAAGTACAAACTTTGCCTGAACCCCAGCAAATGCACCTTCGGTGTTCGTTCAGGGAAGCTATTGGGTTTTATTGTTAGTCAGAAAGGTATCGAAGTAGATCCTGACAAAGTTAAATCCATTCGGGAGATGCCTGCGCCAAAGACAGAGAAACACGTGAGAGGATATTTAGGTCATTTGAATTACATCTCTAGATTTATTTCTAACATGACTGCTACCTGTGGGCCGATATTCAAACTTCTGCGAAAGAACCAAAGCTGCGAATGGACTGAAGATTGCCAAAGAGCTTTTGATAACATCAAAGATTACTTACTTGAGCCACATATCTTAGTCCCTCCAGTCGAAGGAAGACCTTTGATCATGTACTTGACGATATTAGAAGATTCCATGGGTTCTGTGCTCGGACAACAAGACGAAACAGGACAGAAGGAGCATGCCATTTATTACCTAAGTAAGAAATTCACGGATTGTTAGTCTCGATACTCCATGCTTGAGAATACCTGTTGTGCTTTAGCTTGGGTAGCTCGTCGTCTTCGACAGTATATGATTAATCATACTACTTGGTTGATTTCAAGGATGAACCTGATTAAGTATATTTTCGAAAAGCCTCCCCTGACGGGAAGAATTGCTCATTGGCAAATGTTACTGTCAGAATATGATATTGAATATCACACTCAAAAAACTATCAAGGTAAGTGTTTTGGCTGACCACCTGGCTCACCAACCTATTGACGATTATGAACCCGTAAAGTTCGATTTTCCAGACGAAGATGTCATTTATTTGAAGATGAAAGATTGTGATGAGCCCCCACTTGATGAAGGGCCGAAACCAGGATCCCGTTGGGGATTGATATTTGATGGAGCTGTGAATTTGTATGGAAAAGGAATTGGGGCAATGATTTTAACTCCCCAAGGTTCTCATATTCCTTTCGCTGCAAGAGTGACATTCAATTGTACCAACAATGAGGCTCAATATGAAGCTTGCATCATGGGCCTAGAAGAAGCCATTGATTTAAGGATCAAAAACCTAGATGTATATGGAGACTCGAATTTAGTAATCAATCAGATCGAAGGGAAGTGGGAAGTCCTACAATCTCATTTGATTCCATACAGGGACTATGCAAGAAGGATCTCGACCTTCTTTGACAAAGTTGAGTTTCACCAGGTACCCCGTAACGAGAACAAGATGGTCGATGCTCTGGCTACCATATCCTCCATGATTATTGTGAATCGGCAGAACGATGTGCTGAAGATTGAAAGCATGCGCCTTGACAGACCTGCTTATGTG
The DNA here is from genome assembly GCA_963966055.1 of Lathyrus aphaca. NCBI lineage: Eukaryota > Viridiplantae > Streptophyta > Magnoliopsida > Fabales > Fabaceae > Lathyrus > Lathyrus aphaca. The sequence goes on from OZ014524.1 coordinate 530,032,180, forward strand.
TTCACACTAGAAGAAGCTGTTAATGATAAACCATGGTACTACGACATCGAGTGTTTCTTACAACGACAAGAATAACCGCCCAGGGCATCAAATAAAGATAAAAAGACTTTAAGAAGATTGGCCGATAACTTCTTTCTGAATCATGACGTGTTGTACAAGAGAAATTTCGACATGATCTTACTTAGCTGCGTGGATAAACATGAAGCAGAGATGCTAATGAGGGAAATTCATGAAGGTTCATTTGGAACTCACGCTAATGAACATGTTATGGCTAAAAGGATGCTAAGAGCATGTTACTATTGGTTGACAATGGAATCCGACTGCTGCAAGTATGTGAAGAAATGTCACAAATGTCAGGTTTACGCTGATAAAGTTCATGTTCCTCCGACTCTCCTCAACGTTCTTTCTTCTCCGTGGCCTTTTTCTATGTGGGGCATCGATATGATTGGCATAATTGAGCCAAAAGCTTCCAACGGACACTGCTTCATCCTGGTGGCCATTGACTACTTCATGAAATGGGTAGAAGCAGCTTCCTACGCCAATGTGACTAGACAAGTAGTAGTCTGTTTCATCAAGAATAATCTCATTTGCCGGTACGGTATCCCAAACAGGATCATTACTGACAACAGATCAAACCTGAACAATAAAATGATGAAGGAAATGTGCGTAGAATTCAAGATTGAACACCATAACTCCTCTCCCTACAGGCCCAAGATGAATGGTACGGTGGAAGCCGCCAACAAAAATATCAAGAAGATCATTCAAAAGATGGTTGTTACTTATAAGGATTGGCACGAGATGCTTCCCATTTCTTTACACGGATATCGCACTTCTATCCGCACATCAACTGGGGTAACTCCTTTCTCGCTCGTATATGGTATGGAGGCAATGCTCCCTGTGGAGGTTGAAATCCCGTCAATGAGAGTCTTGATGGAAACCAAGTTAATAGAGGCTGAATGGTGCCAAAGCAGGTGTAAACACCCTAAATTTGCCCTCACTCTTTATTACACCATGTCTTGTGATCTTTCATTCTTGCATAAGCATAAGCATTGCACCTCATATTGCATATTTGTTTCATCTGCATAGTTCAAATTCATCTGCATCTAGGGTTTGTGATCTGAGCAATCCAAGAATCCATCTGAGCCATCCCAAGGGCCTCAAAGTGTTCCAAGAGGGTCCATGTGTGTTCTATCATCATATTATGCTCCTCAAAGTTCATGAAAGTCAAGGGATCACAAGAACTGGCAAAGGCATGGAAGCAGAGCTAGGGTTTCACTGCACAGATGACCAAAATTAGGGTTTTGGTTTCAGAGGCCTTAACTCCAAATTTTTGGGCCATTCTTGTTTCTAATGTTCTCAATATGTCATAAGTATCATGTGTACCAAGTTTGATGAATAAATTCATTGTGGAAGTCATTTGTTCAGTGGGTAACTTCTTGAGCAAGTTAAGTCAAAATCAGGGCATCTGAGGCCCCCAACAATGGAACCAAAGGGGTATTTTCATCAAATTGAAGTTATATGATCTTTATTTGATCTTATAAGAGGTTGGAAGTTCACAAGATTGAAGAATTTTGAGCCATTTGCAAACTCGCCAAATATGGAAATGACTTGAAATGCAAATTTTCCATTTTGGGAAAGCTTTTCAACCTCCTCTTTCTTAACCAAAAATGCTTCAAATGAAAAATTCTTGGTCATGAAAGTTGTAGATTGGATCTTTCCCTTTTCAAAAAGTACAATAATATGTCTTGATTCATCCTAGAACTCAAGATATGGCCTTTCAAAGTTGGCAAAACTCCTAAAATTTCAAGTTTCAAGTCAAAGAGGGATTTTGCAAATTGGCATATTCAAGAATTCTAATGACCTCTAATGTGCACAAACACTTCATAACATGCCAAGGCAACTTCTAAACATCATAATTTGCCCAAGAATTTGGAATTTTCATGACTTGATTCACAAGAAACATCAAAGTTGGAAAATTGCATAAAGCATGACATCTCTTCATCCAAGCCTTCCAGCTGCAATCCTTTGATCCAAGGGACATCCACAAACTCTGCTGAGGCCAAGACACCCCTTGAAACAGCTCTGCACCATGCCCATACCTCAAGTACACAAAGTTGACAATTTTGCATTTCCTCCCATACCAATCAACCTGTGCCACAACAACTCTCTGGCCAATCAGCATACATTATGTGAACCCTAAGGACTCAAAAGAACATAACATTGAGGCTTGAATCGATCCATAGCATCAGAATCACAAAAACCTCAAGAAACCTTCCCTTCATCGAATTTCATAACACAGCCAACAAAAATTACAAACTCTTCCACCAATCAACTCAGCATCACCCCAGGATCATTTCCCACCCATCACCATAGTCTAAAAGTCACTGAATCAGAAATACGATTTCTGCATCCTCAGAAACAAAACCTTCAAACAGCCATCACAAGCTTGCTCTAAGCTCATCTTCATCATCAGGAAGATCATTTGGGTGGATTTGAACCAAGAGGGAGGCCAGAAAGCTCAAGAACACAAAGCTTCAACTCAGGTAGCTTCATGAACTTTTTTTCCAGAACTCTTGTTTTAAGTTTCTAAATGATTCCTTATGCTCCCCTGATCACACTGATATGATTTGTTTTAAAAATGATTGAGAAATGGCCATGTATTGACTCTCTGAAATTTTGCCCGTAAAACTTGATTGCTTCGATTCTTGTGGTTGATGTAATATAAATGAATTTCATGTCTGGATTCTTGTTTGTTGTTGTCCATTGATCATTTCTGGAGAGTTTGATGCATTTTGGTGGCGTATTGAGTGAGATGGCATGAAGGTGTGGCCGGAGAAGATGACCGGAGCATAGCTCTGGTCACCTGAGATTAATTAGGGCTAATCCTGTTTAAATTCCCAATTTAAATCTTGGCCTTTAGATTAGGATTAGGGTTAGCGTGTGTACGGCCAGGATTAGGTCATTAAACCCTAAATATAATTAATTAATTTAAATCAGATTAATTAGCCAGGAGTGATTTGGACCCTTGTTTCACGCGCACAGTCAAACTCTTTCCCTTGGATTTGAATCTGAGCCCTTAGATCAACATACCTTCCATTTTAATTCATTTTAATTTCATTTTTATTCTATTTCTTTTGCATGTTTAATTTAAAATAGCTAAAAACATCACAAAAGTATTTCCTTTTGCATTTCTGCTTTAAATATTTTTCTCATTCCAAAAATGATTTTTATTTTATTTTTTGCATTAAAAACGTATTTTTAAAATATTTAAATGTTATTTTAAATTAATTAAAGTCTTTTAATTAATTAAAAATACATTTAGGTTTCTAAAAATCACCAAAAAAATCATGAATCATCCCAATGCATTTAGAAACATTTTCAAAATCTTCACACAAATTTCTTTTTAGGTTTGATCATAGTTTGTGAATTTTCTTTGAATTAAGGGTCATTAAAATCATACTTTTGAACCCTAACTTTAAAAAATCATTTATGCCTAACCACGAAGAGTTTGAAGATGATTCTTTTTGCATTGTGTTACATAATGCATGTAGTTTATAGGACATTTTCCTCTTGAATATATCTTGAATTTTCAATTTGATTTGCATTTTTCTCTTTGAATCACCACAAAAACCCTAGAAACTTAGGAAAATCATAGCTCTTGATAGGTTAGGCTTCTGACCTTCTCCTTTGGGGTGTGACCTAGTATGGGATTAGGGTTTGTTTGAGCTTGGTTTCAATTTTTTATCATGTCATTTGCTTCTTTTTTGTTCATTTGCATCTTGCTTGTCCATAAAACCCTAATTTTATGTGTTCATTTGCATTCATCTTGCATATGCATCCTTACATGAACTTGTCATGACATTTCATGCATTCATATGTCATCTTAGACCTCTTAGGACATGTTATAACCATTCTTGATCATTTCTTCATTCATTTGCCATGATTTGCATTCATTTAATTTCATTAACTTTCATGAGTTTTCAAACTTCAAAGCATGCTTACATGACATCTCATTCTTGTATGATCATTCGTATACATGTTGTTTGCCTTTGCATCATCTCATATAACATTAACATTGCATAAACATTTCTGACTTTGGTCATTTCATCTCATTTCATTTCATTTCTTTATGCTTTATACTTTATGCATTCATGCTAACTATTTAAGGGCTTTTGGTAAGTTACTTTGAGAAGTGGATTTGCCTTCACTTCTCACTTCTCCTTATCTCTTCCATTTGCATGTTGCTTGTCTTTGAAGTGAATTTGATTCACTTATGTTCCATATCTCACTTTCTTTCTTTAAGTTACTTATCTTCTTCATTGAAGTAAGTAACTTATTCTCTTGCTTCCTCATCCTTTCATCTGCTTCTTCATTGGTGGCTTCCTTGAAGATCTTTCTTAAGCCTTACAAACCATAGGAACTTCCAAGCATGATAATTATTAGGGTTGTGATTAGTCCCCCTTAGCTTTTTACCTTTGAGTCTCCTTGAGTCTCTCTTCTCATCTCAATAATCAGAGACTAAACTCTTAAAGTTTTAGGACTTTGGAATTAGGGTTATGCTTGCATCCTTCTCTTAGGATGGAGTGTATAACTTTAATCCTCAGTGTTAAACCTTTAATTTGTTTAAACCTCTTAACCAAATCATCTTAATAATCACTAAGACTTCATCTTGTAACTTGGGCCTTACATTAGGGTTCTAATTCTTCCTTATGGTTAAGAAGGACTAACCCTAGTGTTTAATGGACAAGTCCCCCTCAAGTTGTCTTACAAACCGTAAAATCCATTTCTTAATCTCATCCTTTAATTAAAATACACTTAATAAAAGCTTGTTATATAATGAATTTAATCCCTAACCATGGATTAAGTTGAGGTATCTTCCTCAGCTTAAGTGTTCTCATCTATTATCCTTCTATTAGGATGGTGTAATGAGCCCACTAATTTGTGATTAGAGATTAAACTCATTTAACACTAAATAAAAATCCAAAAACATCTAAATAATCACAAGTAGGTTAATGATCTTAATCCTACATCATCATGATAAATTAAGTTGAGATGCTTATCTCATACTTAAGTAGGCTCATTATCCCTAATCAGGGAGGATATAATGAGTTTACAAACCCTTGACTTAGGCTTAAGCTCATTAACTTATGCAAAACACCAAAAACAATAAAAAACTAAAAACACAAAAACAAACAATAAACGTCTCCTCCGGGATTCTTTTCTCATCACATTCACTCTGAAAACGAGAACTTGCTTCTTCCATCAAATGCAAGACAGTTAGCACTCGAGCCAGATGAGTCATACACTTGAGCATAGGCAAGCAGGCAGTTCACAGTCAATTTATCTTTTCAGTCTCTTTGAGTCGAACTACAGTGTTCTGACTTCCTCATTGCACGCGAGGATACGTATGCATAACTTAATAGTTATCGAACAAAAGTCTGTGTGTATTCCCCCTCTTTCAGTAATCTTTTCCAACCCTCAGTTCCTGAGCATTTACCCTTTTACACTGACACTTGTATATTCTCTTCTAGCTTTTGCACATAGATATCACATACACTACCCCTTTAAACACAATCTTTTAAGCGTGGATCCCGTCGAGTATGACGGACAATCTGGGTGCTGATACCTTCCCAGGTTGTAACCAACCCCCTTTCTCAGTTTCTCTGGTTCACAACTGTCTTATCCATCTGTTTCTAGGTTTATGCAGCATTACCTTTCCTTCAGGATAAAAATGCATAGCTGGTGACTCTATTCATCTTCAGCTTCATTCTCTCTCTTTTCGCCGACCATTCGCATCTGCACTGGGATGAAAATCTTTAGGAGCGACAGCAGGTAAGATAACTTGAATATGATCGAAGAGAAAAGGATGGCAGCTTTATGCCATAGGCAGTTATATCAACAAAGGATGAAGAAGGATTTTGATAAGATGGTTCATCCTCGTGTGTTCCTGGGAAGGCGACCTCGTGATTAAGAAACTCCAGCCTTTCATATCAGATTCCAGGGGAAAATGGGCTCCTAATTATGATGGTATGTATGTTGTCAAGAGCGTCTTTTCGGGCGGCGCATTAATTCTTGCAACGATGGACGGAGAAGAGTTAATCCATCCTACAAATGCAGATACAGTCAAGAAATACTTCGCCTGATAGAAATAAAAGAACAGCTCGCTAAGTCGAAAACCCGAAAGGGAGGCTTAGGCAAAAGAGCGTCTCGGTGAGTCGAAAACCCGAAAGGGCGACTCAGGCAAAAATTAGAGACATAAACAGAAAGTAATCATCCCGCTAGATTAAAAACCTGAAAGGGAAATCTAGGCAAAAATTAGGGATAATGGCAAGTAACTGTATTGAACCTTGATGACAACATCATCTACCAAGAACTTCTCAAATCTGATTTAAGCTCAAGAATACTGGGAATTCAAAGTTGTTAGAAAAGTAATAATCATTGTAATTTTAATGTAGCCTTTTCCATTTAATTACCATTTATTCCAATTTTTGTAAAGATCTATGGAATCCCGCTATTGGCGGATTACCATTCTATTAATGAAATTTGAGCCTTTGCCTTTGCTTGCAGTTCTTATTCTATCTTCATTACGAAAATGGCGTTGTTATTAATGATAATGATTTTCGAAGCAAAAAAAAACTTTTACTATATTTGTTTTAAGTGTGTGCGTGTGCTTACAGAATTAGTGAACCAAAAGATGGATATTGATGGTTGTTCCAAGAAGGGTTGGGGTGCAAAATGTGAAATGATTGTCTCATTGAGTGCAGTATGCTCATGGTTCTTTAATATAGGTCACAAAAGTGTTATGTGTGTGACTCATTATTCTATGATAGAGTCCTATTATTACTCGGTGCCTTCGGTAAGATACTAAGCATGATATTCCCAGTTGAGTCTGGATTCAAGTCGCTCTAGTGGACTGTGGTCATCTTCCCCAACAGAGAACAAGCTATTTCATCCATGACAAAGCAAGTTGTATTTGTGTTTCCTTATGATTAAAAAAGGTTGTTTGGGTATATTTCCAAATTTGAAGTATCTTTCTCTCCTCAAAGAGATTCAAGCTTTGTAGAAGGACTTTACTCCTTAGATGGCTCTTTACCCTGTTAGTCGCTCACGCCTTGTTGAGATTGGTCGAGTATCCGCTTGTTGTATTTACCTCGCCAGTTTATCTCTTGTGTCTATTTTGTCTATTTGTCAGCATAAACATAACGCATATACATACATGTACATCATAAATGATTTCATATTCATGTTGCGTTCATTGATGTATACTTCATCCACCTTGGTCGTGTTTATCCCCAAGTGATGTGTCTCTCTCAAAATAGAGTTGTCGGCCTTAGGAAGAAAATGTACGATCTTTCTAATTCCCCATTGAGTTTTTACCCACATGGAAGATTTTTGCTTTAGTTCTCCTTTCCACACTTGGATAGGATAAATCCCCAGTTGAGTTCATTCCTTATGGGTTAGTGTCTTGTTTGACAGTTTCTCTCCAGTTTGTTCCTGGATTGATTTTGGTCTTTACAATTTTGATAATTGGATTTCCAAATGGAAAGTGCATTTATTTTGCACCTTTAAATACTGTCGCTCCCACCAAATGACACCTGGTCAAGAGGGGTACAGACGCGAACGGTCGGCGAGAGGAGAGGGAATGAATAGAGTCGCCAGCTAGGCATTTTTATCCCGAAGGAAAGGTAATGTTGCATAAACCTAGAAAGATATGGATAAGACGATCGCGAACCAGAGAAACTGAGAAAGGGGGTTGGTTACAACCTGGGAAGGTATTAGCACCCAGATTGTCCGCCGTACTCGACGGGATCCACGCTTAAAAGATTTGTGTTTAAAGGGGTAGTGTTAGTGCTATTTTGTGTGCAAAAGCTGGAAAAGAATGCAAGTGTCAGATTACAAGAAAATGTGAAGTGAAGTGAAGAAGTGTTAGTGTAAGGAAAAAGTGCAAAGCTCAAGACTATGAGGCTTAAAGAATAATACTGAAGAGGGGGAAATAAACAGAGACTTTTGTTCGATAACTGTTAAGTTATGCCTACGTATCCTCTCGTGCAATGAGGAAGTCAGAACACCGTACTTCCTCAGACGCTTCAATAGCTTCAACAGATATACCAGGTGGTCTTCTTCTGTGAGGGACTTGGCAATCATGTCATCCACATAACACTCAATTTCTTTGTGGATCATGTCATGGAATAACGTTACCATGGCCCGTTGATAAGTGGCACCAGCATTCTTCAATCTGAATGGCATCACCTTATAACAGAACGTGCCCCAGGGTGTGATGAAAGTTGTCTTCTCCATGTCTTCAGGTGACATTTTGATCTGATTATATCCTGAAAATCCATCCATAAAGGAGAACACCGAGAACTGAGTCGTATTATCGACCAATACATCAATGTGAGGTAATGGGAAGTCATCTTTCGGGCTGGCTCTGTTCAGATCCCGGTAGTCCACACACATCCTCACCTTGTCGTCTTTCTTAGGCACATGTACAATATTAGCAACCCACGGCGGGTAGCTGGTCACAGCAAGGAAACCGGCGTCCCACTTGTAAACACCCCAAATTTTCCCTCACCCATTCACACCATGGCTTGTGATCATTCTCATATGCATAAACACAATCATAAGATCTCATATCCCATTTTTGTTTCACTGCATAGTTTCTAAGTCATCTGCACCTAGGGTTTGTGATCTGAGCAATCCAAGAACCTTTTGAGCCACTCCAAAGATCACCAATCACTTCAAATGGATCCATGTGTGTTCTTATATCATATTACACCCTCTCAAAGTCAAGAATGCCAAAGAATCACAAGAACTAGGGTTTGTATGGAAGCAGTGTCAGGCTAGACTGCACAGTTGACCTAAATTAGGGTTTTGGTTTCAGAGGCCATAACTCCAAATTTTTTGGTCATTCTTGTTTCTATTGGTCCCTATATGGTATAGGGAGTATGCATATCAATTTTCATGAAGAAATTCCATGGGGAAGTCATCTGATCAAGAGTTGACTTTCCAGACAAGTCAGTGCAAAATCAGGGCATCTGAGGCCCCCAATGACCCAACCAATGGGTGATCTTCATCATTTTGAGTGTATATGGTCTTTATTTGATCATGGAAGAAGGTTGAAGTTCACAAAAAATCAAGAATTTGAAGTTTTTGCAAATGTTGACTTTTTAGGCATAGTTGACTTTTCAAGAATATGCCATTTTATGCCATTTTTCAAGCCTTGATTCTTGATCCAAAAATGCTTCAAATGGAAAAACTTTGGTCATGAAAGTTGTAGAATACATCTTTCCCTTTTCAAAAAGTACAAGAACATGATCAAATTCTTCTTGGATCAAAAGTTATGGTGTGACAAAGTTGGCCAAAATCACTAATTTTTAAGACATGCCTCAAATGTGAATTTTGCAAAATCATGAACCAAGGCTTTTTGTAACTTCTAGTTGGCATCAAACCATGACACAAACATTCTATGTGACATAAAAATCAGAATTGAACCAAGAGATCACATGTTCATGGTTTGTATGGCAAGACTTTTTCATGAAGTTTCAAAAGTGATCAACTTGCAAAACTCATGATCACACTTCACCAACTAGTTGCCTTGGCTGCTGAACCTTCCTAGCATCACACACACATCATGCTGCGCAGGCCATGCCTCTTGTACCAAGCTATAGCTCAAGCCATGCCTTCCTTACACAAAGTGGACTTTTTTGCAAAAGTGAACTTACCAATCAATAAAGGCCAGGTCACATCATCTGACCTATAGGATTATTTTATACTATCCAAATGCAGGCCATTTCATATACCAAGCCAAGCTGAAACACTCCACAACATCACATACACAAAAACACCTCACTTTGCAAAACTCTTCGAATCTGCCTCCACAAACTTAAAACATCCAAACCATTTTCACCAATCATCTCACCATGTTCCATTGAGTAGAAACCAACAAAGAACCAGGCCTGAAACAAGCCATAACATCACTTCACAATTTTCACCCCAAACTGCAGTTTCCTTCGAAACACCTTCCACAGCTCACAAACATCCAAACAAACTCCACAAACCTTCTCCACTCATCATCTGGACCACAAAGAACCACTCACATTGGCCTAAAACTGCCTGCATCACCATTGCCATTTTCAACTGAGCTTGAGCAGAAGCTGTTCAAACTCTTCATCTAGCCAGCATAAACTTCTCCAAAGCATTCAAGCATCATCAAGAGGTCATAAGGAGTGGATTTCACCAAAGGAGGAGGTCAGAAACTTGCTGGAGTGAAAGCTTCGAATCTCAGGTAGCTCAAGAACTTTTTTTCCAGAAATGGATTTTTAAGTTCTAAACTTGTTCTATATGTCTTCCTGATCATGAATATGCCTTTAGTTTTGAAAATGGTGATGAAATGAGAATTTAATTGCTTCCTGAAACTCTGTTGACCTAAAAATTGTTTGGTTCGATTCATGTTTCTGGGGAAAAATAAATGTTGTTTGTGATGGGGTTTTGATTCAGTGGATCATGGGAATCATTTCTGTATGCTTGGTTTTCATTTTTGTTACGTTTTGAGAGAGTTTGGAGATTTTCAGGTGGGCTTCCCACCGGAGAAGACGACCGGAGGTCTTCTCCGGCCACCTGAAAATAATTAGGGCATAATCCAGTCATTAATTTCCATTTGAATGTGGAGCGTAGATTTCCCTTGACCCGTTGACTACCCGCGCGCATGTGTGGCCTGGATCCTCCCAATTAGCCCTAATCCACTTAATTAGATTTAATTAATTATAATTAAACTAATTTAGTCAGAAGCAACCATAGCCCTTGGATAGCACGCGCGGTCAAACATTTCAAATCCAGGCTCAATCCTGGCCCTCCATCCTGCATACTTCATTTTAAATTCATTTTTATTTCATTTCTTTTTATTTCATTTGTCCAATTTATTTAAAATAGCAAAACTTGTTTAAAAATTATGAAATTTTTTATCCTGAGTTTCATTAATTTTTCAAACACAAAAATATTTTTATTTTCATTTTTTGCATAAAAAATGTATTTTTAAATATTTAAAAGATTATTTTTAATTGATTAATGGAAATTAATTTATTAAAAATACTTTTAGGTATTTAAAAATCACCAAAAAATTCATGAAATGTTCTAAGACATTTAGAAACATTGTCCAACCTTCAAACCAAATTTCTTTTTTGATCTTGATGCATTTTGAGAATTTTTCATTGAATTAAAATCATTTTTGTGCATCATTTTGATCCTAAGTTCAAAAAATCATTTCTGTCTATCCATGAAGAGTTGAACATTGATTCTTTTTGCATTGCATTGTGTTTAGCATGTAGTTTTTGAGATAAAAAGACCATGATTTGATCTTTCATTTTCATTTTGTTTGGCATTTCTTTTGTTTGGAAACCCTAAAAACCCTAGAATCTTGTAAAAATCATAACTTGAGATTGGTTAAGAGTTGAGACCTCTCCTTTGGGCAGTGGTTTAGTATGGGATTAGGGGTCCTTTGTGTGGTATTTTCCATTTTTTATCTTGTTGTTTGATTCTGATTTTGGTTTGTGTTTGATGTTTGATTCATAAACCCTAATTTTGGGCTTCCATATGCATCCATCTTGCATTCTTTTGCATAACATGACTTGCCATGACATTCCATACTTCCATGTGATTCATTTGACATCATAAGACATATTGAAAGCATGTTTGATCATTGCATCATGTATTTGCCATGTTGTATGTCATGTGCACTTCATAACTTTTCATGTGTTTTCATGCTTCCTAAGATGCTTCTCTTGCATTCATAAGCTTGTATGATCATTTCCATGTGTTGCCTCATGTTTGTAGCATCTCATAGCATCATTACCATCATCAACATGCTTCTGGTTTTGTTTATCATCATGTCATCTCATCACATTTGGCATTGCATTGCATTTTCTTTTCTAACATTTCAGGTGGTAAGTGATTTGAGAAGTGAATTTGCCTTCACTTCTCATAACTTTTCTTGTCATCTCTCTTGCATCCATTGCTGCATTTTCTACATGTGTTTGAGTTTGAGCTTGCTCATTTTTCTTCTCTCCACCTTCTTTCTTCAAGTGACTTGACTTCTTGAATGAAGCAAGTCACTTTGCTTCTCTTGATCCTTTCATCTGCTTCCTGGTGGCTCCTTTGAAGATTGTTCTTGTGAACTTCACAAACCTTAGGAACAACCAAGCATGACAATGATTAGGGTTTTGATTAGTCCCCCCTTAGTTTTACCTTTGTGTCTCTTTTGAGTCTTCTCTTCTCACCTCATAATCAGGGACTAAACCCTAAAGGCTTTAAGGCTTTGTGATTAGGCTTATGCCTGCATCCTTCTATTAGGATGGAGTGTATAACTTTAATCCTAAGTATTAAACCCTTAATGTGTTTAAATCTCTTAATCAATTCACATAATAATCATCAAGACATCACACTTGTAACTTGGGCCTTGCATTAGGGTTCTAATTCTTCCTTAAATGGTTAAGAAGGACTAACCCTAGTGTTAATGGACAAGTCCCCCTCAAGTTGTCTTACAAACCCTAAAAATCACTTCATCATCATACCATTAAATAAAATCCACTTAATCAAAGGCTTGTTTTGTCATGAGTTTAATCCCTAATCATGGATTAAGTTGAGGAGTTTTCCTCAGCTTAAACATTCTCATCTATTATCCTTCTATTAGGATGGTGTAATGAGTCTGTTTAATCCCTGATTACGGCTTAATCTCATTACTTAACACTAAACAAAAACAACAAAAACATCTAATTAATCACAAGTAGGTTAATGATCTTAATCCTACACCAAAGGTGTTTAAGTGTGAGAAGCTGACTTCACACTTAAGGTATTCTCATTACCCCTAATCAGAGGGAAGATGTGATGAGTTTACTAAATCCATTGGTTTAGACTTAAGCTCATTAACTTATGACAAAATCCAAAAGCAATAAAAGACTGAAAACACAAAAACAAACAATAATCGTCTCCTCCGGGATTCTTTTCTCATCTCATTCACTCACAAACGAGAGCTCGCTTCTTCCGTCTAATGCAAGACAGTTTGCATCTGTGCCAGACAGATCATACACTTGAGCATAGGCAAGTAAGCAGTTCACAAGTCAATTCATCTATCAGTCTCTTTGGGTCGAACTACGGTGTTCTGACTTCCTCATTGCACGAGAGGATACGTAGGCATAACTTAACAGTTATCGAACAAAAAGTCTCTGTATATTCCCCCTCTTTCCAGCATCTTTCTCTTAGCCTCATTATCATGAGCATTTCACTCTTGTCCTTACACTGACACTGTACATTTATACACTTTACACTTCTTTCAGCACTGACACCTGTACATCTTTTTCCAGCTCTTTGACACACAAATTGCACTGACACTACCCCTTTAAAATACAAATCTTTAAAGCGTGGATCCCGTCGAGTACGACGGACAATCTGGGTGCTAATACCTTCCCAGGTTGTAACCAACCCCCTTTCTCAGTCTTTCTGGTTCGCGACCGTCTTATCCATTCTCTTTCTAGGTCTATGCAGCATTGCCTTTCCTCCGGGATAAAAATGCCTAGCTGGCGACTCTATTCATCTCCAGTGAGTTCACGGCTGTGTGTTCTCATTGTCCCTCTCGCCGACCGTTCGCGTCTGTACCCTATCTGAATTAGCTTCATTTAGCGGGAGCGACACCACTGTTTTTGTACCTCTTCTTTAATCTTCATTGACATATCTGGGCGAGTACGGCGCAACTTCTGTTTTACTGGTGGGCAGTCTTCTTTCAGAGGCAGCTTGTGCATGACAATATCGGTATCCAACCCTGGGATATCCTGATAAGACCAAGCGAAAACATCCACATACTCCCAAAGCATATCAATCAGTTGTTCTTTTACTGAATCTTGCAGGCAGGCCCCGATCTTAACCTCTTTCACGTCTTCTTCCGTACCAAGATTAACCATTTCAATCTCCTCCTGATGAGGAGTGATAACCTTCTCCTCTTGCCTTAACAACCTGGCTAGCTCTTCAGGTAGCTCATAATCTTCTTCAACCCCTTCATCAGCTTGATTGATTGGATTGTCAAAGTCACACAAAGTCATAGCAGTGTTGTTGTCGGTGCAGTCTGAAGGGAACTTTCTGCAAGGGTTTAAATTGGTTTATTTTAGTGATTGGTTTTATCTTATTTAGAAAAAGTAAAAAATGAAGTTATTTTATTTTGAAAAACATTGCCATTTTATTTTTGTACAAAAAGAAAAATGAAAAACAGTGAGCGGAAAAGAAAAGACTCATTTGCAAAAGATGTCCTGATATTCATTAATTGATCTTTGCACAAAATACAAGATGGCCCGATTACAAAATGAGTCTTGACATCTTGGGCAAGATGCAAGACTTGATGCATGCTTTAAAATACAGGAAATAATAATTACTCTGCAGGAGTAACCCTTATAATTTCCTGGGAAGACCAGTTAAGGACTTGGCTCCCCGGGCTCCTTGGACGTATCCAGCTTTCCAGGTTGCGGTCGCTTTCCTCCTTGTCTTCCAGGATCGCACGCTCCAGATTCAAACTCGTCCCTAAACCCTAATTATCATTAATCACTTTCAGATGACCGGAACAGTGGTTCCGGTCATCTTCTCCAGCAAGCACAAACCCTAGTTTCTTCTACAGGTTACCAAACTCCAAATTTCTTCCACCAAAATGATCCTTTCATCAATCTAAACCTAAACCCTCATCTAAAACTCATTTATTTCACCTCACAAGCATGAATCGAAGCAAAATGTAAAACACGGGAAAATATTCAGAGACATCATACATGATGGTTTCGCAATTATTTTCAAAAGTAAATACATCCCCATGATCAGGGGAGCATGCAGAATCATAAAAGAACTTAAAACTTAGCTTTTGGGAAAAAAGTTCTTCATGTTACCTGAGATGAAGACTCTCTGGTTCTGAGCTTTCTGGACTCACCCTTTGTGCAAACCCTCTCCTTTGAACACCCTAATGATGAAATGAAGCTTAGAAAGCTTTGATAATGACTGGTTGAGGCTGTTTTGTTCTGGTGTAGCAGAAATGGAGGTCTTTGTGTGTGATGTTTCAAGCTGTTTCAGGGGGTGGGTTTTGTTCTGAGGATGATTTGTGACTTGTTGGTGAAAGAAAAATGGAAGTTTGAAGGCTATGTGAAGAGTTTCGAAGAGGAGAAGTTTTGGACAGATTTTGTGCAAGCTGGATTGTGGGAGGTTTCTGGCTTGTGTGTGGTGTGTTTTATGATCCTTATACAAATCCTAAGCTATTGGAATGAGTCAGAAGACTTGACATGCACTGTGGGAATGGCATGGGGCAATTGGCCAAAAAGTCAATGTTAGGTGTACTTCAAGCATGGGCCATGGCAGAGAAGATTTCTGTGTTTGGATTGCCTCAGCTGAGTTTGAGGATGACCCTTGGATGGTTTATGAAGGACTGCAACACTTGGATTGCAAGATAGCATGTGTTTTGCCAATTTCCAACTTTGTGCATCTTGTGATTTTTGGCCATGGACATGTGACATCTCTTGGGAAAAATGCAGCAAAATGCACCATATAATGTTGTTATGACACTTTGATATTGATTAGAGATCAAGCAAAACCATAGGAACCCTTCTTGCAAGATTTCTCTCTTTGTGATTTTCATGAAAAATGGCTTATGATTTTTGGAATTCAAGGCATGAAAGTGAGAAATTCTTTGGTGCATTCTGAATTTTGGACCATGGACTATGTTTGTGTTATGCTTAGAAGTTGATTTGAAGTCACATTTGGTTTTGGCATGAGGTTTTGCAACTTTCCTCCTTTGGCACAAAAGTGAAAATTTCATGATTTTTCCCAACTTTGCAAGGCCATAACTTTTGATCCAAAATGAATTAGAAAGAGTTCTTGTACTCTTTGAAAAGGGAATGATCCAATCTACAACTTTCATGACCAAAGTTTTCTCATTTGAAGCATTTTTGAATCACAAAGAGGAGGTTGAAAAACTTTCCCAAAATGGCAAGTTTTCATTATAAGTCACTTTCCCAAAAAGGCAACTTTGTAAATGGCTTGAATTTCTTCAATTTTGTGAACTTATAACATCTTATATGATCAAATAAAGATCATACACATTCAAAATGATGGAGAACACCCTTTGGTTGTGTCATTGGGGGCCTCAGATGCCCTGATTTTGCACTGACTTTCTCAAGAAGTCACCTTTTGATCAGATGCCTTCCCCATTGAATTTCTTCATGAAAATTGATATGCATGATCCTCATAACATATAGAGACCAATAGAAACAAGAATGACCAAAAAATTTGGAGTTATGGCCTCTGAAACCAAAACCCTAATTCTAGGTCATTTGTGCAGTTAAACCTGGCTCTGCTTCCATGCCTTTCTCAGTTCTTGTGATTTCTTGACCTCCTTGATCCTTTGAGGATATAATATGATGATGGAACATACATGGACCCCTTTGAAGTGATTTATGACCTTTGAAGTGGCTCAAATATCTCTTGGATTGCTCAGATCACAAACCCTAGATGCAGATGACTTAGAACCAATGCAGTGAAGCAAAAATGCAATATGAGATGATATTGTTGAACTTATGCATATGAAAAGGTCACAAGCCATGGTGAAATGAGTGAGGGAAAATTTGGGGTGTTTACAAATACTTTGTCTCCTAGAAGGAATTTATTGAAGGTTTCCATTGAAGACAAACTTTGTTTTCCAGCAGTGTTGCTACAACATTCTCTTGGAGTATTTATACCTGGCAACAAGTGGTAGTCTCTTTATTTGAGAAGCTTGTTCTTGTCCCTGGACCTCTAAGCGGAATCAACAAGTGACCTTCTCCTTATTTGAGAAGCTTATTTCTTATCCATGGATTTCCCAGTAAATCAGCGGATGGCATTCTCTTTTCGGGAAGTTTTGTTCATCCCCAGCAAGGTTATTATTCTATCAAATGGCATCTCCCCTGTTCGGCGGAGAAGTTTGGTATGAACTTATATTTTTCCAACATACATCTCTCCCAGACAAGGTGAGAAGTTTGTTGTGGATTTCCAATTTCCATCAAATTGCATCTCTCCCAGACAAGTTGAGAAGTTTGAGCGTGAAGTTGTTCTCCATCATATGGCTGTCTCTTTCAGAAGAAGGGAAGTATGATGAGGGTTTTATCAAATGGCGTCTCTCCAATACACATTGAGAAGTTTGATATGAATCTCCTTTTTCCAACAAATGGCATCTCTCACAGACAAGGTGAGAATTTTGTTGTGAATTTACAATTTCCGTCAAAATGCATCTCTCCCAAACAAGTTGAGAAGTTTGAGCGTGAAGTTGTTCTCCATCATATGGCTGTCTCTTTCAGAAGAATGGAAGTATGGTGAGGATTCTATCAAATGGCATCTCTCCAATACACGTTGGGAAGTTTGATATGAATCTCTTTGTTTTCCAACAAATGGCATCTCTCCCAGACAAGGTGAGAAGTTTGTTGTGAATTTACAATTTCCGTCAAATGGCATCTCTCCCAAACAAGTTGAGAAGTTTGAGCGTGAAGTTGTTCTCCATCATATGGTTGTCTCTTTCAGAATAAGGGAAGTATAGTGAGGATTCTATCAAATGGCATATCTCCAATACACGTTGGGAAGTTTGATATGAATCTCTTTGTTTTCCAACAAATGGCATCTCTCCCAGACAAGGTGAGAAGTTTGTTGTGAATTTACAATTTCCGTCAAATGGCATCTCTTCCAGACAAGTTGAGAAGTTTGAGCGTGATGTTGTGCTCCATCATATGGTTGTCTCTTTCAGAAGAAGGGAAGTATGATGAGGGTTCTATCAAATGGCATCTCTCTGATACACGTTGAGAAGTTTAGTATGAATCTCTTTATTTTTAAGAAAATGGCATCTCATCCAGACAAGGTGAGAAGTTTGTTGTGATTTTCCAATTTCCGTCAAATGGCATCTCTTCCAGACAAGTTGAGAAGTTTGAGCATGAAGTTGTTCTCCATCATATGGCTACCTCTTTCAGAAGAAGGGAAGTATGGTGAGGATTCTATCAAATGGCATCTCTCCAATACACTTTGGGAAGTTTGATATGAATCTCTTTGTTTTCCAACAAATGGCATCTCTCCCAAACAAGGTGAGAAGTTTGTTGTGAATTTATAATTTCCGTCAAATGGAATCTCTCTGATACACGTTTAGAAGTTTAGTATGAATCTCTTTATTTTTCGGCAAATGGCATCTCATCCAGACAAGGTGAGAAGTTTGTTATGATTTTCCAATTTCCGTCAAATGGCATCTCTTCCAGACAAGTTGAGAAGTTTGAGCGTGAAGTTGTTCTCCATCATATGACTGTCTCTTTCAGAAGAAGGGAAGTATGATGAGGGTTCTATCAAATGTCATCTCTCCAATACACGTTGAGAATTTTAATATGAATCTCTTTGTTTTCCAGCAAATGGCATCTCTCCTAGATAAGGTGAGAAGTTTGTGATTTTCTAATTTCCGTCAAATGGCATCTCTTCCAGACAAGTTGAGAAGTTTGAGCGTGAAGTTGTTCTCCATCTTATGGTTGTCTCTTTCAGAAGAAGGGAAGCATGATGAGGGTTCTATCAAATGGCATCTCTCTGATACACGTTGAGAAGTTTAGTATGAATCTCTTTATTTTTCGGCAAATGGCATCTCATCCAGACAAGGTGAGAAGTTTGTTGTGATCTTTCAATTTCCGTCAAATGGCATCTCTTCCAGACAAGTTGAGAAGTTTGAGCGTGAAGTTGTCCTCCATCAAATGGCATCTCTTTCATAAAAAGTAAGTGTGATGCAAGTTTTATCAAATGACATCTCTCCGATGCACGTTGTCATCTGTTAATTAGTTGTCGTCTTGTTACGCTTCAAAGAAAATTCTCGTGTGGATTTGTGTCACAGCTATGTGTGTGTTGTCCCTAGTAGAATCTTCTTTTCCATACCAATAGATTTTTGGTTTTATAGTTTCCTGTCAAGCATTTCCACCATATCTTCTTTACTCCATTGAGTGCAAATTTTCTGGTCCTTTTAAGTATTCAAACTTCTCCCACCTTTTAGGTTTAAGCCTTTTGAATAGGAGCAGCTGTTGCACCCCAAAATTTGCTCTCATTTCGGTTTGTGTCTCACACATAGGCATCACATTCATTGGTGTCATATCATTGGTTTTTCTCAGGATATATGATTTACAACTTTTGAAGAATTAAGGTTTCACATCATGTTTGTGGTTATCAGAAGAATCTGTAGTGAAATGCGGATTGTTTTTTTCTCCTCGAAGGTGGGTGTCACTCACCTTTGAGAGTCATGAAATAAGTTTGTTCAAAGTTGGTATCTGAGGATTCAAAAATCTTCTCAAAAGTTGTTAGGATGTGTTGTCAATTTAATTTCAATCTTGTTTTAAGGTCATTATATGAAAAGGATTTTGCAAGTTTATTTCAAGGATTACGTCAAGCGATGTGATGGCATCGTCCTAATAAATATTATGGCTAGGAAAGTTCATCTGACAATTCAAGATTCTAAGGAAGCTAAAACCTTGTCGCAATTTATGATTCAAATGGTTAATTCATGAATGACTAGTTGAGAGTTCTGGTTATGTTTGTTGATTTGCAAACAATGGTTAATTCATTCTCAAGTGGTATTTCAAATTGTTTCCAAATTTTGTTTCCAATCTTTATGGTTGAGGTAGTCAATTCAAAGATCTTAGGCTAAAATAAATCCTCATTTTTGCAAGTCTTTAAGTATGACTTTTCGAGCCATATTTAATTGGATACATTATTTTGCTCATATTTTCAAGAAACAACCTTTGGTTCAGAAAGACCTTAGTTGATTAATCTCAAGTTTAGTTTCAATAAAGAAGTTCAAATATGATTGAAGACCATATGGTACAAGTTCGTTACAAGTCGATACAAGCTCAAGCTTCCAAAAATAGAAAAAAAATACAACAGAACTTCATATAATGGGGAGCCGCTTAAACACTCTACCAGATCCAAAAATTCTACAAAGAAGGATGTTACAATGTTGTTGGCAAAGATGATACGGAATACAAGAAATTCCTAAAAAAACTAAGGCATGGTTTTGTTATAATAACTTCATATCAGTTCCACTTTTCTTATAAAAAAGAGGGGCTCCATGCTTCGACTCTTCATCAATCCAACATGACTTAAGTTTGAGATTAACCTACCAACACAAAAAAAACAAGTTAAGCAATACACATGAGAAAAAAAGTCTTTGTCGTAACGAGAATGGTTCAAGTTTGCATCCGTTTGAAGAAGAGATTACATCATTGTCAAGTAATCACCATCCTGAATTTGAGCTAGGAGCTAAGAAATTAGAAATTGACGATTCATATGTTTGGATCGATACAGAGATGCGGTTAAGGGAACTGGTCTATGTATTGAATAAGGTATAAGGTTCTTTGGTGTGGATGCAGAACAACATAGCTTGCACACTCTTCTAGGCTTCACATGATCAGTTCAAATTTCTACTCAACAAGAAGATTATTTGATTGATACTTTTTCCCTGCATGATTCTATGGAAATTCTTCGGCCGGTTCTTTTTTCTCCAACCCTTCAATTTGTAAAGTGTTCCATAGGGCTAACAACGATGTTCTCTGGCTACAGAAGGATTTTTACATATACATTGTTAAGTTACTTGATACTTCAAAGGCATTGTGAGTGTTATCAAAACCACAAAAATCACTCGCTTATTGACTAGAAACTTACTGAGGTGTGATGACAAATAAATTATTACAGTGTGAAGACTGGAGAATGCGCCCTCTTTCAATGTCCTCCTCAATACCTCTAACTTCACAAATCTCCACCACACTTCCATTTCGTGCACCTTTCCCATCTCAAACCAAGCACACCACTTTGGCGCAGTAAATCGCCAGGATAGCCAACACTATGCAATGATTGTGGTTCTCGGTGGAAGACAAAGGTAACACTTGCAAACTACGCCTTTACATGCTCAAGCTAAAACTGTTGACTTTGATGATCAAAAACATTCCAGAGTTAGGAGCATATCGTTAAACAAGAATAAGGAAATGAAATTGCTCAAACGGAATCCGAACTTTGATAATGTAGTACCTGCTGAGATTGCATTCGGTTGCAACCATGGATTCCAGAGGGTCGTTGATAAGGGTATGAACAATCGATCAGGTTCGGGATCAGCTTTGTTTAGTTCAGGAAGTTGAGACCCTATTCTTCATGAACAACAATTTTATTTGTCTGCATCTTTTGAAGACGGTCTTATTTACGAAAGTTAGGCGTCATTGGACTCAGTTGAGATGGATCATGGAAGAATATTAATTAGGCATCCCAGCTATGTAGCTCGCGATGAAAAGTCTGAGGCTAGCTCTCTTTCATCTGATAATCAATGATACCCAATGTTTCGAGTCGCACAAACTTCACCCTCCCATCTTCCAGGGATCTTTTAGGATTTGCCATGACTCCCATCAAGGTGGGAAAATCAAAGGAAGATGGTCCCAAAGCTCAGGTCTTGGAGATGGTAATGGTTCTCACATTTTGACCCTGCAAAAGTTGAAATTTCCATAACGGTTAACAAGGTAACAAGCAGTGAAAAATGAGTTTACGACAGTAAAAAAAGGGGTAATTAATCCAATTCGGATAGAACTCATTCAGTTCATTTCAAAATCAAATAAAATCAGGTCAACATTTGTGCAGTAAATAAGGACAAGCAGGGCAGAAACAGCAGCAGGTTGCAAAACCGAAACATTCACAAATTTGGCAAAAAACCTTTACACACAGAAAAGGGGAAACAGACATAGCAGAAAAGGAGAAATCCTTCAGTTCTTTTCAAGAAACAAACCCTAATGTCCTATTATAAAAAGGGAGGCGAAAGAACCTAACAGGGGGGAAGAAAGAGGGAAACGGCTTTAAAATTGGAAAATCAGCTAATTTCCTGGAAAGGAAAACGGCTATTCGAAGAAAAACCTGAACTAGAAGGTAAAGAAGAAGAGAAGTTTAAAGTAAGCAAAAAAGTTAAAGTTCAGAAGGTACCCGTGGAAAATCGCCCCTTTGAGAACGTTCAGAGCAGGTAAGAATCATCCCCCTCTTTGCATTGATTATTTTTTGAGCTTTCTACGTTTTTTCTTTGTTTTTACCGCTTGATGGATTCGCGTTCTGTTAGATGGATATTATGATGTTTGCGTGATTTGTGTTTATGAACTTTTAGATCAGGGTTTACAATTTGGGGAAATAGGGTTCTCCTTGCTTTGATTCGTTGATTTCGTGTTGATTATGGTTTGGTTCATGCAATGCGTTTGTAACGACATGAATATGATGATACTTCGACGTACACCATGGTTGATTTGAGAACTTTATTTTGTTTCTGCTTTTAGAAAAAGAGATGAAGAGAACCATTTTTTTTTCTTTTTTCTTTGAGTTTTCCGTTCAAGATGGAAAGAGGAAGAACCGAATGAGATAAAGTTCATTGCACTTGTCATTTTTTTTCTTTCATCCAATGGTTTTAAAAGAGTAGTTAAAGGATAACATTTTCCAAGAGCGGTTTTACATTACCCAATGTTTGGCAACAATAACTTTCCAGGTGTCTTTTAAAAAGTTATGCTTGGCATTGACACCACATGCACGCTGCCGTTTTTATTTTTATTTTTTATCTATTTTTTTTTATCTCCAACACACCCATTTAGATAACAATTGGTCTTTTTTAAAGAAGTTTCGAAAATTGGTTTTTATTTATGAATTTATTTGATGCACATATCCTTATGTTTATTCCGAGGTAATATATAATGTGCCACGCGTCAGTTTTTTTATATGGCAGTCTGTTTACACTACTCATTACCATAAGTGAAGATAGGTTTAGATTGTTGAGTTTACACTACTTTCAAGGACATTTCTTGGGCTTCACTTATAATAAACCGCATGGTCCACTTTTTCCTTTTATCACGTTTTTTAAAATGTAGAAAGAATAATGATTGGAGTTCTCAAATGAATATTTCTTACAAAACTGCATGCTTATTTGTTAGAATATATTGAAATATCATGATAGAACTTAGATCATTCTCGCTTTTATATTTTCCTCATGTATTATACAAGTGTTTGAATTAGTTTAGCCAAGAATTGTGATTACTGTCCTTGTTTTGATTTTTTTTATTACATATATCGATTGTACGTCTCATTTGGATCCATATGATCTACTTTCTCATCACAACCATAATTTTTCAAATAAACGAATACTTGAACACTAAGAATAACCATTTTAAAGAACAATTAGAATCTCTTGGTCCAATGCCAAGTGAGTTTATACCCCTATATGTCACACACACGTAAGTCGGTCACCTATGTGATCGCCATCTGCACGACCTTACGTGTCATAATTAATTAACAAGGAACTGAACTTCGGAGTCTAGCATTCTGTGGGTTCTTTAATGAACCACTCCTGAGGCTAGCCCTCGGGTTGTGTTTCATTTACTCCTTCGTTCCTAAAAAAACATTGAACCCTAAATCATTTTTAAAAAAATAATCGCAAAAAACATCATCTTAATACACATAATTAATTAACGTAAGAACTAAACTCAGGAATCTAGCATTCCTCGGGTTTTTTTGAATTGAATTATTGTTGGGGCTAGCCCTCGATTTGTAATCCATTCGCTCTTTCATTTTCAAAACGTAAATCTCTAATTAAAATCGTGAAAGAACTAAACTCAGGAATCTAGCATTCCTCGGGTTTTTGAATTGAATTACTGTTGGGGCTAGCCTTTGATTTGTAATTCATTCGCCCTTTCACAATGAAAATACAACTTAAAACTTACCAACAAACGCAAATCATTTTACAATTAATCAACGAATAACTGAACTCTGGAGTCCAACACTCCACGGGTCCTTAAATGCAATCACTCTTGAGGCTAGCCTTCGATTTGTGGTCCATTCGCCTTTCGTTTTAAAACACTTAACAAAGGTCAAACCCTTTTCTTTAAACGAACATTGTTTAAATCTTTCTATCTCGCAAACAAGCTAGTGTTTCAGCCTCCATCGCGAGTATAAGCCAACGCTTAGTAGTAGAATGCATTTTCAAACAATCGTTCAATAAAAAGCACAAATCGTAGTTGCACGAACTACGAAGCTCTGACTTTCCCATTGCACAAGGGAATACGTAGGCACGGGGATTTTAATCCTTCGCGAGCACAATAATAAAAAAACTTTAATCTTTCCCCCGTAATAATCATTAAAATATTTCTTTAAAAGAAAATCTTAATAAAAAGAAGACAATAACATAAATCAACATTTAAGCGCAAATTAAACTAAGAGGTTCCCGTTGGGTACAACGGACGTGAGGGGTGCCTAATACCTTCCCTTTACGTAACTGACTCCCGAACTTAGATTAGTGGTTTCGTTGACCATTTCTTATCCCATTTAGGTTGTGTCCATATCTCCCTTTTCTTTAGTTAGAATAAAAGGAATTAGGTGGCGACTCTGTTTTTTATTTTAGGATCGTATTTTTCGAGGTACGACAGGTAGTTGTGTTATTGGTGCAGGTACTTCTTCTGAAGAGATTGTTAAAGCTCAAGAAGAGTCACGTGTTGAACCCATTCCGGATATAGCTGAGAAGGAGCCAAATAAAGTATCTGTACTCAAATATGAAGATCATGCATCAATTTAAAATGATCTACCCTTGGAGTGGAAAACTTCTAAAGATCACCCCATCGACAATATTCTTGGAGATATCTCAAAGGGAGTCACCACTCGTTCAAGGATAAGTATTTTTTGTTATTATTGTGCTTTCATCTCTCAAATTGAGCCTAAGAACTCCAAAGATGCTTTACTTAATGAAAATTGGTTTTTGGCTATACAAGAGGAACTTAATCAGTTCAAAAGAAATGAGGTTGGATACCTTGTTCCACCTCCGCGAGGTCATCGAGTAATTGACACAAAATGGGTGTTTAGGAACAAGATGGATGAAAAAAGTATTATTACTCATAACAAGGCACGTCTTGTTGCTTAATGGTATAACCAAAAGGAAGGCATATATTATGAGGAAACTTATGCTCCCGTTGCTTGACATGAGGCTATACGCCTTTTGCTTGCATTTGCATGCTCACAAAATTTTAAGTTATATCAAATGGATGTCAAAAGTGCTTTCTAATACATAAATGAATAAGTGTATGTTTGTCAACCTCCTGGTTTTGAAAATCATGAAAAAATTAACTATGTTTACAAGCTTAAACGCGCCTTGTACGGTCTCAAACAAGCTCCTCAGGCTTGGTATGAGTGCCTAAGTAATTTTTTGTTAAATCAAGGTTTTTCAATAGGAAAGGTTGATAATACTCTTTTCATTAAACGAGAAGGAAATCATTCATTCTTAGTTCAAGTGTACGTATATGATATTATTTTTAGGTCACCAATATGAAATTGGTCAAGGAGTTCTCAAGTTCTATGCAAGGTGAATTTGAAATGAGTATGATGGGGGAGCTTAATTACTTTCTTGGACTTCAAATTAGACAACTTGAAGAATACACCTTCATAAGTCAAACAAAGTATTGTAATGAGCTTCTCAAGAGGTTTGATATGTAAAATTCAAAACCTATTGATACTCTCATGCCAACTGCTGCAAGTTTAGATCGTGATAAGAATGGTAAGGATGTATACATAAAAAGGTATAGAGGTATGACCGAATCTCTTCTTTATCTTACCGCATCTCATTCGGACATAATGTTTAGTGTTTGAATGTGTGCTAGATTTCAATCTTGCCCTAAGGAATCACATTTAAAATCCGCTAAACGCATTCTTAGATACCTTTGTGGTACTTCTAAGTTTGGACTTTGGTATCCTAAGGGTAGTGATTGTTCTTTGGTGGATTTTTCTGATTCTGACTTTGTCGGTTTCAAATTAGATAGGAAAAGCACTAGTGGTACTTGTCACTTCTTTTCTAACTCTCTTGTAAGTTGGCATAGCAAAAAGCAAGTTTCCGTTCTCTTGTCAACTGCGGAGGCGGAATATGTTGCGGCCGGAAATTGTTGTGCCCAAATCTTATTGCTAAAGCAATAATTTCTCGACTTCAACATAGATCTCAAAAATATTACAATCTTATGTGACAACACTAGCGCGATAAATCTCACCAAAAATCTAATCTTACATTCACGCACTAAGCATATTGAAATTTGTCATCATTTTCTTAGAGATCATGTAGAGAAAGGAGACCTTGTATTTGAGCACGTTGAAAGTTCAAATCAACTTGCCAATATTTTTACAAAACCACTTGCCACAAATCCTTTCTTTCATATTCGTAGGGAACTTGGTGTTCTCGATATTTTGGATCGGTCTTAATTTTGAATATGTTCATCATACATTATTACTTGAGTTAACATATTATTTAACTAACAACTAGTCTTCTTGAAGTATTTATATTTGGTTATTCGACTTATATTTTCACAAGTGAGAGGTAATATCATTTTTTAACACAATTAACATGGTCGATCTATGTAAATTTGTGTGTCATCTTTGATATAAAGGAATTGATTGTGAGTGTGTTCTTGTTTTGTTGTTATTTATCTTTTATACTGTTCAATATGTTGAAATATTAATGTGTAAGTCATTAGAATGCAGTCTAGTATGATGTTATATTGATTTTAAGTGAAATTCTTGAAAATTGTGATGTAAAATTCGCTTGAACACTCGGGTGCCAACAGGTCGACTAACGCACCGACTTAGGGATCCTTTTGCGTCGACCTATGCAACCCGATGCGTCGACACGTTTCAAATTTCAAAATGCGTCGACTCATTAGAATGGTTGAGTCGACTCAATGGCTTTTTCGTTGCACTATGCATGTTGGAATACACGTTATGCTACGTTTTATTTTCCCTAGGTCGGCTCACACGTACTTTGACCAGAAAATTTATTATGTTTTAAGTGCTTTTATGCGACTTAATCATTTTCTTTGCATAAAATATCTTCATCACATATTTATTTCATCTTCATCATATATTTCTCTACATTCTCTCAAAAACTCTTCATTCTCTCAAAAACCCTAAAACCCCAAATTCCTCTACCTCATCTCCAAGTCTTCATCAATGGCAACAAACAAGGTTGTCAGAATCAAGTTTCTACCTTAACTCGTTTTAGCTAGGTAAAATCGAAACGTAAAATTGTTAAGTTTACCTCATGTTAAAATTAAATATAAATTTAAATATGAAAAATAATTAAATTTTAACTAAAAGTATAATATACTTGAGAAAATTTGTCTAAAATATACACAATAAATCAAATTAACTTCTATTAAGTTTGTATATTAAAATAATAAAAATAACAAAACTAGGAACACCGTAACAAACATAGTAACAAACCAAGGTTAAGACTCACTTTTTAGGAACTTATAAATCAAAGAATAAAACTCACAAAATATTGTCGTTGAAGTTACGGTCCGACATCGTACAAGTGAAGTGACATTAAGATTTAAAAGTTTTTAATTTTCATTGCTCTAGTAAATGAAAAGTCTAATGTCTAATGAAAAAATAGGCATTTAAAGTGAATAAAATGATAAAGTGGGATAATCTTTTATTGGGATGGGTTTTTTAAAATTTTAAGGAAAAAAAGGTAAAGTCAAATCAAAGAGTAATATCCACAGATTGTACACGATTTTAC
Source organism: Lathyrus aphaca (assembly GCA_963966055.1). Classification (NCBI taxonomy): domain Eukaryota; kingdom Viridiplantae; phylum Streptophyta; class Magnoliopsida; order Fabales; family Fabaceae; genus Lathyrus; species Lathyrus aphaca. The sequence goes on from OZ014524.1 coordinate 530,059,790, forward strand.
AAATTTCACAGAGATTTAAATCGTGTAAAATCGTTCTAGTATACGATTTTACTTAAAAATGATTTTACCTGCGATTTAACACCAAATGCCAACCTAGAAACGTAAAATCTAAGAGTTTAGATTTTAAATCGGGATTTTAACAACCTTGGCAATATGAACTACTGGAAAAAGAACTTTGAGGGGCTCTTCTTCTCAATCATCACTATCGGTAACTGCTTTATCACTTCTTCCATCTAATCTTACTGAAACTTATGAAAGAAAATTCAGAAGTAGGAAAATTATTCATCAATATGTGTATTCTAAGAGAACTGCGTGTCAAATGTTCATTCCTCACATTGTTGAACTGATTGATTTTCAAGAGATCAATTATTTCTTAACTTTTCAAGTAGAATATAATGATGATATGATTAGGATGTTTTATGTTGGTCTAGTTGGAAAATTTAGAGGTTTTGAGTTCAATTTTCAAATGGGTGATAAGATGTATGCGGTAAATACACAAATTTGGAAAGATTTATTCAAAGTTGATCCTACGGTTCAGAGTATATTAATGACTGATTCTGATCATGTTGATAACTATGAGTTTCGTAAGGAATTGGATGGCATGTTAAAAGAGTTTTTCATTGAGGTTGTGGTTAATACCGAGTTGTTACCATCATCCACTACCACCAGAAAGGTCAATCCTACCGACTGTATTCTACATTGGATTGTTTCACACAATCTTCGTCCTAAGAAAGGTGGCTTCTATCGCATTGGTATGTCTGAAGTTCATCTCATATACATTCTCTGGAATAAGGTAAAAGTAAATTGGCCACACTATTTTGCGAGTCGTGTTTTTTCTCTTAAGGAAAAGAAGGGTGTTGCTCTTACTTATCCTTCAATTATTCAGGCCATCATCAACAAAGCACAAATCATAGTTGAAGGTATTCCGCTTGTTCCTATTTTTGAAAACAATTGTTTCCAATAAAAGACACTTAGCTTGATGGGTCATTTGTGGGATCCTAAAGCGAAGCGATATCGGTATGTAGTTAGGGATGGTTATGGTAATTATAATGAGGATGAAGCTGAAGCTGAAGATGATCCTAATCAAAATGAGGATCAAAATGTTGAGCCTATGAACACTGATGAAGTACAGGTTGATAATAAAGATTGGTATCATTCTCCTTCTGACGATTCGATACTATATGAGAACCAAGGCTGGGGTGAATGGGAACACACAGGGTGGACTCCCACGACAACATCGTTTGCTCTTCCATCTCCACCACCGCAAGACAATACTCCCGGATTAATGAATATGCTTCAGAATATGCAATTGCAACAAAAACCTACTTGTAACACCCTAATTTTTTCCCTAAGTTTCTTCACATATCATCTGCATATTCGCATACAAACAAGATCGCACTAGCCTTCGAGTTTCTTCTTAGATGTGGGTCTATGCTTTGCAGGGGATCACCATTATTTTTACTATTTTATATTTGTTTATATTTATTGACTTCTAACCAAAATACAAAAAATATGTTGCAGTGTTCTTCTTCTTCTCTGTGTTGCAGGATTTCAAAGACAGGGCAATAATTTCATTCAGATGCGTTTGTTCAGTCATGAGTCGATTCAGATGGTTGTTTGACCTAAATATGGTCAAACTATTAAAATATTGTGATGACTGCTAGTTGTGTGTGCCAATAATTCATTTATCAGGCAATGCGTTTGCAAAGTACAAGTTGGGTTGTGTGACAGTGTTTCTTGTGCGAAGTTATCAGGCTGTATTTTGTGCGAAGTTTGGTTTGAATCTTCAGTGTTTATACGTTCATCGGTTCATTAATGCATCAACGATTCATCTGAGGATTTATTTTCCTCAGTTCGGTTTCGAATTATCAGGGCTTGAATCAAACAGTTTTCAGATGAAAGTTGTGACTCGAGTTGCGAATTATTTGGTTTGTTCAGTGGGTCCGTGTTGGCTGTGTTCGGAGGCTTGTTGAAAATCAGGATTTGTTGTGGGCTTGAAAACCAAATTCCTTGTCCATTATCCATCCCCGATTAAACCATCTTTTATCCACTTTAATCAATGACCTTTCTTTTTCTCCTATCGTTGCTTACCGATTCATTATTTTAAACCATTTGCCCAAATTGCTTTTTTTCTTCTAACCATTCCCAACCATTTTTTTATTATCCCAAATATTCATCTTTTATCCATTTTTTTTCTATCTAATTCCCATTTTATTTTTAATATTTCTATTTCCATTATTTTTCTATCTTTTAATCCATTTTAATTAATATTCTTTTCTTTTAATTCATGTATATTCCTAACCATTTCCATATTTCAAATTCATACAAAAAATAAGACCATTTTTTTTTATTATTATTCATAAGTCCATTTTTTAATCCATTAGATTTCTGTAGCAAGATATAAAACTAAAAAATGAAAGAATATTATTGCATTAAGCCCATTACAATGTTATTATCATAAAATTACAAAAAAAAAACAAATAAACTTTTCCCATCAGCTTGCCTAGCCCATCACCCCAAGCTCAACAACCAGCTGCCAATTCACAACGTGTATCCCGCATACACCTCCAAGCCACCAAACTCACGTGCAGCCAGCAAAAGCATAAGCCCCGTGCATCTCCCACACATTTCCTCAGCTTTTCCTCTAGGCCCCACCAGCCTTGCCTTTATTCAGCCTGGCCCACACGCCAGTAGCCCTTGAAAAAGCTAACTTGCCCAAGCCATCACGCAGCAAAATGCATCCCCAAACTTCACATCAGTCAGCGCAGCTTCTTACCAAGCTGTATCTACAATGCATACGCCGTACCAAGCCCCATCCGCAAGCAGCAAAGCAAGACTCATGCCCAGCCACACGCCTATTTTCCCACACGCCGAAATATCCTGCATCACTAACAACAAAACAAGCCCATAAGCTGAGCCAAGCAACAAAAGCAACAAGTCCAAGCTTGTTACGCCGCAAGCTCACCACAATAAGCTGAAGCCAACAGAAAATGTCACGTCCCGCACGAGCAAAGCACACGAGAATATCACACGCGGAATCACCTGAAATTCATTACAACACAAAACGCAATTGACTTTGAAGCAAAACGCAGCAATCAAGTATCAAAACACACGAGAAATTCGTGAAAGCTCAAAACGCAAATTGACAAAGGCAAAAACGCAATTCAGAATGAAAATGAAATCAAATGAGCACGAGAATCTTACATACCAAAACGCAATCCTTCACATTCAAAACGGCATCATTTTCCTTCACTCTTCTCCTATAAGAACAGCTCCTCTCTCATTCTTTAGGCAAGCTTCGATAGCCTCTCTGAAACCCTGCCCAAATCCATTTCAATTCCTAATCCCTTTCAATCTTCTTTTCCTCAATTAATTTCATCCAAATCCCTAAACCCTCTTTCTGAACTTGAGAAGAATCCGAAGAAGAAGAGAAAGAAATTTGCGATTGAGAGAGAGAGATCCGAGAGTTACGCGGAAGGAATGGAGAAGAAGCTTTCTGGAATTCCTTTGATTTCGAGGGTGAGGATTCCGCGGATAGCTTCCTTTTGTTTTCCCCTGCTTTTAGCCGCCATGCTTGTGAAAGAGATGAAGAGCTTTTGCCTCTGTGTTTCTTGTTTTTGCGTTTAGAGAAGAAGAGCATTTCAATTGTTATTTTTTTTTAGTTTAGTTTTGTTTCTTTTATATAATGTTAACCTATGAAAAATGATACTGGTGATTGGTTTTTCTAATTAGATCCATTTGGATCTATCCATGCCATATGACCCGCGGGCTTGCCCCATTCTTCTTTGTTTTTTTTTTGTTTTGTTTTAAATTTGCTTTTATTTGGTTTTAAAATGTTTCTATTATCTCTATTTTGATTTAAAAACTTTATAGAAACTATTTAGAAGCTTATCTTAGAATTTTTTATTTTAGAAAAGAAATTTCAAAAAATGTTTAGAAAAGGGGTTTAGAAATGAATCTCTTTAAGAAAATATTTTTAAAAAAATATTTTTAATTCTCTTTTATAGACTTATTTTTGTTGATCCATTATTCTTCATCCCCTTTTAATTTTGGTCAATGACAATCTTCCGATTCGGGATTGTTGATTTCCGATTAAGTTTAATCTTCATTATTTCAAATCTATGGATGAATGATCATTTGGATCATTCTCCATACTTTGAGATCGTGATAGGTTGCTAATCGAGAAATTCAACAAAAATCCCGATTAAGATTAGACCTTCCTTTTTTCTTTTAGTATGGCATGTTTTCGGAGAACGATTCATTATATCGTTTCTCTAACATGTATTAACACGAATATTTTCCACTTTAATTAGTGGTGGCCGGCCTCATTTGTAGGGTAATTACTCCGTAAATTACTCGGCAATTGCTTAACATAGACCTAAAGTTGTCCCGATCCGAATTAAGATCCACTTGGATCCGGTTGCCTCAATTTTATTATTCATTGTTGTGGTTGTGCTTGATTAAGTTCATCATACCACCTTATATTGTAAATATTATTATAATGTGAATATAATTGTTTAAATTTAATCTCTTGCACCTTATCCTTTTATTTTAAATCTCTTGCTCCCTTATCTCTTTATTATGCTTTACCATATAATATCATATATCATTGTTTATATTCATATTGTGCTTGTTTATATTCATATTGTGCTTGTTTTTATTTTGTCCATTTGGATATCAAAACACTTAATAAAGGCTTAAACTCTTAAAGAAAAACTTGTGACTTATAATTGTGGACTATGGTTACTATCCCTTTGCTTTTGGAGAACGGACTTAGACTCCTAGGATCTCCCTTTGCTCAAGTTGGAATGGATTAGAAACCTCGACTTCAAGTAATGTCATTAACTTTTGAAGATGGAAATTACGATCTTTGAAGAATTGTGCATATTATAGTTTGGTAAACTCTTTCCTTATCTTTTAATTCAAGCACTAGGACTAGTCTCTTCATCTCCTCCCCATTCTTTAATTTTCAAAACTTCTTCCTATTTCAAAACCTTCTTGTTTTCTAAACTCCAAACACTTTCATAAACAAACCTTGACTTAGGTCAAGCGAGTTTTAATCTTTTCCTTTTATTTTCTTAATCAAATATTAATTCATGTAAGTATATCAAAACCATTTTTGTACATACTTTAAAAAATGCAAACCCACTCAATTGTTTTTGTGCCTTTGTGCACCTTTTTCTTTTTCCCATGTTTAGATATGATTCATCCCTTCTAGCGGAATTATTTGCTAAGGGATGACGACTTATCTCTACATCTTAAAATCAATTCAACCCACTTATTCTTTTCAAACTTTGTACCACGAACTACGAGGTTTTGATCTCGCATTGCACTTTGTGGGTACGTAGGCATAAGGCTTTAAAACCTTATCAAACACAAAATCATTAAAAAATATTCTTCTCCTCATCTCTTCCATCATTTTAAACAAACCAATTTCAGACCAAAAAGCAATAAATATTTCGAAGGGCTCCCGTGGAGTACCACGGATGAGTCGGGTGCCTAAAACCTTCCCGGTTCATAACCAATCCCCTTACCCAATCTCTGTTTATTTCTTTTAGCCTTTTCTTTTAGAATCCTAGGTTTTTATTCGTTCTTTTACCTTTTTCCTTTCGGAAATAAAGAAAAGCGCGGTGGCGACTCTGTGTTAATCGAGTTAAGTTAATCAATAGCTTACACTCACGATTTTACCGCTACAGATAAGTGGCGACTCTGCTGGGGAGTAATCTCTAAGCGGATTTAGCCTACTTTGATTTATTTATTGCTTTGGTTTGACTTGTTTGTTATTTGTTTGTTCCGTTTTGGTTTTGATGATCCTCTGTGTGAGATAGATTCTAACCCGGATCTGAGTGACACTTATGATAGGACGGAGATATTCGAAGCGATATGTGATGGAGTAGTCCAAAGCAATATCAATTTGATAATCTCCACTCGGTTAGGCTCTCTTGGACTATCAATGTCATGACGAGTAATCGTACGTGGCATTATTTTCCGACCTTGAGCTGATCATACTGAGGACCTTAGAACCCTTAACCCATCTAAGCCAATTTAGGAACGTAGTGCGGAAACTGTCTGGGTGTAAATCTAAGGCGGTTGTCACGCGATACTACACTCGGACGAGGTCTATTTTAAGAATGTTATCGGTTGGGGAGTAATCCAACGTACCAATGATATTATAAAGATGGCTGTTAACTTCGGGCACCTCTGTTAGCACCCTTTTGGTTTCTTGCAGGTACAATGAAGACAAAACCTTAGTACTTACCTGTTTGGGTTGGTGTTCTGTTACCTTGACTTCATGCTCGTGACTCGGAACCTAAGCACGTGTGCCTTGTGTGATCTTGTTTGTGTTTGTTGCATACATGCCATCATGACATTCATGAGCATTGTTCGTAAGATTTCAAAGGACTTATAAGGAACTTTTGCAAAATTTCAGATGTCCATGGCTTTGACTTTTGAAAGGAGGAACACGAAGAAGTACACTTTCAAGAATCCTAATGTTGTAGAGTTGAGAAAGCTAGGAGCTTTGGTTGTTGATACCCAAGAGTTCCAAAAATGTCATGGGAAGCTTTTGTATATGTTGGATATTGATGTACCTGAGGGGATTCTCCCTACTTTGGCTCAGTTTTATGACCCGTTGCACCATTATTTCACTTTTCTGGATTATCAGCTTGTGCCGACTTTGGAGGAGTATTCTCATTGGTTAGGTTTGCCTATTCTGGACAAGGAGTTTCTTTTCACTGGTTTGGAGAAGGAGCTTACTACCAAGATCATCGCTAAAGCACTTTTTCTTAAGAAATCCGAGCTTAATGGGAAGTTTCTTCCAAAGGGGAGTGTTCGTGGTATTAATGCTAAGTTCTTGATGGGAAAGGCTTCTACTTCACTTACTTTGGGTCATAAGGATGCAGTTGAGGCTATTCTTGCTTTGCTTATTTACGGGATTGTCTTGTTTCCGAATTTCGATGGTATTGTGGATGAGAATGCTATTCAGATCTTCTTGAAGAAGAACCCGATTCCTACTTTGCTTGGAGATATGTATCATGTTTTTCACTATAGGACCTCCAAAGGTGACAGAGAGATCGTTTGTTGTGCGCCTCTTCTTTATAGGTGGTTTATTTCGCACCTACCGAAGTCGGATGTTTTCAAGGACAATAGAGAGAATCGAAGATGGTCTCAGAGGTTGATGTCGCTTTCTCATAAGGACATGACATGGTATAGTTCTTATTATGATACTAGAGTTCTTATTGATAGTTGTGGAGAATTTCCTAATGTACCTCTTCTTGGTACACGTGGGGGAATTAGCTACAACCCCATTTTGGCTAGACGACAGTTCGGTTATTGTTTGAAGGATGTTCCAAACAATCTTGCCTTATCCCGTTTCTTCTTTCTTAATGGTGCTGATCATGTAGAGATGAAGAAAAGGATTGCTCATTCTTGGCATGCTATTCATAGGAAAGAGAAAGGTCAATTGGGTAGACAACATCTTCCTCCTTCCGATTGTTATATTCAGTGGGTTCGATCTAGAGCTTCCAAGCTCAAGATGCCTTATCCATTTGAGGAGCCTATGTTTCCCATATTGCCTTTGTCTGCTTTTCTACCTCCCGTTGATGATAAGTTGTTTCTTCAAGAAGAGTTAGAGAAGATGAAGAAAGAAAAGGAAGATTGGTTACTTGAGAGGACTACTATGCAGGAGCAGCTTAAGGAGAAGGATGATCTTATTGAGCTACTTGAGTGGCGCGTCACGAAGAGGCCGAGAGAGGATTTATTTTCCTCTAGTACTCCATCTACTATTCCTCCTACTTCCGGTGCTTGGAAGGCCATTGTCGACAAGTTGGTAAAGGATAAGGAAGATATGGAAGAGCGGTACAAGAATGAGATCAAGAGAATTCGTATGAAGTATCAGCCAGGATTCGGGACTTCTTCGGATATGATTCCATAGGCTTAGTTTACTCTTTCTCTTATGTATTAGGATTATTGATGTTTGTACTTCATTTGTAATCTTCACTTTGATATTAATGAGAATGAGTTTTTTAAGTATTTCAAAAATGTTCTTTATGAATATTGCAAGTTAACTTATAATCCTTTGAAATCTTTGCATTTGCATATACATAGCATACATCATACTTGCATTTTGTCTTGCTTTTTGAGTGTTCTCCAGGGATCTTATTGTTGTTTCTTGATCTTCATCCAGTGTTCCTGTCAAGCTGACTCATCGCTTTGATACTCGAGCTAATCGGAAAAGAGTGATGGATACTTTGCAACAAGAGAATCGCGAGATGCGCGAAGAGGTTACTTATTTGAGGGAAAGCTTGGAAAGAGTGACTGCTATGATGGAAAATTTGATGGCTGCTCAGAATCAGCCACCTCCTAGTCCTCCTGTTCAGAATACTGTCATCTCAGAGGTTGTTACCGCATCCATTCCTGTGGAGACTGTTGTTTCTCCTCGCCACCGTATACCTGCTAGCACGCCCTGGGGCATGCCTGTTGACTTTTTTCCTGCTGGATATCGTCCTCCTCATCATCAGGAGACTACTGCATTTAATAATCTCCTACAGCCAGTGTGGACTACTCTTCCTCCAATTGTGACTACTGCACCGTCTGGGGTGCGCAATATTCCGCATCATGATGAAATGATTTACCATGCTGAGTCTAGTGAAGGCGCTGGAGTTGCTGAAAGACTTGATGACTTCCAAGGACGATTTGTTGAGATCCAGAGGGAGATGAGAGCTTTGAAGCATAAGGATTTGTTCGGAAAAGATGCTTATGACCTTTTTCTGGTCCCTAATGTTAAAGTTCCTTACAAATTCAAGCTGCCTGAGTTCGAGAAGTACAAAGGCAACACTTGTCCATTGAGCCATCTGACGATGTATGCAAGAAAGATGTCTGCTCAAACTGATAATGATAAGCTGCTGATTCACTATTTCCAGGACAGTTTGACCGGGGCACCCATGAGGTGGTATATGAGTCTGGATAATAGCCAAATCAAGACCTTCAATGATTTGGGAGAAGCTTTTGTGAAGCAGTATAAGTACAATGTTGATATGGCTCCTAATAGAGATCAACTTCGTGCTATGTCCCAGAAGGACAAAGAAACTTTTAAAGAATATGCGCAGAGATGGAGAGAGCTGGCAGCTCAGATTGTTCCTCCGTTGGAAGAAAAAGAAATGACGAAGATCTTCTTGAAGATGTTGGGTTCTTTTTATTATGAGAGGATGATAGCAAGCGCTCCTTCCGATTTCACTGAGATGGTGAGCATGGGGATGCATTTAGAAGAAGGTGTCCGTGAGGGACGGTTAAGTCAAGAGAATGGCAATGGTTCAAGCTCTAGAAGGTTCAACTTCGGGAAAATGAAAGAAAATGAGACTAATGCAGTATCCCGTGAAAGTTATAGAAGACCTCACAGTCGTGTGAATCACCATTCGCAGCATGTGGCTTCGGTTACACCGATGATTAATGTGGCTCCAACTGTGCCAGCTGTTCCAAAGTATCAACCCCGTTATCAGCAACCTTCTGTGCAACAAGGTAGTAATCAACAAGCTCGGGTTAAACCCAGTTTTGATCCTATTCCTGTGCCATATGCGGACTTTCTTCCATCTTTAATTGCAAAGAATCTTGTGCAAACTCGTCCTCCACCTCCAGTTCCAGAGACTATTCCATGGTGGTATAAGCCAGAAGCTCGATGTGCTTTCCATCAAGGTGCCCCGGGGCATGATGTTGAGAACTGTTATCCTTTGAAGTTTGAAGTACAGAAATTGATGAGGAACAATGTTCTGTATTTTAATGATGTTAACCCAAATGTGCAGAAGAATCCATTGCCGAAGCATGGTAATGCGTCCGTGAATATGGTCGCTGGTTGTCCTGGGTTGTTCAAAATCTATGAAGTTCGTCATATCCGAAGATCTTTGGTGGAAATGCATGCTTTCTTGAGTGAATATCACGATATCGATCACGACTATGCTGGTTGTTGTATTTGCTCAGTGAATCCTCGAGGTTGCGTGATTGTTAAGAGGGATATTCAGAAGATGATGGACGATAAGCTGATCGAAGTGATAGTAAAGAGAGATGAATATGAGAATGAAGTGAATGTCATTATGCCTCAGTTCAATCTTCCTGAGAGGGTTGCTTCTGAAAGGGTGGTGTTTTCTTTTGATAGTCGCAAGGCTGCTGTTACTCCATTGGTGATTAATGTACCTGGTCCAATGCCATATGAGTCTGATAAAGCTATTCCGTACCGGTATAATGCTACGATGATAGAGAATGGTAGGGAAGTCCCTCTTCCTACTCCAAAGTCTGTAGTTAGCATTGCTGATGTGACAAAAGTTACCCGAAGTGGTAGAATGTATGCTTCAGACTCTCCGAAGAGAGTTGAAGATACCAGTGCAAGCAAGCAGATTATGGATGCTGTTGTCCAATCGATCCAATCTGGTAATAGTGATGATGAGGTACTAAAGTTGATAAAGAAGAGTGAGTATAATATTTCTGAGCAGTTATTGCAGACTCCCTCGAAGATATCAGTGTTGTCTCTTTTGATGAGTTCTGAGGCTCATAGGCAGTCATTGCAGAAGATTCTGGATCAAGCCTATGTGGACCATGATGTGACGGTTGATCAATTTGATAGTATTGTAGCGAATATCACTTCATGCAACAATTTGAGCTTTTGTGATGAGGATCTGCCTGAAGAAGGAAGAAAACATAACTTGGCTTTGCATATCTCGGTGAATTGTCAAGAAGATGCTTTATCCAAGGTGCTAGTTGATACCGGATCGTCTCTGAATGTTATGCCAAAGTCGACATTGTCAAAGCTTGCGTTTCAAGGTGCTCCCATGAGGCACAGTGGGATTATAGTGAAAGCATTTGATGGGTCAAAGAAGACAGTGATTGGAGAGGTGGATCTTCCCATTCTTATTGGACCGTTTATATTCAAGATTACTTTTCAAGTAATGGATATACGTCCCGCATATAGTTGTCTCCTCGGAAGACCATGGATCCACGAAGCTAGAGCTGTAACATCCACTCTTCATCAGAAGTTGAAGTTTGTGAGAGAAGGTAAATTGGTGACCATTGAAGGTGAAAGAGCGATGCTTGTGAGCAATTTGTCTTCTTTCTCTTATATCGATGCCGAAGAAGAGGTGGGAACGTCGTTTCAAGCTCTTTCTGTTGTGAATAGTGTTGTTAAGAAGAATGCCATGCCCATGTCTTCTTTCAAAGATGCTATGCGAGTGCTGGAAGCTGGTCAATCTGATGGTTGGGGGCGAATTATTGATGCTGTCGACAACAAGGAAGGTTTTGGTATCGGCTTTGCACCTGGTGCAGTTATCAAAGATCCAAAGACTATTCAAGAAGGCTTTCGAAGTGCTGGATTTATCAACGATCATTCCGCTGCTGCCATCATTGATGATGATGATGAAGACGAAGAAATGCTAGACTTTGTGTCGCATGGAAAGATTTTCCAGAACTGGATCGCTGTTGATGTTCCTTTTATCGTTCATTCTTCAAAGTAATTGTTTTTATTTTCTTTCAAAAATCCTTTCACTCTGCCCAAGGTGAAAGTGATGCTTGTCGGGCTTTGTTTCAATTTTGATCATCATCAATAAAATGTTATTTTGTTATTTCCATATGTGTTTTTCATTTTTGCTTTATTCTGAAAAATGGTAACATAAAAAACCCAAAATATAATATTTGTTTATCTGCATATTGTTTGCACTTTTGTTCATACTCTAAAATAAAAATAAAATAATTGTGCAGATTGATTGATAAACCCATTGAAAACAATGATCCTATGCCCTCTCCCAACTTTGAATTCCCTGTGTTTGAAGCTGAGGAAGAGGATGATGAAGAGATTCCAGATGAAATTTCTCGGTTGCTTGAGCACGAGGAGAAGATTATTCAGCCTCATGGAGAGTCTATAGAGATGGTCAACTTGGGTTCTGATGATGAAAAGAAAGAAGTCAAAGTTGGAGCATTGTTGGATCCTGATGTTAAGAGGGGGATTATAGAGCTTCTCAGAGAATATGTTGATGTATTTGCTTGGTCTTATCAAGACATGCCGGGTCTTGATACTGATATTGTGGAGCATAGATTGCCGCTGAAGCCTGAATGTCCACCTGTAAAGCAGAAGCTCAGAAGAACTCATCCAGACATGGCAGTAAAAATCAAAGAGGAGGTTCAAAAGCAGATTGATGTCGGTTTTCTTGTGACGTCAACTTATCCTGAATGGGTAGCCAATATTGTTCCTGTTCCGAAGAAAGACGGAAAAGTCCGAATGTGCGTAGATTACAGAGATTTGAACAAAGCCAGTCCGAAAGATGATTTTCCATTGCCACAAATTGATATGTTGGTAGATAATACGGCTAAGTTTGATGTATTCTCTTTTATGGACGGATTTTCCGGTTACAATCAAATAAAGATGGCACCCGAGGACATGGAAAAGACCACATTTATTACACCATGGGGAACATTCTGCTACAGAGTGATGCCCTTTGGATTGAGGAATGCTGGTGCGACGTACCAAAGAGCTATGACTACACTTTTCCATGATATGATGCATAAAGAAATCGAAGTATATGTTGATGATATGATCGCCAAGTCGAAGACTGAAGAGGATCATGTTGAGCATTTGCTGAAGTTGTTTCAGAGATTAAGAAAGTATAAGCTTCGTTTGAATCCGAACAAGTGCACATTTGGTGTACGTTCTGGAAAGTTGCTAGGTTTCATTGTCATCCAAAGAGGCATCGAAGTTGATCCTGATAAAGTGAAAGCTATTCAGGAAATGCCTGCTCCAAGAACCGAAAAGCAGGTCAGAGGATTCTTGGGCCGCTTGAATTATATCTCAAGGTTTATCTCTCACATGACTGCCACATGTGCTCCGATTTTCAAGTTGCTTCGGAAAGATAAAGGTTGTGTCTGGACAGATGATTGCCAGAAGGCATTTGAAAGTATTAATGAATATCTGCTTGAACCTCCTATTTTGTCTCCTCCGGTGGAAGGTAGACCGATGATCATGTACTTGACTGTGTTGGAAGATTCCATGGGTTGTGTGCTTGGTAAGCAAGATGAAACTGGAAGAAAAGAACATGCAATTTACTACTTGAGTAAGAAATTCACTGATTGTGAGTCTCGGTACTCCATGCTTGAAAAACTTGTTGTGCCTTAGCTTGGGCTGCAAAACGTCTTCGCCAGTATATGCTGAATCATACGACTTGGTTTATCTCTAAAATGGATCCAATCAAGTATATCTTTGAAAAGCCTGCTTTGACTGGGAGGATTGCTCGTTGGCAAATGTTGTTATCAGAATATGATATCGAGTACCGAGCTCAAAAAGCTATAAAAAGTAGTATCTTGGCTGACTATTTGGCACATCAACCGATTGATGATTACCAACCTGTCAAGTTTGATTTTCCAGATGAAGATGTGATGTTTTTGAAAGTGAAAGATTGTGATGAACCTTTGATTAAGGAAGGGCCGGAGCCTGGATCTCGATGGGGTTTAGTTTTTGATGGTGCTGTGAATGCACGTGGAAGAGGAATTGGGGCAATGATTATCACTCCCCATGGTTCACATATTCCTTTTGCCGCAAGATTGACTTTTCCTTGTACCAATAATGAAGCTGAGTATGAAGCCTGCATTATGGGTCTTGAAGAAGCTGTTGATTTGAGGATTAAGCATCTTGATGTATACGGAGATTCTGCTTTGGTAATTAATCAAATTCAGGGCACGTGGGTAACTCATCAACCCCACTTGATCCCCTATAGAGATTATGCCAGGAAGATATCAACTTTCTTCACCAAAGTTGAGTTCCATTATATTCCTCGTGATGAGAATCAGATGGCTGATGCTTTGGCAACCATAGCTTCTATGATAAAAGTGCACCAGTGGAATGATGTTCCCATGATTAGTGTGAATCGACTTGAAAGACCAGCTCATGTGTTTGCAATTGAAGAGGTCCATGATGACAAGCCTTGGTATCACGATATTAAATGTTTTCTCCAGAGTCAGGAATACCCGCTTGGGGCATCTGATAAAGATAAGAGAACTTTGAGGAGATTGGCAGGCAATTTCTTCCTGAATGGAAGTGTGCTTTACAAGAGAAATTTTGACATGGTCTTGCTCAAATGCGTGGATAGACACGAAGCAGACATGTTGATGAAAGAAATTCATGAAGGATCCTTTGGCACTCATGCCAATGGGCATGCAATGGCTAGAAAGATGTTGAGAGCAGGTTACTATTGGCTGACAATGGAATCTGATTGTTGCAAGTATGTGAAAAAGTGCCATAAGTGTCAGGTGTATGCTGATAAGATTCATGTGCCACCAGCTTATCTCAATGTGATTTCTTCCCCATGGCCTTTCTCCATGTGGGGAATTGATATGATTGGCATGATTGAACCCAAGGCTTCGAATGGACACCGTTTTATTCTTGTGGAAATTGACTACTTCACCAAGTGGGTAGAAGCGGCATCGTATGCTAATGTGACCAAGCAAGTTGTGGTTCGGTTTATCAAGAATAATCTTATCTGCAGATACGGTGTTCCGAATAGAATCATTACTGATAATGGTTCGAACTTGAATAATAAGATGATGAAAGAGCTTTGTGAAGATTTCAAGATTCAGCACCATAATTCCTCTCCTTATAGACTGAAGATGAATGGGGCTGTTGAAGCTGCGAATAAGAACATTAAGAAGATCATTCAGAAGATGGTTGTGACATACAAGGACTGGCATGAGATGCTCCCTTTTGCTTTGCATGGGTATCGTACATCTATCCGCACTTCAACAGGGGCAACCCCTTTTTCACTTGTTTATGGTATGGAAGCAGTGCTCCCCGTCGAAGTTGAAATCCCATCAATGAGAGTTCTGATGGAAGCCAAGTTGACTGAGGCTGAATGGTGTCAAAGTAGATTTGATCAGTTGAATTTGATTGAAGAAAAGAGAATTAAAGCTTTGTGTCATGGTCGGTTGTACCAGCAAAGAATGAAGAAAGCTTTTGACAAGAAGGTCAAACCTCGTGTATTCAGAGAAGGCGACCTCGTGCTCAAAAAGATTCAGTCTTTCCTTAAAGATTCTCGGGGCAAGTGGATTCCGAACTATGATGGCCCATATGTTGTTAAGAAAGCCTTCTCTGGCGGTTCATTAATTCTTCCAACTATGGATGGTGAGGAGATCACTCGCCCTGTGAATGCGGATGCAGTCAAGAAATACTTCGCCTAAAAAATAAAAGAACAGCTCGCTAAGTTGAAAACCCGAAAGGGCGGCTTAGGAAAAAATGAGCGTCTCGGTGGATTGAAAACCCGAAAGGGCGGTCCAGGCAAAAATTAGAGACAAAAACAGAAATAATTATCCCGGTAGATTGAAAACCCGAAAGGGCAATCTAGGCAAAAGTTAGGGATCATGGCAAGTAACTGCGTCGACAGACTGAATCACTTGTAGCAATCGAGGATTTCAGATTCTATCCCTAAGAAGAATTATTCATTAAAGATTCTTATTCACTCATCCTTGACTGAAGTTTCGGACACAGTGGGGTTCAAAGTTGATAGGGAGAATAGTGATCATTGTATCTCAATGTAGCCCTTTTCCATGTATTTACCATTTTTCAAACTTGTAATGATCCATGGAGTCATGCCATTTGCTAACTACCATTCTATCAATAAATTCGAGCTTTTATCCAATTGATTGCAATTCTTTATATTGTTTCTGTTTACAAAATTTCAATTTATTATTGATGATGATTTTTGAAACAAATTTAATAAATTTAATCTTTGAAGATTTTAAAAACATTTTTCTTCTGATATATGAACAAAGAAAGGATATCAACAGTGATTCCAAGAATGGTAAAGTCTGGACGTGTGTAACTCGTCTCTCCCAAAGCAGGGTTTGATTCGTTTGTGTCCATGCTAAGTTCCTGGATAGTCTTGACAGGTTGATGTTAATGATTTTTTTGTTCCCTAACCATGATGTTGAATGGAGATTGTATGTATTCCCCAGAAGAATTGTTGGAAGGGATGTTCAGAATCCCTAGCTGAGTTTTATTATTTTCCTCAGCATGTTATCTTTGAATTGAGGAGTATTGGGAATCCCCAGCTGAGCTCATGTTCCTCAGCTTGATTATTTGCATCTTTGAATATAGAAGTATTGATATAGCAGTCAGTTTAGAGGTTTTCTCTTACCCTATGGTGGGTATTGATTTAAAATCCCTCGTAACTGTGTTTTGACTATGATGTTAACTTCTGATATCCCCATATGGATCCCCAGTAGGTCTGCATGTGTTGATTTCCAGCAGATTCCTATGTGATCTTTTAGCAAGTTTTGCACTCTATCCCCAAGTGGAGCAGGAGTAATATGACAGTTATTCCTCGAGAAGTTTGATTTTTATCAAGGATATTTTCATCCTCAGCAGATTATTGCCTTTCCTCAGTAGGATGATATTCCTAGCAGATGTTGTTTTATCATGATTTAAGCCTTGTAGTAGGATTTTATTCCTTTGATGGTTTATGATAATCCCCTGCAGATTTCAAGATGAATCTCCAGCATGTTTCCCTGCATTGTTGCCTTGGGATTAGCCGAGTATCCGGTGGTTGTAGTGTTCATGTCACCCGTTTCTTATTTTTATGTATGTTTTGTCAGCATATTCATAAGCATATTCATACGCATAAGCATAGCATTGTTTGCTTGCATTCTTGCGTTTATCATTGTTATCTGCTCTTTGGTGTGGTTTTTACCCACAGAGTGTGTGTGTCGTGTTCCTCTCAAGTTTAGAGTGTCGACTGTTAAGCAGAAAGTGTTAATCCTTTCTAACTCCCCACTGAGTTTGTCTCTCGTGGATGATGTTGATTCAGTTTCCTCCCCCGTTTATTATCTGGATGGATTTTCCCCAGTTGAGATATTTCCTCCTCGGGATGAGTCTTATTTGACCATTTCTTTCCAATTTATTCTTGGATTGAACTTTGGTTCCCTTTTGTGGACATTATTGTTTGGAATTTAGCTATCAGTAAATCGATAGTGGGTAATATTACCAAATTGATCAAGTTCTTTTACTTGTACTCCTACCCAGTAAATTCGGTAGTCGAGATTTCTGTCTCTTACCCAGTAAAAAGGTAATAGAGTTTTTTATTCTTTGATTTAGCTCCTACCCAGTAAATCAGGTAGTCGAGAATTTGTTCTACCCAGTAAATCCGGTAGTCAAGTTATTTTCTTACCCAGTAAAAAGGTAATGTAATCAGATATTTTCATCTTACCCAGTAAAAAGGTAACTTGATTGATTTCCTACCCAGTAAATCCGGTAGCCGATATTTCTTCTTCTTACCCAGTAAAAAGGTAATAGAAACTGTTTCCATTTGATTGAGTTCCTACCCAGTAAATCAGGTAGTTGACCATACTCCTATCCAGTAAATTGATAGTCGAGTCCTTTTACATCTCCTATCTAGTAAATCGATAGTCGAGTCCCGTTTATTCTCTACCCAGTAAATCAGGTAGTTTGAGAATTTTTCTTACCCAGTAAAAAGGTAATTGAGGTTATTCCTCCGTATTTCACTCCTATCCAGTAAATCGATAGTCGAGTCCTTTATTCCTTACCCAGTAAAAAGGTAATCTGATTGAGTTTTTACCCAGTAAATCAAGTAGTTGAGAATATTTCTTACCCAGTAAAAAGGTAGTTGAGGTTATCCCTCCGCATTTTGCTCCTATCCAGTAAATTGATAGTCGAGTCTGTTATATTTCCTACCCAGTAAACAGGTAGTTGATGATTTCTTTTCCAACACAGTATTTCTCCATTCTTGGATTCGGATACTTTGTTTGGTTGATATTTCTAGCAGGGTGTTTAATTTGCCTTTGTTGAATCTGTTTCTTGATTATATCATATCTGTTCCCAAGTGGAGTCTGTTATCCAGTGATTTATTTTCCTGGTAACTCGTTCGTTGCCTGTTGTTTCCCCAGCAGGATTTTCTTCTGTGTCCCCAAGTTTTTGTTGTTCTCTGGTGGTCATTATTTTCTCCACAGAGATCTTGGGTCTGCATATCATACTCATATCATATCATTTGTTCTCTTAGGACAAAAATTGGGTTTTCTGTATTTAAGTCTCTCCCATCTTGTAGAGACGAAGATGTCAATCTTCATATCTCCGGATTGAAGAAACTTAAATAGGGGCAGCTGTAACACCCTAATTTTTGCCCTAAGTTTCTTCACATATCATCTGCATATTCGCATACAAACAAGATCGCACTAGCCTTCGAGTTTCTTCTCAGATGTGGGTCTATGCTTTGCAGGGGATCACCATTATTTTTACTATTTTATATTTGTTTATATTTATTGACTTCTAACCAAAATACAAAAAATATGTTGCAGTGTTCTTCTTCTTCTCTGTGTTGCAGGATTTCAAAGACAGGGCAATAATTTCATTCAGATGCGTTTGTTCAGTCATGAGTCGATTCAGATGGTTGTTTGACCTAAATCTGGTCAAACTATTAAAAGATTGTGATGACTGCTAGTTGTGTGTGCCAATAATTCATTTATCAGGCAATGCGTTTGCAAAGTACAAGTTGGGTTGTGTGACAGTGTTTCTTGTGCGAAGTTATCAGGCTGTATTTTGTGCGAAGTTTGGTTTGAATCTTCAGTGTTTATACGTTCATCGGTTCATTAATGCATCAACGATTCATCTGAGGATTTATTTTCCTCAATTCGGTTTCGAATTATCAGGGCTTGAATCAAACAGTTTTCAGATGACAGTTGTGGCTCGAGTTGCGAATTATTTGGTTTGTTCAGTGGGTCCGTGTTGGCTGTGTTCGGAGGCTTGTTGAAAATCAGGATTTGTTGTGGGCTTGAAAACCAAATTCCTTGTCCATTATCCATCCCCGATTAAACCATCTTTTATCCACTTTAATCAATGACCTTTCTTTTTCTCCTATCGTTGCTTACCGATTCATTATTTTAAACCATTTGCCCAAATTGCTTTTTTTTTTCTAACCATTCCCAACCATTTTTTTATTATCCCAAATATTCATCTTTTATCCATTTTTTTCTATCTAATTCCCATTTTATTTTTAATATTTCTATTTCCATTATTTTTCTATCTTTTAATCCATTTTAATTAATATTCTTTTCTTTTAATTCATGTATATTCCTAACCATTTCCATATTTCAAATTCATACAAAAAATAAGACCATTTTTTTTATTATTATTCATAAGTCCATTTTTTAATCCATTAGATTTCTGTAGCAAGATATAAAACTAAAAAATGAAAGAATATTATTGCATTAAGCCCATTACAATGTTATTATCATAAAATTACAAAAAAAAAAAAAATAATAAACTTTTCCCATCAGCTTGCCTAGCCCATCACCCCAAGCTCAACAACCAGCTGCCAATTCACAACGTGTATCCCGCATACACCTCCAAGCCACCAAACTCACGTGCAGCCAGCAAAAGCATAAGCCCCGTGCATCTCCCACACATTTCCTCAGCTTTTCCTCTAGGCCCCACCAGCCTTGCCTTTATTCAGCCTGGCCCACACGCCAGTAGCCCTTGAAAAAGCTAACTTGCCCAAGCCATCACGCAGCAAAATGCATCCCCAAACTTCACATCAGTCAGCGCAGCTTCTTACCAAGCTGTATCTACAATGCATACGTCGTACCAAGCCCCAGCCGCAAGCAGCAAAGCAAGACTCATGCCCAGCCACACGCCTATTTTCCCACACGCCGAAATATCCTGCATCACTAACAACAAAACAAGCCCATAAGCTGAGCCAAGCAACAAAAGCAACAAGTCCAAGCTTGTTACGCCGCAAGCTCACCACAATAAGCCGAAGCCAACAGAAAATGTCACGTCCCTCACGAGCAAAGCACACGAGAATATCACGCGCGGAATCACCTAAAATTCATTACAACACAAAACGCAATTGACTTTGAAGCAAAACGCAGCAATCAAGTATCAAAACACACGAGAAATTCGTGAAAGCTCAAAACGCAAATTGACAAAGGCAAAAACTCAATTCAGAATGAAAATGAAATCAAATGAGCACGAGAATCTTACATACCAAAACGCAATCCTTCACATTCAAAACGGCATCATTTTCCTTCACTCTTCTCCTATAAGAACAACTCCTCTCTCATTCTTTAGGCAAGCTTCGATAGCCTCTCTGAAACCCTGGCCAAATCCATTTCAATTCCTAATCCCTTTCAATCTTCTTTTCCTCAATTAATTTCATCCAAATCCCTAAACCCTCTTTCTGAACTTGAGAAGAATCCGAAGAAGAAGAGAAAGAAATTTGCGATTGAGAGAGAGAGATCCGAGAGTTACGCGGAAGGAGAAGAGAAGAAGCTTTCTGGAATTCCTTTGATTTCGAGGGTGAGGATTCCGCGGATAGCTTCCTTTTTTTTTCCTGCTTTTAGCCGCCATGCTTGTGAAAGAGATGAAGAGCTTTTGCCTCTGTGTTTCTTTTTGCGTTTAGAGAAGAATAGCATTTCAATTGTTATTTTTTTTTTAGTTTTGTTTTGTTTCTTTTATATAATGTTAACCTATGAAAAATGATATTGGTGATTGGTTTTTCTAATTAGATCCATTTGGATCTATCCATGCCATATGACCCGCGGGCTTGCCCCATTCTTCTTTGTTTTTTTTTGTTTTGTTTTAAATTTGCTTTTATTTGGTTTTAAAATGTTTCTATTATCTCTATTTTGATTTAAAAACTTTATAGAAACTATTTAGAAGCTTATCTTAGAATTTTTTATTTTAGAAAAGAAATTTCAAAAAATGTTTAGAAAAGGGGTTTAGAAATGAATCTCTTTAAGAAAAGATTTTTAAAAAAATATTTTTAATTCTCTTTTATAGACTTATTTTTGTTGATCCATTATTCTTCATCCCCTTTTAATTTTGGTCGATAACAATCTTCCGATTCGGGATTGTTGATTTCCGATTAAGTTTAATCTTCATTATTTCAAATCTATGGATGAATGATCATTTGGATCATTCTCCATACTTTGAGATCGTGATAGGTTGCTAATCGAGAAATTCAACAAAAATCCCGATTAAGATTAGACCTTCCTTTTTTCTTTTAGTGTGGCATGTTTTCGGAGAACGATTCATTATATCGTTTCTCTAACATGTATTAACACGAATATTTTCCACTTTAATTAGTGGTGGCCGGCCTCATTTGTAGGGTAATTACTCCATAAATTACTCGGCGATTGCTTAACATAGACCTAAAGTTGTCCCGATCCGAATTAAGATCCACTTGGATCCGGTTGCCTCAATTTTATTATTCATTGTTGTGGTTGTGCTTGATTAAGTTCATCATACCACCTTATATTGTAAATATTATTATAATGTGAATATAATTGTTTAAATTTAATCTCTTGCACCTTATCCTTTTATTTTAAATCTCTTGCTCCCTTATCTCTTTATTATGCTTTACCATATAATATCATATATCATTGTTTATATTCATATTGTGCTTGTTTATATTCATATTGTGCTTGTTTTTATTTTGTCCATTTGGATATCAAAACACTTAATAAAGGCTTAAACTCTTAAAGAAAAACTTGTGACTTATAATTGTGGACTATGGTTACTATCCCTTTGCTTTTGGAGAACGGACTTAGACTCCTAGGATCTCCCTTTGCTCAAGTTGGAATGGATTAGAAACCTCGACTTCAAGTAATGTCATTAACTTTTGAAGATGGAAATTACGATCTTTGAAGAATTGTGCATATTATAGTTTGGTAAACTCTTTCCTTATCTTTTAATTCAAGCACTAGGACTAGTCTCTTCATCTCCTCCCCATTCTTTAATTTTCAAAACTTCTTCCTATTTCAAAACCTTCTTGTTTTCTAAACTCCAAACACTTTCATAAACAAACCTTGACTTAGGTCAAGCGAGTTTTAATCTTTTCCTTTTATTTTCTTAATCAAATATTAATTCATGTAAGTATATCAAAACCATTTTTGTACATACTTTAAAAAATGCAAACCCACTCAATTGTTTTTGTGCCTTTGTGCACCTTTTTCTTTTTCCCATGTTTAGATATGATTCATCCCTTCTAGCGGAATTATTCGCTAAGGGATGACGACTTATCTCTACATCTTAAAATCAATTCAACCCACTTATTCTTTTCAAACTTTGTACCACGAACTACGAGGTTTTGATCTCGCATTGCACTTTGTGGGTACGTAGGCATAAGGCTTTAAAACCTTATCAAACACAAAATCATTAAAAAATATTCTTCTCCTCATCTCTTCCATCATTTTAAACAAACCAATTTCAGACCAAAAAGCAATAAATATTTCGAAGGGCTCCCGTGGAGTACCACGGATGAGTCGGGTGCCTAAAACCTTCTCGGTTCATAACCAATCCCCTTACCCAATCTCTGTTTATTTCTTTTAGCCTTTGCTTTTAGAATCCTAGGTTTTTATTCGTTCTTTTACCTTTTTCCTTTCGGAAATAAAGAAAAGCACGGTGGCGACTCTGTGTTAATCGAGTTAAGTTAATCAATAGCTTACACTCACGATTTTACCGCTACACTACTATGAAACTCAATCCGAGCGATACAATGAATTGGAACGAAGACTCAATGAGCAAGATAAGGCCTTTGTTGATTATGTGTCGGTTCAAGATACCCGATATACCGAGTTGCAAGCCCACTTGCAAACTCAAAGTACAAATTTTGAGTCTTTTGCATCAAACTCTTTAGCTTGAATTAATGAAGTTAATAGTTCCAATGTGGCTCTTGCTAATTCTTTCAACACCCTCAATGCTAATTTCATCCATTAAACTGGTAGAGATGTAGATGGTCGTCCACCAGATGTTTATCATCGTCGTTATCCATCGCATCAAGGTCCAAGACCATGAGAGCATGTTGCATAAAATCTCATTTTCATTTGCATTATCTTTGGTTTTTGTATTTTCTAATTGATAATCGTTAATGTTTTATTATGTTGGCTTTCTTTATCTTGTTATGGATAATGTTCACTAATTTTAGTAGGTTCATTATCTTTTCTTGGTTATTTATCGATTTTTTTCTTCATTCATCGCATATTGTGTGTTTGTTGGAGTTTGAATATTATTGCAATGTTTCTTCTCATCCTAATATTTCTCGCTATCTGGGTCTTGTTTGATCTTTTTTCTCTCTTTTTTATGTTGTCAAAGGGGGGGATGTGATAAAGTTGTAAGTCGTATCATGTTGACGACACATATTCAGGGGGAGCATGGTATTTTCTAAGATGTTTTTCTTCATTTCAATAAGTTTTTGCCATTATCAAAAAGGGGGAGTTTGTGAGACATAAAGGATATTTTGAATGATGTCAAAACCTCTATGGTTTGAAATGTTGCTTGGAAAAGGCCTTTTGAGTATTTTGACTATATGAGCCGACTCAACCCTCCAAACAGGTCGACTCATCTTGTTGGATAGATTTGAGTTGACTCATTGTTTGCAACAGGTTGACTCATTTGAAGTGATTTCTCCCTCAAAACTCTCAGATCCCAACAGGATGACAAAGGGAGGATTTTAGGTCGACTCAAAATTTCTCACAAGTTGACTTAAAGGTTGAAGCAGGTCGACGCATTCTTGGAATTGAAACAGGTCGACTCATTTGATCAGACAGGTCGACGCATTCCTATTGATGCACCTTTTTTCTTACTTTTCTCTCTTTCTTACTTGCATTTAATTTTATCCTTATTTTTACTAACCCATATAAATAGTTGATACATGTTTTTGTGAGAGCTAACAAGAAAAGTGAAATAGATACACAAGTGCTCTCTTCATCTTCTCCTTCTCTAGCATTCATCAATAATTACACACAACAATTTTTATTGATCAAAGTGCAAAATCAAGGTGATAACGCTCAAACGTGAGATTGCGATTTCAGTTTGGGTTGAGAGGTTTATGGATTTTTCTTGAATAAACCTAGAGGGTTTGTCCTCCAAGATCTTTGTGATTTGGGGGTTTTGCACATCTCATTCGTTCATAGATTCAGTCGAGTGAGGAAGTTTGAAGATCAAGGGGATCGTTCATACATATCCATTAACCGGAGGATTGCAAAGAACGTTGCGGGTTCACAAGCATCGAAGTAAAATGGTTGTGCTCAAAGTTTGGAGAATTGTATATTCTTGCAAGAAGGGAGCAATTAATCGGAGGTTTAATCGACGCGCGTGAATGACTTGGTTCATCTCGAATTAAGGGGCAAGAAGAGTTATTGCAACAATCGCAATTCGAATTGGTTTGTTGTTCCAATTTTCTTCTTGTATTAACATTGCAATATTAATAAAAGATCTCAATTTGGTTTGTGAATTGGGAGCAGAGTACTCCTAGCAAGGACGGTGGAGGAACTGCCTAAACAAATCTCGTGTGTTCTTCGTCCGTTTCATTCGTTATATTTTCTGCATTAATTGAAGTTGTGTTGCTTGAAAATTTTTGTTGTGGTTTAGTGTGTGCACACCAAGTGTTTGTAAATTGTTGCTATCATTTTTGGATAACAACTTGATAAAAATTCTGCACTACACTAATTGTCAAATTATACTTTGTGTGAGTGCTCACCAAGTGTTTGATAAAAATTCAAAACACACAACTTCTAAATATTTGTGCTTATTTTTTTCTTCCATATTTCATTGTTGATAGTGGTTAATCAAGTGTGCTGAATTTAAGTGATTAATTTAGCATTGTTTTAATTCTTCTAATCATCTCTTATATCCTATTTAGTTTCCAACACATATCCGATCACCGACATTACTTCACCTTTCACATTACAATACTAACAAAAAAAACTTGAGACTTCACAAGCCACCAATTTCCAAACCATATCAATTTTTGTAATTTGACAGGTTATGGGATACTTCAACATACATAAACACCAAGAAATATTCAAGTTTCGAGCAATCAAAATATATCATAGTTATATTATATATTTTGCCAGTATTCATAGAATCAACAAATACATCACAAGATAAAATAAATGAAAAATAAAACTTTGATTGCATGGATTAGTCTCTCTCTTTACACTAAGAAAAAGCATATAATATTTCTTCCAAAATTTTCTTTCATGAAAAATCACTACATTCTTCAAAAAGAACCACGACATAACTGTCATCATCGACCAAATAAAAGCTCCTTGTGCATGAAGATAACTTCAAAAGCAATTGGTTCTTATTACGACAGGTACTCATGATTGTCACAGTCTCTAGTACTTTTGAATGTTGAATTATATATTTTACAAATTTGAACTCACAGTAGTTGGTGTCTTCTGAGTCTGTGGAACATTCAATGCTAAATGTTTTAAGCTGCGAGAAAAGACATTCTGGAACAATTGTGGGATTGGGTGGAACCTTCAAACATTCAGAACAAATATATGTATTATTACAAATCCTTACTTTGACCAAATTAGGTAAAGCATTCAAGTTTTTCATGGGATCAATTGATTTTTGGAAGCTACGTGATTTTGCATACAAATCTTCAAGAATAGGGCAGCCATATAGAAACTTGACAACATATTTAGGAGATTTGAAATCAACATTTTTCAAATCAAGAGTTTTGAGACAAGGAAAATCCACTTGACCAAAGTATAACATGTATTATGTATTCGATATCTTATGTACATATAGATTAAAAAAATGAGTTAATAAATGTATACTCAATGCAAAGTGTGTAATATTCAAGAGCATAATATACATACCTGTTGTATATGCAAAATTCTTGCCTACCAAATCAAAGTCATTGGAATATTCAAGGGCATAATATTCGCTTCACTCTTTCTATACCCGGGAGAACTGATTTCGTAAAACAAAAGAACGAGGGAACTTGTTGCTCACGTCCAAATGGAAACGCTAGTATAAACGGTAATTTTTTGTATTTGTATTTATATACGTTTTAAATTGCATGAAATTAATTTTTTTTTACCTTATGAATTATTATTGCATCAAATATTTTAGGTACCATAATAAGTAATTAGGTATCAGTATCTTTAGTATAAATTGTGATAAAATTTTAATTTAATTTAAAATAAAATAATAAAATGACATGGTATTTGAATAATAAATATGTCATTCATTTGTCTATACTTTCACCATCACTACTGTCCCATATACTAGCTCTGCTATATAGCCATATGATGTTGGAATACCAATCCTTTTTTTTTACCATGCTCTTAGCTTCCAAAAAGTAGTTGGCAACTTCAATTGAGTGAGATTATGCATACAGTAGCAACAGACCTATCCCTAATTTGCTCTGTTTTTCAAGCCCTATCTTAACACACTGCTGCCTTGCCTTGGTAATGAAACTAAGAAAGAAAATAATATTTTTTTTAATTGGGAAGATGATAATTTGAAGCTTATTTATTTCAAGTCAAGTCAACACATGTGGTTTTCTTGGCAATTTAACAATTAAAACAGTTTATTATTTTCTTTAATTTTAAGGCATAACACTTTTATATGTTATGTATAACGCAACTTAAACAAAAGACTATAAGTTTCTACAACTTCTTCTCTTTCAAATGATGAACAAGTTTCTCTAAGGACTAATTCTAGAGAAGAATTTCTTATATGGAAAGACTATATTTTTAATAACTGTTAACTTGAACTCTATTGAAAGATACTAATGATAATCTCATTTTGTTTTTCACTAACAGGTTATTGATGAAACACTTCGACTTGGAGGCATTATAGTGTTTCTAAATATGTCTTTTACATGTAGTTCTATTCTTATTTTTCAGTGATTATCCTCTGCATTATTTTCGTTGGAGTTAGAATGAAATATGGGACTACATAAAGATCATGTTTGAGAACATGTTAAATTCAGGAAATAAAACATTGTTTAGTCAGATATAAAATATTTTATAAAGTGATACGGGACACAACCTGTTAGATCAAGATAACAAATCATATATAAATATTGCAATCCATATGTATTTTAGTACAATTCTATAGTATACAATTATTTCTATCACATGTATTTGTAAAAAAGTAAGTTTGTATATTCTAAAATGCTTATTCAAATTCACTATCATAACAATATCTATTTATTTAAATATATTTTATATTGTCTTAGATAAATTTATTCGTGCGGATACACATACATGCGGGATCATTACTATAATCAAAGAATTAGTTTTGAGATGATTAGTTTTGATATTTTTTTAATTCAAACTTTATAAATTATTGTTAATCTATGTAAAAAATATGTGTTAAAAAAGAGTCACAAACATTTAGATTTATTACCGAATGATTTAAGATAGTAATTGAATGAAAAAAATATACAAACCCCCGTATAACTGTTTTGGGTTGTCTAAAAATATCGGTTATACTTTTCCGAATTCCACCTTTAAAAGTTCAAACCAAGTGGTAAAATATAAACACGGGTAATCATTTTGTTATCTAAATATAAATCGATACTAATAATAATAATAATAATAATAATAATAATAATAATACTTAGGTACCTGTGATAAGTAATTGGATACTGGTACCTTTAGTATAAATTGTGGTAAAACTTTAATTTAATTTAAAATAAAATAAAATAAAAGCGCGGTGACGACTCTGTTTACTTTGAGTTAAGTTAACCAATAGCTTACACTCATGATTTTACCGCTACACCTCCACCAAAATGACATCCTTTCCCCCTTCACCTTATTAACCTCCGATGACACCATTTTCAAAGAGATATCACCATACCGAGCTTTGAGCACATCCCTCCAAAGAACGTTATCTTCCGATAAAATCCTCCATCTCCATTTATGTAATAGGACTACATTAAAATCCTCCACTCTACGAAGACCAAGACCCCTCGACTCCACCAGATAACACACCGAATTCCAACTTACCCAATGGATGCATCTCTTCTCCTCCTTACTTCCCCAAAGAAAATTGCTTTGAATCGAAGTAATGGTTTTTGCCACTTTCTTAGGAACTTTATAAAACGAAAGCATAAAGATAGATAAACTCAACAAAACCGACTTTAAAAGGACCAATCTACCTCCGAAACTAAGATAACGATTGGACCAACACGCAAGCCTTATTTTCATCTTCAAACCATCCCACATAGACGTAAGATTGGCTTCTGACCCAATAGGAATACCAAGAAAAAAAATTTACTATCTTTCCTCCTACATGATAGAAAGCAAGAAGCCGCTTCCAAACAAGATGGGCTAATATTCACCCCAATAAGCTTACTTTTATGAAAATTAATTCCATGTCCCAACACCAATTCGAAACCACGGAGGACCGCTTTGATAGCCCTAATATGCTCACAACTACCATCACCCACCAATAAAGTATCGTCCGCAAATTGGAGAATGTCCATGAAACACCCCCATTGAAAAAGAAACCCTTATATTTATCATTACAAACGAACTTAAAAACCATACCTCTTAAACCTTCCACCACTATAACAAAAAGGAAATTAGAGAGATGATCTCCTTGCCTTAAGCCTCTCTTAACGATAAATTCTTTCGTTGGACTCCCATTAACCAAAACCGACATCTTACTAGAGAATACTAAAGCCTCCATCCACCTTATCCAAACTTCCCCAAAACCCATCTTCCTTAGCATAAATATAAGAAACCTCCACGATAATTTATCATACACTTTTTCAAAATCCACCTTAACAAGTAAACACTCTCTATTCTCCTTCGAGGCAAAATCCACCATTTCGTTGGCAATTAGAACACCAACCAACAATTGTCTTCCCGGGACAAAGACACTTTGACTCCGGGAGATAATGTTGCACAAGACCCCCATTCAATCTAAGAGAAAGAAGTTTAGCTAAAGCTTTATAAACACACCCCACAAGACATATAGGCCTAAAATCTTCTAATCCTAAAGGATGCGAAGTCTTCGGAACCAAAGAGAGAATGGTTCAATAACAAGGATGAAGTAACCAAAGAAGATTTTAATATTAAAAAAGCGAACATAACCCATACAAGCATTTTTAAAATTATTTAGAGATAATTATTCTTTTAAAGATAATGTTAATCATCTAAAATTTTGTGAAATATATATTTTTAATATATTAAAAGGAATGATTTATATAAAATGGCCAATTCATTTTATAATGTAGATATAATATAATGTAGATATTTTAGATCGTAGATATATTAAATTGAGTTGTATCAATCATTAATTAATAAATTAATAATTAATAATTAATAATTTTGATATCTTTTAACAAACCCAAATGGAGAAAATTTAGATGTTGGAGCTTATATGAGCTTATATGTTGTGATGCTGTTAGCCAAACAAATCATATCATATTTATTAAATTTAGCAAAGTTAGCACACATATTATCTTGTTTTATTGGTGGATAAGTCAGATTAGGGTCCGAAATCTTTCAAAGTTAACAACAATTGGTTTGAAGATAAATCTTTCCCACCTTTCGTCGAGGAGTGGAAAGGTTTGCACATACAAGGAAGAAGTGATTTTGTCTTAAAAGAGAAATTAAGACTTCTTAAAGGTAGCCCTAGGAAGTGGAATAAAAAGGTTTTTGGTAAGTTTGACTTGAGAGTAGAGGAAAGTATGGTAGAGATTAATGAAGGGGACATCTTGGCCGAGGCAATTACCGGATCTTTATCGGAGGAGGATATTGAGTTTCGCAAGAAGTTGAATAGCCAATTTTGGTTGAACCTTAGGATTAAGGAGAATTTCTTAATTCAAAAGGCTAGATTAAAATGGCTTAATGATGGAGATAATAATAGTAGATACTTTCATGGTATTATGAAGAAAATAAGGAGGTGCAATTATATCGGTTTTATCAACACTAGTATAGGTACTTTGGTGTCGTTGGAAGAGGTGAAGGAAGAGGTGAGAAATGATTTTGCTCGTAAGTTTGTGGAACCAGATTATCATAGACCCACTTTGGAAGGGTTGGATTTCAATACTTTATCTATTTTTGACAAGCAATTTCTCGATAGGCCTTTTTCGGAGTAGGAAATTAATAAAGGAGAGGTGTGGTGTTGTGATGGTAGTAAAAGTATAGGTCCGGATGGGTATACACTATTTTTTGTTAAAAAGTGTTGGAATTTTCTAAAAATGGACTTTGATAGTTTCATTCAAGATTTTTTCGACAAAGCGACTCTCTCTAAGTCTATTACTTCATCGTTCTTAACCTTGATACCTAAGAAATAGTCTCCTTTGGGACTTGATGACTATAGACCTATTTGTCTAGTTGGTAGTTTATATAAGGTGTTATCTAATATTTTGGAGGCTATGATTAAGGAAGTCTTGCATTCTATAATTTCTAAATTCCAAAGTTCTTTCGTGCCGGGTAGACAACTTTTAGACGGTGTTTTGGTAGCCAATGAGTTAGTGGAATACGCTTGTAAAGAGAAGAAAGTTGTGTCACTTTTCAAGGTAGACTTTGAGAAATCTTATGACAAAGTTAGTTGGAATTTTCTTTGTTTCATGATGAGGAAATGGATTCGGACCTAGATGGTTATATTGGATGAAAGCATTGATTTTTTCTAGTAAAATGTCAGTGTTGGTAAATGGCATGCCGACAAAAGAATTTGTGGTGGAAAGAGGATTGAGGCAATGTAACCCTCTATCCCCATTTCTTTTTGTTTTGGTCTTGGAAGGGTTATCCATGTTGGTTAGAAGATCGGTTGAGATTGGAAATTTCGTGGGAATTAATGTGAATCATAGTTGCTTTCTCGATATCCTTCAATTTGCGGATGACCACTATTTTGGTTGGTGATTGTAGTTGGAATCATTTGTGGGCTATAAAAACGGTGTTAAGAGGGTTCGATCTTATTTCGGGTCATAACATTAATTTCCATAAAAGTAAGTTGATTGGAATTAATGTTTCACATTTGTTCCTTGAAGCGGCGGTGTTGTTCTTATCGTGCAGAACAGAGGCGAAAGATTTTAATTTTCTTGGCATTCCCATAGGCTCCAACCCAAGAAGGATTTCGACTTGGATACCCCTTCTAGCTAAGTTTAAGAAGCGATTGTCTTCTTGGAATGGTAGATTCTTAAGTCTTGGAGGTAGGCTAACTCTTTTAAAGTCGGTCTTGGGAAGTCTACCAATCTTTTACTTATATTTTTATAAGGATCCGTTGAAGGTTTGGAAGGAGATTAACAAATTTCAAAGTGGTTTTCATTGGGGTAGCTCAAATGAGAAGAGGAGGATTCATTGGGTTAATTTGGAGTCGTTTTGTCTCCCTTTTGATAGAGGTGGTTTAAATCTAAAAGATATTCAAGCTTTTAATGTTAGCCTCCTTCAAGCTTTAATGTTAGGATCCCAATATTTATGGTTTAAAATGCTAAGAGCTAGATATGGTGACATTAGTTTGCACGTATCGGGTGGCGAATTTCAATTTTCTAGATGGAAATCTTACTCTTCTTGGTGGAGCAATTTGATCTCCATTTCGAGTAAAATTGGTGAAGATGTATTCATGGATAATTGCAAGTTTTCTATTAGAAAAGGGTATCATATATCCTTTTGGAGGGGAATATGGATGGGGGATGAATGTTTGAAGGAGCGATATCTGACCCTTTTCTCGATCTCTTCTCTTAAAGACGTGTCGGTTGCGGCTATCGGAGGGTGGAAGGATAGAAGATGAAGGTGGGGAGACTTCAGTTTAACTAACTTTTTTCGTTTACATGTAGGTATGGTTACTATCTCAACAGAGGATTCGATTTTCATTCGATCGGGTCAACCATCCACTGGCTCTGAGCATGATGAGCAGATCCTTTCGGAATGGCCTAACATTCGGTCCGAATTTTCTCGCGCAGAATCTGGAAGTGTAGCAGATCTGTTAATGCAGATCCATTATGCTGCTAATGGAGGCAAAAACAGGTTGGCTGTGATGGATGGCTCAATAACAGGGCCAAACATTCGATCCGAATTTTCTCGCGTAGAAACTGGCAGCGTATCCGATCTTTTAATGCAAAACTTTTATGCTTCTACTGGTGGCAGAAACAGGCTGGCTGTGATGGAGGGCTCGATAATAGGCCTAAATGCACAAGACAATATGGCTTCAATAGGTGCAGATTTTGAGTTCTTATCGCAGCATACCGATTATGTAATTCGGCTGGCAGTGACGGAAACGCTTGCCCTCAACAGGGAGCTTGCAGTTTTGACTCCGTCTTGGATATCGAAAGATAGTATTGTTTGGTTGTTGGAGGATGCTTCAGAATTTTCGGTAAGATCTTTTTATCAGAGGTTTTTCTATAACCGTATTCCTTTTGGTTTGTGCAATAGAGACGATTTTGCTTTTAATTTGTTATGGAAGACGGAGATTCCAATGAATATTAAAGTTTTCTGTTGGAGATGCTTCTTGAATAGATTACCGACAAAGGATCTTAAAAATTAGAGGTATATCTATTTCGACGAATGATTCTAAGTGCGTCTTTTGCAATAATCACACAAAATCATTGATTCATATTTTCCGAGGTTGTTCAATAGTTTCTTTTGTTTGGTCCAAAGTGGGGGATTGGTTAGGGGTTCAAGATGGTGGTGGAACTGGTTGTAAAGAGAGTTTTATGCTTTGACATTCTTCTTGTAAAAGGAAGCGAGTAAAGAAGGGAAGAGAAGGTTTTGCTTGGATGACCATTTGTTGCAGTATTTGGAGGGCTGGAAATGACATCGTTTTTAAGAATTCGGATTAAAATGTCATTGATATAGTTTGGAAAATGAAGTTTTTCATATGGAGATGATCGCTTATAGGAAAAATTACACAATCCAATTGTAACTTTTTACCAATTTAACAAAGTCTTAATGTTTTACTTGTCTTGGAGTTCAATTGATGGATAATTTTTTTATTTTTGTCGAGTGTAATCTCGTAACCTTTTGTATCAAGAATGAGTACAATTTGTATTCATTATTAATAAAATTCTTACTTATAAAAAAAATTATCTCGCTTTATATAATAATTAAAATTATCTCGCTTTATATAATAATTGTGGAGTAAAAAACTTATTAAAAAAATAATGAGAATGAAAAATAAAATATGAAGCAAACACAAGTAATTTCTTAGTAATTAAAAATAATTAAAATTTCTATCGATAAAAAAAATTTAATTTGAAAGAGTTTTAAAGTTAGGGCTAAAGTTACATATATTACTTAATAGTGAGCCTTGTTCAAAAAATAAAATAAGGGTTTTGATTATAAAAACACATCAACAGTTACGGTTGCGATGAGTAAGTCCAAAGACCAAAACAACAATATTTTTTCTTATTCGCTGATGGAAGAAATTTCCGCCATTAACAGGCAACTCTCAGTTATAACCCTAACCTCCCTCTCTTCCACTCTTCCGTTTGACCTTATTGAAGAAATCTTGTCAAGACTACCCGTTAAATCTCTGCTACAACTTCGATGCATTTGTAAATCGTTTAATTCTTTGATATGTGATTCCAAATTCGCAAAAAAACATCTTAGTCGATCAACTAGGCGCTACCTCCACTTCCTAAATTGCCCTGAGTGTATTCTTTTGTCTTATCCACTCCACTCTATTTCTACTAACTTCACAGAACTTGAGTATCCTCCATACAATTTTATAGGAAATTTTCGTCCAAACCCTTTACATTATCACATAGTTTGCTCTTGTCACGGTATCCTCTGTCTTGCCAGCTTTTATCGAGGTAATGTTCTTCTATTGTGGAACCCTTCCATTAGAAAAAGCAAAGAGTTGCCTCCTTTTGAAAGGCCGCATATTATTCGTCATGTTAACATTGCATATGGCTTCGGCTATGATTCGATATCGGATAATTATAAGGTCGTTGTTGTTTTAAGTTATTATGTACCCGATAGAATTGCTACTCATGTGAAGGTTCATACCTTGGGTACTAATTTTTGGAAAGACATTCATAAGTTCCCTTTTGATATTGTCCCGGTTAGTGAATCAGCAGGAGTATTTGTGAGTGGCACTATTAACTGGCTAGCTTCTAATGATTTGTATGAAGGAACTTTGTTTTTTATTGTCTCTTTTAGATTGAGTAATGAGTCTTATCAAAAGATTCTGCAGCCCGATTATGAAGAGGTAGATGTGAATTCTTTGACCTTGGGTGTGTTGAGGGATTGCTTGTGCATGATTTCTGGTCATGATGTTTGGCTTATGAAGGAATATGGAAGTAAAGAGTCTTGGACTAAATTGTTTCGGATTTCATACATGCGAGATCCTAGTAAGCTATATTACTTGACCAAAGCACTTTATATTTTTGAAGATGACCAAATATTACTTGAAACTATTGGGGATTGGCCTCGGAAGTTGATTGTTTATGATTCAAGGATTGGGACGTTTAGGTTTATTAAGTTTCAAAACAAGACTGGTTATGATCAAATAATTGGTGGTACACCTGAAGTCTGTGTTGAGAGTTTGATATCACCTTGTTTTTAATGCTAGGATTTGGATGTGGTGCTATATCACTTGAGCATGAGATTCAATTGTAGTTTATAGAGGTTAATTTTTGTTTATCTTATTTATTTTGTACTTGTTCTTCACATTATTGATTACTTGATGGATTATTGGTTGTTATTCTTTGTGATTGGTTACTTCATGGATTACAGTTAACTACTGATGAATTGAATCTACAACAAAATGTAGTTATTCTAATTTATTTGGGTGTATGATGGTTTGTGTTTTGGTTTTCTTTTGCTTGTCATTAGCATAAACCAAAAATCTATGACTACATATGGAGAATCTATATATTTTTGGTTTTTTAACTTTAGTCCGTAGTTTTAAATTTCGGTGGCGGATGTGGTTGCATGAGTTGCAATTGGAGTCATCGTAGTTGTTGCGATGTGTATTGCGGCCATTGGAATTTTGATGGCGACATCTTTGAAATGCATTGGTGAAAAAGGTTAAGATTTTTCATTACATCAGAAAGTAAATAGAGATTTGGGTTTTGAAATTGCGGTTGCAGACTGCATTTGCAAACCATGTTTTAGTCAATAGATATTAGTCCTAGAAACTTCCCATGTTTCATAATCTGACACATGTGGAACTTGAATTTTTCTGTAATATGTGGGGATTGGTTGCTACAAATGCTTGAACGATGCCACAAACTTCAAAGTTTAATCATAAAGGTTTTGATGATCTTTCAATTATTTTTTCCATTTTTAAGTATAATTTCATGTATTTTTCTACTTGAAATACAAAAATCTGAATGATTGTTTGACAGGGTTGTGAATGTCAAGATGAGTTAAATGGAAGGATCCACCAATAGCATAGGAGAAACAAACATCACTAAAAACAAACAAAAAAGTTCTCTCTTGGCAATTTGATTTTGGTGAGGCATACATATATAAGAAACAACTTTAAACCTACTAACTATGTGTTGATCATATTAAATGTTCATACACCAAAACACACCTCTAACAAAAAAAAAATCAAATACTTGCAAGTTTCAAGCAATCAACAAACAATCAAAATATATCATTGTTATAGATTCAGACTACACCATACAATAAAATAAATAAAAAATAGAACTTTGATTACATGAATTGGGCTCCTTACACTAGGAAAAGGAATATGATATCAGTCCCAAAATTTCTTTCATGAAAAACCACTACACATTCTTAAAAAAAAATCACGATATAACTGTCATCATCAATCAAATAAAAGTTTACATGTTGTAGAGCTCCTTGTGCATGATGATAATAACTTCATAAACATTTGATTCTTTTCAGGGAAGGTACTCTTGATTTTCAAAGTCTCTAGTACTTTTGAATGTTTCATAATATATTTTACAAATTTGAACTCACATTCTCTGCCCGTGTAACCATTAATCCTAAATGTTTTAAGCTGTGTGGAAAGACATTCTGGAGCAATGACGGGATTGGGTGGAACATTCAAACATTCAGAACAAATATCCATTGCACCCGGACAATTCCAAGACACTACCAGAATGTTAAAATGTTGAAGTTTGGGAAAACTTGGGAGTTTTCCTATCAACAACAGGCACATCTTCCTCCATATGCTACAATCAAAACTAAGTTTCATGTGAGTCAAATTGTGAAACATGGGAAGTGTTTTCCAAGTCATCACCCACATCTGCATATAGATTAATAAATTATGAAACAGAGAACATTAGACATATAGATTAAACAATTAGTTAGTTAATATATATTTGTACACTAAATGCAAAGAGTTTCAATACAATAAGGATATATAAGTTAGAAAACAGAGTTCAATTATAACTTAAATTTCTAAAACTTTTATTCAAGAGAGAGTGATATTCATACCTCAAATGCATGCCAAATCCTTGTCTTACGAACCAAAGTCTTCAGAAAATCCATATCGTAACAAATACTTACTTTGACTAAATTAGGTAAAATATGGAAGTTTTTCGTGGGATACTCGAAGAACTTCATATGGTATTTACACGATTTTGCATTCAAATCTTGTAGAATAGGGCATCCATTTATAAACTTCACAAAATATTCCGGAGATGTGAAATCAACTCTATCCAAATGAAGAGTTTTGAGACAAGGAAAATCGACTCGATCAAAACTCCACATTTTTATGTTATCCAATCTAAGAACTTGAAGTGTCTTACAACTGAGAATGCTAAGAGGTAATTTGATACAACGAGCTTTATCAGACAGGTTGAGATTTAGATGCTTGACTCCTCTTTCCGTCACAAATTTTAAAATTCTATTGAATTCTCTTTGCCGGAAGCGTGAAGATTTGCCTAATTTCAAAATAAAGGATTGGATCGAAGTATCTTTGTCTCGCAAAGAGAACATGATTGAATAAACAAACTTGCGAAATTTCACAAAATTAAATTCTTTGTAATCA
The DNA here is from genome assembly GCA_963966055.1 of Lathyrus aphaca. Lineage (NCBI taxonomy): Eukaryota > Viridiplantae > Streptophyta > Magnoliopsida > Fabales > Fabaceae > Lathyrus > Lathyrus aphaca. The sequence goes on from OZ014524.1 coordinate 530,096,490, forward strand.
AAGTTGAGAATAAGGACAGAGAGCCATACTGGTTTCCATCTCTTAGAGAGAATACTTGTTGTTGCGGATAATTTGGTTGGAAGGAAAGAGAGAATGTGAGAGAGAATTGAGTCCGGCAAGTCGCTGATTCTATCGACAGTTGGAATTGAACGGCCAGAAGACATGATCAGTAATGGTGAATGGTGCAAGAAGAGAAAGTTAGAGGTTTAGCAGCATATCTATGGCAATATATAGGGTTTTGAGTTGTAATTCGTATCAGATCATAAAACCTAATTAGGGTTTTCTGCTGTAACTAATTTATCAGATCATAAAACCTAATTAGGGTTTGGGGTACAATTTGTTTCAATAGTCGGTGGCGCTGGAATTGATAGACGCGGCGGGAAGAACTCGCTTTTTATATAAGCGGAAGAAAGAACGAGGAAAGTTGTTGCTTTTTTATATAAGCGGATGAATAGTAAAAATTTATTAGTTATTAGTTTGATTTAATTTATTTATTTTTATTATTTTATTTGTTTCAATCATATCGATCTTTCTTACTTAAAATATTAATTTTTAATATATAATATTTTATATATTATATCAAATATATTATTTATTAGTATTTTTATAATATTAATAAAAATATATATAATTTATAATTTAAATATTAAATATTCAATTTAAATTAAACTGCATTGAATTAACGAATTGGATTTTTAAATATATTATCCAAAAATGATTCAAACCACATCACAAACATCCTTATAACAAAAATTCATTCATCAATAAATGTATCATTTGAAAATGACTTTTAGAGAGAGAAGGTCTGACTTCTCTCTTCCCTTTCGTTGTAGTTTCGGTTTATAGTCTCGTTTCATTTTTCTTTTCAGCGGTTTTTCATCTTTCTCTGTGTTTGTTTTCCGACTTTTGTGTCTTTCTTTTGGTTCTTCTTCATGGAGTGGACGACAGTTATGGGAAGGAGGTTCCGAAAGGCTTCTTGGAGGAGGGATATGAAGGAGCGAAAAACACAAGGAAGGGGGATTGGAATTGGGTTTTATTTAAGGTTTTTGTATGACAAAGTGATGCGCCCAAGCGGATTGGACGAAAGATTTGGATTCTTAAGCCCCGCGTCCGTCAACTTAACTTTAATCTTAAGTAGACCAGATGACGTGATGGTGTACGTTCGCAACCTCTTCATGGTCAACAAAGATATAAAAAAAGTTGTTCTTTTTACCGTGTAATACTAGGTTAGATTTTCATTATAAATTCATCTATTATAATTATTTTGTATTTTGACGTTGTTTAGAAATTTTCCATCTAACATTTGTTTAATCAAACAGTGGACATTGGTTGTTGGTCGCAATCAATCCTATCAGAGAAATTGTTTATTATCTTGACTCGTTAGGAAATGATTGGACAACATACCCGGATATGAAGAACATGATTGACACGTAAGTGAAATTGTTCTAAATATTCTTGTGTGTATTTATTAATTTATGTGAATTGTTCTAAATATTCATTTATATTTTATTAGCATTATACAAGTTTTTCGAGCCCAACAAGATATCCAAGTATCAAAGAGAAGAGCCAACAACATTACATGGATAAAAGTGACAGTATATTATTAATTATCACATTTTTTATTATATTAGTGATGATACTTAATAAAACTTAGGATTTATCCATATTTTCTTTTCATGTGTAGTGTCATATGCAACGTAATGGTATAGATTGCAGATATTTCATGTTGAGGTTTATGAGAGAAACTCTTTCTTTTGGTCGATTAGAGATTCCATCTGATGTATGTATTTCTAACTTATGAGTTATTTTAATATTTAACACATATTTCTCATATAATTAAATATTTGAAACTAAATCAAACTATGTTATATTATTATGTAGTACTTTGATGAATTCAGGTATGCCTATTACTCAAGTAATCATTTCGATGAAATTAAAGAGGAATGGTGTCAATTCATTATAGAGCTCGGTGTTTTATTAGGTATAATATTGTACTCTTACTTTAATCCACTTGAGAATTTAAATATGTGTAACTTTGTAACTATAATATTGTATTCTTTTAATTGAATTACAATCTTTGTGTTGTTTCAGGACCTATGTAGATTTGAAGGAATGCTTTGGTTAGATGCAAAAGTAGTATAAGTAATATGTACATTTGTAGAAAAAATGTAATGATTTGTAATTATAAATTGGTATCTATATATTGGTTTAAATTGTCAATTCTTTTGGATATATAACTTAAATTTGGTGCATATAAATTGGTACATTTAAATAGGCCAAATTTGATTGATTTGAATCTCCAAATTCTGGAAAAAAAATGGTTGAAAAACAGGTCAAAATTTCTAGTTGAAAAACCTGGTAAAAATTATGGTTTAAAAAAATTTATATAAAATTTTTTGTATACCTTAGACAGCGCTTTAAACAAAAAGCGCTGTCTAAGATGGGACTTAGAAAGCACTTTGACCAAAAGCGTTGTCTAACGTATACCTAAAAAAGTTCAAAAAGGTGGGACTTAGACAATGTTTTTACCAAAAGTGTTGTCTAAGGTATACCTAAAAATGTCAAAAAGCGATGTCTAATGGTACCATAGACAACGCTTTTCATTAAATATACCACCTTTAGACAGCGCTTTTGAGATTAAAAAGAGCGTTGTCTAAACCTTTAGCAGCGTAGGTTTAGACAGCGCTTTAAAGCGCTGTCTAAGGCCAAAAAAGCGTTGTCTAAGGTCTTGTTTGGCATAGTGTATTGGGTTGGAGAATCCCTTTATTCTCCTTTTAATATAATTTTTGCCTATAAAAAAATATGGTTACCCTATTCTAGAAGATTTGAATGCAACATTACATATTTGGCCGAAATAATTTGTTTTGGAAAACTTGAATGCTTTACCTAATTTGGTCAAAGTAAGGATTTATTATATGATGATATGGATAATCTGATGACTTTGGTTTGTAAGGCAAGGATTTTGCATATAAATCAGGTATGAATATTATGCTCATGAGTAACTGTTTTAGAAATTTAAGATATATTTGAATTTTTTTTTCTAACTATACTCTTAAAGTGTGTTTGGATGGGGTAATTTAGAATTTTTAAGGAATTCAAAATTCTAAATAATTTAAATGATTCAATTGAAATCCATTTATTTTTAAATTCTATTGTTGGATAGAGTCATTTTCATAAATTTTAAAAATTTTGGACCAAATTTTAAATATGAAAAATAGGGACCAATTTGCAAATTTTAAAAATTTGAAGGACTAATTTGTAATTTTTGAAAAATTTTAGGTATTATTTGTAAACTTTTGAAATTTTTTAGGATAAATTTGAAATTTTCATAAAATATGAGGACCATCTTGCAAAATTTTAAAAATTAATAATAAACAATTTAATATTTGTATTATAAAGAGTGATGAAGCAATTTGAAATTCTTTATTTTTTTTATGTCATTTGAAATTCCTTAAATTTAACTTCAACATTTTAAGATTTAGTTTATATTTTCGAATTATCCGGATGAAATAATTTGTTCCAAATGTTTGAAGGTTCCATCAAATCCCACCATTACTCCAGAATGTCTTTTGTCACAATTTAAAACATTTAGCATTAAAGGATACAAAGGGAGTGAATGTGAGTTCAAATTTGTAAAATATATTATGCAACATTCAAAAGATTTAGTGACCATGAAAATCAGGAGTACTTGCCTTGAAAAGAAACAAATGTTTATGAAATTATCTTCATGCACAAGGAGCTCAAGAGCATGTAAACTTTTATTTGGTTGAAGATCAGTTGATGACAATTATGTGGTGATTCTTTTTGAAGAATGCAGTGGTTTTTCATGAATGAAATTTTCGAGAGTAATATCATATACCTTTTCTAGTAAGAGAGGGACCAATTCATATAATTGAAGTTTTACTTTTTATTTATTTTAGAGTTAAATATGTTTTTGGTTGTCGAGTTTTAATTTCTATAAAATTACTTTTGCACGTAGTTTTAGTTCCTCTACAGAAACTAAATCTATAACTATGATACATTTTTTTGTTCGGTTTAATGCTATTCATCCGTAGATGTCAAACATTTTTGTGACTGTCAAAGTATTTCAAGTTAAAAGGGAAATCGAACTGTTTTGCGATTCTATGTGACTGCATATAGTAAGGTGAGTTAAGTATTTTTGAAATTAGCTTTAAAAATTAGTGCATATAGTAAGGTGACTTAAGTATGTTTGAAATTAGTTGGTTGGATTTGTAGCTTCTGCTGTATCTTAGCTGTCAGATGTTGATTATCTGATGTCTTTTTATGATTGTCTCTTAGCTATGTCACACAATACTTGATTTGTCACACCCAAAGAAGCTTTGAATTAGTATTTATGTCGCACAATACTTGAGGAAATTTATATATACATATATCTCTATTATGCTTTAACATATAAGCTTGATTTGATTTATTAACTTCATAATATAATAATATATTGTCAAATATTTGAAGCAGGCATTAAGAAATTAGTGTTACTTAGGCATTTCAGCTAACATACTAATGACTTTAATCTTAGAAAACCAAAACACAAACCATCTAACAACCAAATAAATGAGAATAACTACAGTTTATTGTAGATTTAATTAATCAGTAGTTAACCGTGATCCATGAAGTAACCAATCACAAACAATAACAACCAATAATTAGAAGAACAAGTACAAAATAAATAAGATAAACAAAAATTAACCTCTATAAACTACAATTGAATCTCATGCTCAAGTGATATAGCACCACATCCAAATCCTAGCATTAAATGTTGGTGATTTTAGTGTCATCAATGCATTTTAGTAGGAATGGGATTTACTACAGGCCAAAGCAATTATACGTTAAAGCTTGGAAACGAGTTAGGGTAGTGCGGAGTGCACGCTCGTCAAGCCAACATATAATTGAATGCGAATAACTTAAACGGGGTTCCAAGGGGCAGCGCCCCGAAGGCGGGGTGCGGGGCAGCGCCCCGAAGGCGGGGTACGGGGCAGCGCCCCGTGGGGTTCCAAGGGGCAGAGCCATTTCCGAAATGGTGTGTCTTTTCGTTTGAATTATAGAACTCCTATATAAGGAGTCGTTTGGCTTGTTTTTCGAGACACAACAAAAACATAAAATCTTCTATTTACTGAATAATTTCTTGTGCCAAGAAACTATTTGTTCTTGTAGTATTATCCCCACAAAGATTTCGTGAACCCAGGCATAATAGGGTCGAAATACTTTGTTCGGAGAGTGAACAAACACGATTCTTCAAGAAATCCAAGATTATCAAACCTTTTCTCCAACAAACGAACAAAGTAATCCTTTTGATAATCATGGCTGGAGGAAGCACCGTCAAGGAGATGACTACAAACTTCGGAAAATTGGACAAGTTTCAAGGACAAGACTTCAGGCGCTGGCAGAAGAAGATGCATTTCATGTTGACGACGTTGAAGGTGGTGCACGTCCTGTCTACACCAATTCCTGAACTTCTGGAGGACGACACGGTTGAAAATCTGAGACGCAGATCAAAATGGGAGAACGACGACTACATATGCAGAGGGCACATTCTTAACGGTATGTCTGATCCCTTATTTGATATTTATCAAAACATGGAATCTGCTAAGGAATTGTGGGATTGTCTTGAATCCAAGTACATGGCAGAGGACTCATCCAGTAAGAAATTCCTGGTAACCGATTTCAACAATTACAAAATGGTTGAATCGAGGTCTGTCATGGAACAATTCAATGAACTCCTCCGAATCCTTGGACAATTCACACAACACGGATTGAAGATGGATGAAACAATATTTGTCTCAAGCATCATAGACAAGTTGCCTCCTTCGTGGAAGGATTTCAAACACAATCTGAAACATGGAAAAGACGAATTGTCTTTGGTCCAACTTGGAAGTCACTTGCGCATAGAAGAATCTCTAAGAGCGCATGAGGATGACAAAGGAAAAGGCAAAGAAATTGCTGGACCCTCGGTTAATATGGTCGAAGAGGGTGGTAAGTACGATAACAACAAAAACAAAGGAAAGAAATGTGCTTTCAAGAACAAAAAGGGCAGTTTCGGTGCTAACAAGAAACCAAAACTAGAATGCTGGAAGTGTGGCAAAACAGGCCACTTCAAGAAGGATTGTCGTTTCGGAAAAAAGCACGATAACGCGAATGCAAGTGGTTCAGGAAAGGGGTCTAAGGACCAATCCGAAAACCAAGGTCAGAAATCAATTCATGATTTGAATAGTTTGATTAAACATTCGGTTTCACTAAATTCTGAAGCATTTTATGTGCAGGATGATGCTATCGCGTGGTGGATTGATTCTGGCGCCACAACACATGTTTGCAAGGATCGTTTCTGGTTCAAGACTCTTGTTCCAGTGGAAGATGGTTCTGTCCTCTACATGGGAGATGATCACTTCGCTCCCGTTGAAGGCAAAGGAAACGTGGTGCTAGAATTCAGTTCTGGAAAGACTATTACTTTGTTTAATGTTTTGTATGTTCCTAAATTACGTAAGAATTTAATTTCTGGTCCTGTATTAAATAAGCTTGGATACAAGCAAGTGTGTGAATCTGATAAATATGTATTATCAAAGTCTGGTGTGTTTGTAGGATTTGGATATTATAATAATGGTATGTTTATGATGAATTTGAATGGAGTTCCTAAAGATTCTAGTTATGTATTTATGTCTTCTTCGAATGTTATCAATTCATCGTTATGGCATGCTCGTCTAGGACATGTACACTATAAAAGAATGCATGAAATGTCTAAAAATGAGTTAATTCCTGTTTTTGATAAAAATGTAGAAAATTGTAAAACTTGCATGTTAACCAAGATCACTAGGCAACCTTTTAAAAGTATAACAAGGAAATCTGTCATTCTAGAGTTAATACATAGTGATTTATGTGATTTGCATGCTACTCCATCATTAGGACATAAAAAATATTTTGTCACTTTCATAGATGATGCATCTAGATTTTGCTATGTTTATTTGTTGCATGCTAAGGACGAAGCATTAGATAAATTCAAAATTTATAAAACTGAAGTTGAAGTACAACAAAATGTGTTGATTAAAACATTACGTACAGATAGAGGTGGTGAATATTATGATCCTGTATTTTTCCAATCCGTAGGAATTATTCATGAGACTACGGCGCCTTATACACCTCAACAAAATGGTGTGGCTGAAAGGAAAAATAGAGTTCTTAAGGAAATGGTAAATGCCATGTTATCTTACTCTGGTTTAAGTGACGGGTTTTGGGGAGAAGCTATGTTAACGGCTTGCTATTTGTTAAATAGGGTTCCTAATAAAAGGAACAAGACTACCCCATATGAACTTTGGTATAAGAAATGACCCAACTTAACATTTCTACGTGTTTGGGGTTGTAGGGCCGTGGTTAGACTCCCGGACCCAAAAAGGAAAACTTTGGGCGAAAAGGGTGTGGCTTGCATCTTTGTTGGATATGCTGAGCACTCCAAGGCCTATAGGTTTTATGTTATAGAACCTAATGACTCGATTTCTATTAACACTATAATAGAATCAAGAGATGCCATATTCGATGAGAATTGTTTCTCCTCTGTGCCTAGACCAAAGGACTCTGTACCTAATTCAGATGAATCTCTGAGGGATGATCATTCAAATGATGTTCCAAGTGAGACACTTGAACCCCGTAGGAGCAAACGAGCTAGAAAATCTAGATCTTATGGATCTGATTTTCAACTATATTTAGTTGAGGGATCAAAGGATCAGATCGACACTCAATACTATTATTGCTATAGTATAGAGGAGGATCCAAGAACGTATGATGAAGCTGTGAAATCTCGAGATTCTGTTTTTTGGAAAGAAGCAATTGATGAAGAGATTGGTTCTATCATGGAAAATAATACTTGGGTATTATCTGATTTACCACCAGGTTGCAAACCATTGGGTTGCAAATGGATCTTCAAAAGGAAGATGAAAGTCGATGGTACAATTGACAAGTTTAAAGCTAGACTAGTTATCCAAGGCTTCAGACAAAAGGAAGGAATTGATTATTTCGATACCTATGCTCCTGTTGCCCGTATCACTACTATTAGATTGTTGATTGCCTTGGCGGCAATTCATAATCTAGTGATTCATCAAATGGATGTCAAAACAGCATTTCTAAATGGTGATTTGGAAGAAGAAGTGTATATGAAGCAACCTGAAGGATTTGTAATGCCTGGTAATGAGCATAAAGTGTGTAAACTAGTTAAGTCATTGTATGGGCTGAAACAAGCTCCGAAGCAGTGGCATCAAAAGTTTGATGAGGTTGTTTTGTCTAATGGTTTCATTCTAAACCAAGCTGACAAATGTATATATAGTAAATTTGATACATCCGGTAAAGGAGTTTTCATTTGTCTATATGTTGATGACATGTTGATATTTGGCACCGACCAAAATCAAATTGATAAAACGAAGAATTTCTTGTCATCAAAATTCTCCATGAAGGATATGGGAGAAGCAGACGTTATTCTTGGTATTAAGATTAAACGGGAGAATAAGGGGATTGTAATTACGCAATCTCATTACATTGAGAAAATACTCAAGAAGTTCAATTATGAAAGTTGTTCTCCTGTAAGTACTCCTATGGATCCAGGAGAAAAACTTATGCCAAATACAGGTAAACCTGTGGATCAACTTGAATATTCAAAAGCTATAGGATCTTTGATGTATGCTATGATTAGCACTAGACCGAATATTGCTTATGCGGTTGGAAAGTTGAGCAGATTTACTAGTAATCCTAGTAGACATCATTGGCATGCGATAACTAGGGTATTCAAGTACCTAAAGGGTACAATGAATTATGGATTGTCATATATGGGATTTCCTTCGGTGTTAGAGGGTTATTCGGATGCTAGTTGGATAAATAATGCTGAAGATTCATCCTCTACAAGTGGATGGGTGTTCTTGCTTGGGGGAGGTGCCATCTCGTGGGCTTCCAAGAAGCAAACATGTATAACTGGTTCCACAATGGAATCTGAGTTTGTAGCATTAGCTGCTGCTGGTAAAGAAGCGGAATGGCTAAGAAACTTGGTATATGAGATTCCGATATGGCCTAAACCGATATCACCAATATCTATCCGTTGTGATAGTACTGCCACATTAGCTAAAGCTTATAGTCAAATATACAATGGAAAGTCTAGACATTTGGGTGTTAGACATAGTATGATTAGGGAATTAATCATGAATGGGGTGATATCTATTGAGTTTGTTCTGTCGCAACAAAACTTAGCTGACCACTTGACGAAGGGGTTAGCTAGAGACTTAGTAAAGAAGTCGGTAATTGGGATGGGATTGAAGTCCATTTAAATCTATTAGCTACGGTATACCCAATTCCCTTCTAATACAACGTTAGAAGCAGAATTCAATGTGGAAAGATCATAGTTAGAGATTGGAGCAATTATATTTGTCTTCCCAAGGTATGTGCTCAGACCTGCAAGTGATTGATAGGTTGAAGTATATCTTCTTAATGTTTCTTTTGAAAAATTGCAAATGCAGGTGCAAGATTAAAAGAATCACCTATATAAGCATGAAGTTTTGCCGCTTCAAGAAGCTTGGACTTGGCTTCCTATATGCTTATTAATGGATTAGGACACATGGCTTGTAAAGTGTCAAGTATGAATAGTAGAGTATTGTGAGAAACATATGTGTATTATATCTTCAGATATTCAAATGGATTGACGGGTTCAATCGCTATGACACCCCGATTTTCGAGTATTTGAAATGTGTATTTGTACTAAGATGAAAATTCAATCGCAAGACATTTTCATTTATGCATTTGTTTGATTGTTATACCTGTGTGTTATATTCTTATGTATATTATTGTATATATTGAGTAAATCAAAGATTACACTAAAATGGGGGGGATTTGTTGGTGATTTTAGTGTCATCAATGCATTTTAGTAGGAATGGGATTTACTACAGGCCAAAGCAATTATACGTTAAAGCTTGGAAACGAGTTAGGGTAGTGCGGAGTGCACGCTCGTCAAGCCAACATATAATTGAATGCGAATAACTTAAACGGGGTTCCAAGGGGCAGCGCCCCTGGCGGGGTGCGGGGCAGCGCCCCGTGGGGTTCCAAGGGGCAGAGCCATTTCCGAAATGGTGTGTCTTTTCGTTTGAATTATAGAACTCCTATATAAGGAGTCGTTTGGCTTGTTTTTCGAGACACAACAAAAACATAAAATCTTCTATTTACTGAATAATTTCTTGTGCCAAGAAACTATTTGTTCTTGTAGTATTATCCCCACAAAGATTTCGTGAACCCAGGCATAATAGGGTCGAAATACTTTGTTCGGAGAGTGAACAAACACGATTCTTCAAGAAATCCAAGATTATCAAACCTTTTCTCCAACATTAAAAACATGGTGATATCAAACTCTCAACACAGACTTCAGGTGTACCACCATATCTTTGATAAGAAGCATTCTTGTTTTGAAACTTAATAAACCTAAACGTACCAATCCTTGAATCATAAAGAATAAACTTATGACCCCAATCCCCCACAGATTCTAATAATATTTGGTCATCTTCAAAAATATAAAGTGCTTTGGTCAAGTAATATAGCTTACTAGGATCTCGCAGGTAAGAAATCTGAAACACTTTAGTCCAAGACTCTTTACTTCCATATTCGCAGGTAAGAATTACATGTATCTAGTAGGTCCATAATATTTAATATTGTCAAATAAATTAGAAATTCACTTCTTAATGCAATACAATATTAATGGATTGGCATTGAAAATCACGGAGTGAATTGACATAGAAAATCGTCTTTTCTTGAATTTGAATGAGAGTTTTTTGTTTGGACCTCTTTTGGTAGTAATAAGAACTTGAGAAGAGGGAAGGAAGGAAGCTTTTGGTTTCTACTGTTTGGTTTATTTGGCTTCTTAGGAATGACATTATCTTTAGGAATGAATCTTGGAATGTTTTGGATTTAGTTTGGAGTATCAAGGATTTGATGTAGAGATGATCGTTCATCGGGAAGATTACTTTTTCCAATTGTAACTTTTATGAGTATAACAAACTCTCATTGTTATATCTTTCGTAAAGTTCAATTAGAATGTAATTTTCTTTGCGGAGCTTTCTCTCGCTTTTTGTAAGTAGGTTCCAGAACTCTTAATTCTCGGTATTAATATTACTTCTTGCTTATAAAAAAAATTAATGGGACGACATCCCTCTTTCACCTAAACAAATGTAAAAAGTTGTAAATTACCGCAAATACGCTGCCGTGCTACTGAAATCAGTTTGTCCTTCCAGCCTCCCGCGATCAAAGTAAGTATTTACTATGATATGGATAATCTGATGACTTTGGTTTGTAAGGCAAGGATTTACGAATAAGTCAGGTATGAATATTATGCTCATGAGTAAGTGTGTTTAGAAATGTAAGATTTATTTGAAATTTGTTTCCTAACTATATCTTTTATTGTATTTTCACTCTTTGCATTGAGTGTAGAAATATACATTAATTTATTTATTTTTTATAAGTATGCAACTCAGGCAGATATGAGGATGACTAGGAAAACATTTCCCATGTTTCCAAATTTGAATCACATGGAACTTGATTCTTTCATAACTCAACACGGGAGAGGAGGGAATGCAGGTCATTGGTGGAAATACTCCAACACTTTCCAAATCTTCAACATTTTAAAATTTGGTTTATATTTTCGAATTATCCTGATGAAATAATTTGTTCTGAATGTTTGAAGGTTCCACCCAATCCCACCATTTCTCTAGAATGTCTTTTGTTACAACTTAAAACATTTAGCATCAAAGGATACAAAGGGCTGAATGTGAGTTCACATTTGTAAAATATATTATGCAACATTCAAAAGTATTAGAGACCATGACAATCAAGAGTACCTGTCTTGAAAAGAAACAAATGCTTATGAAGTTATCTTCATGCACAAGAAGCTCAAGAATATGTAAACTTTTATTAGGTTGATGATGTCAATTATGTTGAAGATCCTTCCACCATAAAGAAGGAGCAAGAACATATTTTGGACTTTCACCAACAATTAAGGGAAAAACATAATCACCATACCTATATTCCAAAATTCTTCTTCACAAGAAGTCCTTGTGCCCAACAATTTTCCAAATCCATTTTGCAATCAAAGCCATATTGAATTTCCGAATGTCTTTAATACCAAGACCACCATATATTTTACTTTCTACAAACCAAATTCCAATTAATCCAAGATATCCCGCTTTTGCAAATTGAACTGTTCCAAAGAAATCTTCTTTGAATAGTAGTAATGATATTAATAACTTTGTTAGGCATTGTGAAAAAAGACATGTAATGAATAGGTAGGTTGGATTAAACCGATTTAATAAGAGTGGATCTCCCTCCCATAGACATAAAACGACCCTTCTAAGAGTGGATCTCCTTCCCATAGACATAAAAACTAGAAGCCATTATACCATTTCTAACTAATCCCAACCATCTCCAAGATGTAACTACAATGTTATGAAAAATACTATGAACATTACAACGCTCATCATTAAAAATAAAATCGTTCCGAGCCTTACAAATACACCAACACGTAAAAAACCAAATTTGCATTGGTAGCTTCCACCTTGCATCTTCCCTGATTACTACTAAACCAAGCCAAAGCATGTTTGCAACATTCAACTGCATTAATCCTCACAATGCCTATGTAATCACAAACAAGATTCCAAATTGCAATCAAAGACGAACAAGCAAAAAAGAGGTGGTATAAGTCTTCATAATCGAAGGAACAAAACACATATTTCTTCTCAAGATCATCGACAATAATCTTACGAATCGCCTAATTGGACCGAGTTGGAAGCCTATCTAGGATCAACCGCCACACAAAAACTTTGACATTTAATGGAATAAGAGACTTCCAACAAATATCCAGCAATGATTTTTGATATGGATACCCAATCCAAAAAGGAGCTTTTAAAGTGTCTATCCCCGATAAGAGAGAAGCCTAACCAAACCTCCATTTCTAACCAAACCAATCTTGAAACCTTACATTTAAAAATGATATGCTTTAAGGATTCCGGAAAAGCTTCGCAAAAACAATAATTAATATTATTATCCGATGGAATAATATCAAGATTCCTAAGCTTGTCCTTCTTTGGGAGTTTATTCAAGAAACACCTCCAACTGAAAGCCTTAATTTTCAAAGGGACTAAAACCTTCCACATCACAATGAAAGCTAAATCATCCTGATTACTCGGCCCATACGGAATATGACGCCTATTCAATATGGAATCAAAAGAGCTAACAAAAAAAAGAGTCGTCTAGCTGCCATATAACTCTGTCACAAACAACGCCAATAGGTTTGTTATGATTTAAAATCAAACACAACACCTGCAGCTCTGAAACTGCTTTAACCGACAACAAATTCACTGTTTCCGACCTGCTGTCATGAAAGGTCGCGTTCTCCACCTTGTAACACCCCAAAAATTTTCCTCTTATTTATTACCATCTTACTAGTTTATGCCTCACATTCTTATGCATGTTCCAATTAGGTTATAGTGTTCATGATCATACGTTTAATTAAGCTCCTAAGGCATAGGATCAGACATTTTCGTGTGACTCTGATTTTCTTATTAAAAGGTTTCATTTGGTCGTTACACTCGAGATCGAGACAATGGTCAGAATCACATTATTATGAGCATCCATTATCAAAGCATCGAGTATCAATATTATTCGATTCAAAGTTTCTCTAGAACGTCAAGTGCTTAAGGTGTCGTCCTGGTTGTATTTGAGACTAGCTGTGAACTAGGGTTTTGTTGATTGTCAACAACTCGAGCTACTACCTCTACCAGGGTGCATCTCAAGAAAGTTCAGGGTTTCTTGTTACGATTGGGCGTGTGGATATTCACTAACTGATGTTAATTAGATTAAGGCCCTCATGTCAGGATTATTGTGGTCATTACATATTGAGGCACTTTATTTCTTACTCATAACTCGATTTGAGAATAGTATTTTCAAGTGATTAAGAAAGGTACGATTCATGGAGTAACAATTCTGGGTTTATCATGGCATCATAATGTTGTAAAAGTGTTTTGTTCAAACGTTGATTCGAGCTAAAGAAAAGTGTGTGGTCACGGGTTTATTTGGAAAGACGTTGTTTGAGTTTAATACTCAAATCCATAGTTCACCCGATTTAAGCCCATATCTTTTTCTAAACCACTTCATTATTCATTTTTGAAGTCATATATTGTCCAATATCCAATTTAACTCCCATCGTAATTCACTTGTTTTTACCCAAGTCTATGTCATTTTTAATCCATTTTTAAATTAATTGTCCAAAACCAATATTCATTTAACTTAAGTTTTCTTAGTGCCATGGTCCTTATCCAAGTTGGGCTAACATTCAATTCCAAGTTCTTTCCCATTAAATTTCAATATACAAACCATAAAGTCTTGTCCCAAATTGATTTTTTTAAATTCAATTCCAAAGTCCTCTAATAAAAGAAACCATTATCCTTCATTGAAAAAGCTGATTCGTACAAACGCATACACGGGACTTGGTAAGAGAATCAGAAGAAGACATAACTTCACTTTATTTTATTTTATCTTATTCCAATACATACACAGACTAATAACAAAAAAAAAGCATAAAAAAAACTCTGCAATTGATAAGTTGAAGTTACAAAAATCAGTCACAGAAAGAAGGATATACACCAGAATGGATACAAAAGAAAGATAAAGTTATATAAAAATGCTCGCACACAAAAACCTCTTCACCAAAAACTTGCATCAATCTCAGTTCACTATAACAAAACTCAGAGAAGAGATTTGTAACAAAAAAGAGAAAGATTCGAAATGGGAAACTCACAACAATATCTAAGAGAATCAATAACTAACTAACTGAAATTTCACCTGTGAAAAACCCAAAAAGTCCCTCAGTTCATCAATTATAAATTGTTCAGATTACTGCAAATTCAAGGGATTTCTTCTTCATTCTGATTCTTCATTCTTCCATTCTTCAATCTCTCTCACTTCTCCTCAGGATTTTTGGATTATTCACTTCACTTTCCACCATCCTCTTTCAGGGAGCTTCACTCCATTTTCGTCTGCAAACTCTCCCTCACTCTCCATTGCTTCAGCTGGCACGGTGACACCATTATTTTGCATAGTACTCTTATCATCTTGTTTTTTGGTATAAAGTGTGTATGCATTAATTGCGTATGCGCTATGAGAAAACACATGCAAACTTGGAACATATGCCAAACATCTCAACCTTTGTGTTACCGAAGTAGGATCTGAAGAGCGCTTCGAATAAATATGATCCTTTAACCATTGTATGAAACTTTGATTGTGCTCTCGTACTATCCAGTTTTCATTTATGTTCGGATTTAACCTTCGGAGTACATCCTTATGCATTTCAACATATGGCTCAACCTCATTATCATTGTGCAGAACATACAAATGCACTTGATCTCGTTCATCCCTTGATATTGTCACAATTTTATTTCAAATTAATTTTTTACCTTCCTTTTTTTTCCCGAAAATATGAGCTTTGGGGAGTCCAATCGATTGAACGTTGGACAAATATTCAGTACCAAACTCAACAGCTTCTTCAACAATGTATCGTTCAACAATACAACCCTCTTGTCAACTTCGATTTTTCACGTACCCTTTTAATATTTTCATATATCGTTCAACAGGGTACATTCATCTCATATAAGCTGGTCCACACAACTGTGTCTTTCACAAGATGAACAACTAGATATACCATTATGTCAAAAAAAAGGGAGGAAAATACATTTCAAGCTCACACAAGGTAATTACTATCTCTTTTTGTAGTGTTGGTAAGATCTCGGGATCGATCACCTTACTACAAATTGACCTAAAGAAAAAACACAATTTAGTTATAGCAGTTCTTACTTTTTCTGGCAAAATAGAACGTATACCTATTGGTAAAAAATGTTCCATTATAACATGGAAATCATGTGTCTTCAAACTCTTCAACTTGAGGTCTTTCATAGACACAAGTCTTCTAATATTTGAAGAGTATCCTTCTGGAACCTTAACTTCACTCAGAAACTTACACAAATTTTTTTTCTCCTTTCTAGATAGAGTAAAAGCAGCAGGTGGTAGATATGTTCGTCTTCCTTTCTTCACGGGTGCTAATTCAGTTCTCATTCCCATTTTTAACATGTCCTCTCATGCTTTAAGGCCATCCTTAGACTTTCCTTTTATATTTAGTAACATACCGATAACACTTTCAAATACATTTTTTTCAATATGCATAACATCGAGAAAATGTCTCACGTACAAAGACTTCCAATATGGAAATTCAAAAAATATCGACCTCTTATTCCACCCACCTTTGACAACCTTATATGCAAAAGGCTTGCCAAACTCAGTATGCACATCTTTCACCTTTTTAAAAACTTGGTCACCTGAAAATGCGGGTGGAGCTTTACGCAGTTCGGTGTCTCCATTGAATGTTTTTCTCCATCCACGGTAGTGATGTTTAGAATGTAAGAATCTACGATGACCGAGAAACACATTCTTCTGACAAAGTTCCAATCAAATCGTATCGGTTCCATCTTCACAAACAGGACACACACGTTGACCTTTAATGCTATACCCAGATAGATTCCCGTATGCTGGAAAATCATTAATTGTGCCAAACAACATCGCCCTCAAATTGAAACTTTCTTTCTTATATCCATCATAAACCTCCACATCGCTCTCACATAAAATCTTTAAATCTTCGATCAAAGGTGTCAAGTATATGTATATGTCATTCCCTGGTTGTTTAGGCCCAGAGATTAACATAGATAACACCATGTACTTATGCTTCATACATAGCCATGGAGGTAGGTTATAAATCATAAGAATCACAGGCCATGTGGTATGTGAGATACTTTGAAGACCATGCAGGTTCATTCCATCAGTAGATAATGTCAAGCGAAGGTTTCTTGCTTCTTCTCCAAAGTCAAGATAATCATTATCAATTTTTGACCACTGTGGTGAATCAGCCGGATGTCGATACTTTCCATCAATAATTATTTCATCTGCATGCCAAGTCAGGTGTCTTACATCGGTTTCACTATGAAACATGCGCCTAAATCTCGTAATTATAGGAAAATACCATAAGACTTTTGCTGGAGACATTTTTTTCTTATATCGAGACAAACCGCATTTAGGGCACTCAGTTAACGATGCTTATTTGTTTCGAAACAAAACGCAATCGTTTGGACAAGCATGTATCTTATCATAGCTCATGCCAATAAAGCATAATATTTTTTATGCCTCATAGGTTCTATTAGGAAGAACATTATCCTCCGGTAGCATTTCTCTCATAAGGGCCAACAAATCTGTGAAACTTTTATTCGACCATCCATTGTCCGCCTTTAAGTTGTACAACTTTAAGACCGCAGACAGTCTTGTGAATTTAGTGCAACCTTTATATAACGGTTTCTCTGCACCGCTTACCAACATCTCAAACATTTCAGGACAATCATGAAGATCTTCTTCAAGTGCTTCTACAATCTCTTCGACTCGATCACAATCGTAAGTTTCTGTGTCGTTGTCGTCTGAAGCATATGTCGTATTACTTTTCCCACTCGGTTCAACATTCTCGTTAATTTTCTCACCATAAAATTTTCAACACTGATAACTTCGATCAATTGCATGCCTCAGTAAATGCGATTTCAATCCATCTGCATCAACCTTACCAATATAACAACAATCCAAGCAAGGACATTTCATTCGACTGGGGTCTTCAATGTGTTGAACAACAAACTTAACGAATTCCACAACCCCATTCTCGTACTCTTTGGTCAATTGATCGACAAACATCCATTTTTTATCCATGGGTTTCCTACTTATTAAGTAAAGCAAAATAAAATACCTTAGAATGTCGTTAACGAACCGTACCACCGATATGTTATTCTACTATCGCACGCTACTCATAAATAAGCCACACAATATTTCTAAACACGAACTTTCCAAGCTATAACTATTAATCAGCACTTCTTTAATCTCAAACTAAATGTATACTAACAAATCAAACTAAACGAGATTAAAATAATAAGCACTTTCTCAATCTCAAAAAGAGATTAAAATAATAAGCTATTCCTATTACAATAATAAGCACTTCCTCAATCTCAAAAAGTGATTAAAATAATAAGCACTTCTTCAAACAATGTCAACCATATACAAAAAAATATTAAACTAATAAGCACTTCTACAACAATGTCAACTATATACAAAAAAAGCTTAAAATAATAATCACTTCTTCAACCAATGTCAACTATATTCAAAAAGGGATAAGCTATTTTCATCTTTATAAGCTACTTATATCATCAATGTCATCTTTATAAGCTACTTCTATCATCAATGTCAATTATTTTTGTGCTTGCCCTAAACAGGGATGAATTGATTTTATGCTTGCGAAAAAGAAGAAACGTATACCAAAAATGAGACGGTGTACGGTGGAGGAAGGAGCACGACGACAACAGTAATCGTCACGAAGGAGCACGGTGATGGACGACGGTGGTGATTGAAGCTTCGTTAGGTCGAAAATGGCCGTTCGCACAGTTCGTTCGCAGAGAGGAGGAAAGAAAGATATGAAAATAGAAACTGAGTATTCTAATTATTTCATATAATTAGACCTTAGACAAGGTTATTGTGGAAAGCGCTGTCTAAGGGAGCCCTTAAACAGCGCTTTTGAAAAGCGCTGACTAAGATCAACCTTAGACAACGCTTTTGATTTTATTATTATTTTTTTTAAATTAAAAGACCTTAGACAATGCTTTCCTCAAACGCGCTGTCTAAGATGTATCTTTAAAAGCCCTTGCGCTTTCAGGAAGCGCTGTCTAAGGTCTATCTTAGACAACGTTTTTCCAAAAGTGTTGTCTAAGGTATGACTTTTAACAACGTTTTTCCTATTTATCTTGAACAGTTTCCGTGTTTTTTTTCTTTTCTTATAGCAGTGTTTTCTTAATAAAACACTGTCTAAGGTGCGCTATTAAATGTCATTTTTGGCGTAAGTATGTTTGAAATTAGCTTTAAAAATTAAGTTGTAATGCTTTAATTGGGAACTTTGTATATTAGTTGGTTGGGTTTGTAGCTTCTGCTGTATCTTAGCTGTCTGATGTTGATTATCAGAGCTTCAACACTGTTTGATTGGTGTCAGTGTATAGCTTAAACCAATAAATATCATAGCCACACTTTTTTGGATGTTCTCCATTGAGTCTAAGCGAGAGAATCTTATGAATGTTCTAGAGCACGTGCCTGACGATATATCTTATGACTGATATTCGGTTGATAAATCAAATGTCGGGTAAGGCAATGCTTTAACAATCATTCAAACGTTAATCCATTCATCAAACTTTTAGTACGATTAGACACATGAAACCATCCAGACTAGAGAATACAAATGGGAGCAAACATGAGTTGATTCTTCTGTCATGAAAAGAGCTAATGTACATCCAATTACTTGACGAGACTTGAACAGACAGTCATAGCCAAAATTAGCTTGTTACAATCTCAGTATGAAAACTGAAGCATAAGCTTAAGGCAATTGTATGATCGATGGAATCGTATGACTCCCAAGAAGCTTAAAAATCTGGTAATTCATTCCAATGGACCAGGACCTGAACATTGCCCGGAGGATTTGTCCAAACAGCATTGACTGCATCAGGTTCCACTTGCAATTCCATTTCTTCGGTCAAAACAGGAGGTAGAGGTTGCGGCTGTGTTGCTGGTGAGATGGCTTTCTTCAACAGTGAAACATGAAAGACCGGATGAAATGGTAAGCAACCTTGCCACTTTGCTTCGTGATTTGATATGGCCCATAAAATCTGGGACCAAGCTTTTCATTGATTTTTCATGCTCAAGATTTCACCCGATATATCACGACGATGTTTGTTGGTCTGAATCTGCATTTGTTTTTGGTCTTTGACCAAATTATATCTGAGATCATGTAAGATGGTGTCTCTTTCTTGAGTTAGACGAGTCACTTCTTCAACTACGGAATGAACAACGGTACCTTTTAAGCTTTGAAAGGAGTCATTTTGGCAGAATTATTGTAATTAGAGTTGAATCAAAATTTCCTCATCCTTACCACTTCATCCACATCTTAGGCTCAGCCCCTGTGGAGAGTAACGATCGAAAGCCATAGTGATTTCCATCTCTTAGAGAGGATGGTTGTGGTTGCAGCATGTTTGGTTGGAAAGCCATAGTGATTTCCATCTCTTAGAGAGGATGGTTGTGGTTGCAGCATGTTTGGTTGGAAGAAAAGAAAGAATATGATAATGACTTTATTGTTTGTGATTTGAAGCAGGCATTAAGAAATCAGTGTAGCTTAGGCATTTCAGCTAACATACTAATGACTTTGAATAATATTTAAATCATAATTCTAATCTTAGAAAACCAAAACACAAACAATCTAACAACCAAATAAATGAGAATAACTACAGTTTATTGTAGATTCATTTAATCAGTAGTTAACCGTGATCCATGAAGTAACCAATCACAAACAAGAACAACCAATAATCCATCAAGTAACCAAGTAACCAATAATGTGAAGAACAACTACAAAATAAATAAGATAAACAAAAATTAACCTCTATAAACTACAATTGAATCTCATGCTCAAGTGATATAGCACCACATCCAAATCCTATCATTAAAAACAAGGTGATATCAAACTCTCAACGCAGACTTCAGGTGTACCACCAATTCTTACATCAGAAGCATTCTTGTTTTGAAACTTAATAAACCTAAACGTCCTAATCCTTGAATCATAAACAATCAACTTCCGAGGCCAATCCCCAATAGTTTCAAGTAATATTTGGTCATCTTCAAAAATATAAAGTGCTTTGGTCAAGTAATATAGCTTACTAGGATCTCGCATGTAAGAAATCCGGAACACTTTAGTCCAAGACTCTTTACTTCCATATTCCTTCATAAGCCAAACATCATGACCAGAAATCATGCACAAGCAATCCCTCAACACACCCAATTTCAAATAATCCACATCTCCCTCTTCATAATCGGGCTGCAAAATCTTTTGAAAAGACTCCCTACCCAAACTAAAAGATACAATAAAAAACGAAGTTCCATAAAACAAATCATTAGAAGCTAGCCAATTAATAGTGCCACTCACAAATACTCCTGCTGATTCACTAACCAGGACAATATCAACAGGGAACTCATGAATGTCTTTCCAAAAATGAGTACCCAAGGTATGAACCTTCACATGAGTATCAATATTATCATGTACATAATAACTTACAACAACTACCACCTTATAATTATCCATTACCTGATCGTAGCCGAAGCCATATGCCCTGCTAACATGACTAAAAATATGCGGCCTTACAAAAGGAGGTAACTCTTTGCTTTTTCTAATGGAAGGGTTCCACAATAGAATATTAGCGTGATAAAAGCTGGAAAGACAGAGAATACCGTGACAAGAGCAAACTATGTGATAATCATAATGTAAAGGGTTTGGACGAGAATTTCCTTTAAAATTGTATTGAGGACACTCAAGTTGTGTGAAGTTAGTTGAAATAGAGTGGAGTGGATAAGACATGAGATTATACAGAGGGTAGTTTAGGAAGTGGAGGCGGTGCCTGGTTGATAGACTAAGATGTTTTTTTGCGAATTTGGGATCACATATCAAAGAATTAAACGATTTGCAAAGGCATCGGAGTTGAAGGAGAGATTTAACGGATAGTCTACACAAGATTTCTTCAATAAGGTCGAACGGAAGAGTGGAAGAGACCGAGGTTAGGGTTACAATTGAGAGTTGCCTGTTGATGGCGGAAATTTCTTCCATCAGAGAAAAAGAAAATATATTGTTGTTTTGGTCTTTGGACATATATATATATATATATATATATATATATATATATATATATATATATATATATATATATATATATATATATATATATATATATATATATATATATATATATATTATTTTTTTTAAATAATGTGTGTAGAATTGTGATTTAGTGGATCCATAAAATGTTTTAGGGTTAAATATATTTTAATAGGTTTTAGGGTTATATATTAAGTAAAAATATTAAATATAATTTTTTTTAATGGTTTAACTTAACATATCATTGGAAAAAAAATTAATAATAATAACTTTTTAAAATAATGTGTGTAGAATTGTGATTTAGTGGATTCAATATGTTTTTTATTTTTATAAATTTATCACTGTTTAATTTTAATCTCTATAAAACAATTTTGTTCGAATAATGATCCTTTAAATGTTTTCCTCCCATAAATATATCAGTATTTAATTTTAATCTCTATAAAACACTTTCAAAATTCTTTTATCATTAGAAATTTTAATTAATTTTAATTACTTAGAAATTACTTGTGTTTGCTTCATTTTTTTTTTCACTGTCATTAATCTTTAATGGATTTTTTATTCAGCGATTATTATAAAAAGCGAGATAATATGTGTACTAACTTTGTTAAATTTAATAAATATGATTTGTTTTGCTAACAACATCACAACATATAAGCTCCAGCATCTAAATTTTCTCCATTTGATTTTGTTAAAAGATATCAAAATTATTAATTTTTAATTTATTAATTAACGATTGATACAACTCATTTTAATATATCTACATTATAATATATCTACATTCTAAAATGAAATTGCCATTTTATATAAATCATTCCTTTTTATATATTAAAAATATATATATTTCACAATTTTAGATGATAAAAATGCTAGAGAGAGAGGCTCTGCCTTCTCTCTAACGTTTTCGCTGTCTAGCTTAGTTGGTCTGCGGTTTCTTTTGTGTTTTTTTTTTTGTTATGGCTTGGACTATAGGTAGAGGAAGGAGGAATGTTAGGAAGGATGGAAAATGGGATGTATTCCCGTATGGTGGTGGCTTGGCTAAGGATGAAGAGCATGAGATTACGTCTTTTTACCTGTCGGAGTTTCCGGATAGGATGAGCGCGAGAGACTTATTTTGTTTGTTCGGTTATATAGGCAATGTCAAGGAAGTTGTGATTTCACCTCACCGAAATAAGTTGGGAAAAAGGTTTGGCTTCGCGAGATTCGGGGAGGTAGACGACATTCGTTTATTGGGAGTTAAGCTGGATAATGTGGTTGTAGATGGGAGAAAGATTCATGCAAACTCTCCAAGATTCGAGAGAAGAAGATCGGTTTCGAAAGCAACAAAATTTCACCAAAGAAGGATTATCGGTAAGGTAGAATAAAAGGTGTTTACAACATCCGGTTCTAACATGGGTACCTCTTATGTTAATAAGGTGTCTAAAGATAGAAGCTTTGCTGAGGTGGTGCACGTTAACTCAGTTCAGGCGGAGACAGTGGTAAAGTTTTCATCACCGAAGGAACTTAAAGAAAGTTTGAGAGGTGCTTTTGTGGGAGTAACGCATCTTCATGGAATGGCCTACAATATGCAAAGGATTTTCGAAACAGAAGGTGTATTTTATATTAAGGTAACACCCTTAGGGTCCAGATTGGTGTTATTAGAAGAAAGAGAGGAAGGAGTGATGAATGATCTTATCAGCGACACTTGTTTTTGGTGGAACCAATGGTTCTCGATGATTAGAGAGTGGAGGGAGGAAGATATAGACAAATATAGAGTATTCTGGTTACAGATTTATGGGTTGCCTTGTCATGCTTGGAGCATTGAATTTTATGAAGCCTTGGCGGGTTCTTTTGGCAGTTTCATCAGTTGCGACAAAGAGACTTCAAGTAGATCGAATATGGATGTGGCCAGGATCAAGGTGAGAACTCCGATAGACTTTACCGTCCAAGAACTCATGTGGGTCGAGATCGATGGGAAATTGTTCAAGCTGCAAGTTAGAGAAGATCCGCTTGATTCGATGATCGTCATTTGACGTAAGAAGCATTTTACATCGGAAGAGGATGTTTCCTCTTCTTGTTTCCAAGATGCTGGTAGTGATCAATTGATGGAAGGGGAGGATATATTAGGGGAAGAATTTGGTGAAGATGATGTTTCAAGGGGTACTCAGTTACACAAAGGGTTTAGCACAGTTTCCAAATGTTGTGCTAGTGATGGTGATGGGTTTTATGCAGAATCGTTTGGGGGTAGTAGCAGGGGTGTACCTGCACACATAGGGGGTAATAGTTGGGCTCACACGGAAAAACCTCATTTGGATCATTCACAAGTACATAGAGGAAGTGCTAGTTTCGATGAGGCTATTTTAAAGGTGAAAGAGCCAACGGTTATTGCTCTTGACAAAAGGTTATATTTGGTCAAACCTGGTTTCATACATAAGGGATGTAGTTTTAATTCTTTGGTAAAAGGGACGGATGGAGTTAATGTGGAGGTAGAGGAGATTTTGAGTAGTCACGTTCATGGGTAGGGGAGTGGGGCCGACAAGCCTGAGTCTATTCAAAAGGTTGTTCACTTTAATCCTATGGTCAAGAATATAGTTGGAGGCAACGGTACGGTGGGCGATGAGGTTAATGGCAACAAATGTATTCAAGTGAATGGGACCCATTCTTTTAGTAAAAATAAACATTATGTTAAGAAAATTAAATTCAAGAAGCTGGAGGATTTTAGTAGTATTAGAAGGAGCAACAGAAAGAAATGTATTTCGCAAAAGCTCATGATAAATGGTGAACAGGGGTCCGATCCGATTTCCTCTTTCGGGATCGGTACTAGTGCAGGTTCTAAATCTTCTGGTAATATTAGTTGTTTTCATGGCAACAACTCTAAGAATTCGTGCATTAATAGATGTAACGTAAGGATGTGGGATACTCTTAGTTCTAAGGTGGGAGAAAAACTTTTTGAGGCAATTGTCAATCTGGGAGTGGCTGTTTCTGATTCAAAAATTAATTTTGGTGAAAAATTGAATGAATTAGAGAGGAGAAACAAAGATAGTATAGAAGGTGGGAAGGAGTCAAATAAAATGTTTCAATGATTATTGGATCATTAAACATTAGAGGGGGTGGTAGTCGATTGAAAAGGAAGATAATTAGCAAGATCATCGTGGATGGTAAAGCAGATATTTTTCTCATTAAGGAATCAAAGTTGTGTGAGGTCTTGGATATTGTTGCTAAAAGTTTTTGGCACAGTGAAGTTGGATGGTCGTTTTCTAGTTCTAACGGTTCTTCTGGAGGTCTTATTATTATGTGGAATCTTAAAGTTGATGTCTTATGTAGTTTTAGAGGGGAGCGATATGAATTAAGATTGTTTGGAAGGATTGTATGTACTATATCATAAACGTCTATTCGCCTTATGAGTTTGCGTTGAAGAGAAAGCTTTGGAGAGATTTGATGTTGTTGAAAGCAAAATATGGGGATGGTGAATGATGTATTGAGGGGGACTTCAATGCTATTGTTAATGGTAGTGAAAGAAAGGGGAGAGCCGAGAATCATAGAAGGGCCTAAATGGAGAAATTTGAGGAGTTTATATCGTATGTAGGTTTGGTTGATGTGTCGAGTAAAGAAAAAAGATTCACTTGGTATAATGGCGATGGTTTCTCTATGAGTAGACTTGATCGCTTTCTTATTTCGGAGAAAGCTATTCTTGCATGGGGTAGTGTTGGTCAAAAGATTGGTATGAGGGACATTTCGGACCATTGCCTGGTTTGGTTGGTATCAGATTTCTCTAATTGGGGGGCCTAAACCGTTCAAAGTCCATAACGAGTGGTTTGGAGATAAGCAATTTTTACCGTTTGTTGAAAAATAATGGAACAAGTTGTGCATTCATGGTATGAGTGATTTTGTCCTTAAGGAGAAGTTCCAGTTACTTAAGTTTATCTTATGGAAATGGAATTCGGAGGTTTTCGGTAAATATGATTTGGAAGTGGAAGAGGGTTTGAAGGGGATCAATGCGGGGGATGTTTCTCTAGCTTCGTGTGAAGATCATCAAGTGGAAGCTTTCAACGATCTCAGAAAGGTGGAGTCGAGGAATTTTTGGTTGAATTTGAGAATTAAAGAGAATTTGATCATTCAAAAGGCGAGGTTGAATTGGCTAAACGATGGGGAAGAAAATACGATATTTTTTCATGGGATTATGAAAGAAATGAGGAGGCGTAACTTTTTGGGGCCCATCATTACGGATGTTGGGATTTTGGAGTCGGTTGAGGACATAAAAAGGGAGGTGAGGGATCATTTTGGAAGGAAATTTAGGGATACCGAGGTTATTAGACCAACATTAGAAGAAGTGGCTTTTAAATCTTTGTCTAGCGTGGAGAAAGATTCTTTGGAAGGTCCATTTACAGAAGAGGATATTAAAGAGGCTATTTGGAGTTGCGGCGGTTCAAAGAGTCTGGGGTCGGACGGGTATACTTTCTTGTTCATAAAGAAGTGTTGGTATTTTCTAAAAGAGGATTTCTTGCGCTTCTTTTCGGATTTCCATCACAGCTCTTTAGTACCCAAATCCATTGTCTCTTCTTTTTTAACCATTATCCCAAAAAAAGACAATCCTTTGGAGCTTGATGATTATAGGCCGATTTGCCTTGTAGGTTGTCTTTATAAGGCTTTATCTAAGCTTCTCGCCAATAGATTGAAAATGGTGTTTAACTCTATTATTTCTCCCAATCAAACGACTTTTGTCTCGGTCCATAATCTTCTAGACGGGGTGTTAGTGGCTAATGAATTGGTGGATTATGCTAGCAAGGAGAATAAAGAATGTACTCTCTTCAAATTTGATTTCAAAAAATCCTATGACAAGGTTTCATGGCATTTTCTTAGATATATGATGAGGAGAATGGGGTTTGGAGGTTTGTGGATGAGATGTATGGATGCTTTAGTCATCTCTAGTAAGATGTCTGTATTGGTCAATGGTAGTTTGACCGATGAGTTTGTGGTGGAAATGGGGTTAAGGCAAGGTGATCTGTTATCACCGTTTCTTTTCATTTTGGTAATGAAAGGGTTAATGGGGTTGATTCATAATTCGGTAAATTTGGGGGCTTTTGTCGGATTTAACATTAAGCGGAATTTTTTTATTGATGTCCTCCAATTCGCGGACGACACTCTATTGGTTGGAGATTGTAGTTGGAGTCATCTTTGGGCTATGAAGACTATTCTTCACGCTTTTGAAATAGTGTCCGGTTTAGGCATTAATTTTCATAAAAGCAAATTTATTAGTATCAATGTGAAAGATAGTTTTATTGAAGCGGCGGAAAATTTTCTCTCTCGTAGATCGGAGTCCCATCGTTTTAATTTCTATGGGATTCCTATTGGTTCTAATCCGAGGAGGATAGCCACTTGGTCTTCTCTTTTATCAAAGTTTGGTAGAAGACTTTCTTCTTGGCAAAGGCGATTTTTATCGTTTGGGGGAATAATCACTTTAATCAAATTCATGCTTAGTAGTTTATCTATCTTCCATCTTTCGTTTTTCAAAGCTCCGGTGAAAGTTTGGAAGGAAATGATAAGGATCCAATATAGTTTCCTTTGGGGTAGTTCGGAAACCAAGAGGAAAATCCATAGGATTAATTGGAGGTCTTTATGTTTACCTTACTATTTGGGTGGTATTCATTTGAGGAGAATGGATGTGTTTAATGAGGCGTTTATCAATAAGTGGAGGTGGAAGATCATGAATGGTTCGGAGGAGTTGAGGTTTAGAGTGTTGAAGGCAAAATACGAAGATATTAGAATGATGATGTGGAACAGAAAGGTCATCCAAAGCAAAAAGTGTAATTTTTCTGCGTGGTTTTCAGATTTGTTTGCTTTTAACAAAGTAAATAAGGATGATATTCTGGTGGACAGTTGTTCTACTTCTTTAGGTGACAGTTTTGGTGTGTCCTTTTGGAAGGCTAATTGGACGGGAAGTGGTCCGCTCTCGCGTGCGTTCTCAAATGTTTTTTCGGAGTCTTGTCTTGAAAATGTCTTGGTTGCGGCTATGGGTGGTTGGTCGGAGGAACAATGGAAATGGGGTGATTTTGGCTACAACCGTAGTGAAGAAGCTTCAGTGGAAGCTGTTCCGGATGAGGGTGTTACTGCTGAGGTTATTGTGTCGGTTCAGCCATTTGCAGTGTGGCAGGTTGTTGGAGATCAACTTGTCTTTTCGGGTCCTGCCACAGTTGTCCAAACTATGTAGACTATGCAGACCAACACTGAGGTTGCAGTTTTATTTTTTCTAACTTTTGATTTTGCAGACTTGGTTTTTCCTGTCAATTTTCCGGAGGTTTATTCTACAGTTGGCTCTCCTGTTCAGGAAAATTATGTTGCTGCTTTTTCTATGATGGGAGGTGGAGAAGCGGCAGAAATTTCAGAGTCTTTTGTCGGTTCAGTTGTTGATGGGTCGGAGTCGACAACAACTTTTGTTCCTTCAGTTTTTTCTGGTCCTGGCTTGTCTGTCAATACAGGAACGACGAGTAGTTTTTCTTCGACTCAGCTGGGTGATAGAGTCGCAGGTTTTACTCTTTCATAGCAGGTTTCGTGTACTGTTGTCCAACCATTTCATCAGCAGGTTGCTTCTGGTTTTTAGCCGATGATGCAGAGTTCAACTGATGGTTCTGTGGATGAGTACGATCGTCTGAAAAATTACTTATTGGATTTTTGGCCAGAACCTACGCGGAAGGATAAGGTGAGTTGGAATGGTTATTTTGGAGGAGATTTTAATATCAGTTCGTATTATCATCTTGCGTTCTCCAATTTCATTACTTTTGGACCACCCAATCGGTTCGACCTGGCTTTTGCGTTTATTTGGAAATCAGTGGCGCCCTTCAAAGTGAAGGCATTCGGGTGGCGTAGCTTTTTGGATAGGCTTCTGAATAAGAGTTCTATTTTGCATAGAGGGGTGATTTTGGATGGTAATGATTTATTTTGTCCGTTTTATGCTTCTTCCACCGAGACTATCAAGCATCTTTTGTTAAAGTGTGTGGTAGCTAAACTCATTTGGAAGGAAATAGCTTGTTGGGTGGATTTTAAGGCAGATTTTGATCTTGATCTCTTAGGTGGTTTCTTGGATTGGTTTGTGTTTTATAAATCTCGTAAAATCGCAAAAGGTAGATAAGGAAGTTTGTGGTTAGCAGTTGTTTGGAATATTTGGTTGATGAGGAACGAAATCATTTTTTGCAACACTAGTTGGAATGTTTTAGACATTATTTGGAAGATCAAGTTATCGATTTGGAGGTGGTCTTCCATGGGGGAAATTACTCACCCCAATTGTAATCTATACGAGTTCGACAAAGACCCTTTGTTTTTCTTGTCTTAGAGCAATTTGTTTGTAATATTCTCTTTTTTCTGGCAAGAGTAGTCTTGGCCTTTTGTTTGTATTCAGGTGGAGTACCCTCAATACTCAGTTCTTTCAATATATCACTTGTTTACAAAAAAAAATTATCTTTAAAATAATATTTCTTTAAATAATCTAGAAAAATGACAAGAGTATGGGTCCTTTCGCTTTAATATTTAAGAAAATGGTTTATTTTTTGTATTTAAACATAATTTCTTCTAGAGTGTGGAACTCTTTGCGGTCCAAGGAATGTTATTCATCAAAAAGCTAGGTGCTTGTGGTTCGTAGAAAGTGATGCGAATTCTAAATTTTTTTCATAAATCTATCAATTTTCGTATTAGGAGAAATTCGTTATTGGGTTTGAATACTTCAAATGGTTGGATCGATAAAATGGATTTGGTGAAAGAGAAAATTAGATCTCATTTTGAAAAGAGGTTTACGGAAAATTTGGCTTCACGTTCTCTTTTGGATGAGATTTCTTTCAATATTCTTTCGGTTGAGGATTCCACTTTCTTGGAGACTCTGTTCTCATAGGAGGAAGTTAAAGATGTCATTTGGAGTTGTGATGGGGATAAGAGTCTGAGTCCGGATGGTTTTTCTATGACTTTGCGATTTTGCCTAAAGCAGTCACCACTTCCTTATTGGCTTTGATTCCAAAGATTGACAATTCTATCTCTTTGGATGATTATAGACCGATTTGTCTCATTGGAAGCATGTATATGATTTTGGTTAAATTACTTGTTAATAGATTGAGGTTAGTGGTGGGAAAACTTGTTTCAGATTGCCAATCCGCTTTCATTCCCAATAGAAACATGTTGGATGGTGTGCTTGTTGTGAATGAGTTATTGGATTATGCTAAGAGATTTAAGAAGAGTTATATGACGGTGAAGGTTGATTTTGATAAGGCTTACGGTTGTATGTCTTGGGATTTTCTTAGGAATTTGTTGAGAAGAATGAGGTATGGTGACAAGTGGAGAAGTTGGATTGAAGCGTTGGTTTTCAATAGCTCTATGTCCATTCTTGTTAGTGGTAGCCCGACCCGAGACTTTTCGGTTGTTAGAGGCTTACGGCATGGGGATCGTCTTTCACCATTTCTTTTCTTGTTGCTAGCAGAAGGTTTGACGGGGATCGTAAGGGAGGCTTCCTCTTTGGGAGAGTTAAGGGTTTTTCACTTGAACGAGCGGACTCACGTTGAAATTCTTCAATTTGCGGACGACGCTATTTTTGTTGGTGAAAATTCTTTGAATAATCTTTAGGTGTGGAAGGCTATCCTTCCTGGTTTTGAGCTTGTTTCCAGTTTGCGGGTTAATTTGAACAGGAGTAAACTTATTGGTGTTAATTTGTCTTCGGAATTTATTCAAGCGACTTCCTCTTTTCTTAATTGTGAGATTGGCTCTTCTTATTTCTTATTTCTTGGTATTCCGGTTGAAATCAATCATAGGAGATGTGATGTTTGATGGCCTAAAGTTTTGAAGCTTAGAAGAAGACTTGGAGGGTGGCATAATAGGCATCTCTCTATTAGTGGAAGGGTGGTTCTTTTGAACTTTATTTTATCAATTTTACCGATTTTCTTCTCTTTTTACAAGACTCTTAAAGCAATTATTAAGGAGATTATCATGCTTTAAATTTTTTTGTGTGTGTGTGGGGGGGGGGGGACGAAGACAAGAATAAGGTGAATTGGATTAGTTGGGATAATGTTTGTTTCCCTAAGAAAGATGGAGGGCCTGGTGTGAAGCATTGTCGGAAATTCAACCTTGATCTGTTTAGCAAGTGGAAGTGGAGAATTTTGAATGATGAGAACTCTTTATGGACTAACCTTCTTTCTTGCAGGTACTGTGATATCAAAATGGCCATGCTTAATCCTTCGCTTATAAACTCAATAGTAAATTCTCCCTTTGGTGTAGAGATCTTTGCACAATTGGTTGTAGGAACTCGGGTGATTTTTCACTTTGGTTCTCTTCGTTGATTTCTTTCAAACTCGACTCTGGTCTTTTCTTGGAATTTTAGAATGATTATTGGTTTGGTTCTACTCCCTTTTGCTTGCCTTTTCCATCTCTTGGTGGATGATTTTCATGCTAAGTTTGCGGATTTTGGAGCTTGGTTAGGCGATCGTTGGAATTGATTGGACCTTTTTGGTGGCTTTTCTCTTGATTACGAGGCGAATACCCAACATGTCAATTTGTTATTGTTTTTGGCACAGATGCAACCCCATAGTTTCTTGGTCGACAAAATTGTGTGGCGAGGGATCCATATGATTTTTCGGTTTTTAGTGCATATGATACAATATTGCTTTGTGATGCTCAAAATAGGGATTTGAATGATGGAATGTCTATGACTTTATCGCGTTTATAGAAAGCTAAAGTGCTTAGTAGAATTTTAGTTTTTGGTTGGAGATTGATTTGGAATAGGCTTCCTACGAAGTTTGAATTATCAAAGCGTGGAATTTGATGGGACCCCACTTCTTGGTTTGTCCTTTATGCTTTGGGGTTGAAGAGGATTTGGACCATCTTTTTCTTGGTTGCCCAATTTCAAAATTGTGGTGGTGTTTGTAGTTGGCTTCGAGTAGATGATGTTTCTTCGACTTCTTCTATTTTGGCGTGTCTTTGTGTTTTTTGGATTTGGGTTGGTTTTTTTGTTTGGTGACATGTTGGGTAATTTGGAGTTGTAGGAACAATATTCTTTTTAATGGTCTTATTCTTTCAAATTTTGATGGAATGAGATTAATTAAAAAGCTTTTGTAAGAGTTGTATCCAGTGCTTTTTAAAATTGCCACTAGTGTTTTTTGTTTGAATTTGTGTAATGATCCAAGACTTTGTTTTTTGTAATTCCGGATAGGTAGGTTGGTAGGTTGTTTTACTTGATTTTTTTAGAAATTGTATTGGTGTCAAAGTTATGATGATATGCAAAACCTATATGAAGCATACTTAGTTGGAGATATTGAAACTTCTCTTAAATAATCATTTTTAAGGTTACATGAAAACAAGTCCTATATATGTATGTTTAATGGAAGTTCCTCTGCATGTAATCTTTAATTGAGTAACAAGTGTGAGACTGAGTGCTATTATATTATAGTGCAGACCCCTGTAAGTTGCAACATTGTGATGAAATTATCTCCTAGTGCACAACCTGATGTCGAGCTACTTCTCTGTATGGAGTGAAATCAGGACATATGAATAACAAATAAAAGACTGACAATAGCATGGTTAATATAGAGATGTCTGATTTTTATAACACATCTTATGTTTAGTTTCCTTCTTAAGTAATAATACCAAGAAACAAGTTAATAACTATAACTCATAATACCAGAAAATAATTGATGAAAACATTATATGATAAAATTCAACCATACTAAATAAGTCAATCTAAAATATCAGTAAAAACTTTAATAAAAAAAACACTAAGTCAAAAAAAAATGCTTCTTTAACATCAGTTACACATTTTGTCCCAAAAAAACAGTCAACACTCTTTCTGCTTCATATCCGTCTACAACTAGCATACCCACTCTCCACTGAAATAACTATTTCTTCTGCGGGCGGATACCGAATTGAAAAATGGAACATGTCACCATCTTTTATGTCTATATCTTTTGGAAATCATACCAGCCACCCAATAGATACTTTTCAAGTTTTTTCGGTGTCTTCTTCACATTGCAATAATAGGGGACACATTTATCCAAATCCTAGAGACAAACATATTCAATAGGCCAGAATTTTCTGCATAAGCACACAAACATTTACAATACATTATAGTCCTTATCATATAGAAACAAATTTATGAATGAAATTTTGCATTGCTTACAAGGACATTTGTCTTCAACTTCTTTGCGTTGGTTACCACCTTACTCCAATTTACTATGTGCTCAAACATTAGAGGAGTTTCCCTACAATATATCGCAATAATTAGAATGCTTTGTTTTCCTAAAAATTCAATGTTAAATACGCTACAATATACGGTTGATCATATATATGTATGTAGGATTACCAACCATCGAACAAAGAAATAAACATTATTCATTGAAACGTCGAAAACTATAGCTAACATGTTTGGTTCACAATTACCTTTTCCTTTTTTCGGGTCGTTGTCCTGCCTCTTTAACAGACTTCATAACCTTTTGTTTCCTCTTTACATCAGCACTGCAGACACAAAAGAGTTTAAGGGGTATTTAGATTGAGCCAACAATATAGATAGACACTGAAATCATAAATTTGAAAACAAATCGATTTGTTGATTATATATGTATATATTTATCATATGCAGCCATTCAACAACAAAACAAACATATTTTATTTGGACATGGACAAATATAGCAAACTACTTTTTTTCCTTTTTTTGGAGTAACTTCATGCTTCTTTAACGGGCTGGGCAATCTTTTCTTTCCCCTTTCCATCACAACAGCAGAAACCACAATGTTTATGGGTTATTTAAATTGACCTAATAGAAACAAAAGATATTTTACTACCTTTGACAATATACACAATGAAAACAACCATAATCTAAGATGAATAATTAACTAAAAACTCACTGAATAAGAAACATATCCGTCAAGTTTGTCAAGGATAATGATCTAGAAATAACATGGAACACAAATTTTTCCTATACCAATACAACCAGAAGAAAACCGAATCTAAGAAACTAAGAACACCAAACTAAACAACCACCTAGGCCTTTAACACATACATAAATAACACAACAACATCCTAAAATTTAACCACCAAATACAATACCAGAAATTCTGAATAGACTATATTGATGCAGGCCATTCAACCTATAAATACCAACGTCTTTACACAAAAAGCTAATTCAGACAGGGATAACATACAATTTACTTCATAAGCTACTATACACACAGAGTTTGAGCATAATTTTTTTATCTAAATTTTATAATTAACAAGAAAAGTATAGTAAACCACATGAAGTAATGATTTTCAACACAAATATGAAGATTCCAACACATATATACTTTGAAAAATAATGTCATGATACAACAAACTTAATCTTAAAAAAACCTAATCGTTTCTAAGTACAACACATCAAGATTTACCTTGCACCATTCTCTTCGAAGTCCAACAAGTCCTTATACATCTCAACTGTGGTTTCTACTCGACATTTGCATAAACAAAACAATTCTTAGAGAACATAAAAAATCTTTCAACCGATGAGTTGGATGCAACCAGTTCACAAACACCAAATTGATTTAAACCTCCTAGAAACGTTCGTAGAATGTCTCCCCGTCTTGAACTTCGTTGTCCATGCGCGTAGGAGCTCACAACTTTCCCTAATCCGACAGACGATCATCTCGCTACTGGACTTAATCCATTCACTTCCCAAAGCCATTCGAACTTCTTGGAAGTCGGTCGATATCTTCGACGTTCATTTCTTCATTGAAAACAATAACATTCGGTTTACCTATTTTAAACAGACTTGCAAACATTAAGTCTTCAACTTTTCGATTCTCAATATTTTATTTTGGGTGCATGCACATCCCTTCACATACTCTAAACTAAGTATTTTCTTCTTAATTATATTCTCATTTACATAAATTTTATTTTATTTATTCTTTTTATTTATTTTCTTATTTCGAAAAAACTTTGAATATTTTTTAATATTACTTTTTAATTTCAAGAAAATCATTTTATTTATTATTATATATTTCATTTTATTATTAATTATATTCTCATTTACACAAATTCTTTTTTTTTCATTTTTTTTTCAGAAAAAACTTTGTATATTTTTTCCTATTTCTTTTTAATTTCAAGAAAATATTTTTTTTTAATATTTTTTCCTATTTCTTTTTAATTTCAATAAAAATTATTTTATTTATTATTTCTATTTGAAAAAATTGAAAAGTTTATTATTATTAACATTTTTTATATTTTATTAATTTTTCTATTTGAATAAATGTTCTAGTAAAATCTTATTTTTTATATTTAATTAGTTGAAACTGAAAATTGCCTTCATCAATTAAAAAAAATCTATTTTTTCTATTTTATTAATTTTTTCTATTTTATTAATTTTTATATGTTTTTATATAGTTTTAAATATAAACCTATTTATTCTATTATTTTATTTATCAAATTAGAATTAAATTATTATTTTTTATTATGTTATAAATATTTAAATTTATTAAATATATTAATTTTATTTTAAAAAATATTTTTTATTTTTATAAATATGTATTTTTATATTAAATATGCGTCACCGACGGGTACCCGTACGAAGTCACGGTATCATACTAATTTTTAAAACAATCGAAACAAACAAATCCTATATGATCTTATTACATATATTTTCATTAAAAAAAGACAAATTATTATAATCTAAATTTAAAAATTTTAACAAACTACTCCTATGAAATAGTAGTCGCTTAAATGTTTTAAAAACCGAACCGTCCGGTTCAATTGGTTGGATCAAGAACCGAAGGTGACACCGATCTGGTCAGGTTTATAAAACTGCAGGTGGATCAAACTGTGGTTGAACCGAAAAAATCGAATTGATCTGCTCAAAACCGTTCGAATCAAAAGAACCGGAGCCGGTTTTATAAAACCGTTCGGTTCAAATAAATACTTGTCATTGACCAATTTTAATATATATTATAAAAAATTAAAAATAAATATTAAGTTAGCATCAATACTCAAAACATTTTCCCTTTAAAATAATTAAATTATTCTTTAACATAAAAGAACTACACTAATTTCTACTCTCTTCATTCCTATTTATAAGCAAATTTTGACTTTTTAGGTTCATTGAATAAATAATGTATTTGGACTACATATAGGTTAGATAATCAAATATTCAATGAACCTTAAAAGTTAAAATTTGCTTATAAATAGGAATGGAGGGAGTAAGTTATAACATTATGTGATAGTTTTATTTTATTAAATATAACATTATATTATGTAATCATGTTTATCATTGATCTCATAGTATTAAGTTTGTAAATAATTTCTAAAACATTTATTTTATTAATTTATGAACCTATGATTATGCGACTTATCCATAAAATTTAGTTTTTTATTGATGCATCTGGTTGTATTGATGTACCAGTGGTGGGAAACAAGTACACTTGGTACAACGCCTCAGGTAAATCTTGCAGTAGGCTTGACAAATTTCTGATATCCCCTGGTTTTTTGAACGACTGGAATTCTATTATACAAAAAGTGGGTGATAGAGATGTATCAGACCATAGACCGGTGGTATTAAGTGCTAGACATGTTAACTGGGGTCCGAAGTCGTTTAAGTTTATGAAGTGTTGGCTTGAACATCCCTAATTTTCAACTTTTGTTGCAAGAGTTTGGAAGGCCTATGAAGTTACAGGTACTGCATCTTTTGTATTTTCTAAAAAGCTGCAGAATTTGAGGAACAAATTGAGACAATGTAATATTGAATTCTTTGGATGGATCGGCACAAAAATTACAAGAAATGTGGATATTATAAACGAGATAGAAGAAGTCATTTCAAACATGGATGGGGAGCTGACTGAATATCAGAAACAAAATAGATTGAAAGTTGTTGACGAAATGTTGAAAAACCTCAGAACGAAAGAGAGCACCCTCAAACAAAAATCAAAACTGAAATGGATCATGGAAGGCGATAAAAATACCAAGTTCTACCATGCGGCAATTAAACATCGAATTTTATTAAACTCAAATAAGTCATTAACAGTGGAGAACCAACTTTATTATGGATGTGAACAAGATTAAGGAGGAGACGACTTTGTATTTTTAGAAAGGTTTTAAAGCTATTGATCGCAGTCTGCCTTTGTTGGTTAGTAAATGCTTTAAATCAATTTCAGAATCTGAGAAAGAGAACTTAGAAGAACCCTTTAATGTTGAAGACATAAAAAGAACTGTGTACGATTGTGCGGGTGAGAAAAGTCATGGGTCAGATGGCTTCACCTTTGACTTCTTTAAGGGTTGTTGGGAGACGATCGGGAAAGAATTTACAAACTGTGTACTGGAGTTTTTTGTGAAACGTATCATGCCTAAAGTTGTGACTTCATCATTTCTAGTCCTAATTCCTAAGAAAGAAGATCCAGTCAGTTTAGATGAGTATAGACCGATCTGTTTAATCAGATGCATATACAAAATCGTGGCCAAATTGATGGCGGGCAGAATTAAAGGCGTGATAGATAACATTATATCCAAGAATCAAACTGCTTTCATAGAAGGCCATAATCTTTTAGATGGTTTTGGTTCTAAATGAAATCATTGATTATTCTAAGAGAACACAAAATAATACCATTTTCCTAAAGGTTGATTTTGCCAAGGCATACAATTGCGTGGATTGGTCGTATCTTAAATCGATTATGAGGTACATGGGTTTCAGAGATTTATGGATGAAATGGATCGAAGGTAGTGTTATGCACAATTATATGTCCATCCTTATAAATGGTAGCCCTACTAGGGATTTCAAGGTTACAAGGGGACTTCGACAAGGTAACCCTCTCTCACCATTTCTTTTGTTGATTACTGCGGAAGGATTGGCAATATTGATGAAGAGAGCAGTGGAGGATTCAATATTCCAAGGATGCAAGATTGGCTACGAAACATCTTTTGATCTCTTACTATGCGGATGATACAATAATTATAGGGGAGGGTTCTTGGAGAAATTTGTGGGCGATAAAAGCGGTGCTTAAAGGATTCCAAATTGTTTTAGGATTGGAGATTAATTATAGTAAGAGTGTTATTTAGGACATAGGAACGAAAGAATCTTATTTGAAAGCGGCTGAAGGTTTCATTGGTTGTAAAATAGATGCTTTCCCTTTTAAATTCCTTGGAATTATGGTTGGTGACAATCCTAGATTAATCTATTTCGTGAATACGATGATTGAAAAAGTTAAACCGCGACTTGCAACTTGGAAAGGCAGATTCTTGTCCATGGGGGTAGAGTTATTCTTATCAAGTCAGTATTGTAAAATTTTCCTATACATTACTTGTCTTTCTACAAAATGCCTAGGAAAGTTTGTCGTATTTTGACGTCTATTCAAAGACGATTCTTATGGAGTGGATCGACCATGAAGAATGGCATAAACTGGATCAAATGGGACACGATTTGGAGACCTAAGGATTTTGGTGGTCTTGGAATAAAGAATTTTCAAAGGTTTAATGTTTCCTTGTTATAAAAATGGTTATGGAAAATCTTTCATATCAAACAAGGTTTTTGGTCATCATTGTTGAAGGCTAGATATGGAAATTACAAAGTTGATCTATTGTTAAACAAAATTTCCAAATATGTTGTTAAACCATCCTAATGGTGGCGCGACCTGAATTCTGTTTCGAAGACTTTTGGTGCGAACTCATTTTTTGGCTGGACTAAATTTCACATTGGAAATGGTGAGGAGGCTCGGTTTTGGAAATCAACTTGGAAAGGAAGTGCACCGTTTGATGATATTTTTCCTGAACTTTGGCAAGCTTCGGCCAATAAATTTGGCTCTATTTCCGATTTCTGCATTGTGGATCAAAATAATTGCAGGTGGAAAATTCAGACATTGCAGGAACAAGAAGATGATGTTGTCATGCTTCAAAAGGAAGTATTGTTACAAGACATTGTTGGAGCTACCATTTATGAATACCATCAAGATATCATCATTTGGAAACCAAATTCAGACGGGAAATTTTCGGTTAAATCCGGGTATGAACTGCTTGATTACTTTTTAGATTGTGAAAGTGGTTTACAGTCTGATTCGTTAAACGTTATTAAGTTGTGTTGGTTAGCTTCGGCACCGAAAAAGATGAAAAATATTTGTTGGAGATTATTCTTCGATAGATTACCTACGCGGAATAATCTCCGGCGTCGCCATGTTATTACAAACCAACTTGATTTGTCGTGTCCTTTTTGTTTCTTGGAAGATGAAAATTGTTTTCATCTATTTATTCAATGCGTTAAGATACGTCGGGTATGGAGTAGACTTGCAATTTGGTTGGGAATTACTTTGGAACACCATAGTAACTTGGAGGATCATTTACAAGGATGGTGTCCAAAGATGATTGCACGGAAGGTCTCGGTTAAGAATGCTACAGCCATTTGGATGTCAATATGTTGGATCATTTGGAATAGTAGGAATAACATAATGTTTAACGAAGAATTTTTTGATGGTGATCAAATATTTACCGATTGTATCACATCTACTTGGTGGTGGATTGGAAAAAAGGCTAACAAATTTACATATAATTATCATAGTTGGTTCAACTTTCCCATTGAATTTTTGTAGTTATTTTACTGTGGATTCGTTGATTTTGTATACGGGTTAGGTTGCCCCTTTCACTCTTTTTGGAATGAATTTTTATGCTTAAAAAAAATATAAACAGTTCGATTGTAGATTTAACCTGTTAAACCAAATGAATCTTAAACCGAAAATCTTGTCGGTTTGACCTTCAGTTCGGTTTTTAAAATATTTTCATCTACCTATTATCTCTAGTTAAAATATATATACATTCAATAACAAACTTTATAAAGAGTATTACTAAAAAAAAAAAAACTAAATAATAAACTACTCCTATAAAATGAGTGTAACAAACATTTTTAGAGTGTTACTAAAATACGAAGAAAAGAAATTTTAATCAGAAATTACATAAACCAATTATTCATTTATATTTTTAAAATTAACAGTGTGATAGCAACAAAAAAACAGAGTGAAAAAAGATAATTACAAAATTTAAAAATCAAATGAATGCGTTACAAACTTACAAAAAAATAGTTTTGTTTTAGTTGTAGATTATTGTTACTACTTAATAGATGTTAATTGAAATTTTCTTTTGAAATGTTTATATTTGGTAGAATACAGTACTATACGACTAAAAGAGTGAGTCATTTTAGTGGTAAACTCTTTAATTACTTTTTCGTTTCTATTTTTTTAATAAAAATTTTGGTACCCGATCTTGGTATGGTAAATTCTTTAATTACTTAAATTTTAATTATTTAAGGTTGAAAATTAAATTTTAAATTGTATTAAATTAAAAGAAAAATAATAAAATTACGTTTCTAACACGTGGTTATATTCCTTTTACCCTATCTTATTTTTTATTTATAATCACAAATAAAATTATAAACAAGTATTAGGGGTACTTCAATCCGATAAATAAAATCCACAGAGACGATAATTAACTCCAACCACACCTAAGCGAAACATGCATTATAAAAAAATCTTTAGGATGATTGAGCCAATCTAAATAAGAGCACCTTGGAAAATGTTTACTTAATTTAGCTAACCATAACCAAGAAAAAGAACAACTCTATCAAAAATGGAACCCGGATCAAAAACCCCCTCCTTAAACATAATACAATTCCTATGAAACCAACAACACCAACAAACTACCATCCAACTCAAAGTCGCACTCGATTTCCGATTAGAGCCACCACCTCCAAAGGAAGCTAACCAGTTTGCCAAATGGATAAAACTAATATTCGGACTAGGAACCGGAATCTCCAACCAATCTGCCAACAATCTCCAAACCAATATGGTTTTGTGGCAAGAAAAAAAGATATGAAAAGAATGTTCTACTGAGTTAAAATAGAAAACACAAACCTTTTCAAACTCATTCGAAATAATACCTCTATGGCAAAGAGTTTCACGCGTCGGAAGTCCATCTAAAATTAATCACTAAGCAAAAACCTTAACTTTTAGAGGAATTTTAGACTCCCAAGTGTGCATAAGGGCAAATTTGAGCTCTCCTATAATAGGCTGAACATCCAAGGCAGTGCTAATGTTTTGATAGCATGATTTAACACTAAACAAACCATTCCCTTCATGAAGCCAAACAAAACTGTCAGGAGAATTTTCCAGAATTTCAAACTACAAGAGCAACCGACAAAGAGAATCTAGATCTGTCGCAAGATTGGTGTACAATACAAAATCAACGGGTAACGGGTTCCAAAGCCTGCCAAAATTAGAAATACGAGAATAATCCACTATGTGAGCCACTTTATTGTACGCAACAACGAATAAATCAGGAAAAGAGATCGCCAACGGAACGTTACCACACCAAGCATCAGCCCAAAAAGGAATTGTATTGCCACAGCCCAACCGGAACGCAATCGAGTTTGCAAAATTCTCCTCATCCACCCTAAAAACAAATGTTAAAATGTCTCTCCACCAAAGAGATTGTTTCTTAGTGCCAATATTCGCGTCACGATTCAATAAACAGAGAGGTAAATCACCATATTTAGCACCTAAAAGATCTCTCTAAACCGCCTTATCATCCGAAATAATTCTCCAGCACCATTTAGAAACGAGAGTGCGGTTAAATAAACCAATCTCTCTAATGTCCAAACCGCCTAAATCCTTTGGTTTACAACATGTTTTCCAATTGATTAAAGCCAATCCTTTCTTGTCTGATAAACTCAACCAAAGGAATCTTCTTGAATACCAACAATTTGTTGAATAACTTTTGACGGAGCCTTAAAAAAGGATAAATAGTGGATTGGGAGACTAGACAAGACAAAGTTGATAAG
Organism: Lathyrus aphaca; assembly: GCA_963966055.1. NCBI lineage: Eukaryota > Viridiplantae > Streptophyta > Magnoliopsida > Fabales > Fabaceae > Lathyrus > Lathyrus aphaca. The sequence goes on from OZ014524.1 coordinate 530,138,093, forward strand.
GGTGACTCGCCCACCAATTGAGAGAAATCTAACTTTCCAACTAGATAACCGAGATTTAATTATCTCGATGACTGAATTCCAAAAAGAGATTCTTCTATGTTACTTCCGATCAAGTCGAGGAAACTAAAAGGAGTTGATTTTCTCGAGCACGCAAGAAAATGTGAAGTTGCAGTAAGAAAATAATCCTCAACATCAATGCCATAAATACAACTTTTCGAAGCATTTAAAGTCATTCCCGAAAGGATTCTACTTGCCACCCCAGGTAAACCTGATATTTTTCCAAAATCAATGAAATGTCTTTTTTACCCTTTTCAAAAATATAGGATTTTCTCAATTTTTGGGCCAATTCAATGAATTTCACCAAATACCGCATATTTTATAGAAATTACTGTAATTTAGTATTTTTTTTTTGGTTAATAGTCATTTACCCCATGCAATATAGGCGAGATTTGATTTACCCCCCTTTAAAAAAATAATTTTGGATTACCCCCCTGTAATTTTAAAATTCTAAGTTTTTTGCCCCCTAGGTAGAAAAATTATCCCCTTTAAAATATATTTTTTTGATTTATCCCCCTGGTTTTTACACATTTACGGGGTACCCAAAATTTTCAGGGGGGTAATCCAATTTTTTTTCAAGGGGGGTAAATTAAATCTCGCCTATATTGCAGGGGGTAAATTACTATTAACCTTTTTTTTTTGTATGTAATATCGTTAATATTGAAATTTCTGGTACCAACCACCAGATATTTCAAATTCCAAGTATATAATTATACAGGATTTTCTTATTTACAAAAAATTGGGAATTTTACCGGATTTTTCACATTTTCGGTATATCGTATTTTTCAAATTTCTGGTATACCGGAAATTTTAGAATCCCTCATGAGGTTTTAGACGCTCCAATATGTCATGGCCTGATAAATCCTGAGAGAGTCTATGATTGTGAAACCCATACGAAACACTCACCCTCCAACCAATACCACTTGGTGAAGATCTCAACGTAAAGGGACATTTAACTTTCATACTATACAGGCCATCCTTCTCCGAAGATAGACTACTTTTAGACGATTTTCTTTTATAATTTTTTCCTCTCTCACAATCCATGATCAATTTATCCTTCTTACCTCACTGTCCATTTGCACTATCTGAACGAATGATCACAACTATAATACCATGTTGCTTGCTAATATTTTGTGCCCAGGCTAATACATCGGCTCGACTCTAGAAATGTTTTCGTTTAAATAAAGAAAATGTATAATATTAAAAATAATAAAATGCAACAAAATAATAATAATTTTGAATTGACTAACATATAATACATACTTTATCTGTGGTGAAGAACTGAGTGTAATTGCTACACGAATCTGTAGATGACCTTGTCGGCTCCGGACCACACAACACAAGTATTTTCTCCAAACAGACCTGTTACCAGTAATTTCAAGTAAAATGGCAATTCTTGGTATACTGGAAATTTTAAATTCCCGTGAATTTTTGCTATATACCTCAAATTTAGAATTCTTGGTATTATTGTTCAAAATGTTAAGTTTAATACTGATTCGCGTGTCGCGCGCGAATCAAAACGAGTAATTTTGAAAACGTAGTATAGAGACAATGACTCGAGTATCATATCGCGAGGATTCTTGATTATTACTAATCGAAGGTAAATCGAATTAGGGGGGTTTGTTTTATGGTCGATAAAAAAACAAAACAATTAAGCGATTAAAATAAGTGATTATGCAATTAAGCTAAACGATTTATCTACTGTTTCAGTTTCCCAACTTATCATCGATTCACATAAATTTCATGCCCTAAGCGGATTCTAATCCCTCTTCGATTATAGAACCAATTAACAAACGCAAAAGATCCTATAAGACATATATTCCTAAATTACGAATTAAGCAAACAAATTAAATCTTCCGTGAATTAAGCAAACACGAAAATTGTGCGGATAAAGCAAATGCGATAAAGTAAAGGAATATTAGGCACATCGAAATTAATCAATATTGTTCTATATAATTAAATAAAGTAGACAAAGTACATAGCATAATATTGAAAGGGAAAAACAATTGATTGAAAATTATAGAACCTCAAGGTTGCGGTGGAAACCGATTACAGTAGATGAATCTTGGTGATTAGTTCTCCATTATGGTTATTTCCAAGCGTAAGAAAAAAAATAAAATCATGAAAAAGAGAATGTGTATAGTACCACGACTGCTAGGTCTTATGGGAAAACAAAAAAAAACCGTTTACAACCCAATTGGGTCAAATACATAACCCATGCCCAATTTTAAATGACCGAAACTAAATAAAACTAATGTTGTAGCTTCAAACGAAATTCTGGAAAATATGGCTCCGAATCTGACTTTGACTCCAATATGAAAGTCGTAGTTCTCTCTCTTAGCTTTCCATCGACTGGTAAAACACCTCAATCAGATTCCTGGAACTTCAGTTATGATCGTTTCCGTAAAAGCTGTTAAAGCTGAAAATTAAATACGAAAATCAAATTAACCAAAAATAAAATAATTTGGAAAAATAAATTAAAATATAAAAATAAGCAAAGAAAACCAAAGAAATTCTTAAGTGCAAACATGGAAGATAGTGCATTAAAATGCACTGATCAAATTCCCCCACGCTTGAACTTTTGCACTCTGAGCAAAATAAAATCTAAGGAAACATGACAACATCATCAGTTACTCATTATAGACTACAAACTTCTCTTTGGTTAAGATTGTATTGATAGGTACTAATCTTTCATACTAAGGATATCATAGGAACACTAATCTTGTCTCCTGAATATACAAACTAATTCGAATCATGTTATTATGCCAAAACCTAACTTACTCATCCTCCTTTTTGCTCTTTTTCATTCAGGCGCAATCACATTAAGCCTGTTATCTCCACACACTCATAGCAAGGCGACCAGTTAGTGACTCTAATCCTTTTTGCATGGGGTTCTAGTACTTGCGTGATATTACCCTTTGCTTACCCAGTTGTAGTTGCAGGGGATCAGACCGTAATCCATCCTAACAAGTTTAGCATCAGAAATCACTGAACCAACTAACAACGAGTTTGTATTCTTTTTTTCTTCTTTTCTTTTCTTTTTTCGAACTAAAAATTGGATCACTCACTTATTTTCACCGGCTTCCTTGCGTAGAGTGCGTGTGAGATGGTGCATAATAAGAATTCAAATCAATTTTCATATGCAGGAGACTTACAGTGTTAAGACGATGCCGATCTTGCGAACTTTTCTCAAGTCTCCACAACTAACCTCCGAGTAATCTATAACCCAGACTTTCAAAAAGATGCATTTTTTTTACTGAAAATTTAACTGAAAACAAGAAACAAAAGCAAATAAAACAAATAAAACAAAGGTTTCCCTCCCCCACACTTAAAACGAACATTGTCCTCAATGCAAGTTAGGTAGATAGAATCTATTCTTGACATGCTTTTCTCAAACAAACATCTTTCAAAATTTACTCTTTGCTACTAAAACTTGTGAAAACATATGATTCCAAATAAAACACCTTTGAAAACCTCACTTAAGACTTCCTAAACTATAAAACGACAAGTGATATCAGAACAATCCCATTGGAGACGATAAAACAAAACTAGCCACATATATGCTTTTCAAAAGTTCCATCTCTCTCATTACTTCTTCATTGTAATTTTCAGAATAAAATACTATGAAATTAGTCTGGTTAGGATGATTTTAACATAGTCTGGTCTTTTTCATAAATCTTCGGATTTGTTTTGGATGTAGAGCATATGATAAGTATAAAATGAGAGTAACATGATCTAAGTTCTTGCATGAACCCTCTATTTATTTTATTTTTATTTATTTATTTTTTACTATAAATATTTTCAGTTAGTTCTGTCAAATCCTTAAAATTCATAAAGCACTTTGAAATTTTAAAAATATTTATTTATTTGTTCTGTACATGAAACAAAAATAGGTGGAGATTGAATGAAACAAAGTTATGATGCAGAGTATTGAACTTCTAGTTGGTGGAGTATTGAGCCAAATAGAGTCTTAGAGAGAACTATGGTGCTGGAGATGTAGCAGTAACAAATTTTATAATCTTTCAGCAGTGGAATCCTAAACCTAAATTATAATCATAAATTCATAATTCATAAACCTAAATAACTAACAAACTTTTCCGTAAAAAATGTAGCCGCTTTTATTTACCTATTCTATCTATATTTAATAGAGAATCGCAAAAATATAATCATGCATTTGAATATTAGGCATCAAATTCTTAAAAATTTCATAAGAAAAAGTGATTGTACGATGAGTTCTAGCAAGGCTACCTTTTCACCAACATCAAGAACGAAGAAAAACGATGAGAAGAAAAATGAAAGTGAAAATATAAGATACACAAAAAACAACATGACACTCTTGAAATTGGCCATGAAGAATTCAATGGAGAAGAGAGGAGGACCAAAGGCTGTGTTTGCAAGTAATTACATGATTATAATTCCAGAACACGTATCGCCGAATCAATGTCTTCATCGTCGTCGAAACTTTCAAATAACGCCTTCTAGGTTATCTGTCATGTCTGATTCTCAAGATTTGTCTATCACGCCAACCATAACAGATGACCAAGTTAACACTGGTTTTAATGATTAATTCTAATGGTTTTCTAAACAATTCATTTGGTTGTTTATGTCCATATTCTATTGAATCCTAATTCTAATTGTTTTTAATGTGTTAAAAGGGTAGTTTTGTTTAAATTGTAGATTATGTTACTGCTCAACATTCATATTTCTAATATCTTTTGAAACTGATAAGAATCTCACATCGGATAATATATGGTATCAACATCGTAAACTATAAAGCAAGTGTCAAATACAATGCTCAAAATGAAGAAAAAAAATCAAAAGGAAACAAACACTGTTTCCTAGACTCCGAACGAAGAAGTCGTGAAGTCTCAGAGGTTAGGCATAAGCACCAGACGAAACCAAAGAAGTACCTGAATCTCTCCACCGTAAAGAAGTTTTCTGCTTGCTACAAGAAATCGGAGAATCAAGGATGAAAGACTTGATGTCACCGTATCTAAAAGAAATCACCTTATGCCACTGAGAGTTGAATTTCTCAAGAATATTTCATGCCCATTTACTCAAAAGCTCTCGATTGAATACTTTGCAATTCTTAACACTGAGATACCCATCATCTTTGGAATTTTAAATTAAAGACCACGATACACAATGGATTCTCCTATGATTAGCATCACCTATCCACAAAACGCTCGTTGCATTTTAATCATAAAATATTATGATTATAGTTTTCAAAAATTTATAGCTAAAAACATAAACTGAAGAAACATGTCTTCAATGATCTATGGAGTTAGCAGAAACGAAAGAAGAGGCATATGATATGTCAAACCAAAAGGAGAAACATCACATTAATTAAAATAAGTTGATGATATGGTCATAAAATACACACCTTTAAACTCTCACTTCATATATGGACACAAACATGATTTAATATACATAAGTGAATTATCTTATTCTACAAATTCTATTGAGAAACCCAAACTCAATCAGAATTATGCAAATTCTAACAAACTGTAGAAACAAGCTTCCTTCAAATATTTTGATGAAGACAAACAAAGTCATGGCACCAAATCATGTGTTCTAAGCATTATGCAAAGTTTGAAGACTACCATATAAACAAGCTTCAAACAACATTCAAGAATTGATTGAAACTGCAAAGGTATAAATAATATTGGTTAATATGCTTATACAAGTGTTCTAAAAATTCATTTTATGCATAACATACTTGATAGGATCATTTAGAAGCATTGACATTTGTTCAACAGCTTTTAAAATGCAGTTCTGCACAAAATCCTTCAGTGTTAACCAGTTAACGGATTGGTTAACCGGTTAACTAAACCAAATTTCAAACTTTGGATTCTGCGTTGAGAGGTGTTAATTGGTTAACATAAGTGTTAACCGATTAACATTGTACCTGCATGCGAAAAGGTGTATTTTTTCATGAAAAATTCAGATTTCATATTTTCTAAAACTTGGCATTGATTCATTTTTATGATACATTTTTTTGAAAGGGTGTGTTGTACATTATATAAACCTTTACTTCAGAATTTTTACAACACCTCCTTCATAATTTTCATAATCAAAATTTCACTCATTTTCTTCACTTTCCAAAATTCTTTAAGTGTTCATTTCAAATCTTTGAGAGAAACTCTTTATAAATTTTCACTTAAATTATTGTTTCATCTCATACATTCAAGAACACTTGTATATTATATTTGAGTGATATTTGTTTCAAGTAAGGAGAAGACCAATATCAATTGTTAAAGTTCAAGACTTCTTCTTCATTCTTCCATTCAAGAACAACTCTATATTTTATATCATTGTTACTACTTATCCTTAGGTTAATTAGGGATAAGTTAGTAAGATTATCTTGCTTTCAGGATTGTTGAAAGTAAGTGTGTGCTTTGAAGAGGATTGTTCTTCTAGCACTTGATTTACCTATAGTCTATAGGTTAGATAGTAAGCATCACCGTTGTGTGAATAGACTGTACAATTATTCTGACTATGGTGAAATCTCTTTCAGTTGAAATGGGACTGGACGTACTCTCGGATTGTGAGGGGAACTAGGATAATCCTTTGTGTCACTTTACTTTCCTCATTTTATTTTTCAAGTACTTAACCACTTAAGGAAAACAGTATCAAGAATCGGTAAAAAGTTCAAAGAATTTTTTGATAACCCTAATTCACCCCCCTCTTAGGCACACTTACAAGTTACAATTGGCATCAGAGCAGGTGATAGATAACATGTTCCTATTCGATTCAGATGGCTTCCGAAAATAACAATCTTGTATTCAAAGACGGTGGTAGTAGCAGCAAGCCTCCATTGTTTTGTGGAGAATATTTCGACTTCTGGAAGATTCGCATGAAGGCACATTTAGAAGCACAAGGAAGTGATATATGGGAGGCTGTTCAAAATGGTCCTTTTATTCCTACAACGGTGATAAATAGAGTTAGTTCAACAAAGCCTCAAGGTTCATGGGATGATGATGATGATGATGATAAGAAAAAGGTTCTTTATGAAAAAAAGGTGATAAATATTTTACAAAGTGCACTTGGAATGGATGAATTCTTCCGCGTCTCAACATGTACAACGGCCAAGAAAATTTGGGATACTCTTGTAGAAACTCACGAAGGAACCACCGAAGTTAAAGGATCTAGATTGAACACGTTAAGTCAAGAATATGAGTTATTCAGAATGCAACCAGGAGAATCAATCCTCGACTTGCAGAAAAGATTTGTGCACTTGACAAATCATCTGAATGCACTTGGTAAGACACTAACTAATGATGGACTTAATCTTAAAATGCTTAGGTCTTTATCAAGAGAATGGCAACCCAACGTGACAGCAATATCGGAAAAGAAAAGTCTATCCACGATAACATCCACCACTTTATTCAGAAAGCTTCAAGAATATGAGACGGAATTTGGACGATTGGAAAAACATGAGACTCAAGAAAAGAAATCCAAGAGAATTGCCTTAAAGGTTGATTCCAAAGAAGTGGAGAAAGAAGACAATCCCGAAAAGGACAAAAAATTTATGCTTCTTGTAAAAAGGTTAGGAAAATATTTTGGTGCAAAAAATAATATTAGAAACTCTAGTTTTATGAGAAGGAAGAAATTTTCAAAGAACAAAGAGAAAGAAACATCAATATCCAATCAAGACATTAAATGCTACGAATGTGGAAAGCAAGGCCACATCAAACCAGGATGTCTTAAACTCACAAAGAACGATGACAACAAAGGGAAAAAGGATTACAAAAAGAAGGCCGATAGTGATCAAAGCGGAAATCTAGCATTGATGGCATCACATCATTCTGACGATGAAGACAATGATATTAGTAGTGATTTTTCAAATTTTCATAATGATTCTCAAGGAGCAATTGATGAACTCTTAAGTGAATGCAAAATTCTATATAAAACTATTTCATCTCAAAAGAAACAAATATCAATTTTAGAAGAAAATATTGAGAAAATGGAAAATAATTTTAAAGATGAAAAAGAAGAATTAATTAAGAATTTTGTATGCATTAAATGTGAGTCACTTTATTTTCAAATAGTTCAATTAAAAAGAGTCCTAGAAAGATATGAGAAAGGACAAATTGGATTGGAATGTGTTCTTAGTAATCAAAGATACTCAAATGATAAAAGTGGTCTTGGTTACTCAAAATTTTCTAAACCAACTTCTAACAAGACCATCTTATAAAAGCTAAAGAACAAATTCCGAAAGAAAAAAGTGACAAGCATAAAGTGGTTCATCAATATGATAAAAATAAAAGAAATAATAATAAGAAATCTTACCCCCTACATATAAAAGTAACTTTGAGCCTACTTGTTTCTATTGTGGTATGAAAGGTCGTACTCCAAATGCTTGTTATGTTAGAAATTTTAGTGTTGCTCAAAGCCATTATGTATGGGTTAAGAAAGGGACTAACTTTGAAGGACCCAAGGCAATTTGGATACCTAATAAAAATTAACTCTTTTTTTGTAGGTATGCTTGAATACCTCTTCAAATAAATGGTATCTTGATAGTGGTTGTTCTAGGCATATGACAGGTGACTTAAGAAAATTTTCACATCTAACGCTTAAGGCCAAACGATTTGTTACTTATGGTGACAATAACAAAGGAAGAATCCTTGGTGTAGACATCGTTAGTTCACCGCCTTTAACAACTATAGAAGATGTCCTCTGTGTAGAAGGTCTAAAACATAGTCTCCTTAGCATTAGTCAATTGTGTGACCGAGGTTTCAAAATCAACTTTACTAAAAATGAATGCTTGATAGAAAACGAAGTTACTCATGAAGTAATTCTAAAAGGTAAAAAAGTTAACAACATATTTATGATTTCCTTTGATAACTTGTCTTTGAATGTTAGGTGTCTCTTGGAAAGCAACAATGAATTATGGTTATGGCATAAAAGGTTTGCTCACATTCATATGGAGAACTTGAATAAATTGATCAAACATGACTTAGTCATTGGATTGCCGAAGATTAAATTCACCAAAGATAGGTTGTGTGTCGCTTGCCAAAAAGGAAAGCAAACTAAATCATCTTTCACATCCAAGAATGTGGTGTCCACAACAAGGCCACTACAATTGTTGCACATGGATCGTTTTGGTCCATCAAGAACAAAAAGTTTCGGAGGTAATGTTTATGCATTAGTAATTATAGATGATTTTTCTAGATACACTTGGACTTTCTTCTTAATGCAGAAAAGTGAAGCTTTCAAGACATTCAAGAAGTATGCAAAACAAATTCAAAATGAGAAGTCTCTTATAATTGCCTCCATTAGAAGCGACCACGGTGGAGAATTCCAAAACGCCTTATTTGAAGAATTTTGTGAAGAACATGGAATCTCACACAATTTCTCTGCACCAAGAACTCCAGAACAAAATGGTGTCGTAGAAAGCAAGAATAAGTCTTTCGTGGAACTTGCAAGGACAATGCTAAGTGATTCAAATATTCCTAAGTAATTTTGGGCGGATGCGGTAAGCACAACATGCTTTGTAAGTAATCGTGTTAACATTCAGCCTATTCTCAAGAAAAACCTATATGAACTTTTCAAAGGAAGGAAATCAAACATCTATTTCTTTCATATTTTTGGGTGCAAGTGCTTTGTCCTAAACAACGACAAAGACAACCTTGGTAAGTTTGACAAGAAATATGATGTAGGTATTTTTCTTGGCTACTCTCTCTCTAGTAAGGCTTTTAGAATTTATAATAAAAGAACTTTAACTATAGAAGAATCTATGCATGTCAAGTTTGATGAATCTAATCCCTAGAAAGAGGATATTGTTGTTTGTGATGATGATGATGATGATTTTGTAGAAATCCCTAAAGAAGATACTTCTAAAGATATCATTGAAGAACATTAAGATAGACCGATTCAACAAAAATCCAATGTCAATGATCTACCAAAGGAATGGAGGACTTATAGAGATCATCATATTGACAAAGTTATCAGAGACATAAGTCAAGGTGTTGCTTCAAGATTTAATCTCAAGGATGCATGCTTGAACATGGCATTCGTTTCTCAAATAGAACCTTCCAAAGTTGATGAAGCTCTTGGAGATGATCAATGTATTATTGCTATGCAAGAAGAGTTAAACCAATTCGACAGAAATCAAGTTTGGGAACTTGTTTCTATACCAAGTGATAAACATATCATCAGAACAAGATGGGTGTTTAAGAACAAACTTAATGAGAATGGAATAATTGTTTGAAAGAAAGTAATATTGGTGGATCAAGGGCACAATCAAGAAGAAGGAATTGATTTTGAAGAAAATTTCACTCCGGTTACATGGTTAGAAGCTATTCGTTTATTACTTGCTTATGCATGTTCAATGAATTTTCAGTTATTTCAAATTGACATCAAAAGCGCCTTCTTGAACAGATATATCAACAAAGAAGTCTATGTCAAACAACCCCTGGGCTTTGATAACTTCAAGCATCCTTCACATGTATACAAATTGAAGAAAGAGCTCTATGGACTAAAACAAGCACCAAGGGCATGGTATGATCGTCTAAGTAACTTTTTATGCGAAAAAGGTTTTGAAAAAGGCAAGGTAGACAAGACTTTATTCATTAAAATGATAAAGAGTAATACCTTACTTGTTCAAGTCTACATGGACGACATCATCTTCGGTTCAACAAATAAGGAACTATGTGAAGAATTTGCATTGATGATGCAAGGCGATTTTGAAATTCCTATGATGGGTATGATGAATTACTTACTTGGATTGAAAATCAAGCAACTAAAAGACGAAATCTTTATCAACCAATCGAAGTATTACAAAGAGTTATTAAAGAGATTTGATATGGATGGTTGTAAAGTTATGTCAACACCTATGGGATCTGGAACCTACATTGATCAAGACGAATCGGGAATATCGGTTGATATTTCGAAGTATAAAGGTATGATTGGTTCTTTATTATATTTGATGGCAAGTCGTCCTGACATAATGTTTAGTGTGTGTTTATGTGCTCACTTCCAAGCAAATCCAAAAGAGTCACATCTCACGGTGGTCAAAAGAATCATGAAGTATCTCAAGGGAACAACGGACATTGGCTTATGGTATCCTAAAGGTAGTGTTTGTACTTTAATAGGTTATTCTGACGCGGATTATGCAGGTTGTAAAACAAATAGAAACGACACTAGTGGAACTTGTCACATCCTTGGAAATGCACTAGTTTCATGGTCTTTTAAGAAACAAGCATATGTTGCTCTTAGTACGGTCGAAGCGGAGTACATAGCAGCGGGTAGTTGTTGTGCACAAAATCTTTGGCTAAAGCCACAATTAAGTGACTACAGAATTGATCTTGGATGCATTCCTCTCCGGTGGGACAACACAAGTGAAATCAACATTACAAAAAATCTGGTCATGCACTCAAGGACCAAACACATCAACATTTGACTTCATTTTCTATGTGATCATGTACTTAAAGGAGATGTTGAAGTCACCTTTATAGATACGCATAATCAACTTACAGATATCTTCACAAAACCACTTGCAATAGAACCGTTTCTCAAGATTCGGTGAGAACTCAAAATTATCGATGAAGGTGATATCTAAATCTTCTAAAATTATTTATTATATGGTCAAGGTACATGAAAATTAATTTATCTTATTTCAACAATGTGTTATGCTATATTAAAATGCATGATGTTTGTGAACTTTTTTGGTTTTTCTCATTTTCGCACACCTTAAAATTATCGGTTGTTAAATATTTTTTGATCAAAAGTTATCTTATCATATGTTTTAACATGTTTGAAACAATTTTTCTTGAGACCCCTTTTGAGTTTGGCTAGAGAAAGGTTCTATTTTTTGAAATTTCAGAAGTGTTAACCGATTAACATATGTGTTAACTGGTTAACCAATTCATTTTCTGCCCAGATTGTTCAACTTTTGTTGTGTTAACCGGTCAACCTATATGTTAACCGATTAACATTGGACGAATTTGTTTTTTATTAATTTTCATAAACATATTTTTTCCTCATTAAAACACATTTTTATAACATAAAAGGTACTTTGCATGTTGTCTTGTTTCACTTCACCTTGGAAACACTCTCTTCATCTCCTTGACTCTCTTTTAACTCTATTAAAGGAATTCTTCCAACTTCCATCCACACTCATCAAAGGCTCATTAAAACCCATTCATCACTCACCACTTTATAAGAAACTCTCACTCTACGCATCCCTCACCACACCTCACCAAATCCGAAAATACCTCTCTAAACCCTAAATTTCCTTCTTCATCAATGGTACCACCAAGAAAAGAGAAAGGAAAGGCTCCAATGGGTGACAACTCCAATACCTGTGACGATGACATTCCAGTTCAAACAACTCGGGAATGCCGCTTGGATTTCAAAGTTCGTACTCGAAACTTCAAGCCGATAAAGTATATTAATCTTACAGCTTTTCCTGAAACTAGTTTTGATTTTCCGGCTTTGCTTGCAGCTCAAAAATTGGATGATTTTGTTTCGGAAAAAGGTACATGCTACCTAGACCTTGTAAGACTGTTTTTGGCTAAATTGAAAATTGGTTTAGATAATAATGACAACCACATATTAACTGTTATGATTAGGGACAAACAGATTTATAAAAATTTGTCTAGTATTGGTAAATTGCTGGATATTCCTACTGACAGGTATTTTCTCCGTAAAGGCGTCACCTTTGATAAGGGTCCATGGGTTAACTATGGGAAAATGAAGTACTACTATGAGATTTGCAAGTTTCCAAAAGAGGTTGTACAACAAGGGAAAAGAACATCAAGAGTGTTATGTTATGCAAAAAATCTAATCGTAAGTGATCAAATGCTACACTACATCATTTGCTATGTGTTGCTTCCAAAGGATTCGAACCACTCTCAAATCAACGACTTGGAAATGCAAGCCTAGTTTTCCCTCAATAATAAGATTCAAGGGAATTGGACTTTCACCATGATGTACCATCTTAAGCAAACTCTTTCACTTCTTACTACCCTTCCTTATGCTCGCCTCATCTTAAGAAATTTGGAGGAAACGAAACTTAATCTAAAAAGGGAACCTTGGGTGAAGATGACAACATTCAATGAGATCAATGACTATACCGCGGTGAAGAATACCGGTATTGTACGTGGTGACGACGACATTTTTAGGTACCAAGATGGTTCTTACTCCTTTAACCCTCAAATTCCGAAAGGCGGAATTACCAATGAGTTTCTCTATACAACAATGATGAACAACCATAGAGAAACCACTCATGAAATAAATTCTCTTCGAAAACTAGTTCTCTCAATGCATAAGTCTAATGAAGTTGAAGAAGAAGAAGAGGATGATGAGGGAGAAGAAAAGGATGATGAGGAAGATGTGGAAGAGATTTCTGAGTATGATGATTAATGATATTTGTGCTCTTTTAAAATTATGTTTTTTAGACTAGTTTTAAGTTTTCCAAGTCTTACTATGTTAGGCATTTTGGTTTAACTTTGCATTATGTGTTTTTTTGTACTCGTTCATGTGTTCGTACCTAATATAAAGTATGTTGTTTCCTTGAATGTTCATTTCATTTTCATGTATTTGTTTATAGTATTATGCATGTTTATGTCTTTTATGTGTATGTTTCACTATAACTTTCATATCCAATTTGTTATTCTTATTTCTTTTTGCTAATGACAAAGGGGGAGAAGGATTGGTGTTTCTCTAACATGTTTTCAAAGTGCAGAATTTTTACCTTCTTTGATTGAAGGGGAGCTTCAATCAAGGGGTAGATTGGTTAAGAGAAACAAGTTCAAAACTAATTTTCAACATAGGTTGTCATCATAAAAAAAGGAGAGATTGTAGAAGCAAGCTTCCTTCAAATGTTTTAATGAAGACAAACAAAGTCATGGCACCAATATACATGTGCAAAAAGGAAGAAAGCAGTCTTGAATCAAAGCTTCAACTCATGTGTTCTAAGCATTATGAAAAGTTTGAAGAATACCATATAAACAAGCTTCAAACAACATTCAAGAATTGATTAGAACTACAAAGGTATAACTAATTTTGGTTAATATGTTTATACAAGTGTTCTAGAAATTCATTTTATGCATAACATACTTGATAGGATCATTTAGAAGCATTGCCATTTGTTCAACAACTTTTAAAATGCAGTTCTGCATAAAATCCTTCAGTGTTAACCGGTTAACAAATTGATTAACCGGTTAACTAAGCCAAATTTCAAATTCTGGATTATGCGCTGAGAGGTGTTAACTGGTTAACATAAGTGTTAACCGATTAACATTGTACCTGCATGCAAAAAGGTGTATTTTTTGATGAAAAATTCAGATTTCATATTTTCTAAAACATGACATTGATTCATTTTTATGATACCTTTTTCTGAAAGGGTATGTTGTACATTATATAAACCTTTACTTCAGAATTTTTACAACACCTCCTTCATAATTTTCATAATCAAAATTTCACTCATTTTCTTCACTTTCTAAAATTCTTTAAGTGTTCATTTCAAATCTTTGAGAAAAACTCTTTATAAATTTTCACTTATATTATTGTTTCATCTCATACATTCAAGAAAACTTGTATATTATATTTGAGCGATATTTGTTTCAAGTAAGGAAAATATCAATATCAATTGTTAAAGTTCAAGACTTTATCTTCATTCTTCCATTCAAGAACAACTCTATATTTTGTATCATTGTTACTACTTATCTTTAGGTTTGTTAGGGATAAGTTAGTAAGGTTATCTTGCTTTCAGGATTGTTTAATGTAAGTGTGTTCTTTGAAGAGGATTGTTCTTATAGCACTTGATTTACCTATCTGTTAGATAGTAAGCATCGTCGTTGTGTGAATAGGTTGTACAATTATTCTGACTATAACAAAATCTCTTTCAGTTGAAAGGGGATTGGACGTACTCTCGGATTGTTAGGGGAACCATGATAATCCTTTGTGTCACTTTACTTTCCGCATTTTATTTTTCAAGTACTTAACTATTTAAGGAAAGAAGTATCAAGAATCGGTAAAAAGTTCGAAGAATTTTTGGATAACCTAATTCACTCCCCTCTTAGACGCACTTACAATTTACACAAACAAGGACCCATAAAGATATGGGTAACCAAGGATAAAATTTTATATGTTGCAGATGTCTTTAACAACAAAATTGAAACACCAATCTTGGTACTTGGACCCTGGATGGTCGTGACACATGACAGGAAGAAAACATATCTTCCAAAGTTTAGAACTTAAAGTTGGAGGTTACATAGGTTTCAGAGGTAATCAGATAGGAAAAATTATTGGCTCTGGAACCATTGGAAACAATACTCTACCATATATTTCTAATATTCTATTAGTAGATGAATTAATGCATAACCCATTATCCGTAAGTCAATTAAGTGATAACAGTTATGATATAATATTTAATCAAAAGTTTTGTAAAGCAGTTAGTCAAAAAGATAAAACAATCATATTCAATGGAAAGAGAATGAAAAACATTTATAAAATAAAACTTTCTGAACTAAAAAGTCAGAATGTAAAATGCCTTATGTCTGTTAACGACGAGCAATAGATCTGGCACAGAAGATTATAGCATGTTTGTATGAGAAGAATATCTCAGATTAAAAAAATCAATCTGGTCAGAGGACTTCCTTACCTGAAGTTCAACTTAGATGCTCTGTGTGAAGCATGTCAAAAAGGAAAATTTTCTAACCTTCTTTTAAATCAAAAAATGTTGTTCTACCTCTAGACCATTAGAACTTTTACACATAGATCTGTTTGGACCAATTAAAACTGCATCCATCAGCGGTAAGAAGTATGGATTAGTGATTGTAGATGACTATAGCAGATGAACGTGGGTAAAGTTCCAAAGACATAAGGACGAGCCAATCTCTGTATTCTCTACCTTCTGCAACAAAATTCAAAATGAAAAAGAGTTTAGAATAGTAAAAGTCAGAAGTGATCATGGTGGGGAATTTGAAAACAAAAAATGGATTTTTTTTAATGAAAATGACATCTCTCATGATTTCTCTTATCCTAGAACTCAACAAAAAAATGGAGTTGTAGAACGAAAGAACATAACTTTACAAGAAATGGCCAGAACCATGATCAATGAGACTAACATGGCTAAACACTTTTGGGTAGAAGTAGTTAATACAACATGCTATATTCAGAATATAATCTCTATAAAACCTATTCTAGAAAAGACTTCATATGAATTGTGGAAGGACAAAAAGCCCAACATTTCTTATTTCCATCCATTTGGATGTACTTGCTTTATTTTGAATACTAATGATCCTCTGAACGAGTTTGATTCTAAGGCACAAAAATGTTTCATGTTAGGATACTCTGAACGTTCTAAAAGGATACATAGTATATAACATAGAAACATGAATTATGGTAGAATATATTTGTGTTGGATTTGATGATAAGCCTGGTCTTCAAAAGCCAAAGCATAGTGAATCTCTTGCAAAAATAGAAGTTAAAATTACAGGTACTGAAATCATACCATCAGAAGAACAACCAAATATAGATAAAAACAACATAAATGTCATAAGAACTTCTAAAGAACTCATCCAGAAAAGACAATCCTGAAGTATACTAGCACATCCTGAAGATAAAATATGGGAAAGAAAGATGGCCCAATCAAAACAATATCTTCATTTAAAAACTCTGAAGAATATCTCATGGGATTAGTGTCTCTGATTGAACCCACTTTCATTGATAAAGCACTCTCAAACAATGATTGGATACTTGCAATGTAGGAAGAGTTAAATCAGTTCACCGGAAAGGACGTATGGTATCTAGTTCCTAAACCCAAAGGCTTCAACATCATTGGAACCAAATGGGTCTTCAGAAACAAGCTGAACGAATAAGGAGAAGTTTTCAAAAACAAAGCATAATTGGTTGCACAAGGTTATAGTCAGTAAAAAGGGATAGACTATACATAAACCTTTGCAGCAGTCGCAAGGTTAGAATTTATCAGACTCTTAATTTCATTTTCTATAAAATAATGACAACACTCTTTATCAGATGGATGTTAAAGTGATTTTTTAAATGGTTACATTGATGAAGACGTTTATGTGCATCAACCCCCTGGTTTTGAAAACTCAAAACATCTAGAATATGTTTGTAAACTTAAGAAATCGTTAGATCGTCTGAAACAAACTCCTAAAGCTTGGTATGAAAGGCTAAGTAACTTTCTCTTAGAAAATGATTTTACCAGAGGGAAAGTGGACACAACTCTTTTTTGTAAAAAATTTAAAAACAATATTCAGATATGTCAAATATACATAGATGGTATAATTTCTTGATCTACTAAAATCTCTATGGGCAAAGAATTTTCTAAGACTATACAAGCAGAATTTGAAATGAGCTTAACGGGCGAACTCAATTTCTTTCTGGGAATCCAAATCAATTAAACACCAGAAGGAACCTACACACATCAAAGCAAGTATGTTAAAAAACTTCTCAAGAAATTTGATATGTAAAAAAGTAAGCCTTCCAAAACTCATATGTGCCCCACATGCATTCTGGAAGAGGAAGAGGTAAGTAAGAAAGTATATCAGAAGCTCTACAGAGGTATGATTGGCTCTCTCATATACTTAACTACTTCAAGACTTGATATTCTATATAGCATTTTCCTCTGTTCCAGATTCCAATGAGATCCTAGAGAATCTCACTTAATAGTAGTTAAGCGAATTTTCAAGTATCTGAAAGGTACTACTAATCTTGGTCTTTTCTATAGAAAATCCAGAGAATACAAACTAGTAGGGTACTGCGATGCTGACTTTGCTGGAGACATAATAGAAAGAAAAAGTACTTCTAGAAGCTTCCAGTTTCTGGGAGACAACTTAATCTCTTGGTCCAGCAAAAGACAATCTACAATTGTAGTCTCAACTGCTAAAGCTGAATATATAGTTGCAACTGGATGCATTACTCAGATTCTCTGGATGAAGAATCAGCTTGAAGATTTTAACATCTATGAGAGTAACATCCCTATCCTCTATGATAATATGATGGGCTAAAGACGTATCTAATTATGTGTCTAGCGGTATCTTAACTGCAAGTGCACAACCTATCGAAGTAATATTTAAGATTATCGATCCACAGGGACTTTATGATTACTTAGTGCTAGAGGATTTACTAGTTTAGCTAAGGTGAATGGTTGTCACGATTTTTTGGTTGTCTTTAAAGATTAAAGGCGGGAATTAAATTTAAGTTTAATGAAATAATACTAAAGCGGTCGGTATGTAATTATGATAACTTAGGCGGGTCAATCTAACCTAGGCTTATAAAGATGGTTCACTTAATCTCTTATGTAGAGGTTACTAGTTTAAATATCTTTAACTCACACTCTCGTGGTCTTATCTCAGATCTTACCCCTAAAGCCCTATGCCTGCTCTCGCTAGCCCATAAGTGTTTAGAAATAATTTTTGGAAACTTAGTAATTCTAATTCATTTTAAAGCGCTCTCGCTGTGTTTAAATTAAATTCCTAACTTTAGCTATCTGGTTAAAATCTCACACTCTCGTGGTCTTGACCTAACCTATTACACTTTCCTTACTCTCGTAACAAAAAGGTTGATTTTATAATAAAAAGTCTCAGCCAGAATATTAAGCTCTTAATTATTTTAAGCCTAAAATTGATTTTACCGATTTAGTTGATTTTTAATTACATACCGCCCTAAGGTGTTTAGCTACTCATTATTGTTGAACCAGACAGAGGCAGAAAAACACAAAATAAAATATGCATAATAGAAAATAAATACTTAACATTAAATATAAATGCAATTTAAATAAAAACCTGAATACAATCAAAATGTTAGACTCCTTCTTCCACAGCCTGGAAACTCGGAGTACGGACCGGAATCGGAAATAAAATTTCTAAAAGAATTTTGAAGGTTTTGAAACAAATTAAATTATAACAATTTCCTAATGTTGGAAATTGTTATATGGTTGGTTGGGATACAGAAAATTAAAGCAAGAAAAATAAATGCTGGAAAAATAAAGGGTGCAAAATAAAAACGGCAGAGCTTCCGCAAGAAAATTAAAATCAAAACTCTGTAAATTATTTCTTTAAGTTAAGCTATTTATAGGATCAATGTTTTGGGCTTGGCAGTTGGAGTTGGTGCATGGGCCTCGTAGAAATTGAGAAAATCCAGGAAATGGTTGACATACTGGGTCTGCGGGAGAATATGAAGGTTGGATTCACGTAGCGTACACGTTCATGACCAAGTCTCATCAAAATACCCTAAATTCCCTTTGTCACGTTCGTGACAAGGGTGTCACGTTCGTCTTCCGTGTCTTATGCGCGTCACGGTCGTGAGGGACTTGTGACGACCGTGACTGCTCCTTTTAGCGTGTCACGGTCGTGACTCCTAGGTGACGATCGTGACTGTTACAAAAAGTGCAGGTTATGCAGAATTCCTCTTTTCTTCATCTTTTCATGGTTGTTTTTGTTCATTTCACTTGTGGCTCATGATTTAGCTCTGTATATGATGTACCTACAAAATGACAAAGAGAACTCGAGGAATCGGGTGTTAAAATGACAAATATGCGATAAAACGTTATTGAAACATAGCAATAAAAACGATACTTTTTCTCGTTATCAAACTTCCCCAAACTTAAACCTTTGCTTGTCCTCAAGCAAATAGTCGGTTGAAAATTGTCGGACAAGTTTTCATCGACGCACACACATAACAAACCGTACGAAGGATCGTTTTGTCAGATAAACCGGTACTTTGATAAAACACTAACGATACACTAATGACACAAGCAACAAGCTAAGTCGTCGACTTCCCGTTAAAAGAAACATTCGGTAATTGCGTTACGGTTTCACCTAGAGTCTTTCGATCTTATTTCGCCCGGTTTCATTCTAGCGCAATCACATTAAGTCCTTTGCCTTAGCACGCACGTAGTGGAGTAGCCGGTTAGTGACTTTGATCCTTTATAATCACGGGGTCTGGTACACGAATGTGGCAACCCTATATACATTATCCGATTTGGAGGTTGTGGGGGATCGAGCCGTAGCACGCCCTACCGAGTTCAGAACCAGTACCTCTGAACCAACCCGCAATGGACTCCTTCTCATATTTCTCGTTTCTTATATGCGACCGTGTACTTTGGTGCAATTTCTTTTCATTTGCATCGAGATATGAAGGATCATTATAGATTAGGCATCAAACACTTATATTCATCGGCTCCCCACGTGGTTTGTGTTCAGACGGTGCTGACTGCTAGTATAAACTACTAGGGGTTACTTTTGAACTGAAACTTAAGGTGTAGTCGTAACAATTATCGGAACGGAATGCTTAAGTGGGAAGTCTAAGGTGTCAAGACTGTATTGATCTTGTTGAATCGTTCTCAGCTTCCTAATTATGATTTCGTAGGTAAGTCGGATAATGCGAAGAATAAATTAAAGATTTTTTTCGGTATGGCTAAATAAACGGGGAAAGTTCGAAACTAAAGAAAATAGCACAAATATTACTCTGTTTCATTAAAATACGAAAAGGAAATACAACGGAATGGAAAGTGCGGAAAATGAAAGGTACCTCTCCCACACTATATCAGACATTGTCCTCAATGTTGTGATATAATAACGGGTAAAGAAAAATACAAACAACGGAAATGGAAAAACATAAACAAAAACTAAAACTAAGGCTGCTGATAACCACGGCCTCGGCTTCTGGTGCGGGAGTGTCTGGTCGGAGTCGCTTCAGGATCAGAACCGGTGCCTGTGATAGCAGTGATATCAATGCGCAAAGACTCTAGCTCGCTAAAGATTTCTCCGAGCTTCTCATCAGTCGTCCTCTGGTTGGTGGCAACAGCTAGGAGTAATGCATCATGTTGCTCTTTTTGCCTTCGCTCCAATGCGGCATTCATCTGGTTCTGTTGATGAATCGCACGGAGGACGTCCTCAAGTGTGAATTCCTGTGCAGGAGGTTGTCGGGTGGATGACTCAGGAATGTCCTAGAAAGGCTCAGCTGCATCCATGGTGTCTTGCATCTCGTCCACTGGTGGATCGGCCTGCTCATCAATAATGGGGGCGTGGCCGGCAGCATCCGGTAAAACAAATAGCCAGTTGGCTCGATTGGACGGATTGATGCGGTCACGGCACGACAAGATGATGTGGTGATAAACAGTGCCTTGGATAACAGGGCTGAACCTGCCATCCTCTCTCTGAGCAATCAAGTGGGTGGACCTGCAATAATTCTTCGTTAGGAGCTCTGCGGCTATGCGAGGCAAATTGATGACCAAGTCACCAAGCTCCAGCTGAATGGCGAGGGTAGTGACAATGCCGCCTATGTAGAAGGGGGTTGCGCCTCTTTGTGCGATGGACTGGATATGGGATAGCATGAATGGGGCAGCATTGATGCGCTCGTCATGTAAGGCGCAGTGCAAGAACAAGAGCTCCTTGGAATTAAGCTTGTGGTTGCTCTCTCTTGCAAAAATGGTATTGCAGATGATGCGATGAAAGTATCTGATCGCCGGGTTATGGATATGCGTAGCATTCAGGCTCTGAAAGGCTGAGGCACGGGTGTTGGTGATGTCTTGCCATAAGGTGAAAGCGGTTTCACTGAAGTTGTCCGGCACGCGGAGGTGAGCATCATCGCCGTGATCGAAGCCTAGCAGCTCGACGATCCTTGTTTGTGTAACTTCGAACTCCCGGCCGAGCAATCTGAACTTAGCAACGCCGGTGAGTTGACTTTGTGAACCGGTAGGAGTAATGTAATGAAACGAGCTCAGAAATTCCAATGTTAGAAGCTCGAATGTAGGCTGGGGCTGACTGCACAAATGCCACAGACCAACCTTCCGAAGTAGGTTCTTGACACTGTTGAGCATTCCCAACTCTCTCAAACATTCAGTGTCGACATATCGCGTGGGTTGAACACCACGGTTCTGGAATCTGATGAACTTTTGTCGCTGATTTTCTCCATGTTCACCATCTCTAAACTGAATTTCTTCCATTGCATGCAAGTACAAGAGTGGGAGATGAGAGGTTTTTGAGGTTTGTGAGAAAAGTGTAAAATGTGAGGAAATTGGTTCGGATTAAGTGCAAGATGAGAATGTGATAGGTGTGGAGTAAATGGAGATGTTAATGGAGTTTAATTTGGGTAATGGGAGGTTACGGGAGTTGGAAAAGATAATGGGGTTTTTTGAATGTTATGGAAGTTGAAAAAGGAAGAGGTTTCGAAGAAGAACAGTTCTGTTTCTCAGAATTCCTATAACTGGGGTCGTCACGGTCGTGATGGGGGGATGACGGTCGTGACGCGCTAATTAGCTTGTCACGATCGTTAGAAGGCGATGACGACCGTGAGGGATTAAAACTTAGAATATTTTCCAGAATGCATTATCTCTCTCACGTTCAATACAATTTATATTTTTCTTATGATCACTTCTCATTTTATTTTAAACACAAACAATATATAATATCAACATAAATTGGTAAACTTCATCACATGAGAAATTATATAAAACATTAATCAATTTAAATATAACAGGAAATGGATTGAAAGCATAGAAATTGATTAAATTGGAAAAATTTGTAAAACTAGAAATGCATTGCTTTTGATAATTGAAGGGAAATTACATTAATAAAAATAAAGTACGAAAATGTTTGCGAAATGTTAAACTAACTAGAAACGAAAACAATAAGTAAAATAAGTTAGATCATTGCAGCATTTTCAAAAGTGCTTCTTCAAATCTTCGATTGCAGAGTTCAGGTGGTAGAATTGCTCACATGTTATGTCAGTTAAACCTATAATGTCCAATCGCATGCTCTTAATCTCATCCTTAACAGTATTTATATCGGCTTGGTAAGCTTCAAGAGTGTTCATGATTTTCTTTAAGTTGTCAGCATATTCTACTTGATTCACTTCAGGGGTTTCAATCACTTCGTCAGTGTGGTCAATGTCATGGTAACCAGGAGGTGTCTCAGGGTCACTTTCTACATCGGTCATTATATCATCCCTTATCTTGTAAGATTGAGGTGTTTCAGGAGTAGATGGATAGTCAGGAGGGGTTAGCTCATAAAGCCAATTATCCTTATTGTGAACACTGACTCTAGCATGGTTTGGTAGTGTGAACAGGGTTACTACTTCATTCCTGATTAGGTACTCAAAAGGTGGTTGTCCTAAATTCCTTATGATATGGCGGTTAAAGCAAAAGTTAAGATTCATAGGACGGATGGTACCTAAACAGTTACACCTGTGTAATTGGTATCTAAGTCCTAAGGCATCAGCAATCATGGTTACAAGACCTCCTACTAATATGGGTAGATCAGGTTCTTCTTGGATTCGGGTGAAGGTTTGCATCATGAAAGGCACACCATTGACTGGCTGTCCATTAGTCACACATGACATAATGAATATCTCATCTTTAGATACTCCAGTAAGGTTTTCTTCTTTTCCAAAGAAGGTGTGGGCAAGGATCTTATGGAAGTAACGGATAGCAGGGTTATGTATCTCATCATTGTTCATGTTATTTGGTTCAGGATGGTAGCTTCCGGTTAAGGTTCCCCAAAAGAAATCCAGCTCAATGTCCATCAATTCTACCTGTGTGGTAGTAAAAGCAAATGGTCCACTAGGGAATCCTAATAAGTCAGCTAGTTCTCTATGGTTAAAGTCATATTCTATTCCAAACAGGCGGAAACTGATAAATCCTTTCCTGAATCCAAAACCGCGCTCGGGTAAGTAAACTAAGGAGCTGAGGAACTCAAGGGTGAGCTCGCGGTAAGTCACAAACTTTTGTTTAATCAGTGCATTCTCCCATCCAAGTCGGTTAAACAAGTATAAGATGCTATCATGTATACCTAAGGTTTCCATAGTCAGATCATCCGGGTATAGAGTCAAATCCATTGGTCTCTGTGATAACTCTTCAAATTTCATTCTTTGGTTCCTACCTCTAAATTTGGTTTCCATAAGGTTTATCGGTTGGTTAGCCATAGTTAGTGTAAATACGGAGGAAACAAATCAAGGGGAGAAGGAAAGTGGAAAAGACTTTAGAAAATCTGTAAAAGTGATTTAAAAATTAAAATAAGGAAAATAAGAAAATAATTGCATACATAAAAGCAATAATAGTAATAATGAAATAAAACTATAATAAAATAACAAAACAAATAAACTAATAATAAAATGATAAATGACAAAATAATAAAATGATCAAAATGGTTAAATGATTAAATGATTAAATGGGTTGCCTCCCACTAAGCGCTGTTTTTATCGTCAAAAGCCTGACGTAATGCTTAGGCGTAGATTAATCAGGGAAATTAGTGGACAATTCTAAAAGCCTTAGACTATTTGCATAATCTCTATTTTCAACTTTATGGTAATGTTTTAAACGTTGTCCGTTTACTATGAACGGTTCACTATTCCTACCCTTAATTTCTATTGCTCCGCTCGCGAACACTCTAGTTATTTCAAAGGGTCCTGACCATCTAGATTTTAGTTTTCCAGGAAAGAGCCTAAGTCTTGAATTAAAGAGGAGTACAATGTCTCCCACACTAAATTCTTTCCTAGATAGGCGTTTATCGTGCCATCGCTTAGTTCTTTCTTTATATATCTTAGCATTCTCATAAGCATCTAGCCTTAACTCTTCTAATTTGTTAATATCTAGGATTCGCTTTTCTCCTGCAGCATTATAGTTTATATTGAGAGTTTTGATCGCCCAATAAGCTTTGTGTTCTATTTCTACCGGGAGATGACAAGATTTTCCATACACTAATTTGAAAGGTGTAGTTCCTATGGGTGTCTTGTAAGTTGTCCTATAAGCCCATAAAGCTTCATTAAGTTTAGATGACCAATCTTTCCGAGATATGGCGACAGTCTTTTCTAAGATTTGTTTAATTTCTCTGTTCGAGACTTCGACTTGTCCACTTGTTTGTGGATGATATGGTGTTTCCACACGGTGTCTTACTCCATACTTAGATAGTAATTTGTCAAAGATTTTTGAAATGAAGTGCGAGCCACCGTCACTTATGACGAGTCTTGGCACACCGAATCTGGGAAAGATTATATTTTTGAAGAGCTTTATTACTACTCGTGTGTCATTTGTAGGAGAAGCTATAGCTTCAATCCACTTTGAAACATAATCGACAGCTACGAGTATGTAATTATTACCGAAAGATGATGGAAATGGTCCCATGAAATCTATTCCCCAGACGTCAAAGACTTCTACTTCTAATATTCCTTTTTGAGGCATTTCATCTCTTCTTGAAATATTACCGGTGCGTTGACACTGATCGCAATTTATAACAGCGATGTGGACATCTTTCCATAGACTAGGCCAGAATAGGCCGGCTTGCAAGATTTTTGCACAAGTCTTGGAAGTGCTTGCATGTCCACCATAAGGAGATGAATGGCAATGAGCAATGACATCTTCTATTTCTTCTTCGGGAATACATCGACGAAAGATTCCATCGGGTCCTCTTTTGAACAATAATGGTTCATCCCAATAGTAATGTTTGAGATTGTGAAAGAATTTCTTTTTCTGCTGATAGGTTAAATCAGGTGGAAGAGCTCCTGCAACTAGGTAGTTGACAATGTCAGCGTACCATGGCAGTCCTACAGTTGTTTGGATTGTTTCCACGGGTTCTGGTTCATCTATGTCTAACTGAACTGGGTCGCTTCCTATTTGTGCTATCAGCTGTTCATACGGAAAATCATCGTTAATCGGCACTTGTTCGGGTTTAATACCTTCTATTCTAGATAAATGGTCCGCTACGACGTTTTTAGTACCTTTCTTATCTTTTATTTCGAGATCAAACTCTTGTAAGAGTAAAATCCATCTCAAGAGTCTTGGTTTAGCATCTTTCTTAGTCAATAGATATCTGATAGCAGCGTGGTCTGTGTAAACGATTATTTTCGCTCCCACTAGGTAAGAACGGAATTTGTCAAGCGCAAAGACAACTGCTAACAATTCTTTTTCAGTAGTGGCGTAGTTCATCTGAGCAGAATCTAAGGTTCTATTGGCATAGTAAATCGCATGAAGTTTCTTTTCCTTCCTCTGGCCTAGAACTACGCCTACAGCATAGTCACTCGCATCGCACATGATTTCGAAAGGTAATCTCCAGTCAGGGGGTTGCATGATTGGTGCGGTGATGAGGGCTGTTTTTAGAGTTTCGAATGCTTTAAGACAATCTTCATTGAATATGAACTCAGCGTCTTTCATTAATAAACCGGTAAGAGGTTTAGTGATCTTCGAGAAATCTTTGATGAATCGTCGGTAGAAACCGGCGTGTCCTAAAAAGCTTCGTATTTCTCGAACAGTTTTAGGGGGTTGAAGATCTTTTATGACTTCTATCTTAGCTTTATCAACTTCAATTCCCTTGTCGGATATAACGTGTCCTAGTACGATTCCTTCTCTGACCATAAAATGACATTTCTCCCAGTTAAGCACGAGGTTCACTTTTACACATCTTTCTAATACCATTTCTAAATTTGATAGACATCCTTCAAAACTTTGCCGCATACAGAGAAGTCGTCCATGAACACTTCCATGATGTTGTCTATAAAATCTGTGAAGATTGACATCATACATCTTTGAAAGGTTGCAGGAGCGTTGCATAATCCAAAGGGCATTCGTCTATAAGCGAACTTTCCATAAGGGCATGTGAATGTAGTCTTTTCTTGATCATCTGGGTGGATAGGGATTTGGAAAAATCCTGAGTAACCATCAAGATAACAGAAATATGAATGCTTGGCTAATCGTTCTAACATTTGATCTATAAAAGGTAGTGGGAAATGATCTTTTCGAGTGGCTTTGTTTAGTTTACGATAATCGATGCACACTCTATGTCCCGTCACTACTCTTTGTGATATCGATTCACCTTTAGCGTTTTTCACAACAGTGATACCTCCTTTCTTTGGTACTACATGTACTGGACTAACCCATTTACTATCAGAGATTGGATATATTATTTCGGCATCTAGTAGTTTCTTAACTTCTTCCTTTACTACAGTGCTAAGGATTGGGTTAATTCTTCTTTGAGATTCTCTGGAGGTTTTGCAGTCTTCTTCTAGCAGAATACGATGCATACAGATTAAAGGGTATATTCCTTTGAGATCAGATATGTTATATCCTAACGCAGTAGGATATTTCTTTAAGACATCTAAAAGTTTCTTTGTTTCGATTGTTCCTAAACTGGAATTTATTATAACTGGTCTTGTACATTCAATGTCTAAGAATTCGTATCTTAGGTTCTTAGGTAAAGTTTTTAACCCTAATGTAGGTTTATCCTTACTTGGCATGGGATCCGGTGTAAGTGCTAAACTTTCGCTTAGACTATCATCCTGATATGGTTTACGCCAATTATCATCTTCGAAAATCGGAGGGATTTGAATTTTCAAAATTTCAGAATAGGTAGTTTCTTTCATTTCCATTTCTCTTACACATTTGTCAATTACGTCCAATAGATAGCATGTATCCTCTATAGCTGGTGATTGTAAGAATTGTGTTAAAATAAATTCAACTTTCTCTTCACCTACCTCAAAGGTTAGCCTTCCTTTCTTTACGTCTATTATAGCTCCGGCGGTAGCTAAGAATGGTCTTCCTAGTATGATAGGTGTAGTGGAGTCTTCAGAGATGTCCATGATTATGAAATCAGTAGGAATATAGAACTGTCCTATACGTACTGGGACGTTTTCTAGTATGCCTACAGGATATTTAACAGAGCGATCGGCTAGTTGAACAGATATTTTAGTTGGTCTTAGGTCTCCCATGTCTAGCCTTTTGCAAATCGTTAAGGGCATAACACTGATACTGGCTCCTAAATCGCATAGAGCTTTGTCAATGACGAATTTTCCTATTACACAGGGTATAGAGAAACTTCCAGGATCTTTTAGCTTAGGAGGCATATTATTCTGAATTATGGCGCTACACTCAGCAGTAAGTGTAACGGTTCCGTTATCCTCTATCTTTTTCTTATTAGATAAGATTTCTTTTAAAAACTTAGCATACGAGGGCATTTGAGTGATAGCTTCTGTAAACGGAATAGTAATATTCAACTGTTTCAGAAGTTCGACAAATTTCTTAAACTGGCCCATTGTCTTAGAATTGGTTAATCTCTGAGGGTACGAAATTGGTGGTTTATAGGGTGGTGGAGGCACATAAGGCTTTTCTTTCTCCACTGCCTCTTGATTAGCATCTTCCTTTTCTTCTGGATCATTCACCATTTCAGTCGGTTTATCCGGTTTTTGGTACATGGCTGGATTGTCAAGTCTTGGATCGGTAGGTCCGTCAAGTTCCTTGCCACTTCTTAATATCACAACATTGGCCTGTCCTTTCGGATTAGGTTGAGGTTGTCCAGGAAATACTCCAGCTGGTGCAGCGGTAGGTGCTTGTTGTTGAGCTACTTGTGAAATCTGAGTTTCAAGCATTTTGTTATGTGTAGCTAATGCATCTACTTTGCTCACTAATTGCTTAATCTGCTCACTAGTGTGTATGTTTTGGTTTAAGAAGTCCTTGTTTGTTTGAGATTGGTTAGCTATGAAGTTCTCCATCATCAATTCAAGGTTCGATTTTCTAGGGACATTAGGAGCAGTCTTTTGATATCCTGGTGGTGTAGCTGGTGCTTGACCTGGTGCGTATAAATCATTGTTGTTCTTATAGGAGAAGCTCGGATGATTCTTCTAACCTGGGTAGTATGTGTTTGAGTATGGGTTTCCTTGAGCATAATTCACTTGATATGTGGGAATTCCTGTTAATAGTTGACAATCAGGAACATCATGTCCTGGAACTCCACATAACTCACAATTAGGTGTTACTGCAGCCACGGTGGCTGTTGGTGTTATGGCCAAGTTGTCGATCTTTTGGTTTAGTTGGTCAAACTTTGCATTGACTTGGTCTATACTACTCACTTCGTACATACCTCCTTTTGTTGGTTTCTCAGTTGTGACTCTCTCGCTTCCCCATTGGTAATGGTTTTGAGCCATACTCTCGATAAGTGCATAAGCATCGTTATATTCTTTGTCCATCAGTGCACCGCCTGCGGCAGCGTCAATTGTCATTCTTGTATTGTACAAGAGTCCATTATAGAAGGTATGGATAACCATCCATTCTACTAATACGTGATGTGGAAAAAGTCTCAGCATATCCTTATAGCGTTCCCAAGCTTCGAAAAGTGATTCGTTTTCCCTTTGTTTAAACCCGTTGATCTGAGCTCTCAGCATAGCTGTCTTGCTAGGTGGGAAATATCTGGTCAAGAAAACTCTCTTTAGTTCCTCCCACGTAGTTACTGAATTCGAAGGCAGAGATTGAAGCCAGGCTCTCGCTCTGTCTCGAAGTGAAAAAGGAAAAAGACGTAGTCTAATAGCTTCTTGGGTAACTCCATTGGCTTTTACGATATCTGCGTATTGCACAAAGATCGAAAGATGAAGGTTCGGATCCTCGGTAGGATTTTCGGCGAATTGATTTTGTTGCACGGCTGATATCAGCGAAGGTTTTAGTTCGAAATCGTTTCGGTTGATAGCCGGTGCGGCAATGCTGGAATGCGGTTCAGCTTGTGAAGGACTAGCGTAATATTTGAGTGGGTGATTCTGTTCTTCAGCCATCTCTGCGTCCTTTGATGTTACGACTGGTTTAGGTGGATCTATTTGAAGATCTGGAATATTGTAATTTTGTTCGTAATCGAATATCCGTCTTCTTACGTGTAAGAAGCGTTCCGATTCTGGGATTAGAGGTTGCAAGTCTTCGCCTTGAGAGCGAGTACTTGGCATACACTCGGAAATTTAGATTAAGAAAAGAAAATAGTTGTTACCTTAGTCTAGACAATGCTACCCTAAAGTGCACTAGTAACTAAATTAAGGTCCCCGACAACGGCGCCAAAAACATGACGGGCTAAAGACGTATCTAATTATGTGTCTAGCGGTATCTTAACTGCAAGTGCACAGCCTATCGAAGTAATATTTAAGATTATCGATCCACAGGGACTTTATGATTACTTAGTGCTAGAGGATTTACTAGTTTAGCTAAGGTGAATGGTTGTCACGATTTTTTGGTTGTCTTTAAAGATTAAAGGCGAGAATTAAATTTAAGTTTAATGAAATAATACTAAAGTGGTCGGTATGTAATTATGATAACTTAGGCGGGTCAATCTAACCTAGGCTTATAAAGATGGTTCACTTAATCTGTTATGTAGAGGTTACTAGTTTAAATATATTTAACTCACACTCTCGTGGTCTTATCTCAGGTCTTACCCCTAAAGCCCTATGCCTGCTCTCGCTAGCCCATAAGTGTTTAGAAATAATTTTTGGAAACTTAGTAATTCTAATTCATTTTAAAGCGCTCTCGCTGTGTTTAAATTAAATGCCTAACTTTAGCTATCTGGTTAAAATCTCACACTCTCGTGGTCTTGACCTAACCTATTACACTTTCCTTACTCTCGTAACAAAAAGGTTGATTTTATAATAAAAAGTCTCAGCCAGAATATTAAGCTCTTAATTATTTTAAGCCTAGAATTGATTTTACCGATTTAGTTGATTTTTAATTACATACCGCCCTAAGGTGTTTAGCTACTCATTATTGTTGAACCAGACAGAGGAAGAAAAACACAAAATAAAATATGCATAATAGAAAATAAATACTTAACATTAAATATAAATGCAATTTAAATAAAAACCTGAATACAATCAAAATGTTAGACTCCTTCTTCCACAGCCTGGAAACTCGGAGTACGGACCGGAATCGGAAATAAAATTTCTAAAAGAATTCTGAAGGTTTTGAAACAAATTAAATTATAACAATTTCCTAATGTTGGAAATTGTTATATGGTTGGTTGGGATACAGAAAATTAAAGCAAGAAAAATAAATGCTGAAAAAATAAAGGGTGCAAAATAAAAACGGCAGAGCTTCCGCAAGAAAATTAAAATCAAAACTCTGTAAATTGTTTCTTCAAGTTAAGCTATTTATAGGATCAATGTTTTGGGCTTGGCAGTTGGAGTTGGTGCATGGGCCTCGTAGAAATTGAGAAAATCCAGGAAATGGTTGACATACTGGGTCTGCGGGAGAATAAGAAGGTTGGATTCACGTAGCGTACACGTTCATGACCAAGTCTCATCAAAATACCCTAAATTCCCCTTGTCACGTTCGTGACAAGGGTGTCACGTTTGTTTTCCGTGTCTTATGCGCGTCACGGTCGTGAGGGACTTGTGACGACCGTGACTGCTCCTTTTAGCGTGTCACGGTCGTGACTCCTAGGTGACGATCGTGACTGTTACAAAAAGTGCAGGTTATGCAGAATTCCTCTTTTCTTCATCTTTTCATGGTTGTTTTTGTTCATTTCACTTGTGGCTCATGATTTAGCTCTGTATATGATGTACCTGCAAAATGACAAAGAAAACTCGAGGAATCGGGTGTTAAAACGACAAATATGCGATAAAACGTTATTGAAACATAGCAATAAAAACGATACTTTTTCTCGTTATCATAATACTTATGCTATTTGTCTTTCTAAAAATATTATCTTACATTCTAGGGCTAAAATATAGAAATTAAATATCACTTCATTAGGGACTATACTCAGAATGGAATTCTATTTTTAAAATTTATAGACACAGACCATCAATGGGCTGATATTTTCATAAAACCCCTTGCTGAAGATAGATTTAATTTCATTCTAAAACGTCTCAATATGGAATGATGTCCAGAATGAAAAATGTAATTTCTATATAATTAACTCTCAGAATTTATTTTATTAATATGAACATCTGACCAATAATTCTTCAGAAGTGAGAAGGAAAATTGTCTCCGAATCTAACCAAAAAGATCTGAAAGCTTTTGCTGAAAACCCTTCACTTCAAGGATAGATCATGCAGTTCATAACATCAACATCTATCAACCCAAGCTCTAGTTCATCCTATGAAGCTGAACACGTGTTCAAACTATGAGAAACCAAAACGTTTGAGTTGACAACTTAAGGCGCCAGTCACATCAGTAACAATTCCAAAAACATTTCGCGGTGTGTGTGTGTGTCACTATTCACTTCATAACACTCTCACACTTTCACTCTCAATCACCTTGCCTACTTTCTCTGCATATCTTGCTTTCTTTGTTCTTGTTTTCTTCTTGCTTTCTTTGTTGCATTCCAAAACCCTGAGTTATGAACAATGGCTTCCTCTTCTCACCAAGTTCAGGATTCTGCAAATTAAACCAATGAAGAAAGTTATGTTGTGCCCCTAAGAACTCTCCTTACTCCCACTGACACTCTGGAAGTTCTATGCGAACTTATTGTGGATTTTGAAAGTATGAAGGAAAATGGGTATTATCTCACTCCGGAAGTTGAATTTCAAGGATGGGCCAAGTATTTTGATCGTCTAATGGGTCCAATCTTCCCAAAACTGGTTAAAGATTTCTAGATTTTTGCAACTGCCTCAATCAATCATGTTACATCTTATGTTATGGGGAAGAAGATCATCATCACTGAAGACCTCATTGGAAAACTTATTTATTCCGAAGGTAACGACATTAGGTGCAGTGACATGGAGAAACGTTCCGACCTAACAATCATTTCTAAGGAAATCTTCACTTCTAGATAGCATTCCAACAAAATTAAAGATCTAAAAGACCGTCAAAGAATTTGGGCCAAGATCATTATGGGTTGCATTAGTCACAAGAAACCTGCAAGCTCTCCAGATTACATTAACATTGATCAATAATACATCTTCTACTTCATTTCAACCAACAAGAAAGTCAATCTCGCTCACAGCCTGTTAAATCATCTGAACAACAACGTCAAGGAAACCAAAGAAGATGAAAAGACCATGAAAGATTGGAATCCTTTGGGAAGACTAATTTCAGATATTCTAACAGAAAACAAATTGATAGGACATCTGACCGAGGCCCATAAGGTTTGTGACCTAGAAACAATTGCTGGAAAACCTCTCAATGCCAAGAAACTCAAGAAAATGAGAATCATTTACAACATTAAGAAGGATCCCATTATACATACAAAGGAAGTTATTACCACCAGAAAGATTCTACCGAAAGACTTTCCCCTCTTCTCAGTAGACACTCACCCAAAAATCATCCTCAGATATCTGGATGCATGTAAAAGTGATGGCATTACTCCACAACTTAACCTAGAAGATCTCAGAAGACTAGCCCTAAAAGTTGCTATAAAAAAGACAAATAAAAGGAAAACTTCTGAAGGAACTTCTCAGAAGACACCAAAAGCTACTAAGAATAATGGTAACCCTTCTTTCGTTTCTGTCATTGAGTCAATAACATTAACAACATATGAAACCCCATATTCTCCCAAACCTTATGATCACCACTCTCCTCAAACTCTTGACGATTTTGACATACCTACTGACACCAATCCTCCGATCAACCCAAACCCCACTACCTTTTTTGAAACACAACCAGAAATTGCTCAAGTTCTTTTTGATACTGATTAGTTCCAACCCTTCTTTGAAACTTCTCAACCAGATAATCTTAATTGAAACTCTAAATAAACATCTAATACGACACTAGTTATCCCTGGTATAAATTGCCCTCTCAACACATCTCAACCACCACTAGTATTCAACATTCCAACACCAGAAGATTCTCTCTCTTCCTATATCTCAACACCACCAAACTCTCCCATCCTTATTACAGACACTCCAACTCCAACAAACACCCTAGAAGACCCTCTCAAAATCATCATAGATTTAGAAGCTCTAGAAAAACTTGTCACATCTTCTCAGAAAATAGTCATTCCAAACCAAAACCAAAACCATCCAAATCAGATATTGGTAAATTATTGTTGGCTTTTAAGGCAGAAATGCGGGAGTGGGTGAATTCTCTGACGCATGCTTGCAAGGATAATCTGAATCCAGCAGCATCTAACTATCTCTAGACTTAGTTCTGAAAATGGTTCAACGCTGAATCTCAGAAGATGAAGGGGCTCAATTATGAAATAGCTCAACTAAACTTCGGTGATCACTTGAAATTGTTCAAAGAGCAAGTCCTAAACTTCTGGGAAAAGAAACCGCTTCCTCTTCTAGACGTCACCCCTGGACAAATCATGAGGACTCAACACTTAAGGAATCTACCACTGAACATCAGGCTATGATTTTTGATGAAGACAAAGGGAAATCAGTTGCAACCTCTCTAGAGAAAAACCCTGCAACAAGCTCTAAGAAAATGGTTTCTCCTGCTGATACAACCTCGTCCTCTCTTGTGCTAAAAACTCTAGAAGAGTTGAAGAAAGAAAATGACGCTGTTAAGAAAAGGATGGATATACAGGATCAAACAAATGCATAAATAAAGGGTATGATAGGCCAACAAGTGGAATCCAGCTGTCAGATTAAGAGCCTTCTGGAAGCATTGTTCACAAGACTTCCACCTTCTCCACAACCTTAGTTGTTGTTTCTGTTGTTTATGTCTTCTTAGATTTTGTTATGTTGTTTATGTTGTTTTCCTAATTATCTTTAATGAAATGCTCAAGTTCTCTTTATATGTTTTCCTTATAAGTTTCTTTATTTCCTTTTATAGCCTTTTGATTGTTGACAAAAAGATGGAGAACGTAAAATATTTTGAATCGTAATAGTACACTAGGACTAATTCTCAATCATTTTAATATTTTCTTATTCTTAACCCTTGTTTCACTTGTTTAAAAACAAACAAATAATGTTCAGAACTTCATTCCATCACTCTGATTAAAAATCTTCAGGGAAGTACTTTTTTTTTAGTATTCAACTTAGTGGGAGTTTCTAATATTCTATGTTCTTACTCGTTTCTTCAAAATATATAAGTTTTTGTCATCATTAAAAAGGGGGAGATTTTTATAACAAGATTAGATTCTACATTCCTTAAGAGGTTTGATGATAACAAGTACTATATTATTATAAGGAACAAATATGCTCCCTAATTAAATATATTTATGTACATGGAAGTTCTAATACAAAATAAAGAAGTTCTGATACTGGTTAACTTCAACACTTAGAAGAATCTAAACAATTACAAGACAACAAAGTTCGGATATAGAAGATCTGAATATATTTCACGCTCTAAGAACCAAAGCTGTAAGTTTAGAAGACTCTAATCCATAACTTCAAGGTATGTGCTAATACATTACATTTTATTTAATAAGAATCAGAAGTAAACAACTAGTTCCAGACAAGATCTATATTTTTGGAAAGTTCTTTAACATCTTTTATCAACCTCCAAAAATATCATATTGTGTCTCCAACGGATCAAAATCTCCTCACTTATATAAAGGAGTCCAGGAAAGCTTGAAGATTGCTCTTGCGCGCATACCAATCATTTTATTCCTCAAGCCATTTTCGTTGTTATATTTCTGTATGAATCATCACAGTAGTGATAAAGCTTTCTAGAAGCATTTTTATACACCTTATCTTGTTATTAATCTTTTTTCCTTGAGTGACTAAAGTGTTAGTCAGGAGACTTAAGAAGACATTGACAGTAGGTATTTGTGTTGTAAAAACTTTGAATAGTGGATTAAGACATCTCTTGAGTGAGGAAAATCACCTTGGTGGGTGGACTGGAGTAGTTTGAGTTCAAACGAACCAGGATAACCAAACGTGTCCTTTGCTTTAATTTTTGAAAACCCCAATTGAAACCCCTTTTCTTGTGTTTTTCTTTTCTTCATATGGCACATTCTTGGTGATTAATTGTTGTTACTTGATGCATATTCATATTCATTCCTTCATGATACTTGCAAGTATGCTATTATGCCTTGCTTTTTATAGATGTTTTGTGTTTTGTACCTTTTACACCTGCTTTCTTGCTTTTTGGTAGTTGTTATAGGCTATTTGATGTGCTGGTTGAATTTTGGATAAGCATAGGCTTGTAGCTATTTTTGTTTTGTTCATTCATTTGTTTGGCTTATGTTCGCATGTTGGGTGTTTATTGGAATCACTTTAAGAAGTAATTTTAGGACATGTTCATGTACATTAGAACCTAGTCTTGCATTGAATTTTCAAATATGTAATAGTTGAGCTTGAGTGAAGAGGTAAGATCACTTATGTTGCAATTTCATTTGTTGTTTACATTTATGTAACTTTTTTTCCATCTCATCTCTTATTTCTTCTTTGCATGTTCCCTTAAGAATACCTAGTCCAACTTAATTCTTAACTAAGCTTGGAGTATGATAGAATTTAGGGTAGCATTTTGCAAGCTAACTTAGGTAGATCATTCCCTTCTAAACCTCAACTATAGGACTAAGAATGAATGACAACTTCTAGGAAGTCTCCCTTAGTCTTTTCTTTTTAAACCACTTGAGTCACTTCTCCCTCTCAAATCAAAAACAAAAACACATAACAAGTAAATTGTGTATGGTGTGCCATGAGCCTTAAGTACATGGGAAATGATTAATGATTGTTTCCTTCTCTATTCTTGAGTGCTTTGTAAATGTCGCGTTGGGGCGACCTTGAAATGTATTCGCTTCTTCATATGTCATAGTCTTTAGCACTATACATACAACAAATCAAATGATCAAAACACTTCTCATAAAAGACAATGAGAAAATTATTTGTCTTTTCTCTTCTCATCTCACTCTGTTGCAGACGATACGAAATGTCAGATCCGTTCTACCGCAAACAGGTTACACATAAGACTTGATTCAGCGAGCGAAAACACCTAACTGTAGGAACACGAACATTGACACTGTCAACTTAAGAAACACCAAAATAATTGGTCACCCGTAGTGAGCCGAACTATGGCGCTATGATTCTTCATTGGTTAATGGAGATATGTAGGCACGAGATGAGATATCTTGGCGAGCACACTTCACAATTTCCCTATTCTGGTTAGAACTGCGTCGAATCTGATTCTCAAAACTTCATTCTTTTCCCCTCTTGTTTCTTTTCGTTTCTCGTTCTTTTCCTTCCAGTTAGCAGATGAAGCTTCAGATTTCTACACCCTTTAAGCAGAATAACAAGCGTGAATCCTATCGAGTACGATGGACACGGAGGGGGTGCTAATACCTTCTATTCGTGTAACTGACCCCCGAGCCTGGACTTGATTGCAATGACCTCGTCTATTTTACACCGTTTTTTTTTTCCGTGTTGCGTCAATAAGAATCCAATATTGGCAACTACCGCATTTTATGGTGTCATTAATGAGATTTGGGAGATTGATTATGTTTTTTTCAAAGTGACTTTATTTAAATGCAACTAGGATCCTAGTAATAGTAATGGTGTACACATTGATGACTTAGGATTTACCCGGGTCGACCTTGGAAAGACATCTTTATGACCGAACCATTCATCATGTCTTCTCAAGCAAAATAAGTTTTCTATGTTACCGATCAATTAGACATATCGGGGAAATGGTCATTCATTCTCCAAGAAAAACACATTCCTCTTTGTGATGAAAGTCTTTATATTTCGTCCACACCTTCTTACACAACACAAGTTCCTACGTCATATGATGAAGTTGATGGAGATGTCGTGCATGCTATTCGACTTGGTCATGAAGAATTCATATGGGAAAATTAACAAGTACATAATTTTTTATTTATTCATAATATATTAATTATATGTTATAGTTTATAAGTATTTTTACTAACAAGTATAATTATTTGAAATCATAGGTATTAAGAGTGAAGACACCAAGAGACAAGACACAAAGAGACAAGAAACCAATACACCAAGTTACAATTATGTGATGTTATGTAATGTGTATAAACTATAGGTTATTTGTTCTGATATATTGTAGGATTTTTGTTTTGATATAATTGAATATGATACAATTATGTGATATTATGAATATTCTACCATTAATATTATTATGAAAACTTTATCACAAATGTGAGTTGTATTTTCTATTGTGATATGGAGAACAATAATACATGTTAAAAATGGGATTAATTATAAAAGCTGGATAATATTTGTTAGTTTTGTAGAAAAATTAACAACTGTTATATTTCATAACCGTTATAATATCTGGCGCGTTGTCCAGGAAAAAATAAATATCAAAACAGCGCAATAAGGAATCGAACACGGGACAATTATTTTTATCACAACGGTGTTTTGGAAAACCCATTGTGATAGGTCACACGCTTTTCAATTTATTACATTGCCTACTGGATTATGATTGTAAGTATCATATATATAACGAAAATCTACATAACAACGCCCACGCCCGCATCATTATATGTATTTCTCAACCGTTGTTAAATTGCTTTTCTGTAGTAGTGAGCATTCCATACCTTGAGAGCCAACCATAGAAAACTGCAAAATGATAAGCATAATAGAACCAACATAACTATGATATCTTCTTGAAAACTGTAGAATGATACACATAATAGAACCAATATAAGGATATGATCAACAACATCTTCCTTACTATTATCACTCCGGTTATGCAGGAAGTACATTAATATTGCACCAAAGGTCATAACGAAAATGAATACAAGAAACAATAAAGTTGTGCCTTTGGCACCTCCTCCTACAATTATGAGAAACGAAATAAAATCTGAGGAATATGTAAGATACTCTAAATAAAAATTCGCTTGTGAGACCTCATTGTTGAAGGATACAGAAAAAAACCAATTCATATTTGGACTTCCTTGGAAAAGT
This sequence comes from Lathyrus aphaca, assembly GCA_963966055.1. NCBI lineage: Eukaryota > Viridiplantae > Streptophyta > Magnoliopsida > Fabales > Fabaceae > Lathyrus > Lathyrus aphaca. The sequence continues at coordinate 530,176,625 of OZ014524.1, forward strand.
TTGCATATTGTACATATTAACATGTTTCTATATATTAGACAAATATAGTAAAAAAAAAGCTTAATACCCATTTTAGTCCCTTACATATGCCTCTGGGTCCATTTTGGTCATTTTTCTTTTAAAACATCCAATTTGGTCCCTTACGTTGTCAAACATAATCAAATAAGTCATTTCCATCAAATATTGATAAACGGAGTTATTGGAAATGACATGGCAACTGAGGTGCATTGTCCTTTTCTTTTACTTTTTACAACATTACTAGTCAACCAATATTAACATGACATGTGGCACTACTTTAAAAAAAACTAAAACTAGTTTAAAATCTATATCAAAGTACACGTTCTTTTTTTTCAATTTTAATGGATAAACAATTTTATATTATCATCGATATTATTAATATTATTCTTAAAGAATCTCTCATGCCATTCCTTCTCCAACAACACCCATCAATAATTCTCCAAAATCCTACCTTTCAAACTCACAATCAATCTTCAACCCTTTTTTCTCTGAAGGATTCTAATTTTTTTTCAAAGATGAAAAACTCCAGAAAAAAGAAGAAGCAAAAACCACTGAAGAAGGTTGAAGAGAAGAGGGAGCCCAAACTTGTTATAGAAAAAAAGAGATAAAAAACTATTTCTAACAAGATTGGAGCTTTCTCTTTATCTTTAATCGAAGAAGCGTTTGTTGCTTACAACATTGCAAATAATGATTCAAACAAGGCTTCTGATATCTTAAGGAGAAGCTATGCATTGAATTTGGGTTGGATTTGGGTTCGACTTCGACTTCGGGTTCTTCGGATGGGTTAAAAGAAGTGGACTATCCACCTCAACTGCCATGTTATTTTCCCTAACTCTGTTTATCAATATTTGATGGAAATGACTTATTTGATTATGTTTGACAACGTAAGGGAACAAATTAGACATTTTAAAAGAAAGAGGACCAAAATAGACTCAGAGGTATATGTAAGGGAAAAAAGGGTATTAAGCCTAAAAAAATTAAAATGATAATAGCAAAATGATAAAGTACGTATAGTGTCAACATCATGGTCCTTTGTGGCAAACCACTACAATTATTATATTTTATAAACTACTTATTTTCCATGATAAACAACAACTTCTCATTGTCAAGGCTATAACCAAATCATTATCCACCATTTTTTAAAGTATTGAGATGGGATGTTACATTTTTATATTCTCTCCATTTTCTCAAATTCATCCATAACAAAACCCAATGAAGCATTTTAAAACTTAACATGCATCACAACTTACATAAACTTGTTAGATGATGAAACAGATCTAGAAGAGGGGTTGAATAGATCCCTTTAAAATTTTCAATTTTTTTAAAAATTATTTGAAAAATGGTTTGCGAAAGCTCTCCGAAAAAATCACGTCTAAATTTTATTTAGTCACCGATGATCAGATATGCGTTATCAAACCAAATGAGATTCTTAAGATGAATGAATCAATAACTTACTAATTAATTACTTAAACCTTACACAATTGATTTAACTACTTCCAACAATGTTAAGAAAAATGAATATAACACAAGTACAATGAAATAGTGTATTTTGAATTTTGTCAAACACTTGGTGGACACACCACACCAAACTTGTTTTGCAAATATTTGTAGTGCATAATTTTTCTCAAGTTACTATCAAATTTGATAGCAACAATTTCACAAACACCTAGAGTGCACCAAAATTTGCAAAATAGAATTTTCAATGTTACATTATTTCAAGTTGTACGAAAATATAATGAATAGAGAAAAACGAAGAACACACATATTTGTTAGTTCCCCTACCGTCATCGCTAAGGGTACCTCTACCCCCAATTCAAAAATCGAATTGGTATATGTATTAAAATTGCAATGTTCTTACAAAGAGAAATTAGAGTAGCTATGTTTCTCTTTGTCCCTTGATTCAAGATGAATCGAGTCCTTCACGTCTGTCAAACAAACCTCCGATTGTTGCTCCCTTCTTGCAAGAATCATTGATTCTTCAAACTTCGAGCACAACCGCTTTGAATCGATACGAGTGAACTCACACCTTTCTTCATAATCCTCTGGTTATCGTGATATGGTTGAACAATCTCTTCGATCTTCAAACCTCTTCACTCGGCTGAATTTATGAACCAATGGTGTGTGCAAAACCCTCAAATCACATTGATCTTGGAGGAAAAACCCTCAAGGTTTATTCAAGAAAAACCCACAGATCTCTCAACCCAAACTGAATTCACAATTCCAAAGTTTGAAAGTTATCATCTTGAATCTTGCATTTTGAACAACAAAAATGGTTGTTTGTAGTTGTTGATGAATGCTAGAGAAGGTGAAGATGATGAAAGAAAAATGTGTATCTATTTCACTTTTCTTGTTATCATGAAAAAATAATGCTCCAGCTATTTATAATGCCACATGAGATAAGAAGTCATTTGTAAAATAAGACAGGAGAGAGAAATAAGTGATTTTGGCGCCTTGTCCCAGGATGAGTTGACCTGATTCAACTTTGAGTCGACCTAATTGTTTATTTAAATCGACCTATTTTAAGTCTTCAGTCAGCCTGTTGAGACCGTAGGAAACAAAAAAAATCTTTACTTGATTGAGCCGACCTGTTTGACTGAGTGAGTCAACTCATTTGCTTTGAGTCGATCTGTGCCTTCGTCATCCTATTGAGACCCGTATCAATCAAGAAAGTTTTCCACTAAATGAGTCGACCTATTTGACTTAATGAGTCGACCTGTTTGACTTAATGAGTCGACTCATTCACCTTCAATCTTCAGAAAATCACATTCTAATGATTTAAGCTGCCAATTTCTTCTGAATCAATGTATCTCCTATAATCACAAAGGTTTTGACATCATTAAAACACTTGTACCTCTCACAAAACTGAACATGCATCTTGCATAAACTGAACATTCATCAATATACAAACAACTTTCAATTCTTAAAAAAACATCACATTATTTCAGCCTCAGTAATCTCCACTTTTCTAAACAAGAGAACATGAAAATAAACACAACTACAAATATAAATGCACTTATTATTCCTCCATGAGAGGGAAATGTTTGATATGAACACATTGTGAGCCAATAATATCCTGCTCTTAATATTTTTCTTACCATCACGTGTCCATTGGTATGAGTACTAAAGTATCTTTCATGAATCTCTTTCATAAGCGTGCTTGAGCAGGCGAGAGATTGCATCTGGAATTTTTTCGTCTTCTTCTTCAGCTTCAAATATCGAAAAACAACTTTTGACTGTCACGGAAAATCAATTTACTTATTGTGTTTAATCCACCGTATCCACTTATTGCCAAAATTCAAAACAAATAGATAAAATATCAATTTTATTTATTGTTTCAATATATATGAATTAAAATAAATCATGTTTCAAGCTTTAATATTCCATCAAATTTAATCACATATATATGTCAAATAATTCATATATCTATGAATATCTATTTTAAAAACAAAACCAAACGGTGTAATATCTAAAAATCAAATAAATAGATTTGCAAATCAAATTAAAATCTTAAATTTAATATTCTTAACAAATTTTTACTTACCACTGCTATCTATTTAATGGAAATCCACAAAGTTATAATTCATTCATAACACATTTAAATATTTTACATATAGTTCGTATAAAAATCACAAGAAAAAACCCTAAATCATCAAGCTGCTACTCATATATTGAGACATGAATCCATTTAAAGCAACGTTGCCACCAAAATCAAAGAAAACTAACAACAACAAAACTGAAGATAAAAAGAAGAAAAACTCAAGCAACAATGTGATTCTCTTGAAATTGGCAATGAAGAACTCAATGAAGAATAATGGAAGGGAGAAGGTTGTGTTTGCAAGAAACATGGTTATAAAACCTAAACGTCTATCGGCAACACAATGGCTTCATCATCGTCAAAGTTTTCAACCTATGCCTTCTAGATTATCCATCATGTCTAATTCTCAAGATTTGTCTGTCACGCAAACTATAATCGATGATGAGTTTATCACTAACCCGCAATATTTTCTGATTAATTCATTCGGTTGTTTACGATTAAATTCATTTGTTCCCACCAAGAGTGAAGATAAAGAGATAAGATACTCAAGCAACAACATGATTCTCTTGAAATTGGCAATGAAGAACTCAATGAAGAAGGAAGGATTGGAAAAGGTTGCATTTGCAAGAAACATGGTTATAAGAGACAAATGTTTATCAGAAAAACAATGGAATCATCATCGTTGGAACATTCTAACCATGCCTTCTAGATTATCTATCATGTCTGATTCTCAAGATTTTGTCCATCACACCAGCTATAATAGTTGATCAGTTTATCCCTAATCTCTTGATTTTCATAATTTGATTGGTTGAAAGTTTTGAATTTCTAAATATATTATACCTAGCAGTTAAATTTTTATTTTAAATAGAAATCCATTCAGATGAATTTTTTATTTTAAAGTCTATTTAAAAAATAAATAAAGATTTGATATATATAATTTGTAATTATATATATTAGTGAAAAAATTGTTACCTTTTAAATAGTAATTAAGAATGAATCAATCGAATTTGATAGTTGATAAAGTAAAGTGTATTTTTTTTAATAAGCAAAATTTTATTAATAGAAGATTAAGGAGATCTCAAACCAATGAACAACAACTAACGCCTAACGACTAATCACAAAAAGTCGAAAGAGAATTTGAACTGATCATACAAACTACAAGGTTTACTAGTTCTACTTCCTATGACTAACCGGTTCCAAGAGGAAACTACAAGATTTATTTTAAAGTTTATTTTTAGAAAAGGTGAAAGTGGATCGCCTTGCCGTAAACATCTAGAAACCTTGAAGTCTCGGGTAGGACTCCTGTTGACCATAATGGAGATGAAGTTATTCATCACACTCCCATTCATCCACGTCATCCATTTTTTGCTGAATCCCATATAACCCATGATAGTCCGAAGATAAGCCCATTCCACGCAATCATATGCCTTGGCAAAGTCCACTTTTAAGAATATGGTGTTACTCTTACTTCTCTTAATGTAATCGACAATTTTATTTAATACGAAAACCCCATCAAGGATATTCCCCCCTCAATGAACGTCGTGTGATAATTAGAAATGATGTTGTCCATAACCTGCTTTATTCTACCAGTTAGTAATTTAGCCACAATCTTGTATACACAATTGATTATACAGTTCGGTCTATAATCGTTTAAGTTGCCATGGTCTTCGAATTTGGGAATTAAAACCAGGAATGAAGAAGCTAGAATTTTTGGCAAATAGTCCCTCTCAAAGAATTCTAGAATGCAACCAGTAAACTTTTTTCCCACCACAACCCTACATACCTTGAGGAAATCGATGTTAATGAAGTATGGGCCGGGACTTTTGTCCCATGCACACGGACAAAAAAATTATTTTTGATATCTTTAGGACCAAAGGAAGCTTCCAATAATGCCTTACCATGTTCTGTCAAGGTTTTGAACCCCCTACTTCCTAGCATTGGCAATCTCTGGTTGGCTGCCAAGAAGATGTTCGCAAAGTGCGAAGCAACATGTTCTTTAACTCCAACAACATCTTCTATCAATTTCTCATCCACACTTATAGATCTGATAGAATTAAGACAATTGCGTTGTTTAATAGCAACGTGGTAGAACTTTGTGTTTTGATCACCTTCCACTATCCATTTCATATGAGATTTTTGTCTAAGAATACTTTCTTTGATCATCGTATTCTTCGACATCTCGTCTATAGAAAATTTTCTATTACTCTCTTGTTAATTACTTATGACTCCACCCGTATTCGCAATCACGTCCTCCACATCATTTATAATAACAATGTTTTCTATGATTTTAGTATTGATCCACCCGAACACGTTAATGTTTCACCATCAAAGCTTGGTTCTCAAATTTCGAAGTTTCTTCGACAAAATGAACGAAACATTCCCACTCACCTCAAACGACTCTCATTCTTTCTTTACGAAAGGTGAAAATCCAGGATGATCTAACTTGCAATTCATTACTTTGAACGGTTTTGGGCCCCCAATTGACATTGCTCGCCGATAACCGCACATATTTATGGTCAGATATTTATGGCCCCAAACTGCATTGATACCAATGTATCATGTACCTTTGAAGGTGGAGATAGGTGTGAGACTATTCTTCCTCCAAATAGTTAAAATGCCACCAGACTGTCCATTTGAATTCGAGGTGGACCATTGACTGTTGTTGTCCCCCCACAAACTATACACCATTTCGTCTGTCATCTTCAAGAATTTGGTTTCTTGAATGAAGACCAAGTCCACTCTTTTCTTTTGAAGCATACCTCTAATTTTCCTTCTTTTTATGCTACTTACACTCCCTCTGATATTATAAATTATGCAATTCATGGTGAAAGCTCCTAGTGTTTGACATATTTTTTGTAAAACCTAATGGTGAAGAAAAACTACAAAAGTCAAAGATGTTGAAGAAGATGTCCTATCATGTTGACAGGACATCCTGAGCTATTACTTCAGCAGGTTTAATTCTGTAACAAATCTTTCAAGATTTGTTTCACTCCTAACATAATGGATCAAAGAAAAAGATAGAAAGTCCAAGACAGAAGATTATATATATGAAGACTTAGACCTAGGGTTAAATATGACTTATGTAACATTTGTAACCTAGTTATCTTTTCTAAAATAAGGGTTTAGGTTTAGAGAGGCATTGTCTCTTAGGGTTGTAGTTCCCTTCTGTAGTATAGGATGCATAGAGGACGACATAGGTGCATGTAGACAACTAGAAGCTTTCGGTAATGGTTTGTATATTGCTCTTGGATGAAGCCTTTTAGCAAGTCTAAGATAACTTCTTGGTCAAGAAAAACCGTGATAGGTTTTGTGATGGCAGAAGACAGATGCAACACAGGTTGTAGAAGGATGTGAGAAGGAGTCTCATATCAGGGTTGTAAACGACTAGAGTTTAACTTTGGTAAAAATGTTTATTATGGTAGTGATTAGGAGACAAAGTTGTAAATGGGGGAGTTAATCTTTGTGATAATACTACGATATAATGGAGTCTTCATCTTGGATTGGTATCCCCCAAATGTAGGTTCGTTAACACCGAACTAGCTCAACATATTCTGTGTTCTTATTATTCTACAATTTACAATTTTCTGTATTGTGTTCTTGACTGAGATGTCCTAACATGATGTCTTAACATTTGTTGGTGACTGTGATGTATCATTTCAAAACAGCAGATGTGTATTTCCCTTGCTTATTAAAGTGCAGTAATCAATGTCTTAACTCTCTGATGAGACATTCGAGTATCTCCATAACCAGAATTTCAATTAGTATCAGATCATGCATCATGGTATGTTTCTGGATGAGATTCATGGAGTACTTTTTGGTGATTAAACAAGGAGAAGTTTTTGTCTGAAGGGTACTATAACAACGAACAAGAAGAGTGGTAGTTCTCTTGGATGGTGTCCTATAATATGTCTTGACATCTTATCTAGGGCAAGTTAAAGTTGTTCTTTAGTGATTCCGCTGCATATATTCTGATTGAAAGATTCCAGTAGTATGGGATACTGGAGTAATGATTGAAGGAAGATTGTAGTTGTCCTTACCTGGTTCTATTCTTGTAGATGTCAATCAGTTTTAAGATACATAGCATTCCAAAGTCAGAAGTAAAGGGATGTTATTGTGATGGTTGATTCTTATGTGACTTGGTACATGGTTGAGTGGCGTCATCATGTATGCTGAAGTCAGACTGGATATAAGGGGTAAGATGAATTATCAAACTCATGCTCTAGGGATTTAATGATTTCTTGTTGCCTAAGTTTTTGATGACACTTGATATGATGATCAAGTCCAATCAAGGTAATTCAGTCGTATTTTGGAGTCTGCTAGTTATTCTTCAGACTAGGAGGTGCTTTCTTGGAAGCATGAAAGTGAAGACATTAGAGGTGATTTATTTTTAGCATCCACAAATAGCATGCAAGAAATAACTCATACTTCTTAATCCTAAGGATGAATTCACACAGTTGAGGCAATTAAGATTCATTTAGAGAGACTTTTTAGAGCTCGAGTCAAGGGACAACCTTGATATCTCAACAATTTTCACAACAATAGAAGAAGACAACATGAAGAGGGCAAATGGTATTTTTATTTTATTATAAATGTTCTCCAACAACTTTTTTTCTTTTTTAAGGTCTTCTTAGTTCCAAAGGTACCATGAATATTTAGTATTTACCAAGCCTTGATATTCACTAGGAACCCTTGGTTCTTTGCCTAATTCGGCCTTGCTTTTATCAACCTCTGTCAGCAACATACCAATGTTTTTCTTAATTGCATGACCGTTAAACACACCTTTAATTTGACCTCCCCCACTTACTATATGCGTGCCACCTGTCCTATGGAACCCGCCATTAGTATTATTACCAAGAATAGTATCATGGGATTGACAAATAGCATTGTCCACTGACTTAACACCTACTAGTCCATCCTTTTGACAACTATGGGCCCCGCACCAAGAGCAGTCCCACACCATTTTCCCCCAACCAGCGAATCTTCTTGATTCTCCATCATTTGTTGCTGATATCCACCTCATATCTTGGATCCCTCTAGGTCTGATTCATCAACCTCAGTATCGGATGAAACATAATCAAAACTCTTATCAGAAGATTTATCAATCTTGGATATATGTCTTCTAATGCCTACCAAGTCTTCAATGATTTTAATATGATAAATGTTATCGTTGACTTCAACATTAGTAACCTCATTCAAATTCATCGCAAACTTCGTTCTTATTAGTAATCTCGTGACGTCCCGTTTTGATTGATTATGTGTTTCATCATCAGCCTTAAAAAAACTCTGATTCTAGCAGCCAATAATTTGTAGAATTTCTCTTCCCAGATGTAGCAAGGAAGTTCGTAAACATTAACCCAAGTCAGTATTTCTTTGTTTACATTAGTTGGAGACCAATGATGGATCTCAGAAAACCATTTGGATATCCACTCCTCGTCTTCTAATAGCATCTTATTGATTTCCCATTTGACCTCTCTTCTAGTAGACAAAGATTAGCCCCAAGTGGGGTGGCTTTTATATTGAAGTTTCCTGCCACATCTAATGCTTCTTATATCTCAAAAGCAGTCCCTAGTACTTCCATAACACCAACAAACGCATTATCAAACATGGACATTTCATTCTTGTTCACATTGAAACAAAGGTGGGCAAAATTAGGCTTATCATGAATAAAGACTTGGTTTGGGATTTTCTTGAATTGTCTAAAAGGTCTAGCAGGCCCACAGTCGATATAATCACCCTTGGTAGCTTGGGCATAAGAGAAGGAATTCCTTACTGTAAACTAGTGTTAATATGTGTTGTTACCACCCATATAGGCGTTGCGACCCTCAAGTTGTTGATGAACCGTTTGAAGGTGTGAGAAAAACACAAGAAGTGGGGGGTTGAATTGAGGTTTTCACTCTTGGCTACTTTTCACACTTTGATGAGTTGCGTCAAGTTATGCTATTTATACATCGCGGGAGCATAAATAAAGTAAAGCATAAAACAAGAGTAAATCCTGGAACTTAAGAACTTCTCAAGATAGTCCAGTCCACCCGCCAAGTTGATTTTGTCTTAAACAAGGGCTTAATCCACTATAACCAAGATCCATGATTACAATCATATAGCCGCACTGTGACTAACAATCTTCACTCATAGCTAGACCGTTCGGGGATCCCGCAGGATATAACGTCTACTTGAGGAGGAACCTATGCGGCAACCTGCCATGACTAACTTCACAGAACCTCTGTAACTTTAATGAACCATTCAGGGATCCCACATGATATAAAATTCACTGACCAAATAGAACCTCTGCCGGGATTTTATCTCAACTTAAAGTTGGACCGTTCAGGGATCCTATCAGGATATAACGTACACTTGAGGAGAAACAATTCCTTAGATTGAATTTCCAAACTGGAGCAAACTGAGGTGCTTCTTTGCAAGCATATACTCCTCCGTTTAAGTACAAAATAACTCTTCAGAATTACAGTAAGAGGAGAAATTAGTTCCTTTCAAACTACATGATTCTAAGATGTTTATAATATTATAATTCAATTTTCATCTTTAATATTCTTCATATTCATTGATGAGCAAGCTACGAGCAACAACTTCATTCTTCTAATCTTCAATGAGCTCCAAGATTATGTAGTTGGTGTTGATTGCTGACTTGTTGATTTCTTTTTCTTCAGCTTCAGTTCATCAATGTCTGATCGTTGTTGTTGTAGATGTTGATATTGATGTAGCAATACGAACTCAGCCTCTCAGATTGTTGTATTATTGTTACGATTATGAATATGCAACAAATGAGGTATCAATACTTAATTCAATGGTTGTATCCTGTAACACGGTGGGAGAACTGACTTTCTATAAATGTTGCGGATAGCAAGAGTCGCCACCGACTTTTATTTTATCCAAAAGGAAAGGACATAAAAGAACAGGAAAGACCTTAAAAAGATTTTGAGTTCGGGGGGTAGGTTATACAAAGGGAAGGTGTTAGCACCCTTTATATCCATGGTTATCCATGGGCTCTTAGTTACTTAGCTCACTTTGAATTGTTTCGAAAAGGTGTAGTGTGTTATTAGAAACTTTCTAAGTACTTTGTAATGATCCTCGTATGGATGTATACAAAGACTTGTTTTTGAAAATTTGTTTGAAAAGTGTGGTGTGAAGAGCATTTTGAAAGGTGTGAGCAAGTAATTAAGAGGAACCTATCATATATTGAATCTTTATTGTTCTTATGTTCTTTCAAAGGTGAGACTATCCCTATTATTAAGTAATAGGTAGTCATTACCTTAGATATATAAGGGACATGTGTAGGGACATCTGAATATAGGCAACTGTAAGGTGTCTTTAGCAATTCGTAGGGACTTATCATCTTTTATTCGAAGGGACAAGATCGTTTATCGTAGGCAACCTCGAAGGGACTTGATCTTATAAACTGAAGGGACTTGATGACATTTATGAAGGGACATTGCTTAAGACACCTTACTTGACCTTTTGAAATAGGCAACATGAGAGGCAACCCTAGAAAGTGCAAGATGGCGATCAAAGATCGACTTACGTGTGTGCGTGTTCATATTCAAATATTTATCTTTTTAAGTTAATTATTCTAAGTTAATTTTAATTACAAATATGTTATTCATACCCTATAGTTACTAACCACAAAGTAAATATATTCATAATAGAAATAAAGCAAAAAATATAAACCTAAGATATTACAATGCTTCGGGACAATTACAATATAATCGAGAAATATAATAAAGATAATAAATATAATAAATAAGCAATAATTTAAATGTTAGTAGTAATAAAAAATAAGAATAAAGGTTAGAGAAAATAAAAATATAAGAAATAAAAAAAATTAGCAAGACAAATTAATATTAGAAAAGATTTTTAGATTTAAAAATAAGTTTTAATAGTAATAAACAAATAATACATTATTCACATATTTAAAAAATGATTAATAATTAATTATAGTTTATAAAGAATTAGGTTAAATTTTAAAGTTAAGAAAAATTAGGGTTAGGGTTAGGGTTATGAAAATTAGGGTTTTTGATTATTAATTTAAACCTAATTGATTTATTTACAAAAATATATACAATATATAATAAAATATAAATATATTATAAAATAAATATAAACAATTTGATTTTAAGAAAATAAATTATGAATTTTAAAATATAAATTTTTTATAGAAGAAAATATTATAAACATTTGTTTTGGAAATTTATTTTTAAGAAATTCAATGATTTAAGTAAATATAAATAAATAAAAACAAAAAAAAAATTGAGAAAAAGAACATACCTGGGGCTGGGATTCGAACCCAGGCCCTAGGCTTTCCACACTCTAGACCAACAACGTTACCACCAGGCCATGCGCGTCTTGGCGTTTATAATGTGGGTGGCAATCCTTTTGTTATAACCTGTAAAAATCAAAGAAAAATGCAAAAAATACAAAATGGTCTGGGGGGATTCAAACCCAGGACCATCACAATCACACACAAACACACAAACCAGTTGAGCCACATGGGGCGCGTTCAACATACAATCAGTAATAAAACATTATATTTTAAAACAAGTTTTTGAATTTCAATTTTCAGCGCCAATTTCATCATCTTCCTCCTCCGTTCCTGCGAATGTACCTGCGAAATTACATACAAGATTTCCTACGAATTTTCCCATATTCATAACCTACGAAAATCGTATCTCATAGCCAGGCCTATAGTTTCATCAAATTAATTCGGTTAATTTGATCCTTGGGATGTATACAGTCTAGCCATGGTCTTTTAATGTATTTATATTGCTCTACACGCAAAACCCTAAAACGAGCTATAAACCCTAACAATGGTGGAACTCCAAACCTGCATTGAAACTCATAACAAACCACCCAGAATCCATCTACATCATTCAACAAACAATATTACAAGCTCAAAATCGATTAATCACATGTTAAACTTATGAATCGAAAAAAAATTAAATTGGACATAAAACCGATTCGGTTTCAATGATACATGGAGTTTTTGATGCTTATGATTATGTGGATAGTATCATGAGAGTCCAAGGATCATGTCTATGTCCTTATATTACCTTAATTCAACCTGCAAATAAGAATCCGAAAATTGAAATTTTAGTGAAATTTTTGAATGTGAAAAGTGTTCTTGGAGGCTGCCCAGTCGTCTTCTCTTGCTTGTGATCACTTGTATACATATAATGTAAGCAAATTAGGTCAGAAAGTTGTGGGTTTATAGGCTTTTTTTAATGACTTGATCATGAAGAAATCAACTTGCTATTTTGGTCAAAAAAATCACACAAATCCTTTCCCCTTTTGTTGAGCATGAATTTGAATCTCTTAATCAGTTTTAAATCATGTTTATGAGTTTCTAGAATGAGAATCATATCAAATATTGACCTTTTCATATTTTATTTTGATTTAAAATGATTTTTAATGTATAAAAACAAAATTAATAAAAATATGAATAAATGATATTTGATTCGTGCATGATGTCATGGTAGAGATTGGGTCATAAAAATGCAAGCCCATGTGGAAAGAATTGGTTCTAAGACCCCATTTGCTCAATAAACCTCTAAAAAATTTCCCAACTTTGCAAAGACACAAATCCCTCAATTTTAAGGATATGAAGGTGTTCTTGGACATTTTGGAAAGCTTAAAGAGTCCTCTAACAAACCTCTTTGGTCTCATGTACATATATTTTACCATTTTCAAGTTATGCCCTTTGGAAGATGTTGACTCTTTGTTGACTTTTAAAATGACCTATAATGTCTTAGCTCATACCTTCTAAATGAAGCATTTTTGGGCTTGGCTTGTGAGACACAATGTTGTAGAGAATTCAATTTCATTCAAAATGAGCTTTGGATGGGAAATTTTTGATGAAGCATGTGAATGTTATCGCTGGTCAAAGTTCAGTTGACTTTTCCTGTGAAAACCCTAATTTAGAAACTCCTGATTCTTGATGATCTGAATTCTCCTTGATGAATCATGATCAACCCTTGATCAAATGATGAATTTTACTTCATATACTTGATGTTGGCAAAAAATCATGAAGTTTGACTTTGGTTTGACCACAGTTGACCTTAGTTTGACTTTTTGACTGCTTTGACTGATTTTAGCCTATCTGATCATTTGATTAAGCAAACCTTTTGGGAAAACCTTGAAACTTGACATAGGGATTCTTGAAGAAATATAGGATGCTATGAAGCTCACTTGAAGCCTTGGAAATCCATTTAGCCTGATGAAACTCAAAACCCTAGTTTAGGTTGCATTGCTTAGGAGGAGGCTTTGTCTGAGGGAACTTCCAAGCTTTTTGACTAATTATGAACCTTGTGAACCTTGTGAACCTCTTGGGATACCTTGTGAACCTTGTTAACCTTGTGAACCTCTTAGGAGACCTTGTGAACCTCTTGGGACACCTTGGTACACAATGCCTTGACTAGGGGAGGGCAAATTTTGGGGTGCAACAGCTGCCCCTGTTCAATTTTCTGAAACCTAAGGAGTTAGATTGGCTTGTGTGCCATTAGTGACTTGGAAGGTTGAAGGGGATTGAACAAAAAAGCCCAAAAATTTGCACTCTCCGGTGCGTAAAGTAAGACTGCTGATTGGTTGCATATGCTGGAGTGGGCTTAAAGATTCCACTTGGAGGAATTGGAGATGGGCTTATAGATGCCATCCATAATATGAAGGTGGTAGTATCTTTATGTTGTCACTGGATATCAGTACTAGGTCTTCGTATAGGCCATCTCTGAATTATTTCTGTAACATGGTTTGAGTTGAATGTATAGATCGTCTCTGCATTATCTCTGGGGGAAAAGAATATCCTTCATTAGGTGTCAGTACTTAGATCTTCGTATAGATCGGCTCTGAACCATCTTTAGGAACATACTTTAACTTAAGCATCAAAATTAAATCTTCGTGGCGATCTTTTCTGAATTGCTTTTGGTGATATCTTGGGCTAAGTACAAGATCTTCGTATAGATCCTTTATGTACCATCCAAAGATAAACTGTTGAATAGACCATTAGAAATAAATCTTCGTAGCGATTATCTCTTCTGGAAATATCCTGGATTAGGTAATAGATCTTCGTATAGACCATTTATACCATCCCAAGGATAGAAAGAATATCAAGATTAAATCTTCGTGACGATTACTCCTGAACTTCTTCTGAAAGACTCTCTTGGATTAAGTGCTAGATCTTCGTATAAATCATTTACACACTATCCCAAGAATAGTTGATCATTGGAAATAAATCTTCGTAGCGATTATATCCTCTGGAAATATCCTGGATTAAGCACTAGATCTTCGTATAGATCATTTACGTACCCTTCGAAGGACAACTTGAGTATTGATCATCAGAAATGAATCTTCGTTGCGATTATCTCTGAATTAAGTATCAGTACTAGATCTTCATATAGATCGTCTTTAAACTGTTTCAAATTGTTGATAGTGTTTATCTTCCTGCAACTATCCTGAAAAGAAAAGGTTAGTTTATGCAATATGTATGCATGTATGGCATGATGCTCTTAGGTAAATGTTTTATGCATTTATGGATATGCTATGATATGATGTAAACGATGTATGTATGAATCATGTAGCTTGAAGCGTCTGGGTATCTTTGTATAACAACTGCTGGCTAGGGAAAATAAATCCCGGTTCATTGCTGAGGAATATGAGGACTTCGTTCCCGTCTTGTTTGATAATATAGTACTTATAACTTCCCGTCTTCGTTCGTCGTGCTTTTATTGAAGGAATAAGTTCCTGAATATCCTGACTGAGGATAAAAGAGATGGACATAAATCTGAGGGTAGATATTACTTCAAGTGATTATTCTGTGGGGGATGAACGGGCGAAGCTTCGTTGAATTCCTACCTTCGTTCGTCCTTAGTAAATACTATTACTGCATTTTATGCATTTCTGGTAAACATCAATCATATTCAAAAGCATACATACATTCAAACATAACCAATGGGCGTTTTCGTTTAGGTAAACAAGGTAAAAGTAAATCTGGATTTAAAGATGAGATTTTATTTATTTTTAGAAAGCAACCTATACACAGGCAAGTTTGTACAAGGAGACAGAAATCCTAGTAAGAGGAATTCGTCGTAAAAGTTTTACAAAAACAAAGAAAAATAGCTATGTGAGAAATAATCCTATTGAGTTTCAATTCCACTATTGCCATTATCTTCAAGTATCTCATCTTTTCCTGTCGAGATGGAAATGATTGGATTGATCTTTATCTGTTCGAACTTGAGTCAGGTAGCACAACTGGTTGGGGTTAGATGAGTGATCCCACGAGACATAGTCATACTCTTTAATCCCTAAATTTTGTCTGGATTGCCTTTTCAGGTTTTCAATCCACCGGGATACCCTTTTTTGCCCAAGCCGCCCTTTCAGGTTTTCGACTTGCCGGGTGTACATTTTTTTTATATATCCTTAATTTTTGCCCGAACCCTTTTGGTTCGCCGGGATGCCCTTATTTTTGCCTAGGCCAGTCAACCTAGCGGGTCTTTTTTTATGCGTAGTATTTTTTAACTATGTCTGCGTTTACAGGCTGTGGGAAGTCTTCACCATCCATAGTAGTAAGCATCAGAATACTCTCTTGACTACAAATGGTCCTTCATATGTAGGATTCCACTTGCCCCTAGGATCACCCAGTGGTAATATGATACGCTTGATTACCAAATCTCCAGTCTGATATACCTTTTGTTTAACCTTCTTATTAAAAGCTTTGATCATCCGTTTCTGGTACATCTGACCGTGACAAACAGCTGCCAGCCTTTTCTCATCAATCAAATTTATCTGGTCAAGTCGAGTCTGAATCCACTCATCTTCATCCAAGCCCGCATCCTTCATGATTCTTAAGGAGGGGATCTGAACTTCAATGGGTAGAACTGCTTCCATACCATAGACTAAGGAGAATGGGGTTGCCCCTGTTGAAGTACGTATTGTAGTACGATTACCATGAAGAGCAAATGGTAACATCTCATGCCAATCCTTGTAAGTAATAGTCATCTTCTGTAGAATCTTCTTGATGTTCTTATTGGCAGCTTCTACTGCCCCATTCATCTTTGGACGATACGGAGAAGAATTGTGATGCTTAATCTTGAACTGCGTGCAGACATCAGTAATCATAGTGTTGTTCAGATTAGAGCCATTGTCTATGATAATCCTTTCAGGGATGCCATACCTACATATGAGATTATTCTTAATGAATCGAGCCACAACATTCTTAGTAACAGATGCAAATGAGGCTGCCTCCACCCACTTTGTAAATTAATCAATGGCAACCAGAATGAAACGATGCCCATTAGAAGCAGTAGGCTTGATCTCACCAATCATATCAATGCGCCACATGGCAAAAGGCCAAGGAGCAGTCAACACATTCAACGGAGCTGGAGGTATATGCACCTTATCAGCATAAATCTGACATTTGTGACATGTTTTAGAATGTTGATAGCAGTCAGCTTCCATGGTAGACCAATAGTAACTTGCTCTCAATATCTTCTTTGCCATGGTATGACCACTAGAATGAGTGCCAAAAATCCCATCGTGCATGTCTTCCATAATCTCTTTTGCTTCCTTCTTATCCATACAACGAAGCAAAGTTGAATTATGATTGTGCTTGTACAAAATTCCATTACTCAAAAAGAACTTAGCCGAAAACCTTCTCAGAAACTTCTTATCTTTGACAGATGCCCCTTCAGGGAACTCATGAGCTTCAAGATACCTTTTCACTTTATAGAACCAAGGCTTTTCCTCTCCTTCTTCAGTTTCAATCTCATTGCAGTATGCAGGCTTCTCAAATCTGTCAATAGTAATTTTAGGAGCTTCATCATCCCAGCTAATCTCAAACATAGATGCCATGGTGGCTAATGCATCTGCTAACTGATTCTCTCCTCGTGGAATATGTCCAAAGGTAATCTCTTCAAAGTATGGGATCAAGGACAACACATGCTCTCTATAAGGAATGAGATTTTCATGCTTGGTATCCCAATCTCCTTTAATCTGACTAACTACCAGGGCTGAATCTCCATATACGTCAAGGAACTGAATCTTCATCTCAATGGCAGCTTTGATACCCATGATACACGCCTCATACTCAGCCATGTTATTGGTACAATAGAAAGAAATTCTTGCAGTAATTGGTGTATGATAACCTTTAGGGGAAATGATCACAACACCAACACCATTACCAAGCGCATTAGAAGCTCCGTCAAAAACCATAGTCCATCGGGATCCTTGTTCAGGTCCGTCATATTGTCCAGGTTCTTTGGTAATAATCATAATGTCTTCATCAGGGAACTCAAAACTCATTGACTGATAATCATCCACTGCCTGATGAGCCAAATGATCGGCTATAACACTTCCTTTAATGGCCTTCTGAGTAGTGTATTGTATATCATATTCTGTCAAAATCATTTGTCATCTTGCTATTCGTCCGGAGAGAGCAGGTTTCTCAAATATGTACTTGATTGGATCCATATTTGAAATCAACAAAGTAGTATGAGTCAACATATATTGTCTTAGTCGGCGAGCAGCCCATGCCAAAGCGCAACAAGTTTTCTCGAGCAGTGAGTATCTTGTTTCACAGTCGGTAAACTTTTTGCTAAGGTAGTATATTTCCTACACTTTTCGACCAGACTCGTCATGTTGCCCCAACACACACCCCATTGAGTTGTCTAATACTGTTAAGAACATAATCAAGGGCCTTCCATCAACTGGTGGCATCAAAAATGGAGGTTCTAGAAGATATCTCTTGATTTCATCAAAGGCTGTCTGGCACTCGTCATTCCATTCCATTACCTTATCTTTCTTCAACAATTTGAAGATGGGCTCACAGGTAGCAGTTAGCTGGGAAATAAACCTTGCAATGTAATTCAGTCGTCCTAAGAAACCTCTAACCTCCTTCTCTGTACGGGGAGCTGACATCTCTTGTATAGCTTTCACTTTTGCAGGATCCACTTCAATACCTTTTCCACTAACAATGAAACCCATGAGTTTACCAGACCTAACTCCAAAAGTACACTTGTTTGGATTCAATCTCAGCTTGTATTTCTTCAACCTTTCAAACAGCTTATGTAGATGATCAAGGTGTTGTTCTTCATTCTGGGACCTGGCTATCATATCATCCACATATACCTCTATCTCATGATGAATCATATCGTGAAGCAAAGCCACCATAGCACGCTGATATGTTGCCTCGACGTTCTTCAAACCAAATGGCATCACCTTATAACAAAAAGTTCCCCACTGTGTAACAAATGTAGTCTTCTCCATATCTTCAGGTGCCATCTTGATTTGATTGTAACCTGAGAAACTATCCATGAAAGAGAATACCTTATGCTGAGCAGTGTTGTCTACCAAAACATCAATATGTGGAAAGTCATCTTTAGGACTGGCCTTGTTCAAATCCATGTAATCTACACACATATGTACCTTACCATCCTTCTTAGGTACTGGTACTACATTTTCAACCCATTGAGGATAAGAAGTCACAGCTAAGAACCCTGCATCAAACTGTTTCATCACCTCTGCTTTAATCTTTTCTGACATTTCAGGACGCATGCGACGAACCTTCTGCTTCTTCGGACGACAATCTTCTTTTACCGGTAAACAATGAACCACAATATTTGTGTCCAACCCTGGCATATCTTCATAAGACCAAGCAAAGATTTCCACATAGTCACGTAACATCTGAATTAGTCTGCTCTTAACAACATCCTTAACTCAGCTCCTATCTTGACCTCCTTTCAGTTTTCTTCAGTTCCCAGATTCACAACTTCGATTGGCTCTTCATGTGCTGTATAGCTTTCTCTTCTTATTGTAACAACCTAGCAAGCTCTACAGGTACTTCACAATCTTCCTCCTTTCCATCTTCAGCTTGATAGATCAGATTCTCGAAATTATAATTGGCAATAGTGGAACTGTTACCAACAGGATCCAGAGTGGACGAGGATCTACATTTTAGTGATGTGGGTGTGTGTAAGAACACATAGCTGATCAAACAAAAATAATAATAAAAGAAAGACAAGGAGCCCAATATTTACGAAAACAAAACGTCCATTGATTTTTATTGAATGAAGTATGCAAATGAAATGACATCCCGAAACAAGCATACCATTGTGCCCCGGGTAAGACACAAGGCTTAAGAGTTTTAATTGTTCGAAGTTACAAACTTAAAATAAAAACATAGTAATATTATTTACTCCTGACTAAAGGAGATTGGAATAACGTCTTCAGTCTTCCAATTGTTGAGTCCATCACCCACGGTAGGAAAGATCCAATCATCCAGGTTGTAGTCTTCATTACAGTCACCCACATCATTGATTTGATCTCTTATGACCCCTTGATTAGTGATATGAACAGCACGAGCACGATGAACAGCCTTCTGAGATTCTACAATGAAACCCAAACCAAACTTGTCAGACTTGTAAGGGATGTTGGGAAGCTGACCCCAAATAGCATAACCACCTTTTGCAACCACAGCCTTAGCATCCTTGAGGGAGGACATTGCAGGAGGTATGTTAGTAACCATAGGAACTCTTTCAGAAGCAGGGACAGATTGAGGAACAGGATCAGAGCAAGGAACAACTTCAAATGTTTGACATGAAGTTTCAACCATCTCACCCTCCATTTCTACATATTTGAAAGTATTCACATGGCTAACCATGTACTCTTCTTCACCATAGACAGTGTCAATTTTGTTCTTCACTGGATATTTCAACTTCTGATGCAAGGTGGAAGTCACAGCCCCTTCCCCATGGATCCAGGGGCGCCCAAGCAAACAAGAATACGCAGGACGAATATCCATCACATAGAAAGTAGAGTTGAAGATTTGAGAGCCTACTTTGATCAGGAGATCTACTTCTCCATGTACCACTCTTCTTGAACCATCAAAAGCCCTCACCACTACATCACTTGGTCTTAACACAACATCTTCAGGACCGAGCTTGTCCAGAACCTCTTTAGGGAGCATATTTAATGAATAACCATTGTCCACCAACACATGAGACAAGGTAGTGCCCTTACATTCAATGGAGATATGCAGAGCTCTATTGTGGTTTCTCTTGGCAGGAGTCAAATCAGCATCAGAAAAGCCCAACCCATTATCACTAGTCAGATGTGCCACACAATTCTCAAATTGATCTACAGAAATTTCATTCGGTACATTAGCAGTCTTTAAGAAATTGATTAAGGCTTTAGCATGAGCCTCAGAACATAGCAACAAAGATAACATGGAGATTTTGGAAGGAGTATGCCCCAATTAGTCAAGAATATCATAATCGCTCTTGCGAATGATCTTCAATACTTCTTCCATCTGTTTAGAAAGATTTTCAGCAGTCGGTGCCTCAGCTTGTACAGGTTCAATTACAGGTCCCTTGCCCCGGGCATCAGTACTTGGCCCATAATTGGAGGTAGTAATTGGAGTAACTGCACTTTTAGAGGTATTCTGAGGGGAGAAAACTCTTCCACTTCTAGTGATCTTACTAGATCCAGCAATATTATCAACATCAAGATTAACATCAGTAATAGGTGCATCAGTCACAGGTTCTTGTTTGACACCATGGATATAAACATCAGAACCATAATTCCAGGGTATAGCTTTATCGGAAGTATAAGGAACAGGACCAGGAGTGGTAATGATCATGGGAACCACTCTAGCTTCAGCAACAGTCTTCACAAGCCCTTCAGCAGTAATCCTGACAGGACCCTTAGAGGTGATCCTGACAGGAACTTTGGAGGTAATCTTCACTGGTAATTTATCAACCATTGCTACATCTTCAAGCTTCGTACTTCGAGTCAGATGTTCACACATACTTTCAACAGAAGGAGTTCTCTCAAACAATATAGTGTAATTGTCCATGAGGCGTTGAATACTATCCTTCAACTTCCAACAGCTATCAGGTTTGTAGGCACAATAGAAACAGTCTTCATTGCAACCTGGAAAGAATCCAGCCTGCACCAGCTTCTTCTTGATAATGGATAGAGGAGTAGTCACATCTGCTACTGAGGAGACATAGGAAACCTCATCAACAACATTAACAGTCTTCTCATGATTGGGAATAGGAAAAGTGATCACATTTGGGGTCCCAAGAGGGTCAAATTCAATCTCCCCAGCTTCAATCATGTCTTGAATCTTGTTTTTCAACACCCAGAAGTTATTGGTGTCATGTCCAGGACTATTAGAATGATATGCACATCTTGCATTAGGATTGTATCGAGGAGAAGAAGTATTAGGATTTTGAGGAGGATCCCTCAAAGTAATGAGTTCCCCTTTCAATATGTGTTGCAAGACTTGGGCCAGTGACATGTTGATCTTGGCGAACTGTCTTCTAGGCTTCTGTTGATTGTTTTGTTGTGGCTCTGGTGCTGCAGGAGCAGGATTGGAGATGTGAACTGCTCCCACAGATTGGTGACTCCTGTTACGACTATGTTGACCATACACGACATTAGACTCCTTTTTTCCACTAGGGGGCTTCTTAGAAGTGCTTGATGGAGAGGCACCATCTGTATCTTACCACTTCTTATACCACTTTCCACACGTTCTCCAGTCATTATCAGCTCAGTGAAACCAGATGACGAGCTTCCAATGAGGTGACTATAGAAAGGACCATTCAACGTACTCATAAACATATCCACTAGCTCCCTGTCAGTCAGAGGAGGTTGAACTCTGCCAGCCAGGTCTCTCCATTTTTGGGCATACTCTTTGAAACTCTCCTTAACACCCATAGACATGCTTTGGAGCTGCATGCAAGTTGGTGCTAAATCAACATTATATTGGTATTGCCTATAAAAATCCTCAGCAAGATCATTCCAATCACAAATATTAACACTTTCAAGTTGATAATACCATTCCAATTGAGCTCCAGATAAACTCTCTTGGAAGAAATGAATCCACAGCTTCTTGTCAGCAGTATGTAGTTGAATCCTCCGGACATAGGACCTTAGATGCAGCTTAGGATATGAGACACCATCATACACCACAAAAACAGGAACCTTGAAACCAATAGGTATAACCACTCCAGAAACTAAACTCAAATCTTCAAAATCAAGCCCAGAAGATTTTTGTAGCTCCATAGTGTTCATTCTGTCTACCAACATCTTGTACTTTTCTTCACCAGCAGGGTCATGATAATAGTTTGCTTCAGAATCAAAATCTCCCGCAGTATCATGGAGACTGCCTCCCTCTTTCTCAGAATTCTCAGACTCAATACTCAATCTGTTCCTTTGTCCTGATAGGATCTCTGAATCTTCTGCCCAGGTTGATAAGGCCTCCTGATTTTCTAGTCTTCTTCTTCTTCTTAGCCAACAGTGTCTTCAACTCATCTTGTCCTTTGGACAAATTCAGGATCAACTCTTGGAATTGTGTATTATGAGCCTAGAGATCCTTGACAGTCTGTTGAAGAGCCATTTCTGCTGAAATAAACAGCGAGAAGATAAGATACCTGTTCATAAGAAAACCTGTGATGCAATGATATGGTATGTAAATGCATATGCAATGTTTTCAAGGACTGCAGGATTTAAATTTGTTTAAACAACCAGAAGGTAAACTTTTATTAGTAATCAATAAACTTGTTTGCCTCTTGGGCTTACAACAAAAATGAAATGAATTTAAGTCTCCCATGGACGTTTCCTCTTTATGTTGAGGTATGAGTTGAGATTCCGCTCTTCGTGAAGTTGTCTTGTCAGCTCCAGGATTCTTTCTTGACTAGCTTTGAAATGAGTCTCAAAAGTATCCCTTTGCTCCTTCAACTGGATCCAGGACCTCTGTAACTCTTCCATGTCAGTGGGCATGTATGGATGAAGAATGATATAAGGAGTATCTCCTTCAACAATAGGCTCCATGGTAACTGGCAGGATAGCTGGATATGGTATCATAAGAGTCTGAGCACGTGCTCGTACCCATCTGAGATAAGGTTCCATAGGAATGGTGTACTTTGGTTCCAGAGTCTTGCTGTCACCCCAAGCTCGTATGAACCTTTGACGGTAACCTTGCAGATCGTTGTCATAGTCGAACATAATACCTTGAACAAGCATGTCATGGGGCCCTCACTCCGAGCATAACCAAACTGACGTAGAGCTTAAGAAGGGTTGTAAGTAATGCCCCCTCTTATGCCAAGGAGTGGCACATTAGGGAACTCCCCACAACGGTCAATGATAGTAACATTCTCCACGGATCTAGAGCACCAATGAATGTCTGAATGAGAAAGTGACATGATCCTCTTGGACCACCTTAACCCTTGTTCATTCTTCATCACTGATCGAGGAAGGTGAGAAATAAACCACCTAGCCAATAGAGGTATGCAGCACATCAGAGTTCCACGTGCCTTCGTAGTACGGGTATGAAGAGAGTGTAAGATGTCTCCAAGTAATGTAGGCACTGGATTGCGAGTAAGAAATATGTTGATGGAGTGTATGTCTATGAACTGGTCTGGATTAGGGAACAACACTAAGCCATAGATCAGTAGGGCTAAGATCTCCTCAAAAGCATCATAACTCAAAGCCTTCAAGAACACTTGAGCTTTCTCCATCAATACCTTAGCAAGAATACCCTTAACTCCGCTTCTCGTTTCTAGGACAATGTCTAATTTCTTCAAATGTAGGGCTGCAGCAATGACTTCAGGTTTAGGCTCCTTCTCTAAGCCTGTGAAGGGTCTCTGATCAAGGATAGGTATACCCAGTAGTTTGGAGAACTCTTCCATTGTAGGAACCAGCTGATAGTCGGAGAATGTGAAGCAATGATGTTTAGGATCAAAGAACTGAAACAGGACACTCATCATGTCTTCATTGAACCCTGAAGTGACTAGATCCAGTAGGTGACCATGCCTCTTGATGAACTGGGAGTTTTTAGAAACTTGAGAGACCAATTCCTTAAGCTTAGGAGGTATTCCTACAAAGTTGATCCGGATAGTGTTCCTACGAGCAGAAGCCATGACCTGCAACAAAGAACAAAGATAAATCCTGGGTTTGAAGGCCATGCTTATGATGTCATGATGTTATGATGTTATGTTCAATCACAAACATGTGGCACACACAAAGAAGTCACACAATAGCCCTGGGTTTGAAGGCTTGCATGAAGCTTAAAGGTAAGTACTCTCCCCTGAAGTTAGTTGGTTCATCCTGTCCTATAAAGTAACCAGGTTCTAAGGGATCTCAATATCATTGATCCTTCACAAGGGTGGTTGTTCAGTAGGCAACTTACTTTCCAATCAAAACCCTCCAAGTTTAGGATCTCAATGAGTGTAGTATCGAGTATCAACCAACTTTAGACTTCTCCAAAGCCGGCTATCTCACTACTTTCTAAAGGCCAAGATGGGATAACTAGGGTTCTAAAAGTTAGTTTGTGTATTGACAACATATGGAAGCCCTATATTATCCTTAACTTACTTAAGGAACATAAGCACCAACCAAGAAGTCACACTAACTATGGCCACCAGATCAACCATATCGGTATACGTCGTACAGTTTCCTTGGTCTATTTCCATTTACCTAAGGTACACTAGATCCAGGTTTGGATCTTTCACACATAAGAGCCCAACAAGTAATATAAATCAAACAAAACAAACAATTTAAAGTGATCTAATTCCTAAGGGTACCCCTCTTTAATATTGTCCCCAACAGAGTCGCCAGTTCTGTAACAAGGTGGGAGAACTGACTTTCTATAAATGTTGCGGATAGTAAGAGTCGCCACCGACTTTTATTTTATCCAAAAGGAAAGGACATAAAAGAACAGGAAAGACCTTAAAAATATTTTGAGTTCGGGGGGTAGGTTATACAAAGGGAAGGTGTTAGCACCCTTTATATCCATGGGTATCCATGGGCTCTTAGTTACTTAACTCACTTTGAATTGTTTCGAAAAGGTGTAGTGTGTGATTAGAAACTTTCTAAGTACTTTGTAATGATCCTCGTATGGATGTATACAAAGACTTGTTTTTGAAAATTTGTTTGAAAAGTGTGGTGTGAAGAGCATTTTGAAAGGTGTGAGCAAGTAATTAAGATGAACCTACCCTATATTGAATCTTTATTGTTCTTATGTTCTTTCAAAGGTGAGACTATCCATATTATTAAGGAATAGGTAGTCATTACCTTGGATGTATAAGGGACATGTGTAGGGACATCTGAATATAGGCAACTGTAAGGTGTCTTTAGCAATTCGTAGGGACTTATCATCTTTTATTCGAAGGGACAAGATCGTTTATCGTAGGCAACCTCGAAGGGACTTGATCTTATAAACTGAAGGGACTTGATGACATTTATGAAGGGACTTTGCTTAAGACACCTTACTTGACCTTTTGAAATAGGCAACATGAGAGGCAACCCTAGAAAGTGCAAGATGGTGATCAAAGATCGACTTACGTGTGTGCGTGTTCATATTCAAATATTTATCTTTTTAAGTTAATTATTCTAAGTTAATTTTAATTACAAATATGTTATTCACGCCCTATAATTACTAACCACACAGTAAATATATTCATAATAGAAATAAAGCAAAAAATATAAACCTAAGATATTACAATGCTTCGGGACAATTATAATATAATCGAGAAATATAATAAAGATAATAAATATAATGAATAAGCAATAATTTAAATGTTAGTAGTAATAAAAAATAAGAATAAAGGTTAGAGAAAATAAAAATATAAGAAATAAAAAAAAATTAGCAAGACAAATTAATATTAGAAAAGATTTTTTGATTTAAAAATAAGTTTTAATAGTAATAAACAAATAATACATTATTCACATATTTAAAAAATGATTAATGATTAATTATAGTTTATAAAGAATTAGGTTAAATTTTAAAGTTAAGAAAAATTAGGGTTAGGGTTAGGGTTATGAAAATTAGGGTTTTTGATTATTAATTTAAACCTACTTGATTTATTTACAAAAATATATACAATAAATAATAAAATATAAATATATTATAAAATAAATATAAACAATTTGATTTTAAGAAAATAAATTATGAATTTTAAAATATAATTTTTTTATAGAAGAAAATATTATAAACATTTGTTTTGGATATTTATTTTTAAGAAATTCAATGATTTAAGTAAATATAAATAAATAAAAACACAAAAAAATTGAGAAAAAGAACATACCTGGGGCTGGGATTCGAACCCAGGCCCTAGGCTTTCCACACTCTAGACCAACAACGTTACCACCAGGCCATGCGCGTCTTGGCGTTTATAATGTGGGTGGCAATCCTTTTGTTATAACCTGTAAAAATCAAAGAAAAATGCAAAAAAACAAAATGGCCTGGGGGGATTCGAACCCAGGACCATCACAATCACACACAAACACACAAACCAGCTGAGCCACATGGGGCGCGTTCAACATACAATCAGTAATAAAACATTATATTTTAAAACAAGTTTTTGAATTTCAATTTTCAACGCCAATTTCATCATCTTCCTCCTCCGTTCCTGCGAATGTACCTGCGAAATTACATACAAGATTTCCTGCGAATTTTCCCATATTGATAATCTGCAAAAATCGTATCTCATGGCCAGGCCTATAGTTTCATCAAAATAATTAGGTTAATGTGATCCTTGGGATGTATACAGTCTAGCCATGGTCATTTAATGGATTTATATTGCTCCACACGCAAAACCCTAAAACGAGCTATAAACCCTAACAATGGTGGAACTCCAAACCTGCATCGAAACTCATAACAAACCACCCTGAATCCATCTACATCATTCAACAAACAATATTACAAGCTCAAAATCGATTAATCACATGTTAAACTTATGAATCGAAAAAAAATTAAATTGGACATAAAACCGATTCGGTTTCAATGATACATGGAGTTTTTGATGCTTATGATTATGTGGATAGTATCATGAGAGTCCAAGGATCATGTCTATGTCCTTAGATTACCTTAATTCAACCTGCAAATAAGAATCCTAAAATTGAAATTTTAGTGAAATTTTTGAATGTGAAAAGTTTTCTTGGAGGCTGCCCAATCGTCTTCTCTTGCTTGTGATCACTTGTATACATATAATGTAAGCAAATTAGGTCAGAAAGTTGTGGGTTTATGGGCTTTTTTGAATGACTTGATCATGAAGAAATCAACTTGCTATTTTGGTCAAAAAAATCACACAAATCCTTTCCCCTTTTGTTGAGCACGAATTTGAATCTCTTAATCAGTTTTAAATCATGTTTATGAGTTTCTAGAATGAGAATCATATCAAATATTGAGCTTTTCATATTTTATTTTGATTTAAAATGATTTTTAATGTATAAAATCAAAATAAATAAAAATAAAATTAATAAAAATATGAATAAATGATATTTGATTCGTGCATGATGTCATGGTAGAGATTGGGTCATAAAAATGCAAGCCCATGTGGAAAGAATTGGTTCTAAGACCCCATTTGCTCAATAAACCTCTCAAAAATTTCCCAACTTTGCAAAGACACAAATCCCTCAATTTTAAGGCTATGAAGGTGTTCTTGGACATTTTGGAAAGCTTAAAGAGTCCTTTAACAAACCGCTTTGTTATCATGTCCATATCTTTTACCATTTTCATGTTATGCCCTTTGGAAGATGTTGACTTTTTGTTGACTTTTAAAATGACCTATGATGTCTTAGCTCATACCTTCTAAATGAAGCATTTATGGGCTTGGCTTGTGAGACACAAAGTTGTAGAGAATTAAATTTCCTTCAAAATGAGCTTTGGATGGGAAATTTTTGATAAAGCATGTGAAAGTTATTGTTGGTCAAAGTTCAGTTGACTTTTCCTATGAAAACCCTAATTAGAAACTCCTGATTCTTGATGATCTGAATTCTCCTTGATGAATCATGATCAACCCTTGATCAAATGATGAATTTTACTTAATATACTTGATGGTGGCAAAAAATAATGAAGTTTTACTTTGGTTTGACCACAGTTGACCTTAGTTTGACTTTTTGACTGCTTTGACTGATTTTAGCCTATCTGATCATTTGACTGAGCAAACCTTTTGGGAAAGCCTTGAAACTTGACATAGGGATTCTTGAAGACATATAGGATTCTATGAAGCTCACTTGAAGCCTTGGAAATCCATTTATCCTGATGAAACTCAAAACCCTAGTTTAGGTTGCATTGCTTAGGAGGAGGCTTTGTCTGAGGGAACTTCCAAGCTTTCTGACTAATTGTGAACCTTGTGAACCTCTTGGGATACCTTGTGAACCTTGTTAACCTTGTTAACCTTGTTAACCTCTTGGGAGACCTTGTAAACCTTGTGAACCTCTTGGGACACCTTGGTACACAATGCCTTGACTAGGGGAGGGCAAATTTTGGGGTGCAACATATCCATAGATTAAATCACATAAAAGCATTTTAGTTTGAGGATCAACAACCAAGTTGAGTTCCTATTCAAAATCAACAACACTCAAGAGTGTGGTTGTTCATTTGAACCAAATAGGATTCAACAACATCAATGCATGTCGTTGTGTTTCCTTTAGGAACCAACACATTTGTTGTGTTTACATTTGGATTCAACAACATCACAATGCATGTGATGTTTTCCTTTTATAGCCTAACACAAAAGAGTCGTTACATCCTAATTCAGCTACTAAGGAATCTGTTACACAAGGAATCAAATAGTAAAACCACGTATTGTCCTTTTCCATAATTCAAAGATAGTGGGGAGATAATGGGATAAAGCATTATCGTATTGTGTATTATCCTTTCCAACGGTAACATTGTTATCTAAACTTCAGGGACTTTTGATTATAAATAAATGAATGAAGCATGAGTTAGAGACAATGATACTTAGGAATTCGAAGAACCTAAGTCTTTAGTCATCAGATATTGTTCATATAGAACTACGTTCTTCAGGATCTCGACAATTGGCTTGAAATCCATGGTCTTCATAACTTCAAGTCTTAGAGTCTTCATAACTTCAAGTCTTAGAGTCTTCAGAACTTTGTTCACATAGAACATTGTCTTCAGAGTCTTCAGCACTTGGTTCTTCAAAACCATTTTTCAGAACCTTAAGTCTTAGAGTCTTCAGAACTTTGTTCCATAGAACATTGTCTTCAGAATCTTCAAAACTTTGTTCCTCAGAATCTTAATCTTTAGAATTCGTAAGTCTTTAGAATCTTTCAGGCACATGGCATTCAAATAATAAGTCTTCAAAACTTCAAGTCATCAGAGTCTTCAGAACTTAGTTCTTCAGAAGATTAATTTCAGAAGCTTCGCTTCGCTATCTGATTAGAACAACGTTCAGAAAAATAACCACAAGAGCATTGCCAATGCAATATCCGCATCTTTGGATCTTTCTGATTGTGTTCAGATTCAAAAGAACACTTGCTTCTTCAGCACGCTTGCGACTATTGTTACACATAGTAACTTCACATAATAGCATTGTGTACTCATTCATAATGTTTGTTTGATCTTAATATATAAAATATTCATGATCTTTACTTTAACAAACATCAGAACATAAAATGGTTCTTTCATAAATACTCCATTGTTAACATCAAAACATAGAGATAGAATGCAAAGACAACTTTTGTTCTTACCCCACTCTCGTGTCTTCCTTGTTACCTCTTTGAAAGCAATGTGTTTAAGCAAATATCTTCTTTCCATTAATGACAATGTTGTCCAATTTAATGGAAAGAAGATGTTCATCCACAACCTTCTTGAACATTACAAATCCAAATCTTTTTCCTCACTTATCTCTCCTAGCAGGAATAAACACTTCTAGTACAAGTCCATAGTCTTTAAAAATCTCAAACCTTTGTTTATCATAATGTGAATCTGTAAATTTAGAGAAGAAAAAAGATGACACCTTACCCAGATCCTGATAAATCCGTTTACCATATTATGCTTTCCATATCGACCTTCTAGCAATAACCTCATGGAATTGTTTCCTCTTACTGACATTCCTCTGTATGTCTCCATTGTAACCCGTGAAGCTCATCTCAGACCAGGGAAAAAAAAATCCCCAAACAAATTAGAGTCATCATGTAGATAAGCTAATGAATAAAAACCAAGGGACGAAGGATCCTAATCCTAAGATTAGGACTTTAAACCAAACCCTCGACGTTTTACATGGACCTTCAACCATTCATGACTCTAAATGTAATGTGGGATTGATTTGAAGCAAAACCAGAAGATTAGTGAACCTGGTACATATTTGATTTGATGATGGGATGAAGGATTGAACAATTAGGGTTAGGAAAAGGGAAAGTTACTAGTACAACCTAGAGAGAAGTGGGACCTTCTCTCACTAGAAATGTGTCAGTTCAAAAAGAGAAATTTGCCTTTATCTTAAAATTGACATACTCTTTTATGGTATGTTTTCTATATATGAATGGCTAACCTTATAAGAATACTTATCTTAATATTGAGATAATATTGAATATCTGGTTCTCATCTACACATAAATTTACCCTATTACGTGCATTTTGATATTTTATTTTTGAGTTTCATGTGTGATATGTGTTATGCATGACCACATTAAAGATGTGTTTCATCCTAATCTAAAAATTAAAGATGTGTAATATGGGGCGTTATTTTTTAGGATCATTGATATTGAACTGCTATTGAATCAACAAACTTACCTTTTCTTTTAATGAGTTTAAATTTAGTATTGGTTTAACTTTCTTTGTTGTAAAGTTGATTATGTTCATTAAAGGTAGTTTAGACCAAGAAACTAATACTAATATATGGTAGTTTAGACCAAGAAAATGATCATGTACTTTTTTATCAAAAAATGATGATCATGTACTTATTGAATAATGCATTTAGTTATTGTTGGATGCTAATGAAATATAATTTGACATCTGATTTTCTATACATTTTTTTCACAATAATCCATCATCTATTCATCGATATTGCCTTTTTCTATCTCATTATATCTCCTCAGCTTGTATTCTTTTAAAGGAAAATAATAATATAAATATTAAAAAAAAGGAAATTAGAAAAGTCTCAATCATGAATACAAAAGTGCAGCACAAAAAGTAAATAAAAAAAAGGAAAGCAAGATAAACATTAAAAAAGATTATACAAACAATACAAAGGTAAAAAACAATATAAAACCCACAATCTAAACTATCCTCAATACTACACCATAATAAAAAACAAGTTAGATATTAAATCAATAGGACTTCCACCATCTAATCAAAGTCTACCACGATAAAAAAATGAAAATCCTCACTCACAATAAAATCATAGATCTCAACCCACTATTAGTTAATCCAGAAGATAGAGTTCTGAAATCATTATGTTAAGTGCAAGAGTTATTAAAAGGCCTCCCCAAAATAACTTTCAAGCTAAAAAATATATTTCTTTCCTCCAAAAAACATCTGGCATACAAAGTCACGGACTTTCTCAAAATCAACTGTAAATATGAGAGAAATTATTCGTTCTCTCTAACTTTTTAGGCTTTCCATTACTAGTGCACTGGGCTTGCTTCTCCTTCGTTAACATCCTGAACAAAGTCTATTAACCATTCTATTCTTCATTTTATTTTGGGTTTTTAGACTTTCTTGTAATGTACTAGGGTTTAATATTGAAACTTTTGGCTTAAACTCCTAGCCTTAGGGTTATGGGCCTTGATTTTGGTATTATGATCTTGGGTCACTGCTGGTGGTTTGAGATATTTGTTGTTGGTTCTTGGGTGTTGTTGTTTTAGGTGTTGTATGGTGTTAGTTTGGTTCACCGTTTGTGTTAGTATGGTTTGGGTTAAAGTCAGAAATAAGGATAGGTTTCTAAAATCAGATAGATCGTCCATTTGGAAGGAGAATAATGGAAAGGGAGCTTTAAAGGGAGAAAAGATGACCTCTTTTTTTGTTACCAATTTCCCAGAAGAGATGAATGCTAAAGATTTATTCGAGGAGTTCAAATTTTTTGGGTTGATTTCGGAAGTGTATATTCCCACAAAAAGAGATAAACGAGGGAGATGGTTCGGGTTTACAAACTTTATAAATATCCAAGAGACTCAGATCATGGAATTCAAGCTTTACAACCTTATTCTTAAGGGTAAGAAATTATTTTCCAATATTCCTAGGTTCCAGGTAGAGGAGAGGGTTCCAGGAAAAAGGCATGGAATTTCGATGGGTAAGTATGTTGGTGGTACTTTTGGTAGGGTTGATAGAGGGAAGAAAATCAATGGGAGAACTTTTGTCAAGTTGTTGGAGGAGGTGATCCTTTAAAGTATAATATTCAGGTTTCTGGGGTAGCCAAGGTTCATGTGAATATGGAGGGTGAGGATAGGATCATGTTCGAAAAGGCTAAAATCGGTACGGTAAAGGAAGGTGTATATGTGCTTGATATGCAAAGGAAAATTAATGAAGAGGGATTCTTTAATCTCAGAATTTCACCCCTTGGAGCTAATAAGTGTTTGATTGAAGACTTTGCTAAAGGTAATATTGAAGATAGTGTTGTTGAAGCTGGAGATTGCTTGGAAAAATGGTTTAGTTCCATCTATCCTTGGTCTTTGCAGGAGATAGATGAGGAACAATTTGCTTGGATTGAATGGTTTGGGTTGCCTTGTGGGTTATGGATCAACTATTCCTTTCAAACGCTAGCTGAAGTAGTGGGATTGTTGTCTCTTATAAATGAAAAGATGATGAGGAATACAAAAATGGAAGTTGCTCATTTTCATGTGAAAACTAAGCGACCAATAATTTTTAAAGAGGAAGTGATTGTTTCTTATAAATATATGTCGTTCAAAGTGGTGCCTGTAGAAGACTTTATTTCTTTTCATGAGTTTCCCATACAAGTTCTGGATGATGAGTATTCTTCTTCTGATGTTGTTGAATCCTCCGATGATGAAGATAACATGTGGGATTGCAGCCTTGATGAGAAAGTTGTTGCGTCTAATGATCCCTCTCTTGTAGTAGGTGATTGTGATGTTTCACATAAAAAGAATGTGTCAGACGGTGGGAGGGGGACCATGGACCTTTCCTATGTTTTTGATAGTTTTGAGGTTAAGAAGGTAGTCGGAGGTGCTAGTAACTTTGTTACTCATTCTTTAGGGGTTTTGGAGAAAGTGGTTTTGGATCCCAATTATGAGGCT
Source organism: Lathyrus aphaca (assembly GCA_963966055.1). Lineage (NCBI taxonomy): Eukaryota > Viridiplantae > Streptophyta > Magnoliopsida > Fabales > Fabaceae > Lathyrus > Lathyrus aphaca. The sequence goes on from OZ014524.1 coordinate 530,210,177, forward strand.
ACACCTAGAGATAATAATTTGATTGAGAACATGGTTACTGTAACACGGTGGGAGAACTGACTTTAGTAATGTTGCGGATAGCAAGAGTCGCCACCGACTTTTATTTTATCCAAAGGAAAGGCATAAAAGAACAGGAAAGACCTTTAAAAAGATTTTTGGGTCCGGGGGGTAGGTTATGTAAAGGGAAGGTGTTAGCACCCTTTACATCCATGGTTATCCATGGGCTCTTAGTTACTTAGCTCACTTTGATTTGTTTTTTTGAAAATGTGAAGTGTGTGAATAGAAATTTTCATAAGAGTTTAATAATGATCCATGTACGGATGCGTAAAAAACTTGTGTTTGAAAATTGTTTGAAATTGTGAAATGTTTGAGAAATTTTTAAGTAGTGAGCAAGTAACTATGAGGAACCTACCCTAAAGTTTAAGTCTTTCTGTTCTTTATCCTTTAAGTGGTAAGACTATCCCTATTATTAAGGAATAGGTAGTCATTACCTTGAATGTGAGGGACATATGAGGGACATCTGTTTTAATGAAGGCAACTGTGGGGTGTATTAAGCATTTTTGGAGGGACTGTCATCATTATTCGAAAGGGACAAGATTATATTGAAAGGCAACCATTAAGGGACTTGATCTTTGATTATGAAGGGACCAGATGACTTTTCTTTTTAAGGGACTTATGCTTTATACACCCCACTTGACCTTATGATATAGGCAACATTGAGAGGTAACCCTAGAAAGTGAGATGGCGATTAAAAATCGACTTACGTGTGTGAGTGTTTAATTTTATATTTATCTTATAATTTAAATGACCTAAATTCAATTTTTAAATATAATACATGTTTCCACTCTCTATTTTACTAACCATACCGTAAGAATTAAATAATTTAAATATTTACAAAAATTACATCCAGGAGCATTTACATAATAATGAAGCAATTTAAATAAATAACCAAAAATAAATAAATAAGCAAAATATAAATAATAAGTAAAATAAATAAATAAGCAATAATAATTATAATAGGGGTTAGTAATAATAATAATTAAAAATAAATAAGGTTAGTGAAATAATAATAAGCGTAATAAAATAAATAAATAAATAAATGGATTAGTAATAAGCATGACTAGCAATAATAATAATAATTAAAAGAATTAGATTTTAATATGGACAATTATAAAAGAAAATATGAACAATTAAGTAATTTTGAATTATATACAAATTATTAAATTATTTTTAAACACATTATAATTACAAGATTAAATTAGCATAGATTCAATTATTTCTTAAAAAAAATATTTATATATAAAATTTAGATTATAAACAAATTATAGAAATAATTATATACTATATAAAAAAAATTGATTATAATTACAAAAATTAATTATATTAAATAAATATGTACATAATAATTATATTTACAAAAATTAGAAAATAAAATCAGGTTTTTTATAATTGTTTAGAAAAGATAAACTAGGGTTTATAAAATTAGGGTTTTTGAAAATAAATAGGGTTTAATTTACAATAATAATTCATTTAACTAAATAGTACATATATACATTTTATAACTTAAATATATAATAACAAAAATTAATTTTTGGAATTTAGAAAATATATATATTTTAGAATTTAGAAAATATAATATATGTATTTTATAATTTAGAAATCATTTTAATATATAATATAAAATATAAGAAAAGAAAATAAGAAAAATAAGAAATAAAAAAAAACAGGACCTGGGATTTGAACCCAGGTCCCTAACCTGGATAATGAAGAGGCTTGCCAACTGGGCTGCGTGCTAGTGGTGCAAGAAGAATGAACTCAAGTTTGTTTTGTTCTTTAAACCTGGAAAATCATAAAAATAATGAGAAAACCAAAAAGGCCTGGGGGTAGAATCGAACCCAGGACCTCTTAGGCAAACAAACATACACATGACCAATCCTGCTGGGTGAGCGAACCTGATAATATATGCACTATCAATCATTATATTTTAAGTTTAATATTAAAAAGGAAAAATATGAAAAAACGCTGCAGCCAGGACTCGAACCAAGGCCATCAAGCTACGCGCGCATACTTCACACCACTGGGCCAAGCAGCCAACTGTGACACAAAACCACAACCAATGCATAAAATATTATACATAATATTTGAATTTGAGAAAGCGCGCGCAGCCAGCTTCGTCTTCTTCCTTGGGATTTCGCAGGTTTTCCTGCGAAATTTCCTGGGAATTTTCCTGCGTACAAATCCTGCAATTTTCGTATCACCATAAACATGTATAATTTTGCCAAATTGATCACAGATTCGTAATCCCCAGACATCATACAGTCCAAATACAGTCTTAGAATTAATTTATGTTAGTGAAATCAAAAGATCCCAAATTTGAACCAAGAACCCTAGCTATGGCATATCACGATTCAGGCCCTTAATCTTTAATCCAATTATCCAGAAAGCTTCTATGTTTCATGACAAACACAAATCAGCAAGCAAAATCAATTAACAACGCATGATAATATGAAATCGAAAAATTGTAGAAACATGAGTAAGAATGATTCGGTTTGTGTAATTAAAGGGGTTATGGATGCAGATGAGTGATGATTCATGATCAGTGAGGTCCAAGGATCATAGTTGTGTTCTTATTTTACCTTCAAATGCCTTGGAATGTAGAAACCGAATTTGACTTTTTTGCTTGAATTTTGAAAAGTGAAACTTACTCTTGAGGCTGTGTAAATTCGTGGCTTGCATTAGGGTTATGTTAAGTACTTATAGGAGAATGAATTAGGTCAAAAAGATTGATCACTTGTGTGGAAAATTTGATATGAAAAGATTCAAAATGATCATGCCTTAAAAATCAAATATTCATGCATAAACCCTTGCTATTTTGGGAGGATTTTCATAACTTTTGTATCAATCAAGCTTAAATGTGATTTAAGACTTTCTAGAAGCAAAATTAAAATTAATTTTCATTATTTTATATTTTATTTGAATTTAAAATGACTTTTTAATATAAAAATCATAATAAATAAAAACAAAATAGATAAAATTATGAATAAATTAATTTAATTTCGTGCAAGATGTTTTGAAGTGGATTGGGTCATTATTTGGCAAGCCCATTTGGAAAAAATTGGTTTTAGACCTCCTTTTTCTTCATGAACCAACCCAAAATTTCCCAACTTTGCAAGGGCACATATCCTTCAATTTTAATGTTATGAGGGTGTTCTTGGACATTTTGGAAAGCTTGAAGAGTCCTCTAACCAACCCCACTGGTTTTATGTCCATATCATTTACCAATCTCAAGTTATGCCCTTTTGAAGTTGTTGACTTTTTGTTGACTTTCAAAAGGACCTATAATGTCTTAGCTCATACCTTCCAAATGAAGCATTTTTGGGCTTGGCTTGTGAGACACAAAGTTGTAGAGAATTCAATTTCCTTCAAAATGAGCTTTGAGTGGAGACTTGGTGATGAAGTATGTGAAAGTTATGGTTGGTCAAAGTTCAGTTGACTTTTACTGAGGAAACCCTAATTTAGAAACTCCTGATTCTTGATGATCTGAAATCTCCTTGATGAATCATGATCAACCCTTGATCAAATGATGAATTTTACTTCATATACTTGATGTTGGAAAAAAATCATGAAGTTTGACTTTGGTTTGACCACAGTTGACCTCAGTTTGACTTTTTAACTGCTTTGACTGATTTTGACTTATCTGATCATCTGACTGAGCAAACTTTTGAGAAAAGTCTTGAAACTTGACATGGGGGTTCTTAAACACATATAAGATATTATGAAGCTCACTTGAAGTCTTGTAAGTTCATTTAGCCTGATTAAAGTCAAAACCCTAGTTTTGGATGCACTGCTTAGGAGGTGCATTGTCTGAGGGAATTGTCAACTCTTCTGACCAATTGTGAACTTTGTGAACCTTGTGAACCATCATAAGATGTCTTGTGAACCTAGTGAACCATCATGGGAGGTCTTGTGAACCTTGTGAATCTCATAAAGTGACTTGTAGACTTTATGAACCTCATGAAAGGTTTGGTAAGCATTGTGAATCTTGTGAACCTTGTGAACCTCATAAAGTGGCTTGTAGACTTCATGAACCTCATGAAAGGTCTTGTAAGTGTTGTGAATCTTGTGAACCTTGTGAACCTTCTTAGCACACAAAGTCTTGCATTGTGAGGGCAAATTTTGGGGTGCAACAGCTGCCCCTGTTCAATTTTCTGAAACCTGAGGGGTTAGATTGGTATGTTTGCCAGTCGTGACTGTGAAGGTTGAAGGGGATTGAACACAAAAGCCCAAAAATTTGCACTCACCAGTGCATAGAGTGATACAGATGATTAGTTGAGTATGCTTGAGTGGGCTTAAAGATGCCACTTGGAGAAAAATTCTTCAGGTACATTTCTTGGAGGATAAAGCGATCCAAAATATGAAGATATAATGATAGCTTTCAGGAAGATAAACAACATCCCGAGGTAATAATATGCTTTCAGGAGGATAAAGCAGTCCTGAGTTAATAGTATGCTTTCAGGAGGATAAAGCAGTCCTGAGGTAGGGGTGATAGCTTTCAGGAAGATAAACAACGTTCTGAGGTATAAGAAGCTTTCAGAAGGATAAAGCAGTCCTGATGTACTAGAAGTTTTCAGGAGGATAAAGCAATCCTGAGGGATGATATGCTTTGTGTTGATACTGGATCTCAGTATTAGGTCTTCGTATAGGCCGTCTCTGAATCGTTTATAATTTGAATTTGTTGAATAGACCAGTAGAAATAAATCTTCGTGATGATTATCTCTTCTGGAAATATCTTGGATTAGGGAATAGATCTTTTTACAGACCGTTTGCCTACTCTCCAAGGTCAAAAGAACGTCAGGATTTATTCTTCTGAAGAATATCTTGAACCAGGGAATGGATCTTTTTACAGACCGTTTGCCTGCTATTCAAGGGCCAATAGATTAAATCTTCTGAAACTATCTTGAACCAGGGAATGGATCTTTGTACAGACCGTTTGCCTGATATTCAAGACCAGATATATTAAATCTTCTGGAAATATCCTAGATTAGGGAATAGATCTTATTACAGACCGTTTGCCTACTCTCCGAGGACAAAAAAGTGTCAGGATTAATTCCTGAAAATATCCTGGATTAGGGAATGGATCTTCTTACAGACCGTTTGCCTACTCTCCGAGGAAATAGATTAAATCTTCTGAAAATATCTTGAACCAGGGAATGGATCTTTGTACAGACCGTTTGCCTGATATTCAAGACCAGATATATTAAATCTTCTGGAAATATCCTGGATTAGGGAATAGATCTTCTTACAGACCGTTTGCCTACTCTCCGAGGACAAAAAAGTGTCAGGATTAACTCCTGAAAATATCCTGGATTAGGGAATGGATCTTCTTACAGACCGTTTGCCTACTCTCCGAGGAAATAGATTAAATCTTCTGAAAATATCTTGAACCAGGGAATGGATCTTTGTACAGACCGTTTGCCTACTATTCAAGACCAGATAGATGAAATCTTCTGGAAATATCCTGGATTAGGGAATAGATCTTTTTACAGACCGTTTTCCTACTCTCCGAGGACATCTTGAGTAATGTATATATCATTTTTGACCTGTTGTAAATTGTTGATATTGATTTATCTGCATATAACTATCCTGCAAGGAAAAAGTTAGTTTATGCAATATGTATGCATGTAGAGTATGATGCACCTAAGTAAATGTATTATGTATTTATGGATATGTTATGGTATGATGTAAATGATGTATGTATGATATGATGCTGCTGGAAGCGTCTGGATATCTTCGTATAACAATTGCTAGCCAGGGAAAATAAATCCCGATTCGTTGTTGAAGAATATGAGGAACTCGTTCCCGTCTTGTTTGATAATATATTATTCATAACCTCCCGTATGCTGGGGATAGCAAGGTATATATGACCTCCCGTCTGCTGGGGATAGTAAGGTATACATAACCTTCGTCTTCGTTTGATAGTAGGGTAGATATAACCTCCCGTCTTCGTTCGTCGTACTCTTATTGGAAAGTAAATTCCCGAATATCCGTATGAGGATAAAAGAGATGGATATAAATTCCAGGGGAGATGTGACTTTATGAAGATGGATTTGTCCTACTGAGGGTTTGTAGCTATTTCGTTGAGATGAACCGGCGAAGCTTCGTTGAAATCCTTCTCTCGTTCGTCCTTAGTAAATACTATTACTGCATTTTCATGCATTTCTGGTAAACATCAATCATATTAAGCATTTATGCATTTCTGGTAAACATCCATCATATTCAAAAGCATACATACATTCGAACACAACCAATGGACGTTTTGCTTATGTAAATAGGGTAAAAGTAAATCTGGATTCAGAGGGAAAAGTAAAGCTGAACTTGAAAACAGAATTGTTTCAACTTCGAGAGTGTATAACCAATTGGATTTGAAGCTCCTGAGATTCTTAACTTTCCTGAATACCTTCCCAGAAATCCTCATAGCTCGATCTGAAGACATGATACTGACACCATCTGATACTATTGGCATAGATAATTAACTTCCACCATGGCTTCTGTTGAGAATCCAATATCAAGGTAATGCAATGAGAGGAATGTGTCTTCAAATTGTAATGGACCATATACACTCCGGCTACCAAATTTGAAAAGAAAGCATTGCCCCTTGGTTGAGGATGAATTGTCCCAAAAGGGAAGTATCTGAATGTAGTTACCTCAGGAGAACTAAGCAGAATGCCCCATAATAATATGCCCTTGACATCATGAACTCTGCAGTGTTACCATTGGTAATTCAAATATATGAGAAGAGCTGTCCCTAACTATTAAGCACTGTTGGATCTGGAACTGATTGCCCTGAATGATTTGAACAGTAACTTGATATGCCCCATTGATTAGGAAACAATGACCATGCCCCTGGCATTACGAATTCTGTAATGTTACCCTAGGCACTTCAGATAGATGAGGAGATCTGCCTCTGGCTGCTTAAGCATAGTTGAATCTTGTCCTGATTGCCCCAAATGAGTTAGGCAGTATCATGGCCTGCACTCCTTGATTGGGAGATAATGATTATGCCCCTTTGTATACATGGACTTTGATCCAAGAAGCAACTTTGTTTATCGGAAGGACTTTGAACATTCATCCTGTAAGTTTCTCTGTTTATCAAACACTCAAGTATATGTAAACAAATATATTCAAAAATGCAATGCTTATGTCTGTCTTGAAATTTTGAAAAAGAGTTATCTTAGAAAAACATTTTTTGTGAAAACTGTGATATTAACTCAAGTTTTATAATAAGTCCTAAAGGAGTCAGGATACCTTTTTGTAACAGTATGCTTTCAAACTAACCATGTTTCAGTTAGGACTTTTAAAGGGTTATAACGTGGCCTGGTTCATGGTTTAAGAAACAAAGGATAAAGGCTCAAATTTTATTTGTACCCAACCCAATCTCCATGATGTTCTTCAGTCCTATGCTCAGTTAACTTATGCATTGAGGCTCAAAGGAGTTTGGAATTGTAACACTGATATTTATGATGGTTCAGAAACCAAAAATTTATTTGAACATTCAGTCATCTTTCTTTGTTGAGGATTCATAGTGACCTCTTTTTTCTTTTGCTTTATTATCCCTTCCTTTTGCCTGAACTGTTTATTTCAAAGTTACAGTCAGCGGGATGTCTTAATTTTTTACTAAGTCTCCTTCATAGGTTTTGACTTAGTGGGTTTTTCTTTTGCTGGATATTGACTGTCAGGTTTAATGATTACAGAGAACCATCATTAGTTGTGTACAACACAGATAATTGGCATATTTGAGTTAACCGAGTAGCTACCCTACCCCGGGTTATGAATACGAGTTTTAATTTGCACGAGAATGAAAACTCCTACTTCATAGGCTCAAAAGGGTTGACTAGGGATTAACTTCCTTATATCTCCACTGTTTAGGAATTGAAACAATGCTTGTACATCGTCAGCATAGTCTGTTCAAAAGAATACTGCCTAATATTATGGTATTGTTTTCGTCATCCTCCCTCTACAGGCTTATAGCTTTATCAGGAGTTAAATATCACAAGATAAAGATAAGAAGCATAATTCAAAGTATAGTGGAACGAATGGATTAATTCAAGACAAACATATGCAATGCATTAATGAAAACAAAAGTTTAACATAATAGTAAGTGTTCAAACAAATAAAAGAAATTACAAATGAAAATTCAAATGTTGTCCCATCCAGTTGGCTGAATGTCCTCAATTGCAATCTGTGAACTTTGAGGAGCAGTATACTTCACCATGAAATCAAATTTACCACTTGGATGTCCCAAGGTGCCCCATATCTCAACAGGAATAGGTAGGCTTCCTTTCTTGCTACACTGGGCAACTTGTCTTGCAGCTTCGGTGTTTGATGGATGATAGTAGAACTCAACTTGACCCTCTGGAGTAACCTCTAGGATTCCTTCGTCAATCAGGTCTTGAATCTTTTTCTTCAATGCCCAACAGCTATTAGTATCATGTCCAGGACTGTTGGAGTGGTACTCACACCTTGCCCTGGGATTATAGCGAGGAGAGGAAGTTTTAGGATTTTGAGGAGGATTTTCCAAGGAAATTAGCTTCATCTCCAACAAGCATTGCAGAACTTGTGACATTGGAGTGCTGAACTTGATAAACTGCCTTCTATATTTCTTGTGTTGAGGTGGATTAACCTTATCAAGTCTTTCTTCTTCAACTGAAGAACAATCAATGGCAACCTGTTTCTTACCTTCTTTTATCCTCATCTTCCTTTCAACCAAATCAGCTTGTTTTAATGGAGGTCGACTAACAATTAGATCCCTGACTCCATCACTTTGAAGTTTATGGACAAAGGCTCTTAACTCTTCTTGCCCCTGAGCTAAACTTTGAATAAGAACCACCTGGTCATTCATCTGGGTCCTCATTCCTGTCATCTCAGCTTGTAGTTGTTGCAGCTGATCATCCTTGTTGTCCTCAAGACTCTTCTTCTTAGCCAGCAATGTCTTCAATTCATCTTGCCCCTTGGACAAATTCAGGATCAGCTCTTGGAACTGTGCATTTTGTGCCTGGAGATCCTTAACTGATTGTTCAAGAGCCATTGCTGAAATAAACAGCGAGAAGATGAGAAACCTGTGCTCAATTATAAACCTGTGATGTAATGAAATGATATGTGAATGCATATGCAACGTTTTCAAGGACCGCAGGATTTAAATTTGCTTAGACAAACAAGAAGGTAAACTTTTATTAGTAATAAATTTGTTTTGCCTCTTGGGCTTACAAAAAATGAAATGAAATAAGTACAAAAGATGGGGTTTTAAGTCTCCCATGGACGTTTCCTCTTTGTATTGAGGTATGAGTTGAGATTCTGTTCCTCGTGAAGTTGCTTTGTTAGTTCCAGGATTCTTTCTTGGCTTGCTTTGTAATGAGCCTCGAAAGTATCCCTTTGCTCCTTCAGCTGGATCCAGGATCTCTGTAAGTCTTCCATGTCAGTAGGCATGTCTGGGTGAAGGATGGTATAAGCAGTATCTCCTTCAGCAACAGGTTCCATGGTAACTGGCAGGATAGCAGGATATGGCATCATGAGAGTCTGAGCACGAGATCGTACCCATCTGAGATAAGCTTCCATAGGAATAATGTACTTAGGCTCCAGTGTCTTGTTGTCCACCCTGTTTACTTTTCCCCATGCTCGTATGAATCTCTGACGGTACCCTTGAAGATCGTTGTCGTAATCAAACACAATGCCCTGAATCAACATGTCATATGGACCATCACTCCGAGCGTAACCAAACTGTCGTAAAGCTAGAGAGGGGTTGTAGGTGATGCCTCCTCTTATGCCTAGAAGTGGCACATTAGGAAACTCCCCACAACGGTCAATGATGGTGACATTCTCCATAGATCTGGAGCACCAATGGATATCTGAGTGAGAAAGTGACATGATCCTCTTGGACCATCTGAACCCTTGCTCATTCTTCATTACTGAGCGAGGAAGGTGAGAAATAAACCACCTAGAAAGCAAAGGTATGCAGCACATCAAAGTTCCTCTTGCCCTTGTAGTACGGGTGTGAAGAGAATGCAGGATGTCTCCAAGTAAGGTAGGCACTGGATTGTGACTCAGGAATATGTTGATGGCATGAACGTCTATGAACTGATCTGGATTGGGGAACAATACTAAGCCATAAATCAGCAAGGCTAAGATCTCCTCAAAAGCATCATGACTCATAGCCTTCAAGAACATTTGAGCCTTCTCTATCAACACTTTAGCTAGAACACCCTTGACTCCACTTCTCGTTTCTAGAACAATGTCAGACTTCTTCAGATGTAGAGCTGCAGCAATAACCTCTGGTTTAAGCTCTTTCTCCAAGCCTGTGAAGGGTCTTTGGTCAAGAACAGGTATACCCAGAAGTTTAGAGAACTCTTCCATTGTAGGAACCAGCTGATAGTCGGGGAATGTAAAACAATGGTGCTTAGGGTCAAAGAACTGAAACAGAACACTCATCATGTCTTCATTGAACCCTGAAGTGACTAGATCCAACAGGTGACCATGTCTCTTGATGAACTGGGAATGATCAGACACTTGAGAAACTAACTCTTTAAGCTTGGCAGGTATGCCCACAAAGTTGATCCTGATGGTGTTTCTACGAGCAGAAGCCATGACCTGCAACAAAGAACAAAGATAAATCCTTTGGTCCTTGAAATGGTTAGTGAAAATGCTGTGCTTATGATGCATGATGATGTCATGATGTTATGCTCAATCACAAACATGTGGCACACACAAACAAGTCACACCATAGCCCTAGGTTTAAAGGCTTGCATGAGGTTTAAGGTAAGTACCCTCCCCTGAAGTTAGATGGTTCATCCTGTCCTACAAAAGTAACCAGGTTCTAAGGGATCTCAATATCATTGATCCTTCACAAGGGTGGTTGTTCAGAAGGCAACTTACTTGCCAACCAAAACCCTCCAAGTTTAAGATCTCAATGAGCGTAGTATCGAGTGTCAACCAACTTCAGTCTGCACCAAAGCCGGTTACCTCACTACTTTTCTAAAGGCCAAGATGGGATAACTAGGGTTCTAAAAGTTAGTTAGTGCATTGACAACATATGGCAGCCTCATATTATCCTTAACTTGACTTAAGGAACATAAGCACCAACCAAGAAGTCGCACTAACTATGGCCACCAGATCAACCATATCGATATACGTCGTACAGTTTCCTTGGTCTATTGCCATTTACCTAAGGTACACTAGATCCGGGTTAGGATCTTTCACACATAAGAGCCCAGCAAGATAATATAAAGCAAACAAGGCAAACAATTTAAAGTGATCTAATTCCTAAGGGTACCCCTCTTTAATATTAAGTCCCCAGCAGAGTCGCCAGTTCTGTAACACGGTGGGAGAACTGACTTTAGTAATGTTGCGGATAGCAAGAGTCGCCACCAACTTTTATTTTATCCAAAGGAAAGGCATAAAAGAACAGGAAAGACCTTTAAAAAGATTTTTGGGTCCGGGGGGTAGGTTATGTAAAGGGAAGGTGTTAGCACCCTTTACATCCATGGTTATCCATGGGCTCTTAGTTACTTAGCTCACTTTGATTTGTTTTTTTGAAAATGTGAAGTGTGTGAATAGAAATTTTCATAAGAGTTTAATAATGATCCATGTACGGATGCGTAAAAAACTTGTGTTTGAAAATTGTTTGAAATTGTGAAATGTTTGAGAAATATTTAAGTAGTGAGCAAGTAACTATGAGGAACCTACCCTAAAGTTTAAGTCTTTCTGTTCTTTATCCTTTAAGTGGTAAGACTATCCCTATTATTAAGGAATAGGTAGTCATTACCTTGGATGTGAGGGACATATGAGGGACATCTGTTTTAATGAAGGCAACTGTGGGGTGTATTAAGCATTTTTGGAGGGACTGTCATCATTATTCGAAAGGGACAAGATTATATTGAAAGGCAACCATTAAGGGACTTGATCTTTGATTATGAAGGGACCAGATGACTTTTCTTTTTAAGGGACTTATGCTTTATACACCCCACTTGACCTTATGATATAGGCAACATTGAGAGGTAACCCTAGAAAGTGAGATGGCGATTAAAAATCGACTTACGTGTGTGAGTGTTTAATTTTATATTTATCTTATAATTTAAATGACCTAAATTCAATTTTTAAATATAATACATGTTTCCACTCCCTATTTTATTAACCATAGCGTAAGAATTAAATAATTTAAATATTTACAAAAATTACATCCAGGAGCATTTACATAATAATGAAGCAATTTAAATAAATAACCAAAAATAAATAAATAAGCAAAATATAAATAATAAGTAAAATAAATAAATAAGCAATAATAATTATAATAGGGGTTAGTAATAATAATAATTAAAAATAAATAAGGTTAGTGAAATAATAATAAGCGTAATAAAATAAAAAAATAAATAAATAAATAAATAAATGGATTAGTAATAAGCATGACTAGCAATAATAATAATAATTAAAAGAATTAGATTTTAATATGGACAATTATAAAAGAAAATATGAACAATTAAGTAATTTTGAATTATATACAAATTATTAAATTATTTTTAAACACATTATAATTACAAGATTAAATTAGCATAGATTCAATTATTTCTTAAAAAAAATATTTATATATAAAATTTAGATTATAAACAAATTATAGAAATAATTATATACTATATAAAAAAAATTGATTATAATTACAAAAATTAATTATATTAAATAAATATGTACATAATAATTATATTTACAAAAATTAGAAAATAAAATCAGGTTTTTTATAATTGTTTAGAAAAGATAAACTAGGGTTTATAAAATTAGGGTTTTTGAAAATAAATAGGGTTTAATTTACAATAATAATTCATTTAACTAAATAGTACATATATACATTTTATAACTTAAATATATAATAACAAAAATTAATTTTTGGAATTTAGAAAATATATATATTTTAGAATTTAGAAAATATAATATATGTATTTTATAATTTAGAAATCATTTTAATATATAATATAAAATATAAGAAAAGAAAATAAGAAAAATAAGAAATAAAAAAAAAACAGGACCTGGGATTTGAACCCAGGTCCCTAACCTGGATAATGAAGAGGCTTGCCAACTGGGCTGCGTGCTAGTGGTGCAAGAAGAATGAACTCAAGTTTGTTTTGTTCTTTAAACCTGGAAAATCATAAAAATAATGAAAAAACCAAAAAGGCCTGGGGGTAGAATCGAACCCAGGACCTCTTAGGCAAACAAACATACACATGACCAATCCTGCTGGGTGAGCGAACCTGATAATATATGCACTATCAATCATTATATTTTAAGTTTAATATTAAAAAGGAAAAATATGAAAAAACGCTGCAGCCAGGACTCGAACCAAGGCCATCAAGCTACGCGCGCATACTTCACACCACTGGGCCAAGCAGCCAACTGTGACACAAAACCACAACCAATGCATAAAATATTATACATAATATTTGAATTTGAGAAAGCGCGCGCAGCCAACTTCGTCTTCTTCCTTGGGATTTCGCAGGTTTTCCTGCGAAATTTCCTGGGAATTTTCCTTGGCTTTTTCCTGCGTACAAATCCTGCAATTTTCGTATCACCATAAACATGTATAATTTTGCCAAATTGATCACAGATTCGTAATCCCCAGACATCATACAGTCCAAATACAGTCTTAGAATTAATTTATGTTAGTGAAATCAAAAGATCCCAAATTTGAACCAAGAACCCTAGCTATGGCATATCACGATTCAGGCCCTTAATCTTTAATCCAATTATCCAGAAAGCTTCTATGCTTTATGACAAACACAAATCAGCAAGCAAAATCAATTAACAACGCATGATAATATGAAATCGAAAAATTGTAGAAACATGAGTAAGAATGATTCGATTTGTGTAATTAAAGGGGTTATGGATGCAGATGAGTGATGATTCATGATCAGTGAGGTCCAAGGATCATAGCTGTGTTCTTATTTTACCTTCAAATGCCTTGGAATGTAGAAACCGAATTTGACTTTTTTGCTTGAATTTTGAAAAGTGAAACTTACTCTTGAGGCTGTGTAAATTCGTGGCTTGCATTAGGGTTATGTTAAGTACTTATAGGAGAATGAATTAGGTCAAAAAGATTGATCACTTGTGTGGAAAATTTGATATGAAAAGATTCAAAATGATCATGCCTTAAAAATCAAATATTCATGCATAAACCCTTGCTATTTTGGGAGGATTTTCATAACTTTTGTATCAATCAAGCTTAAATGTGATTTAAGACTTTCTAGAAGCAAAATTAAAATTAATTTTCATTATTTTATATTTTATTTGAATTTAAAATGACTTTTTAATATAAAAATCATAATAAATAAAAACAAAATAGATAAAATTATGAATAAGTTAATTTAATTTCGTGCAAGATGTTTTGAAGTGGATTGGGTCATTATTTGGCAAGCCCATTTGGAAAAAATTGGTTTTAGACCTCCTTTTTCTTCATGAACCAACCCAAAATTTCCCAACTTTGCAAGGGCACATATCCTTCGATTTTAATGGTATGAGGGTGTTCTTGGACATTTTGGAAATCTTGAAGAGTCCTCTAACCAACCCCACTGGTTTCATGTCCATATCATTTACCAATCTCAAGTTATGCCCTTTTGAAGTTGTTGACTTTTTGTTGACTTTCAAAAGGACCTATAATGTCTTAGCTCATACCTTCCAAATGAAGCATTTTTGGGCTTGGCTTGTGAGACACAAAGTTGTAGAGAATTCAATTTCCTTCAAAATGAGCTTTTAGTGGAGACTTGGTGATGAAGTATGTGAAAGTTATGGCTGGTCAAAGTTCAGTTGACTTTTACTGAGGAAACCCTAATTTAGAAACTCCTGATTCTTGATGATCTGAAATCTCCTTGATGAATCATGATCAAACCTTGATCAAATGATGAATTTTACTTCATATACTTGATGTTGGCAAAAATCATGAAGTTTGACTTTGGTTTGACCACAGTTGACCTCAGTTTGACTTTTTAACTGCTTTGACTGATTTTGACTTATCTGATCATCTGAATGAGCAAACTTTTGAGAAAAGTCTTGAAACTTGACATGGGGGTTCTTAAACACATATAAGATATTATGAAGCTCACTTGAAGTCTTGGAAGTTCATTTAGCCTGATTAAAGTCAAAACCCTAGTTTTGGATGCACTGCTTAGGAGGTGCATTGTCTGAGGGAATTGTCAACTCTTCTGACCAATTGTGAACTTTGTGAACCTTGTGAACCATCATAAGATGTCTTGTGAACCTAGTGAACCATCATGGGAGTGTCGCTCCCGATAAATGGGACAGGCCCAAATAAAGGTACAGACGCGAACGGTCGGCGAAAGGGACAATGAGAACACACAGCAGTGAACTCACTGGAGAATAAAAGAGTCGCCAGCTAGGCATTTTTATCCCAGTGGAAAGGCAATGCTGCATAGACCTAGAAAGATATGGATAGGACGGTCGCGAACCAGAGAGACTGAGAAAGGGGGTTGGTTACAACCTGGGAAGGTATTAGCACCCAGATTGTCCGCCGTACTCGACGGGATCCACGCATAAAAGATTTGTGTTTTAAAGGGGTAGTGTCAGTGCAATTTGTGTGTAAAATAGATGGAAAAGAATGTACAGGTGTCAGTGTAAAAGAAGTGTAAATTGATATATACAGTGTCAGTGTAAGGATGAGAGTATGCTCATGATCATGAGGCTAAGAGACTAAAGCTGGAAAGAGGGGGGAATATACAGAGACTTTTGTTCGATAACCGTTAGGTTATGCCTACGTATCCTCTCGTGCAATGAGGAAGTCAGAACACCGTAGTTCGACCCAAAGAGACTGAAAGATGAATTGATTTGTGAACTGCTTACTTGCCTATGCTCAAGTGTATGACCTGTCTGGCTCAGGTACTAACTGTCTTGCATTAGACGGAAGAAGCAAGTTCTCGTTTATGAGTGAATGAGATGAGAAAAGAATCCCGAAGGAGACGATTATTGTTTGTTTTTGAGTTTTCAGTCTTTTATTGTTTTTGAAAGTTTGTCATAAGTTAATGAGCTTAAGCCTAAACTAATGGATTTAGCAAACTCATCACATCGTCCCTCTGATTAGGGGTAATGAGAATACCTTAAGTGTGAAGTCAGCTTCTCACACTTAATCACCATGGTGTAGGGTTAAGATCATTAACCTATTTGTGATTATTTAGATGTTTTTGTGGTTTTTGTTTAGTGTTGAGTAATGAGATTAAGCCATAATCAGGGATTAAACAGACTCATTACACCATCCTAATAGAAGGATAATAGATGAGAATGTTTAAGCTGAGGAAAGCTCCTCAACTTAATCCATGATTAGGGATTAAACTCATGACAAAACAAAGCCTTTATTAAGTGGATTTTATTTAATGATAAGATGATGAAGTGAGTTTTAGGGTTTGTAAGACAACTTGAGGGGGACTTGTCCATTAACACTAGGGTTAGTCCTTCTTAACCAATTAAGGAAGAATTAGAACCCTAATGCAAGGCCCAAGTTACAAGTGTGATGTCTTGATGATCATTAAGTGGATTGATTGAAGGATTTAAACACATTAAGGGTTTAACACTTAGGATTAAAGTTATACACTCCATCCTAATAGAAGGATGTAGGCATAAGCTTAATCACAAAGCCTTAAAGCCTTTAGGGTTTAGTCCCTGATTATGAGATGAGAAGAGAAGACTCAAAGAGACACAAAGGTAAAAGCTAAGTGGGGGACTAATCAAAACCCTAATCATTGTCATACTTGGTTGTTCCTAAGGTTTGTGAGGCTTACAAGAGAAGTCTTCAAAGGAACCACCAGGAAGCAGATGAAAGGATCAGGAGAAGCAAAGTAACTTGCTTCATTTAAGAAGTCAAGTCACTTGAAGAAAGAAAGTGGGAAGAAGAAGGATGATCAAGCTCAAACTCAAACACATACAAAAAATGCAGCAAGGATGTAAAAAGAGGTGAAGAGAAGTTATGAGAAGTGAAGGCAAATTCACTTCTCAAAGTCACTTACCACCTGAAAAGTTAGTGAAAGGAATGCAATGCAATGCAAAATGAAATGAAATGGTATGATGTAAACCAAAACCAGAAGCAAATATGAGATGATAATGATTCTATGAGATGATGCAAACATGAATCAAGACATGGGGATGATCATACAAGTTCATGGATGCAAATGAAACAAGTTAAGAAGCATGAACATTCATGAAAAGTTATGAAATGCAAATGGCATACCACATGGCAAATGCAAGATGCAATGATCAAACATGCTTTCAATATGTCTTAAGATGTCACATGAATCAAATGGATGCTTAAAATGTTATGGCAAGTCAAGGTATGAATGCAAATGCAAGATGGATGCATATGGAAGCTCTAATTAGGGTTTATGATCAATGCATCAAACACAAACCAAAATCAGAAGCAAACACCAAGATAAAAAATTGAAAATACATTCAAAGGATCCCTAAACCTATACTAACTCACTTCCCAAAGGAGAAGTTCCAACTCTTAACCTAATTCAAGTTATGATTTTTCTAAGTTATCTAGGGTTTTAGGGTTCCTTAACAAGAAAAATGCCAATCAAATGGAAAATGCAAGATCAATTCATGACCATTTAATCTCACAAACTTCATGCTAAACACAATGCAATGCAAAAAGAATCAAGGTCCAACTCCTCATGGTTAGGCAGAAGTGATTTTTGGAAGTTTGGATCAAAATAATGCATCAAAATGATTTTAATTCCATGAAAAATTCTCAAAATGCATCAAGATCAAAAAGAAATTTGGTTTGATGGTTGGACAATGTTTCTAAATGTTTTTAAATGTTTCATGAATTTTTTGGTGATTTTTAAATACCTAAAAGTATTTTTAATAAATTAATTCTCATTAATTAATTAAAAATAAACTTTTAAATATTTAAAAATACTTTTTGAATGCAAAAAATAAAAATAAAAATTTTTTTGTGTTCTGAAATTAAATAATAGCTTACATAAAAAATTTCAGAATTTTTGAAATGATTTTGCTATTTTTAATAAAATATAGAAAACAAATGAATTAATATGAAAATTAAAATGAATTTAAACTGAAAATAGAAAAGTAATCAGATCCAAAGGCCCTCATTTAAACTTGCTGCGCGCGCGTTTGACCTGGCGCCATATCCAAGGGCCAGCATTCAAACCTGGCTAATTAATGATTAAGCCCTAATGACAACCCTAATGACTTTCAGGCGACCGGAACACTGTTCCGGTCGTCTTCTCCGATCACCCAAAACTTCAAACTCTCTCTACACGCATCTAAAACGAAATCTAATTAAACAGAAATGATCCCCACTTAAAAACGAATCAAAACCCCCATTCAAACAACATTTATCATTCCTAAACAATGAGAATCGAATCAAACTAGTTTTAGGGCAAAAAGTTTCAGAACAAGATTAAACTCTCATCTCTTCACCATTTTCAAAACCAACAACATATTCATGATCAGGGAAGCATGAAGAACAACTTAGGAACTCTAAAAATCATTTCTGGAAAAAATGTTCATGAAGCTACCTGAGTTTGAAGCTTTTCAATCTGGCACTTTCTGACCTTCCCTTCTGTGCAAAACCACTCCTGGGACCTCCCTGATGAAGCTTTGATGATTGAAAAGAGTTTGTGTTGGCTGGTTTGGAAGTTTGAACAACTTCTGTTCAAGCTCAGGTGAGAAGCGTGTTTATGATTCAGGCAGTTTAGGGCAAGGATGAGGGGTGCTTTCTGACCAGGATGATGAGTTGAGTTGATCTATGAAGTTTGTTTGTGAGTTTGTGAGTTGTTTTCTGAGTCTCGAAAGTTTTTGCCTTTGAGAGTGAAAATAGAAATGTGATGCTATGGCTGGTTTCAAGCTTGCTGTTTATGTGCTTTGGCTAGCAATTTGTTTGTATAAACAATTGCTATTGGTCAGAAGATGTGACATGCCCTTTTGTGATAGGTATGGCTGTTGCACCCCAAAATTTGCCCTCACAATACAAGACTTTGTGTCCTAAGAAGGTTCACAAGGTTCACAAGTTCTCCAACACTTGCATAACCTTTCATGAAGTTCATAAAGTCCACAAGCTACTTTATGAAGGTTCACAAGGTTCACAAGTCCCACAGTGCTTTCAATACCTTTCATGAGGTTCATGAAGTCTACAAGTCACTTCTTGAAGGTTCACAAGGTTCACAAGCTTCTCAACATTTACAAGACCTTTCATGAAGTTCATGAAGTCCACAAGTCACTTCTTGAAGGTTCACAAGGTTCACAAGTTACACAATGATCACAAAGCTTTCATGAAGTTCATGAAGTCTACAAGTCACTTCTTGAAGGTTCACAAGGTTCACAAGCTTCACAATACCTCCCATAGGTATCACAAGACATTGTATGAAGATTCACAAGGTTCACATAGTTCACAATTGGTCAAAGAAGTTGACAATTCCCTCAAACAATGCACCTCCTAAGTAGGGCATCCATAATTAGGTTTGTGACTTTAATCAGGATAAATGGACTTCCAATACCTCAAGTGAGTTTCATAACATCTTATATGTGTGTAAGAACCCCCATGTCAAGTTTCAAGACTTTTCTCAAAAGTTTGCTCAGTCAGATGATCAGATAAGTCAAAATCAGTCAATGCAGTCAAAAAGTCAAACTGAGGTCAACTGTGGTCAAACCAAAGTCAAACTTCATGATTTTTTGCCAACATCAAGTATATGAAGTAAAATTCATCATTTGATCAAGGGTTGATCATGATTCATCAAGGAGATTCCAGATCATCAATAATCAGGAGTTTCTAAATTAGGGTTTCCTCAGTAAAAGTCAACTGAACTTTGACCAGGCATAACTTTCACATACTTCATCACCAAGTCTCCATCCAAAGCTCATTTTGAAGGAAATTGAATTCTCTACAACTTTGATGTTGAAGGTTAAGCCCAAAAATGCTTCATTTGAAAAATATGATCTAAGACATTATAGGTCATTTCAAAAGTCAACAAAAAGTCAACAACTTCAAAAGGGCATAACTTGAGATTGGTAAATGATATGGACCTGAAACCAGTGGGGTTGTTTAGAGGACTCTTCAAGCTTTCCAAAAAGTCCAAGAACACCCTCATACCCTAAAAATTGAGGGAGATGTGCCTTTGCAAAGTTAAGAAATTTTGTGATGGTTTATGTTGAAAAGGGAGGTTCAAAATCATTTCTTTTCAAATGGGCCACTCAAATTATGACCCAATCCACTTCATAATGGTTTGCACGAAATTATCATGATATTTTCATATTTTTTATTTTATTTTATTAATTTATTATGATTTATTACATTTTAAATCATTTTAAATTTAAAAAAAAATATTAAACATGAAAAGATATTTTTGTGATTGAATCTAGAAAATCATAAAGTGTGATTGGAGTCAAAAGAGAAGGAAATCATGAGATCCCTCCCAAAATAGCAAGACCTTATGACCAAATATTTGACTTTGAACACTTGATCTTTTTCAATATTTTTTGATCCAAAATTTCACTAAATCAATCAATTTCTTTAACCTAATTGACTCACCTATATATACTTAACACAAACCTAATGCTCATTCACGGATTCCAGCCTCCAAGAGTAAGTTCAAGTTGTCAAAATTCATCACAAAACTCAAAAATCGGATTTCTCCATTCAAGCCTTTTTGAACCAATTTGAAGGTTGAAACATGTTTCTGAGACATCATTGAATCATTCCCAATGATCATTCGCATCTGAAGCACCATATATGGCACAACCCGAATTCATAATGTTCATCATATTTCAATTTTTCGATTTTGCATATTGAGTGGATTTTAATGTCTTGTGATCATTGTTTTGTGTTTGTATGAAGCTCTTGATTGATTCTGGATGGTTTAATTGAAGTTTCGATGCAGGTTGGAGAAGTCACCATGGTTAGGGTTTCGGCCATAAGATGAGGGCTTTACATTAAACCTAATATAAACAAATTATAAGGACATAGAACAACCAAGTGAACTCTGGGGATCATGAAACAGTCATTAATTTTGAGAAATTTTACTGCTTTAGTGATAATCCAATTTTCGTAGGTTCTTGTATTTTGAATTTCGCAGGAAATTTCATAGATAAATTCATAGCAAAAATCGCAGGTATCTTGAGGAAGAAGATGCAGGTGGCGCGCATCTGGAAATTTAAAATATTAACATAATATTTTATGATTTTATTTTCATATTATTTCAGATGATGTTGTTTGGCCTGGTGGAAAGGTGCTTGTGCGCGTAGGTTGTTTATGAACCTGGGTTCAAATCCTGGTTCCATCACTTTTGTTTGTTTTACCATTTTAATTATTATGTATTACATATATTATATTGTGGTTGATGCATCATCAGAAGGGCTCTCCCAGCCAGGTGGTTAAGCATGCGCGCGTTTATCCTTAAGGTCCTGGGTACGAAACCACCCCAGGCCTTTTGTTCTTTTATTTTTTCCAGAATTTGCAAGATCAAAGCACAAAACAAATTGGATTCCTTCTTCTTTCACTTGTGTCTGGATGGTCCAGTGGTCTTGTTGTTGCTAGCAAGGGTGGAAACCTGGGATCGAATCCCACCAGGTTCTTTTTCTCTCTTTTATTTCTTTTTGTTTACTAATTTAATTCTAATAATTTAAATAATTAATACATTATCATTATAAAACATGTGTGTATATTATATGGTCTAAATTACACTTAAAACAATTTTTCTATAAAAAAACTTTTGATTTCCTTTAATTTTAATTTCATTCGTATAGTTTATATTAATTAAAATAATGTTATGTGGTTATTAAAAACGAATTTTTGTATATATATATAAACCCTAATTCTTAAACCCTAAAAAATATAAAAACCTAATTTTCCAATCTTAAAATATTTTTCTAAATAACATTTAATTCTGTTTTTTTTTATTAATTCCTAATATAATTATAATTTTTCATAAAAAATTTGTATTTTGTAATTTAAATTAATTTTCTTTTAATATTTAGAAATAGTTTAATTTATATATTTTGTATATGGTTAAAAATAATTTGTAAATATATTGACCAATAGAATTAAATTTTAATATGATATTTAAGATCTATCTTTTTCTTATAATATGTATAAATATATGTTTATGATAATTAAAATTTTGAAATCATAATATATTTGAAAATAATTTAATAATTAGTATATGAATTAAAAATTATCTAGTTATGTATGTTAATTCTTTCTTATATTATTGATTTCTATCATTATTATTAATTAATTTTTGCTTATTATAATTTTATTAACTTTGTAATTAATTTTTATTACTAACCATGTTATTATTTATCTTTTATGTTTCTAACTTTATTTCTTCTAATTATTCTTATTATTTTACTAACCATATTATTTTGCTTTATTAATTTTTATATTATTAATTTTCATTATTTACTAACCCCAATATTTTATTTGCTTATTTATTTATTATATATTGCTATTTATTTTATTTATTATAATTATATTGTAATTGTTTCCTGGATGTAATTGTAATTATTTAATTATTATTGTTGTGGTTAGTAATTTAGGGAGTGTAAATAACATGTATGTAATATTAAAATAAATTTAGATCACTTTTAAATAAAGATAATTAAATTAAACACTTCACACACGTAAGTCGATTTTAATCGCCGTCTCACTTTCTAAGGATATCCCTCTCGTTGCCTACGAATAATGGTTAAGTGGGGTGTATAAAGCAAGTCCCTCAAATAAAAAATCATCAAAGTCCCATATGGTTGCCTCACGGATCGAGTCCCTTCGAATAAATGATGATAGTCCCTTATATATGCTTAATACACCCCACCATTGCCTTCAAAATCAAGTTGTCCCTCAAACATCCAAAGTAAGGACTACCTACTCCATTATAGTAGGGATAGTCTTACTAAGGAAAGGATAAAGAATAAGAAAGACCTTTAAACATTAGGGTAAGTTACTCCTAAGTACTTAAGCTCATTTCAAAACTTTTTCACACTTAAACAAATTTTCAAACAAGTTTTTTTATACATCCATACACGGATTATTATTAAACTATTCTGAAATTTTTTGTTATTCACACACTACACTTTCAAAACAATTCAAAAGTGAGCTTAAGTACCTAAGAGCCCATGGATAACCATGGATGAAAAGGGTGCTAACACCTTCCCTTTTCATAACCTACCCCCCGGACCCAAAATATTCTCTAAGGTCTTTCCTGTTCTTTTATAACCTTTCCTTATGGATAAAATAAAAGTCGGTGGCGACTCTTGCTATCCGCAACATTGTTTAAAGTCAGTTCACCGAGTTACAGAACTGGCGACTCTGCTGGGGAATTAATAAAAGAGGGGTACCCTTAGGAATTAGATCACTTTAAACTTGTTTGCTCTATTTGCTTTACTTTACTTGTTGGGTGCTCTTATGTGTGAAAGATCCTAACCCGGATCTAGTGTATCTTAGGTAAATGGCAATAGACCAAGGAAACTGTACGGCGTATACCGATATGGTTGATCTGGTGGCCATAGTTAGTGTGACTTCTTGGTTGGTGCTTATGTTCCTTAAGTCAAGTTGAGGATAATATGAGGCTGCCATATGTTGTCAATACACTAACTAACTTTTAGAACCCTAGTTATCCCATCTTGGCCTTTAGAAAAGTAGTGAGGTAGCCGGCTTTAGTGCAGACTGAAGTTGGTTGACACTCGATACTACACTCATTGAGATCTTAAACTTGGAGGGTTTTGGTTGGCAAGTAAGTTGCCTTCTGAACAACCACCCTTGTGAAGGGTCAATGATATTGAGATCCCTTAGAACCTGGTTACTTTTGTAGGACAGGATGAACCATCTAACTTCAGGGGAGGGTACTTACCTTTGAACCGCATGCAAGCCTTTAAACCTAGGGCTATTGTGTGACTTGCTTGTGTGTGCCACATGTTTGTGATTGAGCATAACATCATGACATCATCATGCATCATATGCATAGCATTTTACCTAACCATTTCAAGGACCAAGGGATTTATCTTTGTTCTTTGTCGCAGGTCATGGCTTCTGCTCGTAGAAACACCATCAGGATCAACTTTGTGGGCATACCTGCCAAGCTTAAAGAGTTGGTTTCTCAAGTGTCTGATCATTCCCAGTTCATCAAGAGACATGGTCACCTATTGGATCTAGTCACTTCAGGGTTCAATGAAGACATGATGAGTGTTCTGTTTCAGTTCTTTGATCCTAAACATCACTGTTTCACATTCCCCGACTATCAGTTAGTCCCTACCATGGAGGAGTTCTCTAAGCTTCTGGGTATACCTGTTCTTGATCAAAGACCCTTCACAGGCTTGGAGAAGGAGCCCAAACCAGAGGTTATTGCTGCAACCCTACATCTGAAGAAGTCTGACATTGTTCTAGAGACGAGAAGTGGAGTTAAGGGTATCCTTGCCAAGGTATTAGTGGATAAAGCTCAAATGTTCTTGAAGGCCATGAGTCATGATGCTTTTGAGGAGATCTTAGCCTTGCTGATATACGGCTTAGTATTGTTCCCCAATCCAGATCAGTTCATAGATGTTCATGCCATCAACATTTTCCTGAGTCACAATCCAGTGCCTACATTGCTGGGAGACATCCTCCATTCTCTTCATACCCGTACTACAAGGGCAAGAGGAACTTTGATGTGCTGCATACCTTTACTTTCTAGGTGGTTTATTTCTCACCTTCCTCGCTCAGTAATGAAGAATGAGCAAGGATTCAGATGGTCCAAGAGGATCATGTCACTTTCTCACTCAGATATTCATTGGTGCTCCAGATCTATGGAGAATGTCACTATCATTGACCGTTGTGGGGAGTTTCCTAATGTGCCACTTCTAGGCATAAGAGGAGGCATCACCTACAACCCTTCACTAGCTTTACGACAGTTTGGTTACGCTCGGAGTGATGGTCCACATGACATGTTAATCCAGGGCATTGTGTTTGACTACGACAACGATCTTCAAGGTTACCGTCAGAGATTCATACGAGCTTGGGGAAAAGTAAACAGGATTGACAGCAAGACACTGGAGCCTAAGTACACTATTCCTATGGAGGCTTATCTCAGATGGGTACGATCTCGTGCTCAGACACTCATGATGCCATATCCTGCCGTCCTACCAGTTACCATGGAACCTGTTGCTGAAGGAGACACAACTTATACCATCCTTCATCCAGACATGCCTACTGATATGGAAGACTTGCAGAGATCATGGATCCAACTGAAGGAGCAAAGGGATACTTTCGAGGCTCATTACAAAGCAAACCAAGCAAGAATCCTAGAGCTCACAAAGCAACTTCATGAGGAACGAAACCTCAACTCATACCTCAATACAAAGAGGAAACGTCCATGGGAGACTTAAAACCCCATCTTTTGTACTTATTTCACTTTCATTTTTTGTAAGCCTAAAAGGCAAAACAAATTATTACTAATAAAAAGTTACTTTCTTGTTTGTTTAAGCAAATTTAAATCCTGCGGTCCTTGAAAACATTGCATATGCATTCCCATATCATTTCATCGCATCACAGGTTTATAATTGCGCACAGGTTTCTCATCTTCTCGCTGTTTATTTCAGCAATGGCTCTTGAACAATCAGTTAAGGATCTTCAGGCACAGAATGCACAGTTCCAAGAGCTGATCCTGAACCTATCCAAGGGGCAGGATGAATTGAAGACACTGCTGGCTAAGAAGAAAAATCCTGAGGACAACAAGGATGATCAGCTGAAACAACTACAAGCTGAGATGACAGGAATGAGGATCCAGATGAATGGCCAGGGGGCTCTTATTCAAAGTTTAGCTCAGGGGCAAAAAGAGCTAAGAACCTTTGTCCACAAACTTCAAGGTGATAGAGCCAGGGATCTAATTGTCAGTCAACCTCCGTTAAAACAAGCTGATTTGGTTGAAAGGAGGATGAGGATAAAAGAGGGTAAGAGACAGGTTGCCATTGACTATTCTTCAATTGAAGAAGAAAGACCTGATAAGGTTAATCCACCTCAACACCAGAAAGGTAGAAGGCAGTTTATCAAGTTCAGCACTCCAATGTCACAAGTTCTGCAATGCCTATTGGAGATGAAGTTGGTTTCCTTGGAAAGGTCTCCTAAAAATCCTAAAATTTCCTCTCCTCGCTATAATCCCAGGGCAAGGTGTGAGTACCACTCCAACAGCCCTGGACATGATACTAATAGTTGTTGGGCATTGAAGGAAAAGATCCAAGACCTGATTGACGAAGGAATCCTAGAAGTTACCCCAGAGGGTCAAGTTGAGTTCTACTATCATCCATCAAACATTGAAGCTGCAAGACAAGTTGCCCAAGTTTGCAAGAAAGAAAGCCTACCTGTCCCTGTTGAAATATGGGGCACCTTGGGACATCCAAGTGGTAAACTTGATTTCATGGTGAAGTATACTGCTCCTCCAAGTTCACAGATTGCAATTGAGGACATTCAGCCAACTGGATGGGACAGCATTTGAATTTTCATTTGTAACTTCTTTTATTTGTTTGAACATTTACTATTATGTTAAAACTTTTGTTTTCATTAATGCATTGCGTATGTTTGTCTTGAATTAATCCATTCGTTTCACTATATTTTTAAAAAAAAAAAAAAAAATTTTTTCTCTTATTTCTATCTTGTGATATTTAACTCCTGATAAAGCTATAAGCCTGTAGAGGGAGGATGACGAAAACAATACCATAATCTTATGCAGTATGCTTTTGAACAGACTATGCTGACGATGTACAGGCATTGTTTCAATTCCTAAAACAGTGGAGATATAAGGAAGTTAATCCCTAGTCAACCCTTTTGAGCCTATGAAGTAGGAGTTTTTATTCTCGCACAAATTAAAACCCTTATTCATAACCTGGGGCAGGGTAGTTACTCAGTTAACTCAAAATATGCCAAATGTATGTGTTGTACACAACTAATGATGGTTCTCTGTAATCATGAAACCTGACAGTCAATATCCAGCAAAGGAACAATTCACTAGGTCAAAACCTATGAAGGAGACTTAGTAAAACATTAAGACATCCCACTGACTGTAATCTTGAAATAAGCAGTTCAGGCAAAAAGAAGGGATAATAAAGTCAAAAAGAAGAAAAAGAGGTCACTATAAATCCTCAACAAAGAAAGATGACTGAAGGTTCAAATAAACTTTTGGTTGCCAAACCATCACAAAATATCAATATTACAACATCACACTTCTGTGGAATCTCAATGCATAAGTTAACTGAGTATAGGACTGAAGAACATCATGTAGATTGGGTTGGGTACAAATAAAATTTGAGCCTTTATCCTTTGTTTTTTTTTAAACCATGAACCAGGCCACGTTATAACCCTTTAAAAGTCCTAACTGAAGCATGGTTAGTTCGAAAGCGTACTGCTACAAAAAGGTATCCTGACTCCTTTAGGGCTTGTTATAAAACTGGAGTTAATATCGCAGTTTTCAAGAAAAAAATAAATAAAAAAATAAACAGTTTTTCAAGACAGACATAAGCATTGCATTTTTGAATATATTTGTTTGCATATACCTGAGTGTTTGACAAATGGAGAAGTTTACAGGATGAATGTTCAATGAACCCGAGTCCTTCCAATAAGCAAAATTGCTTCCTGGATCAAAGTCCATGTATACAAAGGGGCATAGGCATTATCTCCCAATCAAGGGGGCAAACCATGATACTGCCTATCTCATATGGGGCAATCAAGACAGGATTCAGTTCTGTTTAAGTATCCAGGGGCAGATCTCCACATCTGTCTAAATTACTGAGGATAACATCGCAAAGTTCGTAATGTCAGGGGCATATGCTTATGGGGCATTCTACTTGTTTCTTTTGAGATGGCTCACTACAGATACTTCCATTATGGGACAATTCATCCTCAACCAGGGGGCAATACTTTCTTTTCAAATATAGTATCCGGAGAGCACATGGTCCATTACAACTTGAAGACACAGTCCTCTACCCTGATTTGGGATTCTCAGCAGAAGCCATGGTGGAAATTAATAGTCTACACCAGTAGTATCAGATGGTGTCAGTATCATGTCTTCAGATCCAGTTATGAAGATTTCTGGGAAGGTATTCAGGAAAGTTACGAATTTCAGGAGCTCTAAATCCAATTAGTGATACACTCTCGAAGTTGAAACAATTCTGTTTTCAAGTTCAGCTTTACTTTTCCCTCTGAATCCAGATTTACTTTTACCTTATTTACATAAGCGAAACGTCCATTGGTTGTGTCTGAATGCATCATGCTTTTGAATATGATTAATGTTTACCAGAAATGCATGAAAATGCAATAATAATATTTACTAAGGACGAACGAGGGAAGGATTTCAACGAAGCTTCGCCGGTTCACCCTTACAAAACAAGCACAAATTCCTCAGTAGGGCAAATCCATCTTCATAAGGTCTCATCTCCCCTGGAATTTATATCCATCTCTTTTATCCTCATACGGATATTCGGGAAATTACTTTCCAATAAAGGTACGACGAACGAAGACGGGATGTTATCCTATTATCAAACGAAGACGAAGGTTATATATACCCTACTATCCCCAGCATACGGGAGGTTATCTATACCCTGTTATCCCCAGCAGACGGAGAGTTATATATTCCTCAGCAACGAATCGGGATTTGTTTTCCCTGGCCAGCAGATATTATACGAAGATATCCAGACGCTTCCGGCAGTATCATATCATACATACATCATTTACATCATACCATAGCATATATATCCATAGACATATAGTACATTACCTAAGTGCATCATATCATATATGCATACATAAAGCATAAACTAATGTTATTATACAAAAGCTACCTTGTTTCAGGTTAATTACTCAACAAACAAACTTATGATCTTCAGGACTGCTTTATCGTCACCTCAGGGTTACTTTATCCTCCCGATGACTTCTCATTACTTCAAGACTGCTTTAGAGTTATCATTATTGATGGCTCTATCCTCCTGAAGCCATTACTTCAAGACTGCTTTAGAGTTATCATTATTGATTGCTCTATCCTCCTGAAGCCATTACTTCAAGACTGCTTTAGAGTTATCATTATTGATTGCTCTATCCTCCTGAAGCCATTATTTCAAGACTGCTTTAGAGTTATCATTATTGATGGCTCTATCCTCCTGAAGCCATTACTTCAAGACTGCTTTAGAGTTATCATTATTGATGGCTCTATCCTCCTGAAGCCATTACTTCAAGACTGCTTTGGAGTTGTCATTATTGATAGCTCTATCCTCCTGAAGCCATTACTTCAAGACTGCTTTAGAGTTATCATTATTGATTGCTCTATCCTCCTGAAGCCATTATTTCAAGACTGCTTTGGAGTTGTCATTATTGATGGCTCTATCCTCCTGAAATCATTATTTCAAGACTGCTTTGGAGTTGTCATTATTGATGGCTCTATCCTCCTGAAATCATTATTTCAAGACTGCTTTGGAGTTGTCATTATTGATAGCTCTATCCTCCTGAAATCATTACTTCAAGACTGCTTTGGAGTTATCATTATTGATTGCTCTATCCTCCTGAAGACATATCATATTATTATTTCAAGACTGCTTTGGAGTTGTCATTATTGATAGCTCTATCCTCCTGAAATCATTACTTCAAGACTGCTTTGGAGTTATCATTATTGATTGCTCTATCCTCCTGAAGACATATCACATTATTATTTCAAGACTGCTTTGGAGTTGTCATTATTGATTGCTCTATCCTCCTGAAGCCATTACTTCAAGACTGCTTTAGAGTTATCATTATTGATTGCTCTATCCTCCTGAAGCCATTATTTCAAGACTGCTTTGGAGTTGTCATTATTGATGGCTCTATCCTCCTGAAATCATTATTTCAAGACTGCTTTGGAGTTGTCATTATTGATGGCTCTATCCTCTTGAAATCATTATTTCAAGACTGCTTTGGAGTTATCATTATTGATTGCTCTATCCTCCTGAAGACATATCACATTATTATTTCAAGACTGCTTTGGAGTTGTCATTATTGATGGCTCTATCCTCCTGAAATCATTATTTCAAGACTGCTTTGGAGTTGTCATTATTGATGGCTCTATCCTCCTGAAATCATTATTTCAAGACTGCTTTGGAGTTGTCATTATTGATGGCTCTATCCTCCTGAAATCATTATTTCAAGACTGCTTTGGAGTTGTCATTATTGATAGCTCTATCCTCCTGAAATCATTATTTCAAGACTGCTTTGGAGTTGTCATTATTGATAGCTCTATCCTCCTGAAATCATTACTTCAAGACTGCTTTGGAGTTGTCATTATTGATGGCTCTATCCTCCTGAAATCATTATTTCAAGACTGCTTTGGAGTTGTCATTATTGATAGCTCTATCCTCCTGAAATCATTACTTCAAGACTGCTTTGGAGTTATCATTATTGATTGCTCTATCCTCCTGAAGACATATCACATTATTACTTCAAGACTGCTTTAGAGCTATTCATTGCTCTATCCTCCTGAAGCCATCCTATTATTTCAAGACTGCTTTAGAGCTATTCATTGCTCTATCCTCCTGAAATCATTACTTCAAGACTGCTTTAGAGCTATCCATTGCTCTATCCTCCTGAAGACAATTACATTATTATTTCAAGACTGTTTTAGAGCTATCTATTGCTCTATCCTCCTGAAATCATATCTTCAAGACTGCTTTAGAGCTATCCATTGCTCTATCCTCCTGAAGACAATTACATTATTATTTCAAGACTGCTTTAGAGCTATCCATTGCTCTATCCTCCTGAAATCATATCTTCAAGACTGCTTTAGAGCTATCCATTGCTTTATCCTCCTGAAGGCATATTACTTCTTCAAGACTGCTTTAGAGCTATCCATTGCTCTATCCTCATGAAGACATACTGCTACATCAATATTACTCCAGACTCCTGACAGTTCTCATTATACTGCTGAAGAACTTTCCCCTAGTGGCATCTTTAAGCCCACTCAATCATGTTCAACCAACCATCAATATCACTCTATGCACTGGTGAGTGCAAATTTTTGGGCTTTTGTGTTCAATCCCCTTCAACCTTCCAGGTTACGACTGGCAAATATACCAATCTAACCCCTCAGGTTTCAGAAAATTGAACAGGGGCAGCTGTTGCACCCCAAAATTTGCCCTCACAATACAAGACTTTGTGTCCTAAGAAGGTTCACAAGGTTCACAAGTTCTCCAACACTTGCATAACCTTTCATGAAGTTCATAAAGTCCACAAGCTACTTTATGAAGGTTCACAAGGTTCACAAGTCCCACAGTGCTTTCAATACCTTTCATGAGGTTCATGAAGTCTACAAGTCACTTCTTGAAGGTTCACAAGGTTCACAAGCTTCTCAACATTTACAAGACCTTTCATGAAGTTCATGAAGTCCACAAGTCACTTCTTGAAGGTTCACAAGGTTCACAAGTTACACAATGATCACAAAGCTTTCATGAAGTTCATGAAGTCTACAAGTCACTTCTTGAAGGTTCACAAGGTTCACAAGCTTCACAATACCTCCCATAGGTATCACAAGACATTGTATGAAGATTCACAAGGTTCACATAGTTCACAATTGGTCAAAGAAGTTGACAATTCCCTCAAACAATGCACCTCCTAAGCAGGGCATCCATAATTAGGTTTGTGACTTTAATCAGGATAAATGGACTTCCAATACCTCAAGTGAGTTTCATAACATCTTATATGTGTGTAAGAACCCCCATGTCAAGTTTCAAGACTTTTCTCAAAAGTTTGCTCAGTCAGATGATCAGATAAGTCAAAATCAGTCAATGCAGTCAAAAAGTCAAACTGAGGTCAACTGTGGTCAAACCAAAGTCAAACTTCATGATTTTTTGCCAACATCAAGTATATGAAGTAAAATTCATCATTTGATCAAGGGTTGATCATGATTCATCAAGGAGATTCCAGATCATCAATAATCAGGAGTTTCTAAATTAGGGTTTCCTCAGTAAAAGTCAACTGAACTTTGACCAGGCATAACTTTCACATACTTCATCACCAAGTCTCCATCCAAAGCTCATTTTGAAGGAAATTGAATTCTCTACAACTTTGATGTTTAAGGTTAAGCCCAAAAATGCTTCATTTGAAAAATATGATCTAAGACATTATAGGTCATTTCAAAAGTCAACAAAAAGTCAACAACTTCAAAAGGGCATAACTTGAGATTGGTAAATGATATGGACCTGAAACCAGTGGGGTTGTTTAGAGGACTCTTCAAGCTTTCCAAAAAGTCCAAGAACACCCTCATACCCTAAAAATTGAGGGAGATGTGCCTTTGCAAAGTTAAGAAATTTTGTGATGGTTTATGTTGAAAAGGGAGGTTCAAAATCATTTCTTTTCAAATGGGCCACTCAAATTATGACCCAATCCACTTCATAATGGTTTGCACGAAATTATCATGATATTTTCATATTTTTTATTTTATTTTATTAATTTATTATGATTTATTACATTTTAAATCATTTTAAATTTAAAAAAAAATATTAAACATGAAAAGATATTTTTGTGATTGAATCTAGAAAATCATAAAGTGTGATTGGAGTCAAAAGAGAAGGAAATCATGAGATCCCTCCCAAAATAGCAAGACCTTATGACCAAATATTTGACTTTGAACACTTGATCTTTTTCAATATTTTTTGATCCAAAATTTCACTAAATCAATCAATTTCTTTAACCTAATTGACTCACCTATATATACTTAACACAAACCTAATGCTCATTCACGGATTCCAGCCTCCAAGAGTAAGTTCAAGTTGTCAAAATTCATCACAAAACTCAAAAATCGGATTTCTCCATTCAAGCCTTTTTGAACCAATTTGAAGGTTGAAACATGTTTCTGAGACATCATTGAATCATTCCCAATGATCATTCGCATCTGAAGCACCATATATGGCACAACCCGAATTCATAATGTTCATCATATTTCAATTTTTCGATTTTGCATATTGAGTGGATTTTAATGTCTTGTGATCATTGTTTTGTGTTTGTATGAAGCTCTTGATTGATTCTGGATGGTTTAATTGAAGTTTCGATGCAGGTTGGAGAAGTCACCATGGTTAGGGTTTCGGCCATAAGATGAGGGCTTTACATTAAACCTAATATAAACAAATTATAAGGACATAGAACAACCAAGTGAACTCTGGGGATCATGAAACAGTCATTAATTTTGAGAAATTTTACTGCTTTAGTGATAATCCAATTTTCGTAGGTTCTTGTATTTTGAATTTCGCAGGAAATTTCATAGATAAATTCATAGCAAAAATCGCAGGTATCTTGAGGAAGAAGATGCAGGTGGCGCGCATCTGGAAATTTAAAATATTAACATAATATTTTATGATTTTATTTTCATATTATTTCAGATGATGTTGTTTGGCCTGGTGGAAAGGTGCTTGTGCGCGTAGGTTGTTTATGAACCTGGGTTCAAATCCTGGTTCCATCACTTTTGTTTGTTTTACCATTTTAATTATTATGTATTACATATATTATATTGTGGTTGATGCATCATCAGAAGGGCTCTCCCAGCCAGGTGGTTAAGCATGCGCGCGTTTATCCTTAAGGTCCTGGGTACGAAACCACCCCAGGCCTTTTGTTCTTTTATTTTTTCCAGAATTTGCAAGATCAAAGCACAAAACAAATTGGATTCCTTCTTCTTTCACTTGTGTCTGGATGGTCCAGTGGTCTTGTTGTTGCTAGCAAGGGTGGAAACCTGGGATCGAATCCCACCAGGTTCTTTTTCTCTCTTTTATTTCTTTTTGTTTACTAATTTAATTCTAATAATTTAAATAATTAATACATTATCATTATAAAACATGTGTGTATATTATATGGTCTAAATTACACTTAAAACAATTTTTCTATAAAAAAACTTTTGATTTCCTTTAATTTTAATTTCATTCGTATAGTTTATATTAATTAAAATAATGTTATGTGGTTATTAAAAACGAATTTTTGTATATATATATATAAACCCTAATTCTTAAACCCTAAAAAATATAAAAACCTAATTTTCCAATCTTAAAATATTTTTCTAAATAACATTTAATTCTGTTTTTTTTTATTAATTCCTAATATAATTATAATTTTTCATAAAAAATTTGTATTTTGTAATTTAAATTAATTTTCTTTTAATATTTAGAAATAGTTTAATTTATATATTTTGTATATGGTTAAAAATAATTTGTAAATATATTGACCAATAGAATTAAATTTTAATATGATATTTAAGATCTATCTTTTTCTTATAATATGTATAAATATATGTTTATGATAATTAAAATTTTGAAATCATAATATATTTGAAAATAATTTAATAATTAGTATATGAATTAAAAATTATCTAGTTATGTATGTTAATTCTTTCTTATATTATTGATTTCTATCATTATTATTAATTAATTTTTGCTTATTATAATTTTATTAACTTTGTAATTAATTTTTATTACTAACCATGTTATTATTTATCTTTTATGTTTCTAACTTTATTTCTTCTAATTATTCTTATTATTTTACTAACCATATTATTTTGCTTTATTAATTTTTATATTATTAATTTTCATTATTTACTAACCCCAATATTTTATTTGCTTATTTATTTATTATATATTGCTATTTATTTTATTTATTATAATTATATTGTAATTGTTTCCTGGATGTAATTGTAATTATTTAATTATTATTGTTGTGGTTAGTAATTTAGGGAGTGTAAATAACATGTATGTAATATTAAAATAAATTTAGATCACTTTTAAATAAAGATAATTAAATTAAACACTTCACACACGTAAGTCGATTTTAATCGCCGTCTCACTTTCTAAGGATATCCCTCTCGTTGCCTACGAATAATGGTTAAGTGGGGTGTATAAAGCAAGTCCCTCAAATAAAAAATCATCAAAGTCCCATATGGTTGCCTCACGGATCGAGTCCCTTCGAATAAATGATGATAGTCCCTTATATATGCTTAATACACCCCACCATTGCCTTCAAAATCAAGTTGTCCCTCAAACATCCAAAGTAAGGACTACCTACTCCATTATAGTAGGGATAGTCTTACTAAGGAAAGGATAAAGAATAAGAAAGACCTTTAAACATTAGGGTAAGTTACTCCTAAGTACTTAAGCTCATTTCAAAACTTTTTCACACTTAAACAAATTTTCAAACAAGTTTTTTTATACATCCATACACGGATTATTATTAAACTATTCTGAAATTTTTTGTTATTCACACACTACACTTTCAAAACAATTCAAAAGTGAGCTTAAGTACCTAAGAGCCCATGGATAACCATGGATGAAAAGGGTGCTAACACCTTCCCTTTTCATAACCTACCCCCCGGACCCAAAATATTCTCTAAGGTCTTTCCTGTTCTTTTATAACCTTTCCTTATGGATAAAATAAAAGTCGGTGGCGACTCTTGCTATCCGCAACATTGTTTAAAGTCAGTTCACCGAGTTACAATGGCTACTTTTGCAAATTGTCAACTTTTGTGTAAGAGAAGCATGGGTCATGTTCTAGCCAAGTACAAGGGGTGTGGGCTGCGCAGCAAGGTGAGGAAAAAGGCTAGGATTGATCAGCAAAGTAGCTAGCAAGTGGATGAAAGGTTATGATGGCTTTTGCAACTTGGTTTGCCTTTGGTTCTCATGAAAGAAAATTGGTCCATAAGCCATGAAACATGTGATCTCTTGGCCCATTCTGATTTTTAGGACTTGTGTGATCATGTGGTGAGGTTTAGAAATGCATTTGGTAGCTTAATTGGCTTTGAGAAATGAATTTGCAACTTTGCCTCTTTGGTGCATGACTTGAAATTTAGTGATTTTTGCTAACTTTGACAATCCATAACTTTTGATCAAAAATGAATTAGGTCATGTTCTTGTACTTTTTGAAAAGAGAAAGATCTATTCTACAACTTTCATGACCAAAGTTTTTCCATTTGAAGCATTTTTGGATCAAAAAGTAAGGGTTGAAAAAGTTGCATAAAATGACATTTTCATGAAAAGTCAAACTTGCACAAAAAGTCAACTTTGCAAAAACTTGAGATTCTTGAATTTTGTAAACTTCCAACTTCTTCCATGATCAAATAAAGACCATATACACTCAAAATGATGAAGATCACCCCTTGGTTGGGTCATTGGGGGCCTCAGATGCCCTGATTTTGCACTAACTTGTCCAGAAAGTCAACCTTTGATCAGATGGCTTCCCCATGGAATTTCTTCATGAAAATTGATATGCATACTCCCTATACCATATAGATACCAATAGAAACAAGAATGACCAAAAAAAATGGGAGTTATGGCCTCTGAAACCAAAACCCTAATTTTAGGTCATCTGTGCAGTCAAGCCTGGCTCTGCTTCCATACCAATCCCAGTTCTTGTGATTTTTTGACATCCTTGACTTTGAGAGGATATAATATGATACTTGAACACACATAGACCCCTTTGAAGTGGTTGATGACCTTTGGAGTGGCTCAAGAAGCTCTTGGATTGCTCAGATCACAAACCCTAGATGCAGATGACTTTGAAGTTATGCAGTGGATCAAAAATGTGGTATGAGATGCTATGATTGAGTTTATGCATATGAAATGATCACAAGCCATGGTGTGAATGGGTGAGGGCAAATTTGGGGTGTTTACAGGGAGGTCTTGTGAACCTTGTGAATCTCATAAAGTGACTTGTAGACTTTATGAACCTCATGAAAGGTTTGGTAAGCATTGTGAATCTTGTGAACCTTGTGAACCTCATAAAGTGGCTTGTAGACTTCATGAACCTCATGAAAGGTCTTGTAAGTGTTGTGAATCTTGTGAACCTTGTGAACCTTCTTAGCACACAAAGTCTTGCATTGTGAGGGCAAATTTTGGGGTGCAACAGTTACAAAAGAGGGTAACCGGATATTAGTAAATAATAATTTTCAAGTGGGAGTGGTTTACAAGGTGATCAATGATGTGGCGGTTGTAGACAATAATAATATAAATGAGTTTTTTTAAGAAAGGTTGGAGGTGGACCTTAATTGTTCGGACCCTATATCTGGACCACCAGGTGGAATTATAGGGCCTTCTAAGTGGGATAAAGGAAGGAAAAAGAAGTTGTTACATGAGGTGTATGATTGTTTAAGAATACCATACTTTTATTCTTATTTCAACTCTCTTATTCACGCTCCAGTAGAGGCTCCAATAGAACCCATCAGAAATTCTTCCAGGATGTGACCTTGTTCTTTTATTCTAAGGAATAACGAGCAGGGTGTTATTAATAATACTGGTTCGACATCTCTTCTGTGTGATGAATCTATAACAAATACAAATGTTATCATATGGAATGTTAGGTGTAATAAGGCATTAAATGACGTTCCAACCAAGGTTAGAAATACTTTGAAACAATTGGGGGTTGAGGGCAACAAAGGTGATGGTAGGTTTGAAAGAGTTCTTAGGAAGTTAGAATCAGTTTATAAGAAACAAAGACGTAGTAAGAGGGTTGTATAAATAAGTGCTCCATGAATATTGTGTCGTTCAACGTTCGAGTTTGTTGTAGTGATCCTAAAAGAAGGATAATTGCTCATATAATATGTAAAGGAAAGGTTGATGTTTGTCTCTTGCAATAAACTAAGATACGTAAAATGGATGAGAGAGTTATTCAAAGTATTTGAAAGTCTTCGAGTGTTGAATGGTCAGCAGTCAATTCTGAGGGTCAGTCTGGAGGTATTTTGACAATATGGAGGAACGGTGGGTTGTGTGCGGTTCTAAGCTTCAGGGGAAAAGGTTTCTTGGGAACTCGTTTTACTTGGAAGTCTATGAACATATATGTTGTTAATGTCTATTTTGCTTGTGGAATTCAAGAGAAAAGGAGAATGTGGTGTGATCTGATTAATATTAAAAGTTTTCTGCCTAATGGGGGATGAATCCTTACTGGAGATTTTAATGCTACTAAATCTGAGGAGGAAAAAAAGGGCAGGTGTGCTTCAAATCCTGGTGAAATGTTAGAATTTAATGTTTTATTGAAGCTCTGAACTTGATTTATCTTCTAGTTATTGGAAGTAAATACACTTGGTTCAACTCGAACGGTATAAATCGAAGCACATTAGATAGATTTCTTGTTAATGACATAGTCATTGATAAATTAGCTTTGAATGTTCAATATGCGGGGAAAGTGATATTTAGGACCATCGTCCGCTCTAGATGAAATCAAACTTTGTGAATTGGGGACCTAAATCGTTCCATGTTTTCAATTGTTGGCTAGAGCACAAATATTTTATAGAGTTTATGAAAAGGTATTGGGAGTCGGTGACTATATCAGGTTCGTGCAGTTATGTATTGCAGAATAAACTTAAAATCCTGAAAAGTGATCTTAAATGGTGGAATGTGAATATTGTTGGGTGGTTAGACCTGAAGATTGAAGATAATATTAACCGTCTTAATGAATTGGAATAGTATGTAGATGATATTGGCAATGGTTACTGAAATTTTGGTTATGCAGATACTCCAATGTCCTATCTTAATGCTAAGACAATGATTATTGCACTTTAGTGAACAAGAGAATAACACAGTTGTTGTTTTGAAGTAGTGCAACACAAATACCAACAGATGTCAAGATAACATGTTGGGACATCACAGTCAATAACATGTATACAGAAAAACTGTAAATCCGCAGAATATAAAGAACACATAAATTGTTGACCCAGTTCAGTGTTAACAAACCTATATCTGGGGGATACCAATCCAGGAAGAAGACATCACTATATCGTAGTATTATCACAATGTTAAACTTCCTCGTTTACAACTTTATCCTAATCACTACCTTCAATGAACATCTTTATCTAAGATAAACTCTATGATTTACAACCTTGATATGAGAGACCACTCACATCCTTCACAACCTACATTGCATCTGTCTTATGCCATCATAGAACCTGTCACGGTTTCTTGACCTACAAGTTATCTTGGACTTGCTCTAGAGCTTCGTCCAAGAATAATATAACAACCATTACCTAAAGGCTTATGGAAGTGTACATGCACCTATGTCGTCCTCTCTGCACCCCATACTGTAGATTGGAGCTAGAACCCTAAGAGCCAATGACTCTCAAAACTTAAACCCTTATTTTTTTCAAAAGAGAACTAGGTTACAATTGTTACATAAGGCATAATTAACCTTTGGTCTAAATCTTTGTATTTATAGTCTTCTGTTGTTACTTGGGCCTTCTATCTTTACTCCTTGATCCAATCTTTTAGGAGTAAAAAAAATCCTGAAAAGATTTGTTACTGAATTAAACCTACTGAAGTAATAGCTCAGGATGTCCTATTAACATGATATGACATCTTCTTCGATATCTTTGACTTCTACAATTTTTCTTCACTATTAGGTTTTACCAAAATTCTATCAAACACCAGGAGCTTTCAATTTCCCTCTTTTGACAAATTTTGGCTAAAACCTTCTCCCTGAATTCTTCATGCTTGTTAATAAATATGAGGAGGGGTTTGAAGCATGCTCCCCCCAATCCTTTGTATTATTTAAAGAATAAATATTCTTCTTCTAGGCATAATGGTTGCGACTTTCTGAGTCAAACGGTTACTAACTACAAGTGCACAATCTAACGCGTGGTAATAAAATATATTGATCCCACGAAGACTCGATAATCAACCTAGCGCTATCGGGTGTTACTATGTTTAGCTAAGATGAGTGATATTTTAGTTATAAGGAGCGGGGAAGTAATAATTTTAGATTAAATTAAAATATGATAAGGATATCGGTATGTAATTGTTACGCCTTCACGAATTCAATAAAAGGTCGGCTTATTAAGATTTGTTAGGTTATCTTTCTGTAGAAAATGTAGGTTTAAAAGTCATTGACTCACACTCTCGTGGTCTTGCCTATTACTATACTCCTAAGTTCAATTGAGCGCTCTCGTTGTGTCAATTCAAGTTAGAAATACTCTTTGGGAACCTATAGATTCTAATTGGTTTTAAAGCGCTTTCGCTACGCTCGGTTTCAGCTATCCGGTTACAATCTCACACTCCCGTGTTCTTAATTCTAACCTTTATTCTTCCTTACTCTTGTAACAAAAGTTGTTTTTATAATAAGAAATCGAAACCAAAAAGTAACTCGAGTTAAGGTTTTATCCTAGTTCTATTGAATTCGTTCATGTTATATAATCACATACCGATTAAATGGTTTAGCTAGACATGTCAATTAAATGTGAAGAAAGGTAGAAGGAGAAGTGCATAAAAATAAAAGGCATAACAATTAAAAGGTAAATCATATAATTAAATTTAGAAACCTGGCTGAAGTATACTTGATGATAACTCTTGTAGAAACTTAAACTAAAATAAATGTTGTGGCTGAAAAGAAAATAAATGGTGATAGCTTCCCAAGGAAGGAGACTATCACTTTGGTTCGGGAATGGAAATAAAGTAAATACTGAAAAGAAAACAATAGAAAGCTTTGAACATAAAAATACGGCTTCGAACGGAAAATTGGCAGAAATTCAGTAAGGTAATCGAAGCTCCCTTTGGAACTTATAACAACTACTATATATAGCTTCTGTGAATACAGTTTGTTGAGAATAAGTCGGAATCATATTTGCTGGGCCTTGACTAGTAGGGTTGGACTGGGACTGGAACGGATGAGAGATTTTCTCTGTTGAACGAGTAGAATGCGTTAATGGCTATATGTCATTTGACTGAACTGAGGCGCGCATTTTAGGTTTCTGATATAACAATTGGGACGGTCGTCTGGCTTTCATGATGTTCGTTTGGGCCTTTTGCACTTGGGACGGTCGTCACCTAGCTGTGACGGTAGTCCTGCAGTCAGGAAGCAGAATTCTTGCATTTCTGATTCATTTCTTCTGTCAGAAGTCTCATTTCTGTCTCATTTTGATTCCTTTCTTCCACAAGTCAAGTATAACTTAATACCTGCAAAATAAACATAAACTTCGCATAATATTGTTCGAAATAAAGAAAATAACAGATTAAATAAACGGAAACCATAATAAATAATCGATACAAATTCGTGTTATCAAACTCCCCTAGACTTGAATCTTTGCTTGTCCTCAAGCAAACAATCAAATAGGTTTTTGAAAAATATCCTCCAAACATAGACACGAAACACAAGACCTATCCATACGTGGTTGTGCGGCATTTTGCTAAAAGAACTGATATTGAATCAAACTCTAAAGATACACTAATGACACTAAAACATAAAATATTCATGTTTCCCTTATGCAAACTAGTTTGAAACATTCTATTATAGCTCAATCTAATGCCATCGTTTCTATTTCACCCGGTTTCATTCCAACACAATCACATTAATCATTTTAGCTTTACACGCGCATAGTGGAGTAACCTATTGTCGAAATTGATATTTTTCTAACATGGGGTCTGGTACACAAGTGTGATAACCCTTTAACATACTGAGTGCATGTTGTGGGGGATCGAATCGTAATTTGGCCTACAGAGTTCAAAACCAGATTCCTCTGAACCAACTAACATCAGACTGTTGCTTTGCCTTTTTCGTCATATCTTTCATTCTTTAGAATATGTGCAGCCTGATTTCTTTATCAATTGCTTGTATAATCTCAAGATTCTTCCTTTTCTTATTTTTGGCATCTTTATGATCAATCACTTATTTGCATAGGCTCTCCATGTAGCTTGTGCTTAGGCGGTGTTGATTGCTAATATAAATTACTCGGGGATAATTTAGAACTAAAGCTTCAGATTTCAGTATAAAAGGTATCCAAACCGATATCGCATATCTAAGGGACTAAGGTGTCAAGACTGTATCAATCTTGTTAAGTATTTTCTCAGTTTTTCTAACAAAGCCTATCAAAATGTATACTCATATGGTATGTCGAATGAATGTATTCTTAAAGGAAATTTTTTCGTTATGGCTAAAAATACTGGAGAGAATTTAAATAACAAAATAATTTGATTAATAATAAGGTTTCTACAAAGAAATGAAATACTAATAACCCTTCTCCCATACTATCTCAGACATTGTCCTCAATGTTGCGAGATATAGGTAAACTACAAAACAAAAATAAAAGAAAAATAAACTACTGTTGCGGTGACTGTGGTCCTCTGCCTCTAGCTCTGCCTCGCAGGTTCCCTTGCCCATACATTGCTACATGATCAGGTATACCCACATGATGGATATACTCATGCAGTTCCTTCACTTTCCTTGTCACAACACCTAAATTTTATATAGCACTGGAGATTCTTTCGCCTTGTGCTGCTTGTTCTAACTACATATGCTCCATCCGGTCCATCGACTCAGTGTGTTGTCTCTGGTTCCGCCCATCATTTTGAATGATAACCTCCATGATGTCATCCATATATGCGGGTTGTTGATTCCTACGACGACGTCTGGTAGAGGTGTTGGTGCTGGTGAAATCGGTTGTCGGTGTATGTGCAGCTTCTTTATCATCCATAGCCTGCTGCATTTCATCAATTCATTCTTCTGGTTGTACTTATGGGGCAATAGAATTTGGTTAAAGGACATCAAGATCATAATGCCAGTTGGCTCTAGTTTGCGCACTCGTCCGGGCTGGACAAGGTAGAATGATGCTTCAAACAATGCGGTTGTGAACAACCAGGTTGTATCTTCCATTTCTCTGTTGCTTGATGATGTGACTATTCTTGCAGTACTCCATGTCAAAGAACAAGGCTGGTGTGGCTCGCAATTAGCCGAGATGGCCCTCTAAACTGATTTTTAGAGCGATGTCAGTGACAATCTCGCCAAAACATAATGGAGCCTTACCTCTTGTACAGTCTAACTGGATGTTGGAAGCAAGAAGGTGATTGGGTCGACAAGGATGGATAGAATAAAGTGTTGAAACAACTCACTTTGATTCACCTTATGATTGTTGAACTTTCCAAAAATGGTGTTGCTCAACACCCTCTGAAAATAACGGATGGCGAGGTTGTGGATGTGTGTAGCATAAAGCTCGTCCCACGCCGACGGTCTTTCACCTATCAGATCCTCCAAAAGTTTAAAAGCTTCATTCTGCCAAGCTGCATCACCTGGAGTATGGTAGAACACACCGTCGCCTCATTGAAATCCAAACCACTTGTTGAAGGTGTCCTGTGTTACGATATACTCCGTTCCGAATAGACGAAACATAGAATTACCGACCAGGTGCTTGGTTGCATCAGATGGAGTGTTGTAAGCATAGGAGTTTAGAAACTCCAGTGTCAGTGTTGCATATGTCGGGTGGTTGCTCTTGCAGAGTGACGTTATGTCGGTGTTCGAAAGTAACTAGTTAATGTTGTCGAGGGGCCCAAGTCGAGTCAGACATTCCTCTTCAACATAAAGAGTCACTTCTTAGCACGTTGGAGTTCGTCGGCTTCGCCACTACAGAGAAGGATGTTGGAGGGAACTTGGTTTGCCATAATTTCAGAAGGTTGAAAAAAATATGAAGGGAGATGAAAAGAAATATGGTGCTGAATAAGAAAGTGGTATGGTGAAACAGAACGCCCATACTATAGTTAAATAGATAAACAAAGTGGTAAAAGAAGTACTACAAAAGTGGGTGGTTTTGGATTTGGTGAGAAAATGGGTGTGAAGGAAAATTTGGTGAGGGTCATAGGTCTCTGAGCTAATGCTTCATAACGGTGCCTCTAGGTGCCATCTCTAAAGTCCACAATCATGTTGGTGGTAATTTTCAGAGTCAGTAAACATAATGAAATCAGAGAAGGAGTAAAAGGTAGAAAAACATTAAAAATCCTTGAATCACACAACAAAAACAAACCAACACAGCAATCAATGAATTTAAAGCATTTTGAAAAATCAAAATTTTAAAAAATTTAAATAAAACAAAATTAAAACAAAATTAAAACGAAATTAAACTGTGGGTTTCCTTCCATAAAATGCTTCATTTTATGTCGGCGCTCGACACAGCTTAAGGGAAATTTATTCTAAGGTCTCTAATGGCAATTCTTCTAGTTTTAGACTTGTCGAGAATTCTTTGCCTTCTACGCAAATATAATGTTTAAGACGTTGCCCATTTACTATAAATGATGCACTAGACCTACCCTTAATTTCAATAGCACCACTAACTATAATTTTAGTTATTTCGAAAGGACCGAACCATCTGGATCTTAATTTACCAGGAAACAATCTAAGCCTAGAGTTTAATAGGAGAACAACGTCTCCAACACTAAATTCTTTTCTAAAAATACACTTATCATGCCATCTCTTTGTTTTTTTCTTATATATGCGGGCATTTTCGTAAGCGTCTAGTCTTAGTTCTTCTAGTTCATGTAAGTCTAAAACACGTTTCTCACCTGCATCATTATAGTTAAAGTTAAGAGTTTTAATTTCCCAATAGGCTTTATGCTCTAATTCTACTGGAAAGTGGCAAGATTTTCCGTAGACTAATTTGAAAGGTGTAGTTTCGATGGATGTCTTAAGAGCTGTTATGTAAGCCCATAAAGCTTCATGTAACTTGGTAGACCAATCTTTCCTAGATGTAGAGACAATTGTCTCTAAGATTTGTTTTATCTCTCTATTTGAAACCTCTACTTGTCCACTAGTTTGCGGATGATAAGGTGTTTCTACTCCATATTTTAATAAGAGTTTTTCAAATATTTTAGATATGAAATGATAGCCTCCATCACGTATGAAGAATCTTGGTACACCGAATCTCGGGAAGATAATGTTCTTGAAAAGCTTTATGACTACTCATGTGTCATTTGTCGGAGAAGCTATAGCTTCAATCCACTTTGAAACATAATCGACAACTATGAGTATAAACTTATTTCCAAAAGAAGACGGGAATGGTCCCATAAAGTAAATTCCCCACATATCGAAAAATTATACTTCTAAAATTCCTTTTTAGGGCATCTCATCGTGCTCGAGATGTTACCAGTGCGTTGGCACCAGTCGCAATTTAGAATGGCGAGGTGAACATCTTTCCAAAGAGTGGGCCAAAAAAGGACTGAT
This sequence comes from Lathyrus aphaca, assembly GCA_963966055.1. Classification (NCBI taxonomy): domain Eukaryota; kingdom Viridiplantae; phylum Streptophyta; class Magnoliopsida; order Fabales; family Fabaceae; genus Lathyrus; species Lathyrus aphaca. Next base: position 530,255,147 of record OZ014524.1, read on the forward strand.
TGAAGGATCTTTGCGCAAGTCTTTGAAGTGCTTGTGTGTCCATCGTAAGGAGCAAAGTGACAATGGGAAATTATGTTTTCCATTTCTTCTTCCGAGACACATCGACGAAAAACACAATTGGATCCTCGTTTAAAAAGAAACGGTTCATCCCAGTAATATTGTTTTAAATCGTGGAAAAACTTCTTCTTTTGCTGGTACGTGAGATCTGGTGGAAGTACTCCGGCAGCTAAATAGTTGACTATGTCAGCATACCATGGCATAATGGTTTGCGCACAAATTTATTCTATTGTTTCTTCTTGGATTTGTTCTTCTAGAGTTAAGGAATATATCTCATTTTCCAATAGGGATAGAAGACGTTCATCGGGAAAGTCATCGTTAATTGGTATTTGGTCTGGTTTAATTCCTTCCATACGTGATAAGTGGTTTGCTACTATGTTGTCAATCCCTTTCTTATCCTTTATTTACAAATCAAGTTCTTGTAACAAAAGGATCCATCTTAGTAGTATATGTTTTGTGTCCTTTTTACTTAGAAGGTACCTGATAGCGGCGTGATCAGTATAGATGATGAATTTAGCTCCCACTAGTTAGGAACGGAATTTATCGAGCGTGAACACGACGATTAAGATTTTTTTCTCTGTTGTGGCATAGTTCATCTGAGCAGGGATTAAAGTTCTACTTGCATAGTATATTACATGAAGTTTCTTATCCTTTCTTTGGCCTAAGACTGATCCTACAGCGTAATCACTCGCATCACACATAATCTCAAATGGTAGTGTCCAGTCAGGTGGTTGCATGATGGGTGCAGTGATAAGAGCTATTTTGAGTGTTTCAAATGCTTTTAAACAGTCTACGTTAAAGATAAACTCAACGTCCTTCATTAGTAGACCGATCAACGACTTAGTGATCTTGGAAAAGTCCTTCGATAGAAACCGGCGTGTCCTAAGAAACTTCATATTTTTACTACGGTTTTAGGCGGTTGAAGGTCTTTTATTACTTATATTTTTTCTTTGTCTACCTCGATGCCTCTGTTGGATATCACATGACCTAGAAAGATCCCTTGTCTGACCATAAAATGGAACTTTTCCCAGTTAAGTACGAGATTAACTTTTACGCATCTCTCGAGTACCATCTCTAAGTTTGATAGAAATCCTTCAAAGCTTTGTTTCATACGGAGAAGTCATCCATAAACACTTCCATGATGTCGTCTATGAAATCAGCAAAAATTGCCATCATACATTGTTGAAATGTCGCTGGAGCATTACATAAACCGAATGACATATGACAGTAAGAAAATGTTCCATAGGGCCACGTGAATATCATATTTTCTTTGTCTTCAGGATGAATAGGAATTTGGAAAAATTCTGAGTAACCATCTAGGTAGCAAAAATACGAATGTTTAGCTAATCTTTCCAACATTTGATCGATAAAAGGTAAAGGAAAATGATCTTTCCGGGTAGCTTTGTTTAGTTTTTGGTAATCAATACACATTATGTTCCTGGTCACTACTCTCTATGTTATGGACTCACCTTTTGAGTTCTTAGTATTACTTATTCCATTTAGATCAGATATGTTTTAGCCTAACGCAGTTGGATATTTTCTTAAGACGTCTAATAGTTTTTTGGTTTCGAGCTGTCTTAAGTCTGCATTTACTATAACTGGTCTTTTAAGTTCTAAATCTAGGAATTTGTATCTAAGATTGTTAGGTAATACCTTTAGTTCTAGAGCGGGTTCCTTTGGGCATGGCATATGGTCTGGTTTAAGAGCTAGGCATTCATTTAGACTTTCTTCCTAATAAGGTTCTTGCCAATTGTCATCTTCAAGGATTGAAGGGGATGGGATCTTCATTATATCGGAATAGGTAATCTTTTCTTTTTCCATTTTCCTTCTACACTCGTCAATGACGTCTATTAGGTAACAGGTGTCGTTTATGGCTGGAGCTTGGAGGAATTGGGTTTAAATGAATTCGACTTTCTCTTCTCCTACTTCGAATGTCAACCTGCCTTTCTTCACATCTATGATAGCTCCGACGGTGGCTAAGAATGGTCTTCCCAGTATGATATGGGTCGTAGCATCTTCCTTGATATCCATGATTATGAAATCAGTTGGGATGTAGAATTGGCCTATTCGTACAAGAACATTCTCTAAAATACCAACCAGGAATTTTAATGAGCGGTCGGCTAGTTGAACTAACATCTTGGTCGGTCTTAGTTGTTCCATATCGAGCTTTTTGCAAATTGATAAAGGCATAACATTTATATTGGCTCCTAAATTGCATAGAGCTTTGTCTATCACGAAATTTCCTATTACACGGGGAATAGAGAAACTTCCTGGATACTTTAGTTTAGGAGGCATGTTATTTTGGATAGTAGCGCTACACTCAGCAGTAAGTGTAACTGTTTCATTCACCTTGATTATCTTTTTATTGGATAAGATTTCTTTTAGAAATTTAGCATATAAGGGCATCTGAGTAATAGCTTCTGTAAAGGGTATCATAATGTTTAACTACTTCAGAAGCTCTACAAATTTATTGAATTGTCCCATAGTTTTAGAATTTTTTAACCGTTGGGGGTGCGAAATTGGTGTTTATACAGTGGCGGAGGTACATAAGGCTTTTCCGTTTCCTCGACCTCTTGTTCATTGGCTTCCTTTTCCTGTGATTGATCTTTCTTTTCAGTTGATTTCTCAGGCTTTTGGTACATGTCTGGGTTTTCAGTTCTAGGATCAGCAGGTCTGTCCAATTCTTTTCAGCTTCTTAATATAACTGCATTTGCGGTTCCTTTAGGATTTGGTTGTGGTTGTCTAGGAAACGTTCCAGCTGGGGCAGTAGTGGATGCTTGTCATTAGGATACTTGAGAAATTTGGGTTTCTAACATCTTGTCATGAGTATCTAAAGCATCTACTTTGGTCACCAATTGTTTGATCTGTTCATTAGTATGGATGTTCTGGTTAAGGAAATCTTTATTTGTTTGAGTCTGCGTGACTATGAAGTTTTCCATCATCAGTTCAAGGTGGGATTTCCTAGGAGAATTTGGAACGGGTGCAGAAACGTTTTGGTATCATGATGGTACAGCTGGTGCTTGGTTTGGCGCATACAAGGTGTTATTGTTCTTATAAGAGAAATTCAGATGTTCTTCCATCCTGGGTTATAGGTATTAGAATACGGATTTCCTTGAGCATAGTTCACCTGGTATGTGGTTAATCCGGAAAGAAGTTGACATTCTGATGGTGTGTGTCCAGGGATTCTATAGATTTCACAATCAGGAGTTACGGCATCCACGGTGACTGGTGGTGTTATGATCAAGTTATCAATCTTCTGGGAGATTGCATCCATCTTAGCATTTAAGTGATCTAAACTGCTCACTTCATACATTCCTCCCTTAATCTGGTTCTTCTCTACAGGTGTTCATTCTCCTCCCCAATGGCAATGGTTTTGGGCCATGTTCTCAATGAGGTTGTAGGCTTCATCGTATGGTTTATCCATAAGAGCGCCACCCACGGAAGCGTCTACTGTCATCCTCATGTTGTATAGAAGTCCATTGTAGAAGGTAATGATGGTCACCCAATTTTCAAACCCATGTGTCGCTCCCAAAGATTTAGATCCCGGTGCAGACGCGAACGGTCGGTGAAAAGAGAAAATGAAGATGAAATGAATAGAGTCGCCAGCTAGGCATTTTTATCCCGAAGGAAAGGTAATGTTGCATAAACCTAGAAAGAGATGGATAAGACGGTTGCAAACCAGAGAAACTGAGAAAGGGTACTCGACAAGATTCACGCTTTCAAGATTGTGTTTAAAAGGGGTAGGGTATGTGCTATCTGTGTGAAAAAGCTAAAGAATGAATGTACAGGTGTCAGTGCCAAAGGGTGAATGCTCAGGAACTGAGGCTTAAAAAGAATGATGAAAGAGGGGGCTGACAAAGAGACTTTTGTTCGATAACAGTTAAGTTATGCCTACGTATCCTCTCGTGCAATGAGGAAGTCAGAACACCGTAGTTTGACTCAAAGAGACTGAAAAAAATAAATTGACTGTGAACTGCTTGCTTGTCTATGCTCAAGTGTATGACTCGTGCTTGCTTGTCTATGCTCAAGTGTATGACTCGTCTGGCTCGAGTGATAATTGTCTTGCATTAGACGGAAGAAGCGAGTTCTCGTTTATAGAATGAGTGTGATGATAAAAGAATCCCGAAGGAGATGATTATTGTTTGTTTTTTATGTTTTTCAGTTTTTTATTGTTTTTGGTGTTTTGCATAAGTTAATGAGCTTAAGCCTAAATCAAGGGTTGTAAACTCATTATATCCTCCCTGATTAGGGATAATGAGCCTACTTAAGCTTGAGATAAGCATCTCGACTTAATTACCATGATGATGTAGGATTAAGATCATTAACCTAATTGTGATTATTTAGATGTTTTTGGATTTTTGTTGTGTGTTAAGTAATGAGTTTAATTTCTAATCACAGATTAATGAACTCATTACACCATCCTAATAGAAGGATAATGGATGAGAACATTTAAGTTGAGGATGATACCTCAGCTTAATCCATGGTTAGGGATTAAATTCATTATATAACAAGCCTTTATTAAATGGATTTTAATTAAAGGATGAAATTAAGAAATGGATTTTATGGTTTGTAAGACAACTTGAGGGGGACTTGTCCATTAAACACTAAGGTTAGTCCTTCTTAACCATAAGGAAGAATTAGAACCCTAATGTAAGGCCCAAGTTACAAGATAAAGTCTTGGTGATTATTAATGTGATTTGATTAAGAGGTTTAAAAAAATTAAAGGTTTAACACTTAGGATTAAAGTTATACACTCCATCCTAAGAGAAGGATGCATGCATAACCCTAATTCCAAAGTCCTAAAACTTTAAGAGTTTAGTCTCTGATTATTGAGATGAGAAGAGAGACTCAAGGAGACTCAAAGGTAAAAAGCTAAGGGGGACTAAACACAACCCTAATCATTATCATGCTTGGATATCATATGGTTTGTTAGGCTTAAGAAATATCTTCAAGGAAACCACCAATGGAAGAAGCAGATGAAAGAAGGAGGAAGCAGAAGAATAAGTTACTTACTTCCTAAGAAGATAAGTAACTTAAAGGAAGAAAGTGAGAAAGATGGAACATAAGTGAATTAGATTCACTTCAAGAACAGACAAAATGCATATGAAAGAGATAACAAGAAGTGAGAGGTGAAGGCAAATCCACCTCCCAAAATAACTTACCAAAAGCTCCTGAAAAATTAGCATGGATGCATAAGACATAAAGCATGAAAAAATGAATTGAAATGAGATGCAAAGACCAAAGTCAGAAGTGTTTATGCAATGCAAATGGCATATGAGATGATGCAATATCATACAATGTGCATATGAATGATCATACAAAGATGAGATGTTATGAAAGCATGCTTAGAAGTTTGAAAACACATGGATGTTTATGAAATGAAATGAATGCAAAGCATGGAAAATGAATGAAGAAATGATCAAGCAATGTTCTAACATGTCCTAAGATGTCTAAAATGACATATGAATGCTTAAAATGTCATGGCAAGTTCATGTGATGATGAATATGCAAGGTGAATGCAAATGAACATGAGAAATTAGGGTTTTATGCACATGTGAGATGCAAATGAACAAAACAGAAGCATACAACATGATAAAAAATTGAAATCAAGCTCAAACAAACCCTAAACCTATACAAAGTCACACCCCAAAGGAGAAGGTCATAAGATATTCCTATTGAAAGTTATGATTTTCCTAAGTTTGCTAGGGTTTTTGGTTGATTCTCAAGAGAAAATGAAAATCAAATTGAAAATGAAAGATAAATTCATGACGAAAATAATCTATAAACTACATGCAATATGAGAAACAATGCAAAAAGAATCAAGTTCAAACTCTTCTTGGTTAGACAGAAATGATTTTTCAAAGTTAGGGTTAAAAAATGTGATTTAAAAACCCATAATTCAAAGAAAATTGGGAAACTATGATCAAACCTAAAAAGAAATTTGTATGAAGAGTTTGAAAATGCATTGGAATGTTTCATGATTTTTTTGGTGATTTTAAGAAACCTAAATGCATTTTTAATTAATTAAAATTCTTTAATAAATTAAAAATAACATTTAAATATTTTAAAAATATTTTTTATATGCAAAAAATAAAATAAAAAATCATTTTCAGATTGAGAAAAATATTTGAAATCAGAATGCAAAGTTTCATATTTTTTTAAAGTGTTTTGATATTTTAAAATAAATATGCAAAAGAAATGAAATAAAAATAACTAAAATGCAAAGTCAACTGATCCAAAGGCTGGGATTCAAACTGGGCTTGATTGCACACGCAGATGAAGGGCTAGGATCCTTTATGGCTAAATAAATAAATAAATTTAATTAATTACGAATTAGGGTTAAGTGAGTGAATCTGGGCCATCCAAACACGCGGCAAACAAAATCCAAAGGCCAATATTCAAACTGACGCGCTAACCCTAATTAACTAACCTAATCACTTTCAGGTGACCGGAACAAGCTCCGGTCATCTTCTCCGGCCAGTCAAAATGCCAACTTCTTCCCTAGGCCACTAAACATCAAATTTCTTGCTCAGAAATGATCCCCAAACATCATATATCATGAATCCACAAACAAAACACATTTATCATGCATAATAAAGCTGAATCGAAGCAAAAACATCTTAGGTTAAAAAGTTTCAGAAGCTTCATACATGGTCATTTCTCAAGCATTTTCAAAACAAAACATATCAGAGTGATCAGCTAAACATGTAGAATCATTTAGGAACTTAAAACAAGAGTTTTGGAAAAAACGTTCTTGGTGACTACCTGAGTTGAAGCTTTGCAAACTTGAGCTTCCTGACCTCTTCCTTTGTGCAAAATGCCTCCAATGATCACTCTGATGCTTCTGAAAGGCTTGAATGGAGTTTAAATGAGCTGGTTTGAGTGTTTCAGTTCTGATAACTTAGAAATCGTGTTTGTGTTGTGGGGTGTTTCAGGCCATTGTAATGGTTGGTTTGTGTTCTATGATTGATTCTGAGATGATTGGTGGAAGAAGTTTGAAGTTTTGATGGCTGTGTTATGAAATTCGAAGAGAGGAAGGTGTGAGGTGATTTTTGTGATTCTCAGTTTGTGGATGGATTTAGACATGAATGTTATGTGTATTGTGTTGCTTGAGGTTTGTATAAGGTATGCTGATTGGTTCAGAGAGTTGGTGTGGCATAGTTTGAATGGTATGGGCCAAGTTGCAAAAAGTCAAGGTTATATGTACTTGAAGCATGGCACAGGTCAGAGCTTGTTTGAAGGGGTGTCTGGCTTCAGCTTGCATCAAGGATGGCCTTTGGATCAAGAGATTGCAGCTGGAAGGCTTGGATGAAGAGTTCTCATGGTTTATGCAATTTTCCCTCTTTGGTGTTTCTTGTGAATCAAGCCATGAAATGTTTTAATTCTTGGGCCAATTCTGATCTTTAGAAGTCATTTAGAAGCTTGAACATGCCAATATGCAAAATCCCTCTTTGACATGAAACTTGAAATTATGTGATTTTTGCCAACTTTGAAAGGCCATATCTTGAGTTCTAGGATGAATCAAGACGTGTTCTTGTAGTTTTTGAAAAGGGAAAGACCTAATCTACAACTTTCATGCCCAAGAATTTTTCATTTGAAGCATTTTTGGTCATGAAAGAGGAGGTTGAAAATCTTTCCCAAAATGGAAAGTTTGCATTTCAAGTCATTTCCAAAAATGGCAAGTTTGCAATTGGCTCAAAATTCTTCAATCTTGTGAACTTCCAACCACTTCTAAAATCAAATAAAGATCATAGAACTTCAATATGATGAAAATGACCCTTTGGTTCCATTGTTGGGGGCCTCAGATGCCCTGATTTTGACTTAACTTGCTTAAGAAGTTACCCAATGATCAGATGACTTCCACAATGAATTTCTTCATCAAACTTGGTACACATGATCCTTATAACATATCAAGAACATTAGAAACAAGAATGACCAAAAAAATTGGAGTTAAGGCCTCTGAAACCAAAACCCTAATTTTGGTCATCCGTGTAGTGAAAACCCTAGCTCTGCTTCCATGCCTTTGCCAATTCTTGTGATCCTTTGACTTTCATGAACTTTGGGGAGCATAATAGGATCATAGAACACACATGGACCCTCTTGGAAATCTTTAAGACCTTTGGGATGGCTCAAATTGATTCTTGGATTGCTCAGATCACAACCCCTAGATGCAGATGAAATGAAATTATGCAGATGAAACAAATATGCAATAAGACATGTAATTTTTATGTTAAAACAAAAATGAAATATCAAAAGCCATGGTGTGATAAAGAGTGAGGGCAAATTTGGGGTTTTTACAGCTGCCCCTATTCAAACATGAGTTAGCTGTGCAGGGTGTAAGCGCCTGGCTTTAACAGATAAACAAGATAACTTGTGGTTGAATACCAAAGACAGTCCGAAATTTGCACTCACTGGGGAGAAGAAGAAAAGGGATATAAATTGTAAAAGGTGGTATAGTATGATTATCAAATGAAAGCGATGGAGGACAACCATCGAGCAGAGGACGACTGCTGGGGATAAAGTGGTAAGTAAAGCAATGACGAGGACGACCGACAAGCTGGGGAAATAAAGAGATCATGATGGGGACGACCATCGGGTAAAGAAATAAGATTCTATGGGGGTTAAAGTAACGAGAAAAGAAATGATGGGGATGGCCACCAGGCTTTGGAAAGTAAAGTAAACAACAATGGGGACGGCCATCGGTTTAAAGAATAAATAATGATGAGGGACGGTCATCAAAGGTGAAGGACGATCACCTAGCAGGGGACGGCTACTCTTTATCACGACATAGGACGAAATGTCGGATAGAAAAGGTCGACGATACGGACGGCCATCGGGTAAGCATGATGAAAGACGATCATCAAGAGGTGAAGGACGATCACCTGGCAGGGTACGGATGCTCTCGGGGTTTACCACAACATAGGATGAATGTCGGATAACAAGATCAACAATGGGGACGGCCATCAGATAAAATGATGAGGGACGGTCATCAAAAGGTGAAGGAGGATCACCTAGCAGGGGACGGCTTCTAAAAAAGATATCACGACATAGGACGAATGCCGGATAGAAGGTTCCAATAATGGAGATTCCACTGGGGAAAAAGGATGAGGGACGATCATCCGAAGGTGAAGGATGATCACCTGGAAGGGGACGGCTGCCGAAAGTATCACGACATAGGAAGAATGTCGGATAGAAGAAAGTTGTTTTGTTGATGACTTACTGGGGAACGGTAAACACGGACGAGTGCTTAAGCTTTCAAAAATTAAAGGTATAAGTGTTTGACAATGTGTATAGATTAAAGATGAGGACGAGCATCCTTAGGACCATGATACGGACGAGTATCGGTAGAAACAAAGGCTAACGTGTGTTCAAAGATGATGATACAGACGAGTATCAACTAGTTAACACGGAACACGGACGAGTTCCGAATCTGCTAAGGAGTGATATACAAGATACGAACGAGTATCAAAGACTTCTATATCGGTATGATACAGACGAGTATCAAAAGGATTGTATATAAGTATGTACAAGTGTTGATTGCTAGTGAGGTATGAGCAAGACACGGACGAGTGTTTGACTTGCTGGGGAAGTATGACACGGACGAGTGTCAAAATATGTATAAATATAAACATTTATCTGTTTTGAGAGTGCAAAGGGGATGTTTTGGCTTCTGTGGGGAGATAAGATGACACAGAAGAGTGTCGAGAAGAGCATGTTATGGACAAGTATTTGTTTGCAGAAGGTGTTCTGGCGACCTTACTAGGGAAGGATGACACGGACGAGTGTCAAAAAGAGCATACATAGGTATCTGTATTTGAGAGTGAAAAGGGGACGCTTTGGCTTTTATGTGCATGGGATGTATTTTGTATATTGCTGATGAAACATTGATGGTATTTGCAGGTGACTGGCTCGAACCTGGCTTGTGATCATGCAAATGTTTGATTTTTACCATAATGCCCCATATTAGACGGAATGCTACGCTTATTTCGGTGATTATGATGTGAATGCCATGATTATGCAAAGGAGAAAAATTGATCTAGGAATCGGATCCTGCGGGGATAAAGATCTCTGGCTGATCTGCTTGGAGGAATAACCCGGCTGGGGAAGAGATCATTGATGGATCTGTTCGGAGGGAGAACTCTGCTTGGGGGAATAGATCAATGGTAGATCTATTCGGAGGGAGAATTCAGCTGGGGAGAAAGAAGTTTTAGCCACTCCGTTGGGGATGTGTTTTAGGCATTGCTCTACTGGGGAGAGAATGGAAACTATGTGGTGAATCAGTTCAATCAACTCTGTTGAGGATGATAGAAATCTGGCATCCCTGGTGGGGAATAGGAAATTCCTTGCCCATCTTGTTGTGAAATAGTTGTCAGGCACTGCTCGGGAGGTCCTGCTTGGGAGGAGATAACTTCTGGGAAGCAGCATGTTGGGGATTCAATGCTTGATATGCCCCCTGTTGCGAAAGATTGTCTGTCTTGATTGCCTGCAACTTGTTAAGACAAAGGAAAACGCGCAAGTATCCCGAGGTATCCCTAACCGGATTCCGTCATAGGAGTTAGACTCATCTGAAAGTAATATATTTCCTGCAAGCATTTATCAAAAATGGCTCATTTGTTTTATGCAAGTGTTGTATTATGAACATTGGACATTTTGCAAACGAAAAAAATGTATAAAACAAGGTGTGACTGAAAATTCTGATCTTATTAATTTGGGTGCCCTGAATTGGCAAGTACGGTCAAAAGAAGCGAATCCCCTGAAATGAGGAGATTGCTGTAAATTGAGAAAATAAAAGTGTTGGCAATGTTTGAAGATGACGCTCCAGTGAGCTTCCTTTGCTATGACCTGTATGACCTTGATGTTCTTCTTATCTTGCTTTCTGAAGGAGGCTGATTCAGACTGACGCTTCGACCTTTCGAAGCTTGCCATTTTTGTGAGTGATACAGACGAATTCAGAATGCAGTTGTTCGCTTATTCCCTGATTTTGTGTGGATCGCCCTTTCAGGTTTTCAATCCACCGGGATACCCATTTTTGCCTGAGTTGTCCAATGCGGCTTTTCAACTCAGCGGGTGTACATTTTTTTTCAATTTTTTCCCTTATTTTTGCCCGAGTATTTTATTCTGTTTTTGACTCGCCAGGATGCCCTATTTTTGCCTGGACGTACATTCTGTTTTTATGTCCAGCGGGTCATTTTATGCGAAGTATTTTTAACTGCGTCTGAATTCACAGGAGACGGGAAGTCTTCACCATCCATGGTTGCGAGCATCAGTGCTCCACCTGAGAAGACTTTGGTTATGACATAGGGACCTTCATAGTTTGGTGTCCACTTGCCCTAGTCAGATGAGAGTACCACTCACGGGATGCCCCGGTCAAGCTATCCTCAAAATAAAACATCCATAGCTTTTCATCCATAGTGTAAGCCTTTAGTCTTCCCAGGAAGGATTGAAGATGGGTGCGAGGGCAAGATGTTCCATTGTATCTTTCAAAAAAGGGAGGTTTGAATTTGTGAGGAATTCTTACTCCCTTCACCAGTTCCATATCCATAACATCAAACCCTAAGGAGTTTTGAGACTCCAGAGATCTCAACTTTTATGCTATCTCGTCCAACCGACGATCATAGACATCATCTCCTGCTCCAACTACAATGAATTTTTCCTCCTGAGGGTCCTCTTGCAAGGCACGCCCTCCAGTATTACCATGGGTATTCCTGATAGCATTAATATCAGGGTTAAGATGAGGTCCAAACTTCGGGGGGTCAGTACGAGGTTGTACATGATCATTGTTGCTGGTACCCCCTGTACCTGGGTGATTTTCTTCAGGATTTTGCCGCTCGACCAACTCTCGTAATCTTTCTTGGCTTTGGGCTAACCCAGTCATTACTGCCATAAACTGGTTCATCTGAGCCCTCATTTCAGTTCTTTCATTATCCATTTGGGTTCTCACATCAGTCAAATCTTGTTGAACCTGGTCCATCTGTAAGCTCGGAAGGTTGTTTTTTGTTGGATACCGGTGAACTCTGTTGATGGGGAAGACTCTCCTACGAGCAATGTTTCCTGAAACCACAACAAAGTGAGAAACAACAACAAAAATACCTACAAAACAAAGAATGAAGTTAGTATGCAATGCAGTATGTCTATTTGTCTTCCAAGGGTATCCAACTTGGTTCTTTGGTTTTGACCTTCCAGACCTCGAGGAATGATAACGTTGAAGAGAAATGAAGCCCAAAGAATAACACACAAACCATATATTACCAAATGCAAAGATACATAGTTTTGTGATTACAAACAAGTCCCATGATGGGTCAAAATACAACAAAATCAACAAAAGTACAAACAAAATGAAGTACAAACACAAAGAAATCAAACATCCAGCCCATAATCATCCTCTCTGACTTCCTTCAGGAGAGCATCAGTCACTGGGCCAACTGGATGCTCTGTGATGGTCCTGATAAGAAGGTTCCTGGTGGAAATAGCATTTGTCAACTTCTTGTACTTGTCTTGGTCTTTGGACCTCTTCAACCCCGCCCGGAGTTTCAACTCAGAGATTTCCTTTTGTGCTGCTACCAAGGCTTCCTGATTCTTCTTCTCATTAGCTTCTAGCCGCTCTATCTGAGCTTGTGTCTTCTGATCTTCCTTTGAACGAGCTTCAGTATCACGACATAGGACGAATGTCGGATAGGAGAAAGTTATTTCGTTGATGACTTACTAGGGAATGGTGAACACAGACGAGCGCTTACGCTTCCATGAATAAAAGATATAAGTGTTTGACAACATGTATAGATTAAAGATGCAGACGAGCATCCTTAGAACTATGGTACAGACGAGTATCGGTAGAAACAAACGCTGACGCGTGTTCAAAGATGATGATACAGACGATTATCAACTGGTTAACAAGGAACATGGACAAGTGTCGAATCTGTTGAGGAGTGATATAAATAAGATACAGACGAGTATCAAAGACTTCTGGATAAGTATGCACAAATATCGATTTGTTGGTGAGGTATGAGCAAGACACAGACGAGTGTTTGATTTGCTGGGGAAGAACGACACAGACGAGTGTCAAATATGTATAAATATAAACATGCATCTGTTTTGAGAGTGCAAAGGATATGCTTTGGATTTCTGTGGGGAGTAAGAGGACACATACGAGTGTCGAGAAGAACATGTTAAGGGCAAGTATCTGCTTGCAGAAAGTGTTCGGGCGACCTGTGGGGATAGAATGACACGGACGAGTGTCGAAAGAGTGTGTTATGAACAAGTATTTTTACTTGAGAGTGCAAAGGGGATGCTTTGGATCTTATGTGCAGGGGATGTATTTTGTATATTGCTGATGAAACATTGATAGTAATTTGCAGGTGATTGGCCCGAACCTGGCTTATGATCATGTAAATGTTTGATTTTTGCCGTAATGCTCCGTATTAGACGGAATGCTACGCTTATTTTGGTGAATATGATGCAAATTCTATGTTTATGCAAAGGGTAGAAATTGGTCTGGGACTCGGATCCTGCGGGGATAAAGATCTTTAGCTGATCTGCTTGGAGGAATAACCCGGCTGGGAAAGAGATCATTGATGGATCTGTGCGGAGGGAAAACTCTGCTTGGGAAGTAGATCATTGGTAGATCTATCCAAAGGGAGACTTAGCTGGGGAAAAAGAAGCTTCAGCCACTTTGTTGGGGATGGGTTTCAGGCATTGCTCCTCTGGGGAGAGAATGGAAACTCTGTGGGGAGGCAGTTCCATTAACTTTACCGAGGATGAGAGAGATCAGACACTCTGCTGGGGAACAAAGAGTTCTTTGACCACCTTGCTGTGGAAGAGTTGTTAGGTATTGCTCAGGAGGTCCTGCTTGGGGAGGGGATAACTTCTGGAAGTAGCATGCTGGAGATTAAATGCTTGACATGCCCCATGCTGTGTATTGAATACCTGCAACCTGTTAAGACAAAAGAAAACGCACAAGTATCCCGAGGTATCCCTAACCGAATTTCGTCATAGGAGTTAGACTTATCTGAAAGTAATACATTTCCTGCAAGTATTTTCATCAAAAATCGCTCATATGTTTTATGCAATTGTTGTATTATGAACATTAAACATTTTGCAAACGAAACAACATATACAAAACAAGGTATGACTGAAAACTCTGACTTTATTAATTTGGGTGCCCTGAATTGGCAAGTATAGTCAAAGAAACAAATCCCCTGAAATGAGGAGATTGCTATAAATTGAGAAAATAAAAGTGTTGGCAATGTTGATGATGACGCTCCATTGAACTTCCTTTGTTATGACTTGTACGACCTTGACGTTCTTCTTATCTTGATTTTGAAGAAGGTTGATCCTGACTGATGTTTTACCCTTTTGAAGCTTGCCATGTTGCGAGTGATACAGACGAATTTAGAATACAGTTGTTCGCTTATTCCCTGATTTTGCATGGATCGCCCTTTCGGGTTTTCAATTCACCGGGATACCCATTCTTGCCTGAGCTGTCCAATGCGGCTTTTCACCTCAGCGGGTGTACACTTTTTCTTTCAATTTCCCCCTTATTTTTGCCCGAGTCTTTTATTATGTTTTTGACTCGCCGGGATGCCCTATTTTTGCCTGGACGTACATTCTGTTTTTATGTCCAGCGGGTCATTTTATGCGAAGTATTTTTTAACTGCATCTGAATTCATAGGAGATAAGAAATCATCACCATCCATAGAAGTGAGCATCAGTTCTCCACCAGAGAAAACTTTTTTTACTATGAATGGGCCATCGTAGTTTGGCGTCCATTTTCCCCTGTGGTCTGTATGAGGAGGAAGAAGTCTTTTCAGCACAAGCTCTCCCACTTGGTATTCCCGAAGTCTGACTTTCTGATCAAAGGCTTTCTTCATCCGCTTTTGATATAACTGCCCATGACAGATGGCATCTAATCTCTTCTCTTCGATTAAATTCAACTGATTGTACCGAGACCGGACCCATTCTGCTTCATCCAGCTTTACATCCATCATTAACCGAAAGGAGGGTAGCTCAACTTCAACAGGTAAGACTGCCTGCATACCATACACAAGCTGATAAGGCGTTGCCCCAGTAGATGTTCTGATTGAGGTTCGGTACCCATGCAAAGCAAATGGTAGCATTTCATGTCAGTCTTTATAAGTAACCACCATCTTCTGCACAATCTTCTTGATATTCTTGTTAGTTGCCTCAACAGTGTCGTTCATCTTTGGCCAGTAAGGAGAAGGGTTGTGATGTTGAATTTTGAAGTCCCGACACAATTCTGCCATCATTTTGTTGTTCAAATTGGAACCATTATCAGTAATGATTCGCTCGGGAACTCCATATCGATAGATGATGTCCCTTTTTAGAAATCTGGATACCACTTGTCTGGTGACGTTTGTGTAGATGTTTAGAATTGGCAGAATTTTTGACAAACAAGAAGTGTTGAACTTAGTTCAGGATGTCACACCAGATGTTGTGACATTATCAAACAGAGTATAAGTTAATGAACTTAGTTCAGGATGTCACACCAGATGTTGTGACATTGTATAAGTTAATGAATTAAGTTCAGACATCAGGATGTCACACCAGATGTTGTGACATCTCAAACCTGCTACCAGACTTAAATGATGCATAACAGAACTGAGTAAATTCAGGGAATTTATCTGGAATTAATTGTGAATGGATAAACAATACAAGGCGCATCTGTAGGGAGCTTAGTTATCTGATTTCAGTATAACAGAATAATTACCTCACCTAGAATTAAGGAAGTAACAAACCCTAATTCAAGGTGATGACAGCATGACCTATTAGGACTGGATAATCTACAGAAAGCCCAAAAATCCAAGCATCTATTTAAGGAACAGAAACTCTCAGAATAGAACAGGAAATTAAGAAGACTAAAAAGAGTGTTTGTGTTTAATAGCAGGTTTTAGTTGTGTATCACTTTATGAGCTTTTAAGCAAAAAGTGTATTGTGTCTTGATTGAAACTGTTAAGTAAAATCAAGTTGTTGTGTTTGAAGTGTGACTTCAATTTTATTAAACATTGTAACATATCACTGTGTGATTGAGGGGGAGTGAGTTGGTACTCATATCTAAGTTGTGTCTTAGGTAGAAATTGCCTTGGGTAGATATTAAGTGAAGGATTAAACTGAGTGGTTTAAGTCCAGAATTAATATTACTTATATTGGATTTCCTTCCTGGCTTGGTAGCCCCCAGATGTAAGTGTGGAGATACACTGAACTGGGTAAACAATTTCCTGTGTTATTTAATTTACCTGCACTTTAAGTTTTGTTTAAGTCTTCAAGTGTTTAAACATCTCATTCGACATCACGTACCTGATCCCGGAATTTCAATTGGCATCAGAGCAGGCACCCTTCCTGTTTAATTGGGTGAGATCTAGGGACTGCAAATTTTGGGAACATGGACAGATATGTAGGATCTGTGAATAGACCACCTATATTGGATGGATCCAACTATGACTACTGGAAGCCAAGAATGGTAGCAGTCTTAAAATCACTTGATAGCAGGGCTTGGAAAGCAGTCAACAGAGGATGGGAGCACCTTGTCCAAGACAATAAGGATGGGGCAAAAGTGTTGAAGCCTGAAGAAGAGTGGAGCAAGGAGGAAGAAGATTCAGCACTTGGAAATTCCAAAGCCTTAATTGCCTTATTTAATGGCATTGATAGGAACATATTCAGACTTGTGCATCACTGTGAGCTGGCCAAGGATCTTTGGGATACTCTCAAAACCACTCATGAAGGAACATCAAAGGTGAAGATGTCAAGACTTCAACTTCTCACCACCAAGTTTGAAAACTTGAGAATGAAGGAAGATGAGACCATTCATGAGTTTTACATGAACATCCTGGAAATAGCTAATACTTCTGGTGCTTTGGGAGAGAAGATGAGTGATGAAAAATTGGAAAGAAAGATTCTCAGATCACTCCCAAAAAGATTTGACATGAAGGTTACTGCAATAGAAGAAGCTCAGGAGATATGCACAATGAAGGTTGAAGAGCTCATTGGTTCCCTTCAAACATTTGAGATGGGAATGAATGATACAATTGTGAAGAAAAACAAAAGCATAGCCTTGGTCTCAAATACTGATAAAGAAGAAGAAAGTCATGAAGCAGACTCTGAAGAAAATTTATCAGAAACAATTGCTATGCTTGGAAGACAATTCAACAAAATTCTCAAAAGAATGGAAACCAAGTCCAGACCAAGTGGAAGAAACTCAAACTCTTCTGAGAATAAAAGACCTTATGATTCTAATAGAAGGTTAAATTATGATGAGAAGACCAACCAAGGAAAAGGGATTCAATGTCATGGATGTGAAGGATATGGACACATCAGAAATGAATGCCCTACCTATCTAAAGAAGCAGAAGAAAGGTCTCTCTGTGACCTGGTCAGATGAAGACTTAGGATGTGAATCAGAAGAAGAATCTGCAAAGCACATCACTGCTCTAGCTGGAGTATGTGAATCTGAAGGGGGATCCAGTGATGAGGAGCTGACTTTTGAAGAGCTTGAAGAATCATACAAGATGCTGTGTAAAAGGAGCACTGAAGTATGCATGGAGAATATAAAGCAGAAGAAGCAGATTGAGGAATTAAAGGCTGAAAAGACAAGTAATCTAGAGATCATTGACACTTTGAAAAGTGAAGTAAGCCTACTCAACTCCAAATTGGAGCATATGTCCAAATCTGTCAGAATGCTGAACAGTAGCTCAAACACACTGGATGTCATTCTCAACAACAACAAGCACTCAGGGGATAGGACTGGGCTGGGATTTAATAAAGCTCAAAAGTTTGAGGCTAGCACCAGCAAAACAACTTCAAATCCCATAAAGTCAAACAAGATGTCCCAACAGATGTCCCAACATCATGAAAAGAACAAGATGAAAAAGAAGTATCAAAGATGGAGATGCCATCATTGTGGAAGGTTTGGTCACATCAAACCTTTTTGCTACAAGTTGCATGGACATCCAAATCAAAGGTATCAGCAACCCCCTAAGCAAAAGACAGAGGTCACCAAGAAAGTGCTGCATGGACATCAAAATCAAAGATATCAGCAACCCCCTAAGCAGAAGACAGAGGTCATCAAGAAAGTATGGGTACCTAAAGCTAGTCTTCATGCTGATCAAAGCTACAAATACATGCCCAAGAACAAGTTCAACAAACAACCTTGGAGCTCTAAAGATGGACACTACACAGGGCAGAGGCATCAAAGGAAACCTCACAACAGGCAAAAATGGTCAAAGAAGGTTGTTGCCTATATAGCTCATACATCTCTCAGAGTATCAGCTAAGGAAGACTGGTACTTTGACAGTGGATGCTCAAGGCACATGACTGGATTGAAGAATCTACTGGTAGACTTAAAGTCACACTCATCCAGATATGTAACCTTTGGAGATGGAGCTAAAGGATAAATCAAGGGAGTTGGGACTTTGGACTGCCCAGATGTACCAAGACTAGATGATGTGCTGCTGGTAAAAGGATTGACTGCTAACTTGATCAGCATAAGTCAATTATGTGATCAAGGTTACAGTGTAAAATTTACCAAAACTGAATGCATAGTGTCTGATAAAGAACAAAAGGTTGTCATGAGAGGATCCAGATCTAAAGACAACTTCTATATGTGGGAACCTCAAGACTTCAGTCTCACTTCAACTTGCTCCTTAGCCAAAGAAGAAGAAGTGAACCTATGGCACCAAAGACTGGGTCATCTTCATCTCAGAGGAATAAAGAAGATCATATCTATGGAGGCTGTAAGAGGTATTCCAAGACTGAAGATTGATGAAGGCAAAGTATGTGGTGAATGTCAAATAGGCAAGCAAACCAAGATGTCACATCCAAAGCTCCAACATCTGACAACTTCCAAAGTTTTGGAATTATTGCATATGGATATTATGGGACCAATGCAGGTTGAGAGTCTTGGTGGAAAAAGGTATGCCTATGTGGTGGTTGATGACTTTTCAAGATATACATGGATAAGTTTCATCAAAGAAAAGTCTGATGTGTTTGATGTATTCAAAGATCTGTGCCAAAGAATACAAAGAGAAAAAGCAAGCTGTGTGGTCAGAATAAAAAGTGACCATGGAAAGGAGTTTGAGAATAAAAAATTCTCAGATTTCTGTTCTTCAGAAGGAATCAATCATGAGTATTCTTCTCCTATCACCCCTCAACAGAATGAGATTGTTGAGAGGAAAAACAGAACTATACAAGAGTCAGCAAGAGCTATGATTCATGCTAAAAAGTTACCACTGTACTTCTGGGCTGAAGCTATGAACACAGCTTGTTACATTCACAATAGAGTCACTCTAAGAAAAGGAACCTTGTCCACCATCTATGAAGTCTGGAAGGGCAGAAAACCTACAGTCAAGTACTTTCATGTGTTTGGAAGTAAATGTTACATTCTGGCTGATAGGGATCAAAGAAGAAAGATGGATCCTAAAAGTGATGAAGGGATTTTCCTTGGATACTCCATAAATAGCAGAGCCTATAGAGTATTTAACTCCAGAACCAAGGTTATAATGGAGTCAATAAATGTGATTATTGATGATGCCCCTGCAGATGTTGCAGATGATGTTGGAACATCTGCTGACAATCAGACTGAAGTTGAAATAAAGAGTGATAATCCTGACTTCACTCTAACTGAGGCAAGGACAGAACAATCCAACAAACCTCCCTCCATCAGAATCCAGAAGGATCATCCTAAAGATCTGATAATTGGTGATCCCAACAGTGGTGTAATCACTAGATCAAGAGAGATGATTTCAGGTTCTTGTTTTGTTTCAAAGATAGAACCTAAAAACATCAAGGAAGCTCTGAATGATGCGTACTGGATCTCTGCTATGCAAGAAGAATTAGGCCAGTTTACAAGGAATGAGGTGTGGGATCTTGTTCCTAGGCCTGATGACATAAATGTGATTGGAACTAAATGGGTGTACAAGAACAAATCAAATGAGCAGGGAGTTGTTACAAAGAACAAGGCTAGACTTGTAGCTCAAGGATACACACAAATTGAGGGAGTAGACTTTGATGAAACCTTTGCACCAGTAGCAAGGCTTGAATCAATCAGACAACTTTTAGGAATTGCTTGTATCCTGAAGTTCAAGCTATTTCAAATGGATGTTAAAAGTGCCTTTCTAAATGGGTATCTTAATGAGGAGGTATATGTGGAGCAGCCTAAGGGATTTGTTGATCCAAGCTGTCCAGAGCATGTATACAAACTAAGGAAGGCTCTTTATGGTCTGAAGCAAGCCCCAAGAGCATGGTATGAAAGACTGACCATTTTCTCATAAAACAAGGGTACAGGAAAGGTGGAATAGACAAAACCTTGTTTGTGAAGGAGGAAGAAGGAAATGTCATGATTGCTCAAATATATGTAGATGACATAGTCTTTGGTGGGATGTCAGACAGGATGGTTAAACATTTTGTTACTCAAATGGAATCTGAGTTTGAGATGAGCCTAGTAGGAGAACTAACCTACTTTCTTGGACTACAAATCAAGCAGATGGAGGACTCCATGTTCATATCCCAAAGCAAGTATGCAAAGAACATTGTCAAGAAGTTTGGGATGGACAATGCAAGTCACAAAAGAACACCTGCCCCCACTCATTTAAAGCTGACAAAGGATGACAAGGGTGAGAATGTGGACCAAAGCTTATACAGAAGCATGATTGGAAGCCTATTATATCTGACTGCTAGCAGACCAGATATAGCTTTTGCAGTAGGTGTATGTGCAAGATATCAATCTGAGCCAAAAGTAAGTCATCTAAACCAGGTTAAGAGGATTTTGAAATATGTCAATGGTACTTGTGACTATGGCATAATGTACTCTCATGGATGTGAACCAATTCTCACTGGCTTTTGTGATGCTGACTGGGCTGGAAGTGCTGATGACAGAAAGAGCACATCAGAAGGATGCTTCTTTCTAGAAAACAATTTGATTTCTTGGTTCAGTATGAAACAAAATTGTGTATCCTTATCCACTACTGAAGCTGAATATATTGCAGCTGGTAGCAGTTGTTCACAGTTGGTATGGATGAAGCAAATGCTCACAGAATACAATGTCCCACAAGATGTCATGACATTGTATTGTGACAATTTAAGTGCTATTAACATATCAAAGAATCCTATCCAACACAGCAGGACCAAGCACATTGATATCAAGCATCATTTCATCAGAGATCTTGTGGAAGAGAAGGTGATCTCATTAGAACATGTAGCCACAGATCTGCAATTGGCTGATATATTTACTAAAGCTTTGGATGCTACCCAATTTGAAAACCTAAGGGGTAAATTGGGAATATGCTTATGTGAAATATAGCAGTTATGGAGAAGTGCCAACATGTCATATGACATCGTGTGGCATGATCACCAGATGGCAGCACCAGTCTGGTCAGTAACTCTGTGTATTCCACTTTTTAGAATTCCACCAGTAACAGAATTTATAAAAGCTCAAACTTGCTCTTAGCTCTTCATCTCCTTACTATCTCCTCAAAACCATTTGCATGCTAAATCTGATTTTCTGAGCTCATCAAAATCAATCAAACCTAAACTCTTCTTTCACTACATTCTAAAAATGTCTCAACATCAAAACCCTAACCTCACTGATGAAAATCTCAACCAAGAAGATGTAGTGCATGCAACCCCAATCTCTATGGTACCAATGGATACTACTCCCATAGACGAAATCAGAGGAAGTGTTCCTCTTGCTAAAAAACCTAGAACTCCAAATGTGAGAAGAGCAAAGGAACCTGTGTTCAGCAAAAGCAAAGGGATTCCTTCATCCTCAAACACCACCCCCAAAGCCTCTGACTATGTGGATGCATCCATCAAGCATCTTGTGAATAGGATTTTATCTGAACAAAGAGTAGTGCGTGAGGTATCTGTTCCCCTGAACAGCATGCCTTCTCCACAAGAGGAATAGAGCAATCAGGCTGAAGAGGACACTCCTGCTCAATAGGATGTCCCAATAAATATTGAAACATCTGAGGACCAGAACAAGGCCTCAACTGATGATGATGAAGCCACTGATGACCAAGCTTCTGTTGATCCCCCTGCTGAAAAGGAGGCTTCCTAACCTCCTCCTGTTGAAACCATAGATAATGACTCTGACACAGAGATCATTGCATCTGTTGACCCTAGCATAGCCAAAAGGCTTAGGGCTAGGAAGGAGAAGAAGCCTGCTGGACATGCAACTCCTGAAAAGAAACAACCTACACCAAAGAAAGACAAGTTAAAAGTGTCATTTGGACCTACCAAGCAATGGAGCAAAGTGAGTACCCAAAAGAGGAAAGCTGCTACTCCACCTGATTCAGATGTTGAGGAAGATGTCCCAACATCCCAACCAAGGAAGAAGCCAACACCTCCAAGGTCTACCTCTGCTGTTCCAGAAGCTCCTCTGGACAATGTGTCCTTTCATCATGTGTCAAGTGTGAGCAAATGGAAGTATGTCTACCAAAGAAGGGTGGCACTGGAAAGAGAGCTGGGCAGCAATGCATTGGAGTGCACTGAGGTAATAGACTTAATATCCTCTGCTGGTTTATTCAAGATTGTTTCAAATTTTTCACCCTGCTATGAGCTGCTGGTCAAGGAGTTCATTGTCAACCTGCAAGAAGACTGTGCTGATGGAAAGTCAGAAGAATTCATAAAGGTGTATGTAAGAGGGAGATGTGTTGAATTCTCTCCTAGGGTTATAAATCATTACCTAGAGAGAGAATCTGATGGATCTAATGAGCTGGGGAAAATCGACAACCAAGTCTACAAGACCATCACTGCCAACCAGGTCAAAACTTGGCCAGTCAAAGGCAAACTTTCTGTTAGCTTGCTAACAAGGAAGTATGCTATGCTGCATAGAATTGGTACTATCAACTGGGTCCCTACAAACCATACCTCTTCAATAGCTACTGGATTAGGAAGATTCATCTATGTTGTAGGCACCCAAACAAAGTTGGACTTTGGGGCTTACATATTTGATCAAACCCTAAAGCATGCAGGAACATCAGCAACAAAGCTTCCCATTGCTTTTCCCTCTCTGCTTTGTGGAATTATCCTCAACCAGTATCCAGGCATCCTCACTGAGAAGGATTCATTTTGCAAAAGAGAAAGTCCACTGGCCTTCCATTACAAACTGTTCTTGAGCCATCATGCTGCTGATGTTGAAGCTCCCAGTGGGACATCTGCTGGACCATCAAATGCAAAGACTCCTATATCCAAAGCAGCCTTGATTGCAGAACTGAAGAACACTTGCAAAGAGCTGGATGCCAGGAAGAAAAAGCTTGAAGAAGTAATTCAAAGGCTGGAGGTGGAAGAGGTTGCTCAGAATGCTGATGAATCTGAAGAGGAAGAAGATATTGAATATGATGAATCTGAGTGAAAAATGTGTGAGGAAAGTGTACTGCCTGTTTCAGCATTGTAATTTTGACTTTGTAATTTTGAATATTTTCTCTCTGCTTGTGTAAAATTTGGCCCCAATTTCTGTCTAACAAGGGGGAGAATTAATGAACAATGCTGCTGCTGTTTGTCTGTTTAATGTCTGCTACTGAACTAAGTTGTTTTTGAAAATTCTGTTGAACAAGTCAGTATACATACAGGTTTGAGGGGAGCAAATTATTATAACTCTCACATGATTCAACAGAAAAGAACGCTACTGCACTCTGATAAATAAAACTCTGCTGCACTCTGATAAAACCAGAAGATTGTGTTAGCCAAAAATTAGCCAAAGGGGGAGTTTGTAGATGTTTAGAATTGGCAGAATTTTTGACAAACAAGAAGTGTTGAACTTAGTTCAAGATGTCACACCAGATGTTGTGACATTATCAAACAGAGTATAAGTTAATGAACTTAGTTCAGGATGTCACACCAGATGTTGTGACATTGTATAAGTTAATGAATTAAGTCCAGACATCAGGATGTCACACCAGATGTTGTGACATCTCAAACCTGCTACCAGACTTAAATGATGCATAACAGAACTGAGTAAATTCAGGGAATTTATCTAGAATTAATTGTGAATGGATAAACAATACAAGGCGCATTTGTAGGGAGCTTAGTTATCTGATTTCAGTATAACAGAATAACTACCTCACCTAGAATCAAGGAAGTAACAAACCCTAATTCAAGGTGATGACAACATGACCTATTAGGACTGGATAATCTACAGAAAGCCCAAAAATCCAAGCATCTATTTAAGGAACAGAAACTCTCAGAATAGAACAGGAAATTAAGAAGACTAAAAAGAGTGTTTGTGTTTAATAACAGGTTTTAGTTGTGTATCACTTTATGAGCTTTTAAGCAAAAAGTGTATTGTGTCTTGATTGAAACTGTTAAGTAAAATCAAGCTGTTGTGTTTGAAGTGTGACTTCAATTTTATTAAACATTGTAACATATCACTGTGTGATTGAGGGGGAGTGATTTGGTACTCATATCTAAGTTGTGTCTTAGGTAGAAATTGCCTTGGGTAGATATTAAGTGAAGGATTAAACTGAGTGGTTTAAGTCCAGAATTAATATTACTTATATTGGATTTCCTTCCTGGCTTGGTAGCCCCCAGATGTAAGTGTGGAGATACACTGAACTGGGTTAACAATTTCCTGTGTTATTTAATTTACCTGCACTTTAAGTTTTGTTTAAGTCTTCAAGTGTTTAAACATCTCATTCGACATCACGTACCTGATCCCAGAATTTCAGTTTGCATACGAAACTGCTTTGACCCATTTCGTGAAATAATCAATGGCTACCAGGATGAATCTGTGACCATTTGAAGCAGTCGGTTCAATATTTCTGATCATGTCAATGCCCCACATGGAAAAGGGCCAAGGTGAAGACATCACGTTCAAAGGATTCAGAGGCACATGCACTTTATCTGCGTAGATCTGGCACTTGTTGCATTTTCTGGCATAGGTACAACAATCTGCATCCATTGTGATCCAGTAATAACCTGATCTTAATAATTTCTTTGCCATTGCATGTCCCCCAGCATGGGTACCGAAAGAACCTTCGTGAACTTCGTGCATCAGTAGGTCTGCTTCCTTCTTGTCAACACATTGTTGCACCCCAAAATTTGCCCTCCCCAAGACAATACATTGTGTACTAAGAGGTTCACAAGGTTCACAAGGTTCACAAGACATCTCATGAAGTTCACAAGGTTCACAATTAGTCAGAAAGTTTGACAATTCCCTCAGACAATGCATCATCCTAAGCAAGGCATCCTAAACTAGGGGTTTGACTTTCATCAGGCTAAATGGACTTCCAAGACTTCAAGTGGGCTTCATAGAATCCTATATGTGTGCAAGAATCCCCCATGTCAAGTTTCAAGACTTTTCCCAAAGGTTTGCTCAGTCAGATGATCAGATAGGCTAAAATCAGTCAAAGCAGTTAAAAAGTCAAACTGAGGTCAACTGTGGTCAAACCAAAGTCAAACTTCATGATTTTTTGCCAACATCAAGTATATGAAGTAAAATTCATCATTTGATCAAGGTTTGATCATGATTCATCAAGAAGATTTCAGATCATCAAGAATCAGGAGTTTCTAAATTAGGGTTTTCATAGGAAAAGTCAACTGAACTTTGATCAGCCATAACTTTCACATGCTTCATCAAAATTTTTCCATCCAAAGCTCATTTTGAAGGAAATTGAATTCTCTACAACTTTGTGTCTCACAAGCCAAGCCCAAAAATGCTTCATTTGGAAGGTATGAGCTAAGACATTATAGGTCATTTTAAAAGTCAACAAAAAGTCAACATCTTCCAAAGAGCATAACTTGAGAATGGTAAAAGATATGGACATGAGACCAAAGAGGTTGGTTAGAGGACTCTCTAAGATTTTTAAAATGTACAATAACACATTCATAGCATTAAAATTGAAGGATTTGTGCCCTTACAAAGTTGGGAAATGTTTGGGAAGTTTATGAAGCAAATGAGGCCTTAAAACCAATTTTTGCTAAATGATCCCACCAAATTGCCATCCAATCTTTATAATGTCATCAAGCACGACCCAACCCATGCCTTTTCTGATTTTTTATATTTTATTTAGTATTTATTTGAATTTTATTCATTAAAATACAAATTAAATTAAAATAAAATATGAAAATCATATATTTGGATGAGATTATGTTTCTAGAAGGTCATAAACATCAATTATAGATGATTTATCTGATCCAAATTCGTGCTAGCTTGAGTTGGCAAGGTTAGATGTGATCTTTTTCAATATTTGAAAGATAGAAACTTCATGATCAAGCAATCATTAAAAAGCCCATAAATCCATAACTTTTTTACCTAATTACATTGGTATATATGCATGGACATGAAGCAAAACAAGGGGACACGATTTTGCTGCCTTTAAGAGCACTTTTCATACTTCAAAATTTCAAAAAAAAAAAAAAGAGATTAGGTTTTGGAGTTAGAGTGAATTTCAAGACATTCTAAAGGTTGCATTAGCTTCTCTGATCATCACTGATCATGTAGCAATCATCATCTGCATCTTTAACACCATGAATTGCTCTAACCGATTAAGCTTTGTTCTTGTTTTTTTTGAAATTCGATTTCAATCATATGACTATTTTTTGTTCAATTGCTGATGTAATTTGATTTAGAATGAGGCCTGGATTGTTTCTGGACAGTTTAATCATGTTTTCAATGCAGGAAGGGTGATACGCCATTCTTAGGGTTTTAGAAACTTGAAATTGGGAACCATAGACAGAGACGTTTTCCCATGAAATTGACAAGTTAATTGGACTCATAGGACTGTCGTGGATTGATTTATGCCAATAGAATGAATTTATCTTGTATGCAATGTGTTTTTTCAATTTGCAGGACCTGTAGCTACGAACATAATTCGTCACTACAAGTTCTAGTGACGGAAAAAGCGTCACTAAAACCTAAGTGGACGGCTGGAGCTTGAATATAAAGCTGCGCGCGAAATTCAGTTTTAAATTTGGTTTTAATATTTAATTTATGTTTTGTGTTTGATTTCAGTTAGAAACAAGTGGCGTAGTGGTAGGTGTTTGTGCGTATGGGGCAAACGACTGGGGTTCGATCCCCAGGTTATCCTTTTTTGGTCCAAATTCCTTCTATTTTACAATTTTCCTATATTGTAATTAAGGGTTATGCTATGGACACACTGCACACGCAGCTCAGTTGGTTGGCTGGTGTTGATGGAAGCTGGGAGACCTGGGTTCGACCCCAGGCTCCAGCAGGTAAGTTTTTACCTCTTTTCTTTTTATTTCACTATTTTTATATGTTTTAATATTATTAATATTATTAATATTATTTAAATTTTTTCTCTAATAAATAAAGATCAATGATTTTCTTTATAAAAAATTTTATTCAAATTTTATGTTTCTAAAATATTTTGTAAATAAACATTAATTTTTCTATTTATATATTTATATTTTTGCAAATAAATTATAATTTAAACCCTAATCCTGATTTTTCTTAATTGTAAAATTAACCCTAATTCCAAACCCTAATTTTTGTTTAATTTTAAATATTAAATTTAATTAATTTTTCTAATATATAGTTAAATAATTAATCATGTTTTGTAAATAGTTATTCTATGGTTTATTATTATTATTCTCATTATATTATTTTCTTTTTAAAAAATTCTTTAAAATTGCTTATTTAATTTAAAAATATTCTCTTAACTTGTATATATTTTTTGTATATTTGTGCTAACCTCTTCTTCTTATAATTATTTTATTACTAATCATTTTAATTATAATTTCTCTATATATTTATTATTCATATTATAATGTAATTGCGAAAGCCTTGTAATAGCCGTAGTTTATTATTGTTTTTATTGTTTATAAATATTTTTGCCATGGTTAGTAACTATAGGGAGTGATAACATGTTTGTAAGTTAAAATTAATTTAGAATAACTTACTTAATAAGATAAATATATGAATATGAACACTCACACACGTAAGTCGATCTTTGATCGCCATCTCACACTTTCTAAGGTTATCCCTCATGTTGCCTAATTATAAGGTCAAGTAAGGTGTCTTAAAGCAAAGTCCCTTTTCATAAAATATCATCAAGTCCCTTTTAAGATTATAAGATCAAGTCCCTTCGATGTTGCCTACGGTAAATGATCTTGTCCCTTCGAATAAAAGATGATAAGTCCCTTCGTATTGCTAAGACACCTTACAGTTGCCTAAACACAGATGTCCCTTCATATGTCCCTTATAACATCCAAGGTAATGGCTACTTATTCCTTAATAATAGGGCTAGTCTTACCATTGAAAGAACATATAAGAACAGTAAAAATTTAACATAGGGTAGGTTCCTCTTAAGTACTTGCTCACTTTTCTTCAAAATACTTCATTACACTTCACATTTCAAACAAATTTTCAAAACAAAGTCTTTATATACATCCATACAAGGGTCATTATGAAGTACTTAGAAAAATTTTAATCACACACTACACTTCTCAAAACAGTTTAAAGTGAGCTAAGTAACTAAGAGCCCATGGATAACCATGGATATAAAGGGTGCTAACACCTTCCCTTTATATAACCTACCCCCCGAACTCAAAATATTTTTAAGGTCTTTCCAGTTCTTTTATGCCCTTTCCTTTTGGATAAAATAAAAGTCGGTGGCAACTCTTGCTATCTACAACATTTAACTAAAGTCAGTTCTCCCACCGTGTTACAGAACTGGCGACTCTGCTGGGGAGTTAATAAAAGAGGGGTACCCTTAGGAATTAGATCACTTTAAACTTGTTTGCTTTACTTTACTTGTTGGGTGCTCTTATGTGTGAAAGATCCTAACCCAGATCTAGTGTACCTTAGGTAAATGGAAATAGACCAAGGAAATTG
Organism: Lathyrus aphaca; assembly: GCA_963966055.1. Classification (NCBI taxonomy): domain Eukaryota; kingdom Viridiplantae; phylum Streptophyta; class Magnoliopsida; order Fabales; family Fabaceae; genus Lathyrus; species Lathyrus aphaca. Next base: position 530,283,998 of record OZ014524.1, read on the forward strand.
TACGGCGTATACCGATATGGTTGATCTGATGGCCATAGTTAGTGTGACTTCTTGGTTGGTGCTTATGTTCCTTAAGAAAGTTGAGGATAATATGAGGCTGCCATATGTTGTCAATACACTAACTAACTTTTAGAACCCTAGTCATCCCATCTTGGCCTTTAGAAAAGTAGTGAGATAACCGGCTTTGGTGAAGACTGAAGTTGGTTGATACTCGATGCTACACTCATTGAGATTCTAAACTTGGAGGGTTTTGGTTGGCAAGTAAGTTGCCTACTGAACAACCACCCTTGTGAAGGATCAATGATATTGAGATCCCTTAGAACCTGGTTACTTTATAGGACAGGATGAACCATCTAAACTTCAGGGGAGGGTACTTACCTTTAAACCTCATGCAAGCCTTTAAACCTAGGACTATTGTGTGACTTGTTTGTGTGTGCCACATGTTTGTGATTGAGCATAACATCATAGCATCATCATGCATCATAAGCATAACATTTTCACTAACCATTTCAAGGACCAAAGGATTTATCTTTGTTCTTTGTTGCAGGTCATGGCTTCTGCTCGTAGGAATACTATCCGGATCAACTTTGTAGGAATACCTCCTAAGCTTAAGGAATTGGTCTCTCAAGTTTTTGAAAACTCCCAATTCATCAAGAGGCATGGTCACCTATTGGATTTAGTCACTTCAGGGTTCAATGAAGACATGATGAGTGTTCTGTTTCAGTTCTTTGATCCTAAACATCACTGTTTCACATTCCCCGACTATCAGCTGGTTCCTACAATGGAAGAGTTCTCCAAGCTTTTGGGTATACCTATACTTGATCAGAAACCCTTCACAGGCTTGGAAAAAGAGCTTAAACTTGAAGTTATTGCTGCAGCCTTACATTTGAAGAAATCAGACATTGTCCTAGAAACAAGAAGTGGAGTTAAGGGTATTCTTGCTAAGGTATTGATGGAGAAAGCTCAAGTGTTCCTGAAGGCTATGAGTTATGATGCTTTTGAGGAGATCTTAGACCTATTTATCTATGGCTTAGTGTTGTTCCCCAATCCAGACCAGTTCATAGACGTACACGCCATTAACATGTTTCTGACTCATAATCCAGTGCCTACATTACTTGGAGACATCTTATACTCTCTTCATACCCGTACTACGAAGGCACGAGGAACTATGATGTGTTGCATACCTTTATTGTCTAGGTGGTTTATTTCTAACCTTCCTCGATCAGTAATGAAGAATGAACAAGGGTTCAGATGGTCTAAAAGGATCATGTCACTTTCTCATTCAGATATTCATTGGTGCTCCCGATCTATGGAGAATGTTACTATCATTGACCGTTGTGGGGAGTTCCCTAATGGGCCACTCCTTGGCATAAGAGGGGGCATTACCTACAATCCTTCCTTAGCTCTACGTCAGTTTGGTTACGCTCGGAGTGATGGTCCTCATGATATGCTTATTCAGGGTATTATGTTCGACTACGACAACGATCTTCAAGGTTACCGTCAAAGGTTCATACAAGCATGGGGTAAAGTGAACAAGGTTGACAGCAAGACTCTGGAACCCAAGTACACCATTCCTATGGAACCTTATCTCAGATGGGTGCAATCTCGTGCTCAGACTCTTATGATGCCATATCCTGCTATCCTGCCAGTTACCATGGAGCCTGTTGCTGAAGGAGATACTTCTTATATCATTCTTGATCCAGACATGCCCACTGACATGGAAGAGTTACAGAGGTCCTGGATCCAGTTGAAGGAGCAAAGAGATACTTTTGAGACTCATTACAAAGCAAGTCAAGAAAGAATCCTAGAGCTAACAAAATAACTTCACGAGGAGCGGAATCTCAACTCATACCTCAACACAAAGAGGAAACATCCATGGGAGACTTAAAACCCCATTTTTTGTATTCATTTCATTTTTATTGTAAGCCCAAAGGGAAAACAAGTTTATTACTAATAAAATTTTACTTTTTGGTGGTTTAAACAAATTTAAATCCTGCGGTCCTTGAAAACATTGCATATGCATTTACATACCATATCATTGCATCACAGGTTTCTTATATACATGTATCTTATCTTCTCGCTGTTTATTTCAGCAGAAATGGCTCTTGAACAAACTGTCAAAGATCTCCAGGCTCAGAATGCACAATTCCAAGAGTTGATTCTGAACTTGTCCAAGGGACAAGATGAGTTGAAGACACTGTTGGCTAAGAAGAATAAGAAGACTAGAAGATCAGGAGGCTTTATTAATCTGGGAAGAAGATTCAAAGGTCCTATCAAGACCAAGGAACAGGTTGATGATTCTGAGTCTGAAAATTCTGAGAAAGAGGGAGGCAGTCTCCATGATACTGTGGGAGATTCTGATTCTGAAGCAAATTATTATCATGATCCTAATGAAGATAAGTACAAGATGCTGGTAGACAGGATGAATGCCATGGAGTTACAAAAATCTTCTGGGCTGGATTTTGAAGATCTGAGTTTAATATCTGGAGTGGTTATACCTATTGGTTTCAAGGTTCCTGCTTTTGTGGTGTATGATGGTGTCTCATGTCCCAAGCTGCATCTAAGGTCCTATATCCAGAGGATTCAACCACATATTGCTGATAAGAAGTTATGGATTCATTTCTTCCAAGAGAGATTGTCTGGAGCTCAATTGGAATGGTACTATCAACTGGAAAGCATTAATATTCGTGATTGGAATGATCTTTCTGAGGCCTTCTATAGGCAATACCAATATAATGCTGATCTAGCACCTACTCGCATGCAATTCCAAAGCATGTCCATGGGTGCTAAGGAGAATTTCAAGGAGTATGCCCAGAAATGGAGAGACCTGGCTGGCAGAGTTCAACCTCCTCTGACTGATAGGGAGCTAGTGGATATATTTATGAGTACGCTGAACGGTCCTTTCTATAGTCACCTCATTGGAAGCTCATCATCTGGTTTCACCGAGCTGATAATGACTGGAGAACGTGTGGAGAGTGGTATAAGAAGTGGTAAGATACAGGTGGGTGCCTCTTCATCAAGCACTGCAAAGAAGCCCCCTAGTGGGAAGAAGGAGTCTAATGATGTGTATGGTCAACCTAGTCGTAACAGAAGTCACCAATCTATGGGAGCAGTTCACATTTCCAATCCTACTCCTGCAACACCAGAGCTACCACAAAACAATCAACAGAAGCCTAGAAGACAATTTACCAAGATCAACATGTCACTGGCCCAAGCCTTGCAACACATGTTGAAAGGGGAACTCATTACCTTGAAGGACCCTCCTCAGAATCCTAATACTTCCTCTCCTCGATACAATCCTAATGCACGATGTGCCTATCATTCTAATTGTCCGGGACATGTGTAACACGGTGGGAGAACTGACTTTAGTTATGTTGCGGATAGCAAGAGTCGCCACCGACTTTTATTTTATCCAAAGGAAAGGCATAAAAGAACAGGAAAGACCTTTTAAAAGATTTTTGGGTCCGGGGGGTAGGATATGTAAAGGGAAGGTATTAGCACCCTTTACATCCATGGTTATCCATGGGCTCTTAGTTACTTAGCTCACTTTAAAATGTTTTTGAAATGTGAAGTGTGTGAATAGAAATTTTCTTAAGTATTTTATAATGATCCATGTACGGATGTATATAAAACCTTTGTTTTGAAAATTGTTTGAAATGTATGAAGTGTTTGAAATATTTTGAAGAGTGAGCAAGTATCTAAGAGGAACCTACCCTAAGTTTAAGTCTTTTCTGTTCTTGAATCCTTTAAATGGTAAGACTATCCCTATTATTAAGGAATAGGTAGTCATTACCTTGGATGTGAGGGACATCTATTATTTAGGAAACTGTGGGGTGTATAAGCAATTCGAAGGGACTTATCATCTTTATTCGAAAGAGACAAGATCATTACGAAGGCAACATTCGAAAGGACTTGATCTTTTTATCTGTTTAGGGACTAGATGATGTGAAATGAGGGACTTTGCTTTATACACCCTACTTGACCTTTTGTTTTAGGCAACATGAGAGGTAACCCTAGAAAGTGAGATGGCGATCAAAGATCGACTTACGTGTGTGAGTGTACAATTTTAAATATTTATCTTTTAAATTAGTGATCTAAATTAATTTTTTACATACAAACATGTTTCACTCCCTATTTTACTAACCATAGCATTTAAAAATAAATATTAAACATTATTACTAAAATATTACATAAAGGAAACAATTACATAATAATAATAATTAAAGCAAATTAAATAAATAAGCAAAAATAAATAATAATAATAATATAATTGGGGTTTGTAAAAATAATAATAATAAATCACAATATATAAATGGGGTTAGTAATAATAAAATAAATATCATATGAAAATAAATATAATTAATAATAAAAATAATAAAATAAACAAAAATATTAGCATAATAATTAAAAGTTCAATTTTTTTATAAACAATTATATTTTAAGATTAATAAGAAAACATAAACAATTCATATTATATAATAATTATTATAAAGTTTTAAATTATGTACATATTATAAAAATTAGGTTAATTATAAACATATTATGAAAATAAATTATAATTACAAAATTAAATTAGCAAATTTTAATTATTTTTAAACATATACTAAAAGTTATTTACATACAAGAATTAAATTATAAACAAATTGTACATATTATGAAAATAAGGTTAATTATAATTAAATAAGCATGTTATTATATTTACAAAATTAAATTAGCAAGTTTTAATTAATTATCTAAAATTACCTATATACAAGAATTATATCAAATAATAAAAAATTATGGACATAACTAACATTTACATGAAATAATTAGGGTTTAAAAGTACTATTAGGGTTTATAAAATAATTAGGGTTTATAAAAATAATTAGGTTTTAAAAATATTTTAGGATTTTTTAGAAAATATTAGGGTTTTATTTAGGTTTAGAATTTAAATAAGATTTAAATAAAATATTTACAACTTATATATAATATAGATTAATAAAATTATTTAGAAAGAATAAAAAAATGTTTTTAGAGAATAAATATTTAAATTATAATTTACATCAGGATAATATTTGAGCTTTTTTATTTATTTAAAAAAATAGATTTGAATTAGTATTAATAATATTAATTATATTAAAATATATTAAAAGGTAAAAATAAATAAAAAGAAACAAAACCACTTACCTGCTGGAGCCTGGGTTCGAACCCAGGACTCCTGGCTTCCCTCATGTGCAAACCAACCAGCTGAGCTACACACGCAACGTGTTTATTGAATAGTTCTTGATTATTATATAAAAAACCTGCAAAATAAAAGAGATTTTGACCAAAAAGATTAACCTGGGGATCGAACCCAGGTCGTTTGCCTTATACGCGTATACGCTTGCCACTACGCCACTTGCTTCCAACTGATATAAGATACGAAACATTAATTAAATAATAATCCCAAATTCAAAAACTGAAATTCGCGCGCAGGGTCATCTTCTTCCTTTAGCGCTGCGGAATTTCCTGCCAATTCCTTTACCAATTTTCCTGCGAAAAATATTTTTGCAGCTAACCCTAGGTTGTTAGAACACCATGAAAGCTGTACCAATAATCAAAATTAATTATACCATTCGATTCCTTATGACCTGTACATTCTAATGGCATCATCCATAAGTCTTTAAACTTATTAAACAAGAAAATCCCAAATGAGGGTTTGAAACCCTAGCCATGGCCGAATGTGATTCCTGTACGAAAGCTCAAAACCAAACATCCAGAATCGTTCTATGATACATTATGAACAATCTTAAATCATCAAGAACAGTTTATATCAAGTATAACCATGAATTCGAAAAAACTTAAAACACACATAAAATTCGATTCAGTTGAGGGCATTCATGCTGTTTTTGATGCATATGATTATTGGGACACGATCAATGATGTTCAGGGAGAAGATTGTTGTCCTTAATTCACCTGAAAAGTTACAAAAAAATTAGAATCCGAATTTGAAAAAATTTGATGATTTTGAAAGTTTGAAAGTGAGGTTGATGGCTGCAAGAATCGTCCCAATGCTTGTGTTCTCTTTGTCTATATATGGTGGATTGAATTAGGTCAAAAAATAGACTCTCTCTTTGGGCTTTTTGGATACCTTAGTGATGAAGAAATCCCTTTCCAATTTTGGCCAAAAATCAAATCTCTTCATGCTTCAAAGAGTGAGCACGAATTTGGATAGTGTGGATTCATGTGAAATGTCTTTTATGATTTTCTAGAAGAAGAATCACACTTAAATATTGATTTTTTGATTTTATTTTGATTTAATATGTATTTAAATGAATAAAATTCAAATAAATATTAAATAAAATAAAAAAAAGTCAGAAATTACATGGGTTGGGTCGTGCTTGGTGTTATGTGTAAACACCCCAAATTTGCCCTCACCCATTCACACCATGGCTTGTGATCATTTCATATGCATAAACACAATCATATCATCTCATATCACATTTTTGATTCACTGCATAGATTCCAAGTCATCTGCACCTAGGGTTTGTGATCTGAGCAATCCAAGAGCCTCTTGAGCCACTCCAAAGATCATCAATCACTTCAAAGGGATCCATGTGTGTTCAAGTATCATATTACATCCTCTCAAAGTCAAAGATGCAAAAGAATCACAAGAACTGGGATTGGTGTGGATGCAGAGCCAAGTTTGACTGCACAGTTGACCTAAAATTAGGGTTTTGGTTTCAGAGGCCATAACTCCAATTTTTTTGGTCATTCTTGTTTCCATTGGTCTCTATATGGTATAGGGAGTATACATATCAATTTTCATGAAGAAATTCCATGGGGAAGTCATCTGATCAAGAGTTGACTTTCTGGACAAGTCAGTGCAAAATCAGGGCATCTGAGGCCCCCAATGACCCAACCAAGGGGTGATCTTCATCATTTTGAGTGTATATGATCTTTATTTGATCATGGAAGAGGGTTGAAGTTCATAAAATTCAAGAATCACAAGTTTTTGCAAAGTTGACTTTTTAGGGCATAGTTGACTTTTAAGGAATTTGTCAATTTAGGTCACTTTTCAAACCTTACTTTTTGATTCAAAAATGCTTCAAATGGAAAAACTTTGGTCATGCCAGTTTGTTTCTACCCGATACTCGTCCGTATCGTAGTCTTAAGGATGCTCGTCCCCATCTTTAATCTATACACAAACATCTAAACACTTATACTTTCTTTTCTTGGATATAAACACTCGTCCGTGTTTACTACTCCCCAGTAGATCACCAACTAAGCAAATCTTCCTTTTTTATCTGGCATTCGTCCTATGTCATGATAAACCTTGAGAGCAGCCGTACCCTGCTAGGTGGTCGTCATCCACCTCTTGATGGTCGTCCTCCATCATGCTCATTCGATGGCCGTCCCCATCGTTGATCTTTAGCAGCCGTCCCCTGCTAGGTGGTCGTCCTCCACCTTTTGATGATCGTCCTTCATCAGTTTTATCCAATGGCCGTCCCCATTGTTGATTTTGGTTATCTGGCATTCGTCCTATGTCAAGACAAACCTTGAGAGCAGCCGTCCCCTGCTAGGTGGTCGTCCTCCACCTCTTGATGGTCGTCCTCCATCATGCTCATCCGATGGCCGTCCCCATCGTTGACCTTTTATCCGGCATTCGTCCTATGTCGCGATATTTTCGGCAGCCGTACCCTGCCAGGTGGTCGTCCTCCACCTTAGATGACCGTCCCTCATCTCAACCCCAACAGAGCAGCCGTCCCCTGCTAGGTGATCGTCCTTCACCTTTGATGACCGTCCCTCATCATTATTTCATTTATTCTTTAACCCGATGGCCATCCCCGTCGTGGTCCCTTTTCTTTTAACCCGATGGCCGTCCCCATCGTCGGTTACTTTGCTTTATGAACTTGATGGCCGTCCCCGTCATGTTTCATTAATTCCCAGAGAATCTTACAACTTTATCTTGATGGCCGTCCCCATCATAAGCTCTTATTTTTCCCAGCTAGTCGGCCGTCCCCGTCTTGGCTTTACCTTTTATCCCCAGCATGTCGGCCGTCCCCGTCATTGCTTTACTTTTCCGCACTTTCTCCAGCGTGTCGGTCGTCCCCGTCATTGCTGTTTACCCAGCAGTTGTCCTCTGCTCGACGGTCGTCCTCCGTCGCCCACACTTTACAAATATACTTTATTTTCCTTTTACAATCTATATCCCTTTTCTTCTTCATTCTGTGAGTGCAAATTTCGGACTGTCTTTGGTATTCAACCACAAGTTATCTTGTTTGCCTGTTAAGCCGTCGCTTACAACCTGCACAGCTAACTCATGTTTGAATAGGGGCAGCTGTAAACACCCCAAATTTGCCCTCACCCATTCACACCATGGCTTGTGATCATTTCATATGCATAAACACAATCATATCATATCATATCACATTTTTGATTCACTGCATAGATTCCAAGTCATCTGCACCTAGGGTTTGTGATCTGAGCAATCCAAGAGCCTCTTGAGCCACTCCAAAGATCATCAATCACTTCAAAGGGATCCATGTGTGTTCAAGTATCATATTACATCCTCTCAAAGTCAAAGATGCAAAAGAATCACAAGAACTGGGATTGGTGTGGATGCAGAGCCAAGTTTGACTGCATAGTTGACCTAAAATTAGGGTTTTGGTTTCAGAGGCCATAACTCCAATTTATTTGGTCATTCTTGTTTCCATTGGTCTCTATATGGTATAGGGAGTATACATATCAATTTTCATGAAGAAATTCCATGGGGAAGTCATCTGATCAAGAGTTGACTTTCTGGACAAGTCAGTGCAAAATCAGGGCATCTGAGGCCCCCAATGACCCAACCAAGGGGTGATCTTCATCATTTTGAGTGTATATGATCTTTATTTGATCATGGAAGAGGGTTGAAGTTCATAAAATTCAAGAATCACAAGTTTTTGCAAAGTTGACTTTTTAGGGCATAGTTGACTTTTAAGGAATTTGTCAATTTAGGTCACTTTTCAAACCTTACTTTTTGATTCAAAAATGCTTCAAATGGAAAAACTTTGGTCATGAAAGTTGTAGAATACATTTTTCCCTTTTTCAAAAAGTACAAGAACATGATCTAATTCTTCTTGGATCAAAAGTTATGTTGTGTTGAAGTTGGCAAAAATCACTAATTTTCAAGTTATGCCCTAATTGGAAAATTTGCAAAATCATGAAACAAAGCAAGTTGTAGCTTCTAGTTGGCATCAAACCAATGTACAAACATCACATAAGTCCTAAAAATCAGATTTGGACCAAAAGATCACATGTTCATGGTTTGTATAACAAGGCATTTTCATGAAGTTTCAAAAGGAACCAACTTGCAAAACTCATGATCACACTTCACCCACTTGTTGCATTGGCCTTTGAACCAGCCATAGCCTCTCACCTCATCTTGCTGCGCAGCCCATGCCTCTTGTACCAAGCTAGAGCTCAAGCCATGCCTCTCTTACAACAAAGTTGACATTTTGCAAAAGTGAACTTACCAATCAATAAAGGCCAGGTCACATCATCTGACCTATGAGATTATTTTATACTATCCATTTGCAAGCTAAAGATATCAAGAAGCCAAGCTGAAACATACCATAGCATCACATACACAAAACTCACCCCATTTGCATTTCTCTTCGAATCTCTCTGCCCAGCTCACAAACACAAAAACCATTTCCATAGATCAACTCACCTTGCTTCACTGAGCCTAAACCAACAAGACTTAGGCCTGAACCAAGCAAGAACACCATTCCTCCATTTTCACCCCCAGAAGCAAAACCATTCGAAACTCATTCCACAGTTCACTAACACTCAAACAAACTTCATAAACCTTCTCCATTCATCACACTGGTCACAAAGAACCACTCACATTGGCCTGAAACAGCTTGAATCACCATCACCATTTTCAACTGAGCTTGGACAGAACTTGTTCAAACTCCTTAACCAGCCAACATAAATTTCTTCCAAGCACTCAAAGATCATCAGGGGGCCAAGTAGAGTGGATTGCATCAAAGGGAGAGGGCAGAAAGTTGCTGGAGTGAAAGCTTCGAATCTCAGGTAGCTCAAGAACATTTTTTCCAGAAATCATTTTTTTAGTTCTTAAGTTGTTCTCTATGCTTCACTGATTGTTCTGATGCTTTTAGTTTTGAAAATGGTGATGAAATGAGAATTTAATTGCTTTCTGAAACTTTGTGACCTAAAAAATGTTTTGCTCGATTCATGAGTTTGGGGAAAAATAAATAGGTTTTGACTGGGGGTTTTGATTCGTGAGTGAGTGGGAATCATTTCCATGTTTTTAGATTTCGTTTTAGTTAGGTTTTGAGAGTTTTGGAGATTTTCAGGTGGGGTTCCCACCGGAGAAGACGACCGGAGGTCTTCTCCGGCCACCTGAAAATCATTATGCCCTAATCCCTGTAATTAATTCCATTTGAATTTCGTGCGTTGGATGGCTTGACTTGTTTGACTTGCCGCGTGAACGGATGGCCCAGATCCACTTGCTTTGCCCTAATCCACTTAATTAGTTTAATTAATCCATAATTAAATTAATTTAACCAGATGCAATCCTGGCCCTTTAAAAGCGCGCGTGGTCAATGGTTTCACCCCAGAATCAAATCTCAGCCTCTGGATCTAAATACTTTCCATTTTATTTTATTTTTATTTCATTTCTTTTCATTTAATTTGCATAATTTATTTAAAATAGCAAAATTGTTTTAAAAATTATGAAACTTTTTCTCAAGAGTTTCATTAATTTTTAAAACACAAAAATATTTTTATTTTTATTTTTATCATTAAAAAAGTATTTTTAAATATTTAAAAGTTTATTTTTAATTGATTAATGAAAATTAATTTATTAAAAATACTTTTAGGTATTTAAAAATCACCAAAAAATTCATGAAATGTTCTAAGACATTTAGAAACATTGTCCAACCTTCAAACCAAATTTCGTTTTGGATCTTGATGCATTTTGAGAATTTTTCATTGAATTAAAATCATTTTTGTGCATTATTTTGATCCAAAGTTCAAAAAATCATTTCTGCCTATTCATGAAGAGTTGGACATTGATTCTTTTTGCATTGCATTGTGTTTAGCATGTAGTTTTTGAGATTAAATGGCCATGATTTTATCTTTCATTTTCCATTTGTTTGAGAATTTTCTTGTTTAGGAACCCTAAAAACCCTAGAATCTTGTAAAAACCATAACTTGAACTTGGTTAGGAGTTGAGACTTCTCCTTTGGGCATTGAGTTAGTATAGGATTGGGGGTGCTTTGAGTGGCATTTTCAATTTTTATCTTAGGGTTTTGCTTCTGATTTTGATTTTTGTTTGATGTGTAGTTCATAAACCCTAATTTATGCTTCCATTTGCATCCATCTTGCATTCTCTTGCATAACATGACTTGCCATGACATTTCAAGCATCCTTTTGATTCATTTGGCATCATAAGACATATTGAAAGCATGTTTGATCATTGCATCATGTATTTGCCATGTTGTATGCCATGTGCACTTCATAACTTTTCATGTATGTTCATGGTTCCTAACTTGCTTCATTTGCATTCATGAACTTGTATGATCATTTCCATGTGCTGCCTCATGTTTGTAGCATCTCATTGCATCATTAGCATCATGTAAATGCTTCTGGTTTTGTTTCTCATCATGTCATCTCATCCCATTTTGCATTGCATTGCATTTCTTTTCTAACCTTTCAGGTGGTAAGTGATGTTGGGAAGTGAATTTGCCTTCACTTCTCATAACTTTTCTTTTCATCTCTCTTGCATCCATTGCTGCATTTTTGTATGTGTTTGAGTTTGAGCTTGCTCATTCTTCTTCTTCCCACTTTCTTTCTTCAAGTGACTTGACTTCTTGAATGAAGCAAGTCACTTTGCTTCTCTTGATCCTTTCATCTGCTTCCTGGTGGTTCCTTTGAAGACTTTCTTTTGTAAACCTCACAAACCTTAGGAACAACCAAGCATGACAATGATTAGGGTTTTGATTAGTCTCCCCACTTAGTTTTACCTTTGTGTCTCTTTTGAGTCTTCTCTTCTCATCTCCTAATCAGGGACTAAACCCTAAAGGCTTTAAGGCTTCGTGGTTAAGCTTATGCCTGCATCCTTCTATTAGGATGGAGTGTATAACTTTAATCCTAAGTGTTAAACCCTTAATGTGTTTAAATCCTTTAATCAATCCATCTAATAATTGTCAAGACATCACCCTTGTAACTTGGGCCTTGCATTAGGGTTCTAATTCTTCCTTAATTGGTTAAGAAGGACTAACCCTAGTGTTAATGGACAAGTCCCCCTCAAGTTGTCTTACAAATCATAAAAATCACTTCATCATCATATCATTAAATAAAATCCACTTAATTAAAGGCTTGTTTTGTCATGAGTTTAATTCCTAATCATGGATTAAGTTGAGGAGCTTTCCTCAACTTAAACATTCTCATCTATTATCCTTCTATTAGGATGGTGTAATGAGTCTGTTTAATCCCTGATTATGGCTTAACCTCATTACTCAACACTAAACAAAAACAACAAAAACATCTAAATAATCAACAAATAGGTTAATGATCTTAATCCTACATCAAAGGCGATTAAGTGTGAGAATCTGACTTCACACTTAAGGTATCCTCATTACCCCTAATCAGAGGGAAGATGTGATGAGTTTACTAAATCCATTGGTTTAGGCTTAAGCTCATTAATTTATGACAAAAATAAAAAAAAACAATAAAAGACTGAAAACATAAAAACAAACAATAATCGTCTCCTCCGGGATTCTTTTCTCATCACCTTCATTCATAAGCGAGAACTTGCTTCTCCCGTCTAATGCAAGACAGTTTGCACCTGAGCCAGACAGGTCATACACTTGAGCATAGGCAAGTAAGCAGTTCACAAGTCAATTCATCTTTCAGTCTCTTTGGGTCGAACTACGGTGTTCTGACTTCCTCATTGCACGAGAGGATACGTAGGCATAACTTAACGGTTATCGAACAAAAGTCTCTGTATATTCCCCCTCTTTCTAGCCTCATTCTTTTAGCCTCATGATCTTGAGCATTTCACTCCTGTTCTTACACTGACACATCACTTACATACTGCACTTTTCTCTTACACTGACACCTGTACATTTTGTTTTCCAGCTCTTTTACACACAAATTGCACTGACACTACCCCTTTAAAACACAAATCTTTCAAGCGTGGATCCCGTCGAGTACGGCGGACAATCTGGGTGCTAATACCTTCCCAGGTTGTAACCAACCCCCTTTCTCAGTCTCTCTGGTTCGCAACCGTCTTATCCATGTCTTTCTAGGTCTATGCAGCATTGCCTTTCCTCCGGGATAAAAATGCCTAGCTGGCGACTCTATTCATCTCCAGTGAGTTCACTGCTGTGTGTTCTCATTGTCCCTCTCGCCGACCGTTCGCGTCTGTACCCCATTTGACCTAGCTTCATTTGGTGGGAGCGACAGCTTGGCGACTCTGCTGGGGACCCTTTATATTGCAACCAGGGCTTCTGGTTCTTTTTGTGGGTTCCTCCTAGCGCTTGTTTGATTTGTGTTTACTGGGGTGTTATGTGCTTATTTGTGCTTGTATATTTATTTTGGTTTATTGCTTTATGTACAGATTACTTTACTGTTTTCTTTATTGCTTTGCATATTACCATATTTGTCACTGTGCTGCTGGCTGGATCTGTTGTTTGCTTTGGTGGGTGGGTATTTCATTGAGAGTTAAGGTCTTATACCTGGGACCTGAGTGACACCTAGGCTAGAGTGAATCATATTCTTTCCCATCCCATTTCGGTCTGGTGCGGGAATATGAAACACGGTTCAGATATGGGTTTCTTCTTGAGAACTCTGTGTTGCAGATTTCCTGCAATGCTAGGGCTATCTGGGAAGCCTGCTAAGTCTGGATGACCTTTTAGTATTGACCTTCAGAAACTGAGGTGAATTAGAGGAGGAATTGTTATGGTTATTGTAAACAATGTACCTCCGGGTTAGAAGTGTTTACACTTCTCATAACTGATCCAAGTCTGAGGATCCTTGTTTTAGAACACCACCTGTGAGGGGGGTTGGGCTGTTTACAGGTTTGCAGGTACTTTGACCTCAGAATACCCTGATACTTTGATTTGTTAAGAGTACTCCATGTTGGACAGTTCTTGTGATTCTAAAACCCTGGACATGTGGCTCTTTATTTGAGTCCCCCCACCTTGGTTACTGGATTTATAGACCTCCATCTGGATTTCTTACACACATGGACTTATATCAGAGCACTTGATCAGATCCAGCTCAGTCACGAACCCTTGCATATCATTTGCATACATAATCATTGCATCATATTGACATTTGCTTATTTGTGTTTCAGGGTATCCATCTTCATTTGGTTTTGGTTTTGACCCCATCTTCAGTATTGACCTATCTTCATCAGCTTCAGCTATCAGTCATCCACTTCAGTCACCTGTATCAGCCAATCAGTGGCCCATTCTTCAGTATCTTCATCAGCATTTGTCTCTGCTCAGTCTCAACATCATGGCACCTAAAAAGAGCAACATCACCTACCACTTCTTCCAGCCAGAGCTAGCAGACATCAGGAGGATTCAGACCCTGATCACTCCAGATCACATACCATTGTTCAGGGAACACTATGGAGATATACTTGATTTGGTTATGGATCTGGACCCTTCACAGAGAAGCCTGATCCACACTTGCCTTCAATTTTATGATCCCCCACTGAGATGTTTCACTTTTCAGGACTTTCAGATGGGCCCTCTACTAGAAGAATACTCATCATTGGTTGGTATGCCTATCAGGGGTGGAATCCCTTTCAACCCTGAGATGGTATTCCCTAGTGATGGAGAAGTAGCAAAGGCTTTGCATCTGGAACCTGTCCTGATTGAGCAGCATATGACCTCTAAAGCTGGAATCCCTGGTTTCCATTTGGATTTCTTGATCTCTCAAGCTACCCTGAAAGCTTCTCTAGGAGAGTGGAAAGCAGTCTGTGCTTTATTGGCTTTGAGTATATATGGAATTGTATTGTTTGCAGATGAGCCTCGATTCATTAGCAAGAATGCAATCCATCTTTTCATCTTGAAGAACCCAGTGCCAACTTTATTGGGGGATCTCTACTATTCAGTGCATCAAAGGAATGAAAAGCAGAGGGGAAGATTAGTGAGGTGTTGTGCCCCTTTGTTCCATACTTGGCTTCTCAGGCATTTGCCCAGGACATATGCATTCTTGAACCCTCATCAGCAGAAAAACTGGGCTGGAAGACTTACTACTCTAACTTCAGCTGATATCAGGTGGTGCACTCAAAGCACAAAAGGCAGGGATATCATCACCAACTGTGGGCATTTTCCCAATGTGCCCCTAATAGGAGTTAAGGGTAGTATTAATTACAACCCTCTGCTGTTCAAAAGGCAACTGGGCTATGCACTGGTCCACACTCCTAAGGCACAGGACTTGGTTGAGACCCTTTATTGTGAGAACAAGCCTAATCTGGCTGTTGTTAGGCAGGCAGCCTGGGCCTGGGATAATGTTCAAACCAAGGGAGTAACCATTCTGGGAAAGTGTAACAATGTGGCATCAGCACAATACAATGGTTGGTCCTATACTAGGGCTCAAATTACAGGGATGCCTTTCACTATTGAAGATATGCCTGGACCTTCCACAACACCACCTCCAGCAACTGTCAGCTTAGAGGAGTTTGAGAAGTTGAAAGAAAGAAATGAGAAGTTGACTCAAGCTTTGCAGAAGACCCTCTATGAGAGGAGTGATGGAAGACTGGATATTGAGAGGTTGGAGAAGTTGAAGGTAGAGCACTTGGCCAGAATTGAGAAGTCTGAGGATTATATCAAAAAGTCTAGGGCTGGGGAACAAATTCTGAAGAATGCTTGCAAGGAAGCCCAGTTCCAGAAAGCCAGGACAGACTTGTATCTGAAGGAGAGTCAGGCTAGGTGGGTCAGGATCACCGAGGCTCGTACTCTGGAGGACAAGAGGGTCCAAGACAAGATAGAGCAACTGGAAGCCAGTGCAAAAGAGCAGCAAGAAGCCCTGGCAGCAGCCCAGAGGGAGATATCAGAACTGAAGATCAGAGCTAGAGTGAAGAGGTCAAAGGACCTAAGTCAACACAGGAAGCTAACTGCAGCTGTTACCACCCGGAACCTCCTCATCAGGAATCTCACAGAGCGTCCAGCTGATCCTGTGACCGAAGCACTTCTCAAGGAAGTTCGGGAGGATGAGTTTGGTCTTGGTGTTTGACTATTTGCTTGTTGTTGTTTTCATCCCATGTATTTTGATTTCTTATTTCCTTGTGATGTATTTTGACCCCTCAGAGGGTTTGTATTTGTAAAACAAACTATGTACCATTTGCCTTTTGTAATATATGTCTTAGTTTGTTTCATCCGAGTTTACTTCGAAAGCAACATTAACAGCATCTTCGAGGGTCTGGAAGGGTCAAAACTGAATGCCAGGCCGGATACCTTGAGAACAAATAAGCATACTGCATTGCATGCTAATCCTTTGTTTGTTTTGTAGGTTTTTGTTTTATTGTTGCTAACTCTGTTGTGATGTTCAGGAACTATTGCTCGTCGCCGGGTATTTCCCCTCAATCGTCCGCACCGTTATCCAACCCGAAACAATCTTCCGGGCATTCAAATGGATCATGTACAGCAGGACCTTGCAGAGGTCAGAAATCAAATGGCAAACGAAAGATTGGAAATGAGAACACAGATGACGCAGTTTATGGAAGTAATGAACAACATGGCTCAGAGCCAAGAAAGATTGAGAGCCATGGTGGAAAGGCAAAATCAAGAAGAGCCCCACGTAGGGACTGCTGGCACAAGCAACAACGAGAGGGTCCAACCTCATGTTAATCCCCCTGTATTCGGACCACACCTCCATCCAGAGGCCAACATCCCTGTCAATATACAAGGGACTGCCACAGCAGGAAGGGTACTGCAGGAAGATCCCCAAGAAGACCAGTTTACGGTAATGGGTGCTGGGGAAGAGGCTTATGATAGAAGATTGGATGAGATAGCTGAGAAATTAAGATCCCTAGAGTCTCAAAACTCTTTGGGTTTCGACGTCATGGATATGGGCTTGGTAGACGGGGTCAGGATTCCCCACAAGTTTAAGCCACCATGTTTTGAGAAGTATAATGGGACTTCCTGTCCCCGGACTCATCTACAGTCTTTTCTTGGGAGACTAAAGGCCTATACCATGGATGAGAAGCTCTGGATGTTCTATTTCGAGGATAGCTTGACGGGAGCTTCAAGGGAATGGTATTCCCATCTGACAAGGGCAACTATTAGATGCTGGAAGGACCTGGCAGAGGCCTTCATCAGACAGTATCAGTATAATCTGGATATGGCACCCAACAGGACCCTCCTAATGGGAATGTCACAGTCATCAAGGGAAAGTTTTCGAGAATATGCCCAGAGATGGAGGCAATTGGCTGCTGCCGTTCAGCCACCTATGTCTGAAAGGGAAATGGCTGATATGTTCATGAACACCCTTCAGGGAACATATATTGACAGGCTGGCTGCTTTCTCCTCCACTAGCTTTGCAGATGTTGTCATAGCTGGAGAGAGAATCGAGAGCCTGTTAAAAATGGGCAAGATCTCAGACAATGGTGCCAGCTCGTCCAACAGTACAAGGAAGCCTTTCACAGGCCCAAGAAGAACTGGCGAGACCAATGCCATCCACACCAACAGGGGCAGGCCCCAATATGTCCATAGATCTGTGGCAGCAGTTACCATTCCCGCTCCAGCTCATCCACAACCAGCCTATCAACCTCCGCAACAAAGCTATCAGCAACAACCTCAGTACCATCAACAAAATCAGTATCCTCCAAGAAATTACAACAACAACAACAGCAACAACAATAATCAGCAAAGGCCATTCCAGTAGAGGCCATCTTAAGCCAACAGGGTGATCGATCCGATCCCTATGCCGTATGCTACATTGCTGCCACAACTCCTGAAACTCAACCTAGTTGAGCTAAGGACATTGGCACCTCCGGATCCCAACAGTCTACCCAGGAACTATGACTCCAATGCTAGGTGTGCTTTTCATTCAAACGCACCTGGCCACAGTACAGAAAAGTGCAGAGCCCTGCATATGAAGGTACAAGACCTGGTAGACTCCAAGGCTCTGAATTTCGCACCACCACCCAATGTCAATAAAAATCCTATGCCAAACCACGGTGGCCCTCGAATTAACGCTATTGAAGAAGATAAGCCGTCTTATTTAATAACCAGTGTGGGACAGATCAGGACACCGTTGGTGGAAATCAAAGCTCAACTCTTCGAATGTCAAATGTTCCCGGGATGCGAGCTAGGGTGTGCTTACTGTAATATTTCAGTAAATGGGTGCGACAATTTGAGGAATGGTATAGATGGTCTCATTCAGAGTGGCCAACTTCAGATCACCACATCATTTCCAACAAATCCAGCAATTTCATCAGCAACGGTTTCAGAACCTCCTACAACTGCAGCAACCATTGTTCCTGACAATTCTTCAGTTTCGTCAACAAGTACTTCATCTATCGTCTCGACTGATCAGCTATCAATGATTTTTTCTGCTACAACTTCAGCACCACTCCAGTTCGAATCTCCTACAACTACAACATCCATCCTTCCGACAATGTCTCCTACAACACCAGCAACAAATCATGAAGATGTCTCAACCGTCACAATATTTTATGATCCTGAAAACAACTCTGCCTATAATTCAGAAAGTGCTGCTCCCATCAGGGCACCAGTCACAATTTATTACGATCCACAAACTGTCACAATCCCTTCTGCAGCTGCCATCAGTCCAGTCACTGTCACAGTGCCTGGACCTGTACCTTATGAAAGTAGTAGGGCCATCCCTTGGCACTACGGCTCTAACATATACTGCGAGGGACAAAGAATCACTCTTGATACATCAACACCTGCACCACAGATAGACAATGTGGGAGGAGGCGGAGGCTTCACTCGAAGCGGACGTCTCTTTGCCCCACAAATTCAAAGACCCACAGCCGAAGCAGAAGCTGCTGCCAAGGCAAAAGGGAAGAGCCCGGTGCGGGAAGATCAAGCTATTAAGGAAGCTTTGAAAACGCCATTCGATCAAGAGGTTGATGAGTTCATGAGAATCATCAAAAAGAGTGATTACAAAATAGTGGATCAGCTTCACCAGACGCCATCCAAGATCTCTATCCTATCATTGCTTATGTGCTCCGAAGCCCATCGGAATGCACTACTCAAAGTCTTGCACGCAGCTTACGTGCCTGAAGAGATCACTGTCAATCAATTGGAAACCGTGGTTGGAAATGTTACTGCTAGCAATGGGCTAGGGTTCACCAATACTGACTTGACAACGGAAGGCCGCAACCATAACAAAGCCTTGCACATCACCATGGAATGTAAAGGTGCAGTCTTTTCCCATGTGCTGGTAGACACAGGGTCATCCCTCAATGTCTTACCAAAGAAGGCCCTGGTGAAGCTAGAGTATGAAGGATTAGCATTGCGCCCCAGCAACCTGGTAGTAAGAGCCTTTGACGGTTCTAAGAGATCGGTTCTGGGAGAAATTGAGCTGCCTGTGACGATTGGCCCACAGACCTTTAAAACGATCTTCTACGTGATGGACATTCAGCCTGCCTACAGCTGTTTGTTGGGTAGACCATGGATTCATGCCGCTGGCGCAGTAACGTCTACCCTTCACCAGAAGTTAAAATTTGAGTGGGAAGGCCAAGTTGTTACTATCTGTGGAGAGGAGGATATATTTGTTAGCCATCTGGCTACTTATAAGTATATTGAGATGGATGGGGAGATCCATGAAACAATGAGCCAAGGATTTGAGGCCTTGCATGTGAATGAAGCATCTGCTGTATCTGGAATTTCCATGTCATCTTACCAACAAGCCCGGAAGGTTGTTGAGGAAGGAACTGCCCAAGGCTGGGGCAAGGTTTTATCTGTGGAGGAGAAGAAGGACAAGTTTGGGTTGGGTTACAGACCAACTCAACAACATCAAGCAAAGGCTGCTGAAAAGTCTGGTTTTGTCAGTGGGGGGATGCTCACCCCTGATGCTATCAACAATTTGGAAGACGAGCTGGAAGAAGAACGCAATCTGGAGAATTGGATTCGTCCAAAGATCCCGGGGAGCAGTATCTCAAACTGGTCTTCCCAGGAAATTATAAGAGTTACTCATGCAGAGTAATTATTATTTCCTGTATTTTTATAGCATGCATCAAAGTCTTGCATCTTGCCCAAGATGACAAGAATCATTTTGTAATCGGGCCATCTGTACTTTTTGTGCAAACAAGATTAATCAATGAAATATCAGACATCTTTTTGCAAACGAGTCTTTTTCTTTTCCGCTCACTGTTTTTCCATTTTTCTTTTTGTACAAAAAAATAAATGGCGATGTTTTCAAAATGATAACTTCATTTCACTTTTTCTAAAGCAAGATTAAAATCAATCACTAAAATGAACAAACTGAACCCTTGCAGAGAGTGCCTTCCAGACAGCACCGACAATAGCACGGCTGTGACTTCGTATGGCTTTGACAATCCAATCAATCAAGCTGATGAAGAGGTTGATGAAGAGTATGAGCTTCCTGAAGAGCTAGCCAGGTTGTTGAGGCAAGAGGAAAAGGTCATCACTCCTCATCAGGAGGAGATTGAAGTGATTAATCTTGGTACAGATGAAGACGTGAAAGAAGTTAAAATCGGGGCCTGCCTGCAAGACTCAGTGAAGAGACAACTGATTGATCTGCTTCAAGAGTATGTGGATGTGTTTGCTTGGTCATATCAAGATATGCCAGGGTTGGACACCGACATTGTTGTGCACAAGCTGCCTTTGAGGGAAGAATGCCCACCGGTCAAACAGAAGTTGCGCCGTACTCGCCCAGACATGGCTATGAAGATCAAAGAAGAGGTACAAAAGCAATGGGACGCCGGGTTCCTTGCTATAACCAGCTATCCACCGTGGGTCGCTAACATAGTACCTGTGCCTAAAAAGGACGGCAAAGTAAGAATGTGTGTTGACTACCGGGATCTGAACAGAGCTAGCCCGAAAGATGATTTCCCTTTACCTCACATTGACGTATTGGTGGATAACACGGCTCAGTTCTCGGTATTCTCCTTCATGGATGGATTTTCAGGATACAATCAGATTAAGATGTCACCTGAAGACATGGAGAAGACAACATTCATTACACCTTGGGGCACATTCTGTTACAAGGTGATGCCATTCGGACTGAAGAATGCTGGCGCCACATATCAACGGGCTATGGTGACATTATTCCACGATATGATCCATAAGGAAATCGAGTGTTATGTGGATGACATGATTGCCAAGTCCCTTACAGAGGAAGATCACCTGGTAAATATGCTGAAGTTGTTCAAGCGTCTGAGGAAGTACCAACTGAAGTTGAACCCCAACAAGTGCACATTCGGGGTGCGATCTGGTAAGCTGCTGGGCTTTATTGTAAGCGAGAAAGGGATTGAGGTTGACCCTGATAAAGTCAAAGCCATCCAAGAGATGCCTGCACCAAAAACTGAGAAAGAAGTTCGAGGGTTCTTAGGTCGATTGAACTACATTTCAAGGTTCATATCTCACCTCACAGCAACCTGCGAACCCTTGTTCAAATTGTTGAGAAAGGAACAAACGGTCAAGTGGAACGAAGACTGCCAGAAGGCTTTTGACAAGATCAAAGAATATCTGCAAGAACCTCCAATCCTTATGCCGCCAGTTGAAGGAAGACCTCTGATAATGTACTTAACAGTATTAGAAGAGTCAATGGGGTGTGTGATGGGCCAGCATGACGAGTCTGGTCGAAAAGAGTATGCAATTTACTACCTAAGCAAAAAGTTTACCGACTGTGAACAACGTTATTCACTGCTCGAGAAAACTTGTTGTGCTTTAGCGTGGGCTACTCGCCGACTGAGACAGTATATGTTGACCCACACTACCTTATTGATCTCCAAAATGGACCCAGTTAAGTACATTTTCGAGAAGCCAGCTCTTACCGGACGGGTTGCAAGATGGCAAATGATTCTCACAGAATATGACATCCAGTACACCTCTCAGAAAGCCATCAAGGGCAGTGTACTATCTGAATATCTTGCTGAGCAACCCATTGATGATTACCAGCCTATGAGGTTTGACTTCCCCGATGAAGACATCATGTTCGTAAAAGCAAAAGATCATGAAGAGCCTATTCACACTGAAGGGCCCGACTCGAAAGAAGAATGGACTATGATGTTTGATGGGGCTGTTAACATGAATGGTCGTGGTGTTGGTGCAGTACTCATTACACCCGAAGGAGTTCACATGCCTTTCTCGGCAAAGCTTACTTTCAACTGCACTAACAACGAAGCTGAATACGAAGCTTGTATTATGGGTCTTGAGGAAGCCATTGACCTCAGGATCAAGACTTTAACTGTGTTCGGAGATTCAGCTCTGGTAATCAATCAAACCAACGGCAAATGGTACACACACCAGGATCATCTGATACCTTACAGGGATTATACAAGGAGGTTATTAACTTTCTTTACAACAGTCAAGCTTGAGTATATCCCTCGGGATGAGAATCAGTTTGCAGATGCTCTTGCTACCATTTCATCCATGATCAAAGTTCAGGCTGCCAACTTTGTACCTCAGATTTCAGTATCCAGACTTGATAGACCAGCATATGTATTCGCAGCGGATGTTGTCAAAGATGATAAGCCTTGGTTCCATGACATTAAATGCTTCTTGGAGGATCAGACATACCCAACTGGGGCATCTTCCAATGATAAGAAGACTTTAAGAAGGCTTGCTGGTAGTTTCTTTCTGAACACTGGTGGGTCTTTATACAAAAGGAACTTTGATATGGTACTCCTCAGATGTGTTGACAAGACGGAAGCAGAGTTGTTGATGCATGAAGTGCACGAGGGATCTTTTGGTACCCATGCTGGAGGGCATGCCATGGCTAAGAAGTTGCTAAGATCAGGTTATTACTGGATCACAATGGATGCAGACTGTTGTGCTTATGCCAGGAAGTGTCACAAATGCCAGATCTACGCAGATAAGGTGCATGTGCCTCCCAATCCTTTGAATATAATGTCTTCCCCATGGCCCTTTGCTATGTGGGGCATTGATATGATTGGCAAGATTGAGCCAACTGCTTCAAATGGCCACAGATTCATCCTGGTCGCCATTGATTATTTCACCAAGTGGGTTGAAGCAGCCTCCTATGCAAATGTTACAAGGCAAGTGGTAGCCCGATTTCTGAAGAGAGATATCATCTGTCGATATGGAGTTCCCGAGCGAATCATTACTGATAATGGTTCCAATCTAAACAACAAAATGATGGCTGAGTTATGCCGGGACTTCAAAATCCAACATCACAATTCTTCTCCTTACAGGCCGAAGATGAATGGCGCTGTTGAGGCGGCAAATAAGAATATCAAGAAGATTGTGCAGAAGATGGTAGTCACCTACAAAGACTGGCATGAAATGCTACCATTTGCCTTGCATGGGTACCGCACGTCAATCAGAACATCCACTGGGGCAACACCGTATCAACTCGTGTATGGCATGGAAGCAGTCCTGCCTGTTGAAGTTGAGTTACCCTCTCTACGAGTACTAATGGATGTTAAGCTGAGTGAAGCAGAATGGGTTCGGTCCCGATACGAACAACTGAGTCTGATCGAAGAGAAAAGATTGGCTGCAATCTGTCATGGGCAGCTGTATCAGAAAAGGATGAAGAAAGCCTTCGATCAGAAAGTCAGGCACCGAGAGTACCAAGTAGGAGATCTTGTACTGAAGAGAATCCTCCCTCCTCATACAGACCACAGGGGCAAATGGACTCCCAATTATAAAGGACCATTCGTGGTGAAGAAAGTTTTCTCTGGTGGAGCACTGATGCTCAGCACCATGGATGGTGAAGACTTCCCGTCCCCTGTGAATTCAGATGCAGTTAAAAAATACTTCGCATGAAAATGACCCGCTGGACGTAAAAACAGAATGTAAGTCCAGGCAAAAATAGGGCATCCCGGCGAGTCAAAAACAGAATAAAAGACTCGGGCAAAAATAAGGGAAAATAAATAAAAAAACGTACACCCGCTGAGTTGAAAAGCCGCATTGGACAGCTCAGGCAAAAATGGGTATCCCGATGGATTGAAAACCCGAAAGGGCGATCCATGCAAAATGAGGGAACAAGCGAACAACTGCACTCTGAATTCGTCTGTATTATCCGCAACTTGGCAAGCCTCTAAAGGATCAAGCCTCAGTCAAAATCAACCTTCTCCAGAACGCAAGATGAGAAGAACGTCAAATGTCATACGAGTCATAGCAGAAGAGGAAGCTCTTTAAAGCGTCGTCGACATCGCCAGCATTTTGTTTCTCAATTTGTAACAATCTCCTCATTTTAGGAGATTTGTTTCTTTGACTGTATCTCGCCAATTCAGGGCACGTGAATTAATAAAATCAGATTTTTCAGTCATGTCTCGTTTTGTACATTTTTATTTGCAAAGAATGTCTGATGTCTCTTAAAAATTAATTGCATAAGTACAGATGCTCTTCTCCAAGAAAATAAAAACACATGCTTGCAGGGAATATACTTACTCTCGAAAGTGCTTAATTCCTATGACGGAATCCAGTAAGGGATACCTCGGGACCATTTGTGCGTTTCCTTATCTTTGCAGGATTGCAGGTATCCAGAACGCAACTCGGGGCATGCAAGTTACACCCCAGCAAGCTGGCAAATCAACACTCACTCTTGGCACCCGAGGTGCTTTCTCCCCAGCTGAGTTGCCAACAACATTCCCCAGCTAGTCTGCCACTTGCTACTACCACCAGCCGAGTTGTTGGTTCTTCCTCAGCAGAATGCAGGAAGTCAAGGAACCACCTCCCCACAAAATCCCCAGCCTCTATCAAGAAGAGCAACACACGAAGGAGTCACAACAGAGTACGGAAAGCTTCTACAAACCCCAGCTGGGTCCCATATTACAAGGATATGTCAATCAGTGACCTGGATCCCCAAGCAAATACATCCCATCAGATCTATCAATGATCTCATCCCCAGCTGGGAGGTCCATTTCAAACAGATCAGCCAGAGATCTTCGCAGCATCGGGATCCGAATCCCGGATCTGTACTTCTTTGCATAATCATGGCATTTGCATCATATTCACCCACAAAGCGTAGCATTCCGTCTAATACGGAGCATTACGGCAAAAATCAAACACATAGCATAATCATAAGGCATGTTGTGAATCGAACACTTGTGAATAATAACCGTTCATCAGTAATATACAAAAAATCCCCACCAGGGTCCCCAGCAAAAGCAGTTGCCCCACAATTCACAAACACCCGTATATACTCCTTTTGGCACCCGTCCGTGTCGTCACTCCCCAGTAAAGTCACCTGAACAACTCTTTACAAACACAATCACCCGTATTACAGATACTTCCTGACACCCGTCCGTGTCATATCACCAGCAGAAAGCCAAAGACATCATCTTTGCACTCACCTATACTTATATATACATTTTCTTGACACCCGTCCGTGTCGCATCCCCAGTGCAGTCTTCTACATTTTGTATATCAGATACTTGTTTATATTACACTCTTCTCCATCTGACACTCGTCCGTGTCCTTCTCCCCAGCAGTTAGAATACTTATCTTTACAATACTCATACTGACTACTCATGTTACTCTTACAGATACTCGTCCGTATCTTGTACATACCACTTATATATCCCCACAGATTCAACACTAGTCCGTGTTCTTTGTTAACCAGTTGGTACTCGTCCGTACCATCATCTCAGAACATGCGTCAAGAGTTTGTTTCTACATGATACTCGTCCGTATCATAATCTTAAGGATGCTCGTCCGCATCTTTAACCCATACACCGTGTCAAACACTTGTCTTCTAGAATATAGATACTCGTCTGTGTCTACTATTCCCCAGAAGAATCCTCGGATGCAACGCTCGTCCGTGTTCGTTGTTAACCCGTTGATACTCGTCCGTTTCATCATCTCTGAACACGTGCCAGTTTGTTTCTACCCGATACTCGTCCGTATCGTAGTCTTAAGGATGCTCGTCCCCATCTTTAATCTATACACAAACATCTAAACACTTATACTTTCTTTTCTTGGATATAAACACTCGTCCGTGTTTACTACTCCCCAGTAGATCACCAACTAAGCAAATCTTCCTTTTTTATCTGGCATTCGTCCTATGTCATGATAAACCTTGAGAGCAGCCGTACCCTGCTAGGTGGTCGTCATCCACCTCTTGATGGTCGTCCTCCATCATGCTCATTCGATGGCCGTCCCCATCGTTGATCTTTAGCAGCCGTCCCCTGCTAGGTGGTCGTCCTCCACCTTTTGATGATCGTCCTTCATCAGTTTTATCCAATGGCCGTCCCCATTGTTGATTTTGGTTATCTGGCATTCGTCCTATGTCAAGACAAACCTTGAGAGCAGCCGTCCCCTGCTAGGTGGTCGTCCTCCACCTCTTGATGGTCGTCCTCCATCATGCTCATCCGATGGCCGTCCCCATCGTTGACCTTTTATCCGGCATTCGTCCTATGTCGCGATATTTTCGGCAGCCGTACCCTGCCAGGTGGTCGTCCTCCACCTTAGATGACCGTCCCTCATCTCAACCCCAACAGAGCAGCCGTCCCCTGCTAGGTGATCGTCCTTCACCTTTGATGACCGTCCCTCATCATTATTTCATTTATTCTTTAACCCGATGGCCATCCCCGTCGTGGTCCCTTTTCTTTTAACCCGATGGCCGTCCCCATCGTCGGTTACTTTGCTTTATGAACTTGATGGCCGTCCCCGTCATGTTTCATTAATTCCCAGAGAATCTTACAACTTTATCTTGATGGCCGTCCCCATCATAAGCTCTTATTTTTCCCAGCTAGTCGGCCGTCCCCGTCTTGGCTTTACCTTTTATCCCCAGCATGTCGGCCGTCCCCGTCATTGCTTTACTTTTCCGCACTTTCTCCAGCGTGTCGGTCGTCCCCGTCATTGCTGTTTACCCAGCAGTCGTCCTCTGCTCGACGGTCGTCCTCCGTCGCCCACACTTTACAAATATACTTTATTTTCCTTTTACAATCTATATCCCTTTTCTTCTTCATTCTGTGAGTGCAAATTTCGTACTGTCTTTGGTATTCAACCACAAGTTATCTTGTTTGCCTGTTAAGCCGTCGCTTACAACCTGCACAGCTAACTCATGTTTGAATAGGGGCAGCTGTAAACACCCCAAATTTGCCCTCACCCATTCACACCATGGCTTGTGATCATTTCATATGCATAAACACAATCATATCATATCATATCACATTTTTGATTCACTGCATAGATTCCAAGTCATCTGCACCTAGGGTTTGTGATCTGAGCAATCCAAGAGCCTCTTGAGCCACTCCAAAGATCATCAATCACTTCAAAGGGATCCATGTGTGTTCAAGTATCATATTACATCCTCTCAAAGTCAAAGATGCAAAAGAATCACAAGAACTGGGATTGGTGTGGATGCAGAGCCAAGTTTGATTGCATAGTTGACCTAAAATTAGGGTTTTGGTTTCAGAGGCCATAACTCCAATTTATTTGGTCATTCTTGTTTCCATTGGTCTCTATATGGTATAGGGAGTATACATATCAATTTTCATGAAGAAATTCCATGGGGAAGTCATCTGATCAAGAGTTGACTTTCTGGACAAGTCAGTGCAAAATCAGGGCATCTGAGGCCCCCAATGACCCAACCAAGGGGTGATCTTCATCATTTTGAGTGTATATGATCTTTATTTGATCATGGAAGAGGGTTGAAGTTCATAAAATTCAAGAATCACAAGTTTTTGCAAAGTTGACTTTTTAGGGCATAGTTGACTTTTAAGGAATTTGTCAATTTAGGTCACTTTTCAAACCTTACTTTTTGATTCAAAAATGCTTCAAATGGAAAAACTTTGGTCATGAAAGTTGTAGAATACATTTTTCCCTTTTTCAAAAAGTACAAGAACATGATCTAATTCTTCTTGGATCAAAAGTTATGTTGTGTTGAAGTTGGCAAAAATCACTAATTTTCAAGTTATGCCCTAATTGGAAAATTTGCAAAATCATGAACCAAAGCAAGTTGTAGCTTCTAGTTGGCATCAAACCAATGTACAAACATCACATAAGTCCTAAAAATCAGATTTGGACCAAAAGATCACATGTTCATGGTTTGTATAACAAGGCATTTTCATGAAGTTTCAAAAGGAACCAACTTGCAAAACTCATGATCACACTTCACCCACTTGTTGCATTGGCCTTTGAACCAGCCATAGCCTCTCACCTCATCTTGCTGCGCAGCCCATGCCTCTTGTACCAAGCTAGAGCTCAAGCCATGCCTCTCTTACAACAAAGTTGACATTTTGCAAAAGTGAACTTACCAATCAATAAAGGCCAGGTCACATCATCTGACCTATGAGATTATTTTATACTATCCATTTGCAAGCTAAAGATATCAAGAAGCCAAGCTGAAACATACCATAGCATCACATACACAAAACTCACCCCATTTGCATTTCTCTTCGAATCTCTCTGCCCAGCTCACAAACACAAAAACCATTTCCATAGATCAACTCACCTTGCTTCACTGAGCCTAAACCAACAAGACTTAGGCCTGAACCAAGCAAGAACACCATTCCTCCATTTTCACCCCCAGAAGCAAAACCATTCGAAACTCATTCCACAGTTCACTAACACTCAAACAAACTTCATAAACCTTCTCCATTCATCACACTGGTCACAAAGAACCACTCACATTGGCCTGAAACAGCTTGAATCACCATCACCATTTTCAACTGAGCTTGGACAGAACTTGTTCAAACTCCTTAACCAGCCAACATAAATTTCTTCCAAGCACTCAAAGATCATCAGGGGGCCAAGTAGAGTGGATTGCATCAAAGGGAGAGGGCAGAAAGTTGCTGGAGTGAAAGCTTCGAATCTCAGGTAGCTCAAGAACATTTTTTCCAGAAATCATTTTTTTAGTTCTTAAGTTGTTCTCTATGCTTCACTGATTGTTCTGATGCTTTTAGTTTTGAAAATGGTGATGAAATGAGAATTTAATTGCTTTCTGAAACTCTGTGACCTAAAAAATGTTTTGCTCGATTCATGAGTTTGGGGAAAAATAAATAGGTTTTGACTGGGGGTTTTGATTCGTGAGTGAGTGGGAATCATTTCCATGTTTTTAGATTTCGTTTTAGTTAGGTTTTGAGAGTTTTGGAGATTTTCAGGTGGGGTTCCCACCGGAGAAGACGACCGGAGGTCTTCTCCGGCCACCTGAAAATCATTATGCCCTAATCCCTGTAATTAATTCCATTTGAATTTCGTGCGTTGGATGGCTTGACTTGTTTGACTTGCCGCGTGAACGGATGGCCCAGATCCACTTGCTTTGCCCTAATCCACTTAATTAGTTTAATTAATCCATAATTAAATTAATTTAACCAGATGCAATCCTGGCCCTTTAAAAGCGCGCGTGGTCAATGGTTTCACCCCAGAATCAAATCTCAGCCTCTGGATCTAAATACTTTCCATTTTATTTTATTTTTATTTCATTTCTTTTCATTTAATTTGCATAATTTATTTAAAATAGCAAAATTGTTTTAAAAATTATGAAACTTTTTCTCAAGAGTTTCATTAATTTTTAAAACACAAAAATATTTTTATTTTTATTTTTATCATTAAAAAAGTATTTTTAAATATTTAAAAGTTTATTTTTAATTGATTAATGAAAATTAATTTATTAAAAATACTTTTAGGTATTTAAAAATCACCAAAAAATTCATGAAATGTTCTAAGACATTTAGAAACATTGTCCAACCTTCAAACCAAATTTCTTTTTGGATCTTGATGCATTTTGAGAATTTTTCATTGAATTAAAATCATTTTTGTGCATTATTTTGATCCAAAGTTCAAAAAATCATTTCTGCCTATTCATGAAGAGTTGGACATTGATTCTTTTTGCATTGCATTGTGTTTAGCATGTAGTTTTTGAGATTAAATGGCCATGATTTTATCTTTCATTTTCCATTTGTTTGAGAATTTTCTTGTTTAGGAACCCTAAAAACCCTAGAATCTTGTAAAAACCATAACTTGAACTTGGTTAGGAGTTGAGACTTCTCCTTTGGGCATTGAGTTAGTATAGGATTGGGGGTCCTTTGAGTGGCATTTTCAATTTTTATCTTAGGGTTTTGCTTCTGATTTTGATTTTTGTTTGATGTGTAGTTCATAAACCCTAATTTATGCTTCCATTTGCATCCATCTTGCATTCTCTTGCATAACATGACTTGCCATGACATTTCAAGCATCCTTTTGATTCATTTGGCATCATAAGACATATTGAAAGCATGTTTGATCATTGCATCATGTATTTGCCATGTTGTATGCCATGTGCACTTCATAACTTTTCATGTATGTTCATGGTTCCTAACTTGCTTCATTTGCATTCATGAACTTGTATGATCATTTCCATGTGCTGCCTCATGTTTGTAGCATCTCATTGCATCATTAGCATCATGTAAATGCTTATGGTTTTGTTTCTCATCATGTCATCTCATCCCATTTTGCATTGCATTGCATTTCTTTTCTAACCTTTCAGGTGGTAAGTGATGTTGGGAAGTGAATTTGCCTTCACTTCTCATAACTTTTCTTTTCATCTCTCTTGCATCCATTGCTGCATTTTTGTATGTGTTTGAGTTTGAGCTTGCTCATTATTCTTCTTCCCACTTTCTTTCTTCAAGTGACTTGACTTCTTGAATGAAGCAAGTCACTTTGCTTCTCTTGATCCTTTCATCTGCTTCCTGGTGGTTCCTTTGAAGACTTTCTTTTGTAAACCTCACAAACCTTAGGAACAACCAAGCATGACAATGATTAGGGTTTTGATTAGTCTCCCCACTTAGTTTTACCTTTGTGTCTCTTTTGAGTCTTCTCTTCTCATCTCCTAATCAGGGACTAAACCCTAAAGGCTTTAAGGCTTCGTGGTTAAGCTTATGCCTGCATCCTTCTATTAGGATGGAGTGTATAACTTTAATCCTAAGTGTTAAACCCTTAATGTGTTTAAATCCTTTAATCAATCCATCTAATAATTGTCAAGACATCACCCTTGTAACTTGGGCCTTGCATTAGGGTTCTAATTCTTCCTTAATTGGTTAAGAAGGACTAACCCTAGTGTTAATGGACAAGTCCCCCTCAAGTTGTCTTACAAATCATAAAAATCACTTCATCATCATATCATTAAATAAAATCCACTTAATTAAAGGCTTGTTTTGTCATGAGTTTAATTCCTAATCATGGATTAAGTTGAGGAGCTTTCCTCAACTTAAACATTCTCATCTATTATCCTTCTATTAGGATGGTGTAATGAGTCTGTTTAATCCCTGATTATGGCTTAACCTCATTACTCAACACTAAACAAAAACAACAAAAACATCTAAATAATCAACAAATAGGTTAATGATCTTAATCCTACATCAAAGGCGATTAAGTGTGAGAATCTGACTTCACACTTAAGGTATCCTCATTACCCCTAATCAGAGGGAAGATGTGATGAGTTTACTAAATCCATTGGTTTAGGCTTAAGCTCATTAATTTATGACAAAAATAAAAAAAAACAATAAAAGACTGAAAACATAAAAACAAACAATAATCGTCTCCTCCGGGATTCTTTTCTCATCACCTTCATTCATAAGCGAGAACTTGCTTCTCCCGTCTAATGCAAGACAGTTTGCACCTGAGCCAGACAGGTCATACACTTGAGCATAGGCAAGTAAGCAGTTCACAAGTCAATTCATCTTTCAGTCTCTTTGGGTCGAACTACGGTGTTCTGACTTCCTCATTGCACGAGAGGATACGTAGGCATAACTTAACGGTTATCGAACAAAAGTCTCTGTATATTCCCCCTCTTTCTAGCCTCATTCTTTTAGCCTCATGATCTTGAGCATTTCACTCCTGTTCTTACACTGACACATCACTTACATACTGCACTTTTCTCTTACACTGACACCTGTACATTTTGTTTTCCAGCTCTTTTACACACAAATTGCACTGACACTACCCCTTTAAAACACAAATCTTTCAAGCGTGGATCCCGTCGAGTACGGCGGACAATCTGGGTGCTAATACCTTCCCAGGTTGTAACCAACCCCCTTTCTCAGTCTCTCTGGTTCGCAACCGTCTTATCCATGTCTTTCTAGGTCTATGCAGCATTGCCTTTCCTCCGGGATAAAAATGCCTAGCTGGCGACTCTATTCATCTCCAGTGAGTTCACTGCTGTGTGTTCTCATTGTCCCTCTCGCCGACCGTTCGCGTCTGTACCCCATTTGACCTAGCTTCATTTGGTGGGAGCGACATTATGGTGAAGTTTGGATCACAAGATTGCAAGCCCATTTGGAAGAATTTGGTTTTAAGACCCTATTTGCTTCATAAACCACCCAAAAATTTCCCAACTTTGCAAGGGCACACATCCTTCAATTTTAATGATATGAGGGTGTTCTTGGACATTTTGGAAAGCTTAAAGAGTCCTCTAACCAACCCCATTGGTTTCATGTCCATATCATTTACCATTCTCAAGTTATGCCCTTTTGAAGTTGTTGACTTTTTGTTGACTTTTAAAAGGACCTATAATGTCTTAGCTCATACCTTCCAAATGAAGCATTTTTGGGCTTGGCTTGTAATACACAAAGTTGTAGAGAATTAAATTTCCTTCAAAATTACCTTTGGATGGGAAAAATTTGATGAAGCATGTGAAAGTTATGGCTGGTCAAAGTTCAGTTGACTTTTCCTGAAGAAACCCTAATTTAGAAACCTCTGATTCTTGATGATCTGAAATATCCTTGATGAATCATGATCAACCCTTGATCAAATGATGAATTTTACTTCATATACTTGATGTTGGCAAAAATCATGAAGTTTGACTTTGGTTGGACCACAGTTGACCTCAGTTTGACTTTTTAACCGCTTTGACTGATTTTGACTTATCTGATCATTTGACTGAGCAAACCTTTGAGAAAAGTTCTGAAGTTTGTCATGGGGATTCTTAAACACATATAAGATGTTATGAAGCTCACTTGAAGTCTTGGAAATTCATTTAGCCTGATTAAAGTCAAAACCCTAGTTTTGGATGTACTGCTTAGGAGAATGCATTGCCTGAGGGAATTGTCAAATCTTCTGACTAATTGTGAACTTTGTGAACCTTGTGAACCTCATAAGGTGTCTTGTGAACCTTGTGAACCTCATAAAGTGTCCTGTAAACTTCAGGAACCTCATGAAAAGTCTTGTGAACCTTGTGAACCTCATAAAGTGTCTTGTAAACCTTGTGAACCTCATGGGAGGTCTTGTGAACCTTGTGAACCTCATAAGGTGTCTTGTGAACCTTGTGAACCTCATAAGGTGTCTTGTGAACCTTGTGAACCTCATAAAGTGTCCTGTAAACTTCATGAACTTCATGAAAGGTCTTGTGAACCTTATAAACCTTTTAGCACACAAAGTCTTGTATTGTGAGGGCAAATTTTGGGGTGCAACAACATGACACCAACAACTGCTAGATATTGAAAAACAAGATTCAAGATATGATTGAAGCTGGAGAGATTGAATTTGACCCTCCTGGAACTCCAAATGTGATTACTGCTCCCATGTCCAATCATGAGAAGACTGTTAATGTTGTTGATGAGGTTTCCTATGTTTCCTCAGTAGCAGATGTGACTACTCTCTTATCTATTATCAAGAAGAAGCTGGTGCAGGCTGGATTTTTTCCAGGTTGCAACGAAGATTGTTTTTA
The DNA here is from genome assembly GCA_963966055.1 of Lathyrus aphaca. NCBI lineage: Eukaryota > Viridiplantae > Streptophyta > Magnoliopsida > Fabales > Fabaceae > Lathyrus > Lathyrus aphaca. The sequence continues at coordinate 530,317,754 of OZ014524.1, forward strand.
TTGTGCTTACAAACCTGATAGTTGCTGGAAGTTGAAAAATGGTATTCAACGCCTCATGGACAATTACACTATATTGTTTGAGAGGACACCTTCTGTGGAAAGTATGTGTGAACATCTAACTCGAGGTGCGAAAGTTGAAGATGTGGATATGGTTGATAAAGTTCCAGTGAAGATTACCTCCAAAGGCCCTGTCAAGATCACTTCCAAAGGACCTATCAAGATTACTGCTGAAGGTCTAGTGAAGACTGTTGCTGAAGTTAGAGTGCCTCCCATGATTATTACCACTCCTGGTCCTATTCCGTATACCCCTGATAAAGCTATACCCTGGAATTACGGTTCTGACGTTTATATCCATGGTGTTAAACATGAACCTTTGACCGATACACCTGTTACTGATGAAAGTCTTGATGTTGATAATATTGCTGGATCTAGTAAGATCACCAGAAGTGGAAGAGTTTTATCTTCTCCGGCTACCTCCAAAAGTGCAGTTACTCCAACTACTACCTCCACTTCTGAACCAAGTGCTGATGCTCGGGGCAAAGGTCCTGTGGTTGAACCTGTGCAAACTGAGGCACCGACTGCTGAGAATCTTTCTAAACAGATGGAAGAAGTGCTGAAGATCATTCGCAAGAGTGATTATGATATTGTTGACCAATTGGGACATACTCCCTCCAAAATTTCCATGTTGTCTTTGTTGCTGTGTTCTGAGGCTCATGCTAAAGCCTTAATCAAGTTCTTGAAGACTGCCCATGTGCCAAATGAGATTTCTGTAGATCAATTCGAGAATTGTGTTGCACATCTGACTTATGATAATGGGTTGGGCTTTTCTGATGCTGACTTAACTCCTGCCAAGAGAAACCATAACAGAGCTTTGCATATCTCCATTGAATGTAGGGGCACTACCTTGTCTCATGTGTTGATAGACAATGGTTCTTCACTGAATGTACTTCCCAAAGAGGTTATGAACAAGCTCAGTCCTGAAGATGCTGTGTTAAGACCAAGTAATATAGTGGTAAGAGCCTTTGATGGTTCAAGAAGGGTGGTGCATGGAGAAATAGATCTCCCGATCAAAGTAGGCTCTCAAATCTTCAATTCTACCTTCTATGTAATGGATATTCGTCCTGCGTACTCCTATTTGCTTAGGTGCCCCTGGATCCATGGGGCAAGTGTTGTGACCTCCACTCTACATCAGAAGTTGAGATATCCAGTGAAGGGAAAGATCGTCACTGTTTATGGAGAGGAAGAATACATGGTCAGTCATGTGAATACATTTAAATATGTTGAAGTGGAAGGTGAATATGTTGAGACTCCTTGCCAGACATTTGAAGTAGTTCCTTGGGTCGTTCCTGCTACTGAAGCTCCTCCTGTTGTTAAAAGAGTTCTTGTGGTTACCAGAGTACCTCCTACAATGGCTTCCCTCAAAGATGCTAGAGCTATGGTTGAAGAAGGTGGTTGTACTATTTGGGGTCAGCTTCCTGACATTCCTTACAAGTCTGACAAGTTTAGTTTGAGTTTCACTGTAGAGTCCCAGAAGGCTGTTCGTTGTGCTCGTGCTGTTCGTATCACCAATCAAGGGATCATGAAAGATCAAATCAATGTTGTGGGTGACTATAATGAAGACTACAACTTGGATGATTGGATCTTTCCTACTGTGGGTGATGGGCTCAACAACTGGAAGACCGAAGACGTTATTCCTATCTCCTTTAGTCAGGAGTAAATACTATTACTGTATTTTTATTTTAAGTTTGTAATTTTGAACAATTAAACTTTTAAGCCTTGTGCCTTACCCGGGGCACAATGGTATGCTTGTTTCGGGATGTCATTTCATTTGCATACTTCATTCAATAAAAATCAATGGACATTTCGTTTTCGTAAATATTGTGCTCTTTGTTTGGCTTTTATTTTATTTTTATCAGCTATGTGTTCTTACACACACCCACATCACCAAAATGCAGATCCTCATCCACTCTGGATCCTGTTGATAACAGTTCTACTATTGCCAATTATAATTTCGAGAATCCGATCTATCAAGCTGAAGATGGAAAGGAGGAAGATTGTGAGGTACCTGTAGAGCTTGCTAGGTTATTACAACAAGAAGAGAAAGCTATACAGCCACATGAAGAGCCAATCGAAGTTGTGAATCTGGGAACTAAAGAAAACAGGAAAGAGGTCAAGATAGGGGCTGAATTAGAGGATGGTGTTAAGAGCAGATTAATTTAGATGTTACGTGATTATGTGGAGATCTTTGCTTGGTCCTATGAAGATATGCCAGGGTTGGATACAGACATTGTGGTTCACCGTTTACCAGTAAAAGAAGACTGTCGTCCAAAGAAGCAGAAGGTTCGTCGCATGCATCCTGAAATGTCAGAAAAGATTAAAGCAGATGTGATGAAACAGTTTGATGCAGGGTTCTTAGCAGTGACTTCTTATCCTTAATGGGTTGCAAATGTGGTACCGGTACCTAAGAAAGATGGTAAGGTACGTATGTGTGTAGATTACAGGGATTTGAACAAGGCCATCCCCAAAGATGACTTTCCACTTCCTCATATTGATGTTCTGGTAGACAACACTGCTCAGCATAAAGTATTCTCTTTCATGGACGGTTTCTCTGGTTACAATCAAATCAAGATGGCACCTGAAGATATGGAGAAGACTACATTTGTTACACAGTGGGGTACTTTTTGTTATAAAGTGATGCCCTTTGGTTTGAAGAACGTCGGGGAAATATATCAGCATGCTATGGTGGCTTTGTTTCACGATATGATTCATCATGAAATAGAGGTATATGTGGATGATATGATAGCCAGGTCCTAGAATGAAGAGCAACACCTTGATCATCTGCATAAGTTGTTTGAGAGGTTGAAGAAATACAAGTTGAGATTGAACCCAAACAAGTGTACTTTTGGAGTGAGGTCTGGTAAACTCCTGGGTTTCATCGTCAGTGGAAAAGGTATTGAAGTGGATCCTGCAAAAGTGAAAGCTATACAAGAGATGCCGGCTCCCCGAACTGAGAAGGAAGTTAGAGGTTTCTTGGGACGATTGAATTACATTGCAAGATTTATTTCCCAATTAACTGCTACCTGTGAGCCAATCTTCAAGTTGTTGAAGAAAGATTAGGTAATGGAGTGGAATGATGAGTGCCAGACAGCCTTTGATGAAATCAAGAGATATCTTCTAGAACCTCCAATTTTGATGCCACCAGTTGATGGAAGACCCTTGATTATGTACTTAACAGTATTAGACAACTCAATGGGGTGTGTGTTGGGGCAACATGACGAGTCTGGTCGAAAAGAGCAGGCAATATACTACCTTAGCAAAAAGTTTACCGACTGTGAAACAAGATACTCACTGCTCGAGAAAAATTGTTGCGCTTTGGCATGGGCTGCTCGCCGACTAAGACAGTATATGTTGACTCATACTACCTTGTTGATTTCAAAGATGGATCCAATCAAGTACATATTCGAGAAACCTGCTCTCTCCGGACGAATAGCAAGATGGTAAATGATCTTAACAGAATATGATATTAAGTACACTACTCAGAAGGCCATTAAAGGAAGTATTGTAGCTGATCATTTGGCTCATCAAGCAGTGGATGATTATCAGTCAATGAGTTTTGAGTTCCCCGATGAAGACATTATTATTACCAAAGAACCTGGACAATATGACGGACCTGAACAAGGATCCCGATGGACTATGGTTTTTGATGGAGCTTCTAATGCACTTGGTAATGGTGTTGGTGTTGTGATCATTTCCCCTGAAGGTTGTCATACCCCAATTACTGCAAGACTTTGTTTCTATTGTACCAATAACATGGCTGAGTATGAGGCATGTATCCTGGGTATCAAAGCTGCCATTGATATGAAGATTCAGTTCCTGGACGTATATGGAGATTCAGCCCTGGTAGTGAGTCAGATTAAGGGAGATTGGGATACTAAACATGAAAATCTCATTCCTTACAGAGAACATGTGTTATCTTTGATCCCACATTTTGAAGAGATTACCTTTGGACACATTTCACGAGGAGAGAATCAGTTGGCAGATGCATTAGCCACCATGGCATCTATGTTTGAGATTAGCTGGGATGATGAAGCTCCTAAGATTACTATTGATAGATTTGAGAAGCCTGCATACTGCAATGAGATTGACACTGAAGGAGGAGAGGAAAGGCCTTGGTTCTATGAAGTAAAAAGATATCTTGAAACTCAGGAGTTCCCTGAAGGGGAATCTATCAAAGATAAGAAGTTTCTGAGGAGGTTTTCTGCTAAGTTCTTCTTGAGTAATGGCATTTTGTACAAGCGCAATCATGATTCAACTTTGCTTCGTTGTGTGGATAAGAAGGAAGCAACAGAGATTATGGAAGACATGCATGATGGGATCTTTGGCACTCATTCTAGTGGTCATACCATGGCAAAGAAGATATTAAGAGCAGGTTACTATTGGTCTACCATGGAAGCTGATTGCTATCAACATTCCAAAACATGTCACAAGTGTCAAATCTATGCTGATAAAGTACATATACCTCCAGCTCCATTGAATGTGTTGACTGCTCCTTGGCCTTTTGCCATGTGGGTCATTGATATGATTGGTGAGATCAAACCTACTGCTTCTAATGGGCATCGTTTCATCCTGGTTGCTATTGATTACTTTAAAAAGTGGGTAGAGGCAGCTTCATTTTCATCTGTTACTAAGAATGTGGTGGCTTGATTCATTAAGAATAATCTCATATGTAGGTATGGCATCCCTGAAAGGATTATCACAGACAATGGCTCTAATCTGAACAACACCATGATTACTGATCTCTGCACGCAGTTCAAGATTAAGCATCACAACTCTTCTCCGTATCGTCCGAAGATGAATGGGGCAGTAGAAGCTGCTAATAAAAACATTAAGAAGATTCTACAGAAGATGACTGTCACTTATAAAGATTGGCACGAGATGTTACCATTTGCTCTTCATGGTTATCGTACTACAATACACACTTCAACAGGGGCAACCCCATTCTCCTTAGTCTATGGTATGGAAGCAGTTCTGCCCATTGAAGTTCAGATACCCTCCTTAAGAATCATGAAGGATGCAGGCTTGGATGAAGATGAGTGGATTCAGACTCGACTTGACCAGATAAATTTGATTGATGAGAAAAGGCTGGCAGCTGTTTGTCATGGCCAGATGTACCAGAAACGGATGATCAAAGCTTTTAATAAGAAGGTTAAGCCAAAGGTATATCAGGTTGGTGATTTGGTAATCAAGCGTATCATACTACCACAGGGTGATCCTAGGGGCAAGTGGACTCCTACATATGAAGGACCATTTGTGGTCAAAAGAGTATTTTCAGGAGGTGCCATGATACTTACTACTATGGATGGTGAAAACTTCCCACAGCCTGTAAATGCAGACATAGTTAAAAAATACTACGCATAAAAAGAGACCCGCTAGGTTGACTGGCCTAGGCAAAAATAAGGGCATCCCGGTGAACCAAAAGGGTTCGGGCAAAAATTAGGGATATATATATAAAAAAATTTACACCCGGCAAGTCGAAAACCTGAAAGGACGGCTTGGGCAAAAAAAGGGTATCCCGGTGGATTGAAAACCTGAAAGGGAAATCCAGGCAAAAGTTAGGGATTAAAGTGTATGACTATGTCTCGTTTGGATCACTCATGTAACTTCAACTGATGGTGCTACCTAAATCAAGTTCAAACAGATAAAGATCAATCCAATCGTTTCCATCTTAACGGCAGAAGATGAGACACTTGAAGATAATGGCAATAGTAGAATTGAAACTCAATAGGATTATTTCTCACATAGCTGTTTTCTTTGTTTTGTAAAAAATTTTACGACGAATTCCTCTTACTAGGATTTCTGTCTCCTTGTACAAACTTGCCTATGTATAGTTCACTTTGTGATATAAATAAAATTTCATCTTTGAATCCAGATTTACTTTTACCCTATTTACATAAGCGAAAATGTCCATTGGTTGTGTTTGAATGTATGTATGTTTTTGAATATGATTGATGTTTACCAGAAATGCATAGAATGCAGTAATAGTATTTACTAAGGACGAACGAGGATGGTAGTTCAACGAAGCTTCGCCGGTTCATCCCCACAAGACAACTACAAATCCCCAGCAGGGCAAATCTATCTTTATAGATACTTCGAGTTACATCTCCCCTGGAATTTATGTCCATCTATTTTATCCTCAGTCAGGATACTCAGGAACTTATTCCTTCAATAGAAGTACGACGAACGAAGGCGGGAGGTTATAAATACTATACTATCAAACGAAACGGGACCAAGGTCCTCATATTCTTCAGCAACGAATCGGGATTTATTTTCCCTAGCCAGCAGTTGTTATACAAAGATATCCAGACGCTTCAGGCTGCATGATTCATACATACATCATTTACATCATACCATAGCATATCCATAAATGCATAATACATTTACTTAGATGCACCATGCCATGCATGCATACATATTGCATAAACTAACCTTTTCCTTGCAGGATGGTTATATGCAGATGAAATACTATCAACAATTCACAACAGGTCAGAAACAATCTATACGAAGGTATAATGCTGATACTTAATCATTACTCAAGATGTCCTCGGATAGTAGGCAAACGGTCTATACGAAGATCCATTCCCTAGTCCAGGATATTTTCAGGAGATTTAATCCTGACACTCTTTTGTCCTCGGATAGTAGGCAAACGGTCTATACAAGATCTATTCCCTAGTCCAGGATATTTTCAGAAGATATTCTTTTGTCCTTGGATATTAGGAAAACGGTCTATACAAGATCTATTCCCTAGTCCAGGATATTTTCAGAAGATATTCTTTTGTCCTTGGATATTAGGCAAACGGTCTATACAAAATCTATTCCCTAATCCAGGATATTTTCAAGGGATTTAATCCTAATACTCCTTTTCTTGGATATTAGGCAAACAGTCTATACGAAGATCCATTCCCTAGTCCAGGATATTTTCAGAAGATTTAATCTATTTGTTCTTGGATAGTAGGCAAACGGTCTGTACAAAGTTTTATTCCCTAATCTAGGATATTTTCAGCGGATTTAATCCTGATACTCCTTTTCTTGGATAGTAGGCAAACGGTCTATACGAAGATCTATTCCCTAATCCAGGATATTTCCAGAAGAGATAATCGTCACGAAGATTTATTTCTACTGGTCTATTCAAACCATGTTGCATAAACGATTCAGAGACGGCCTATACGAAGACCTAGTACTGATATCCAGTATCAAAATCAAAATATTATCACCTCCTGATATTATGGATGGCATCTATAAGCCCATCTACAGTTCTTCCAAGTGGCATCTTCAAGCCCACTCAAGCATATACAATTAATCATCATCTTTACTTTATGCACCGGCGAGTGCAAATTTTTGGGGCTTTTGTGTTCAATCCCCTTCAACCTTCCAAGTCACGAATGGCACATATACCAATCTAACCCCTCAGGTTTCAGAAAATTGAACAGGGGCAGCTCTTGCACCCCAAAATTTGCCCTCCCCAATACAAGAAATTGTGTACTAATAGGTTCACAAGGTTCACAAGTTTCACAAGGTTCACAAGACATCTCATGAGGTTCACAAGGTTCACAATTAGTCAGAAAGTTTGACAATTCCCTCAGACAATGCATCCTCCTAAGCAAGGCATCCTAAACTAGGGTTTTGACTTTTATCAGGCTAAATGGACTTCCAAGACTTCAAGTGAGCTTCATAGCATCCTATATGTGTGCAAGAATCCCCATGTCAAGTTTCAAGACTTTTCCCAAAGGTTTGCTCAGTCAGATGATCAGATAGGCTAAAATCAGTCAAAGTAGTTAAAAAAAGTCAAACTGAGGTCAACTGTGGTCAAACCAAAGTCAAACTTCATGATTTTTTTTGCCAAAATCAAGTATATGAAGTAAAATTCATCATTTGATCAAGGGTTGATCATGATTCATCAAGAAGATTTCAGATCATCAAGAATCAGGAGTTTCAAAATTAGGGTTTTCATAGGAAAAGTCAACTGAACTTTGACCAGCCATAACTTTCACATGCTTCATCAAAAAAACTTCATCCAAAGCTCATTTTGAAGGAAATTTAATTCTCTACAACTTTGGGTCTCACAAGCCAAGCCCAAAAATGCTTCATTTGGAAGGTATGAGCTAAGACATTATAGGTCATTTTAAAAGTCAACAAAAAGTCAACATCTTCCAAAGAGCATAACTTGAGAATGGTAAAAGATATGGACATGAGACAAAAGAGGTTGGTTAGAGGACTCTCTAAGCTTTATAAAATGTACAAGAACACCTTCATAGCATTAAAATTTAAGGATTTGTACCCTTACAAATTTGGGAAATATTTGGGAAGTTTATGAAGCAAATGAGGCCTTAAAACCAATTTTTGCTAAATGAGCCCACCAAATTGCCATCCAATCTTTATAATGTCATCAAGCACGACCCAACCCATGCCTTTTCTAATTTTTTATATTTTATTTAGTATTTATTTGAATTTTATTCATTAAAATACAAATTAAATTAAAATAAAATATGAAAATCATATATTTGGATGAGATTATGATTCTAGAAGGTCATAAACATCAATTATAGATGATTGATCTGATCCAAATTCGTGCTAGCTTGATTTGGCAAGGTTAGATGTGATCTTTTTCAATATTTGAAAGATAGAAACTTCATGATCAAGCAATCATTAAAAAGCCCATAAATCCATAACTTTTTGACCTAATTACATTGGTATATATGCATGTACATGAAGCAAAACAAGGGGACACGATTTTGCTGCCTTTAAGAGCACTTTTCATACTTAAAAATTTTAAAAAAAAAGAGAGATTCGGTTTTGGAGTTAGAATGAATTTCAAGACATTCTAAAGGCTGCATTAGCTTCTCTAATCATCACTGATCATGTAGCAATCATCATCTGCATCTTTAACACCATGAATTGCTCTAACCGATTAAGCTTTGTTTTTGTTTTTTTTTTAAATTCGATTTCAATCATATGACTGTTTTTTGTTCAATTTGATGATGTAATTTGATTTAGAATGAGGCCTGGATTGTTTCTGGACGGTTTAATCATGTTTTCAATGCAGGAAGGGTGATACGCCATTCTTAGGGTTTTAGAAACTTGAAATTGGGAACCATAGACAGAGACGTTTTCCCATGAAATTGACAAGTTAATTGGACTCATAGGACTGCCGTGGATTGATTTATGCCAATAGAATGAATTTATCTTGTATGCAATGTGTTTTTTCAATTTGCAGGACCTGTAGCTACGAACATAATCCGTCACTACAAGTTCTAGTGACGGAAAAAGCGTCATTAAAACCTAAGTGGACGACTGGAGCTTGAAGATAAAGCTGCGCGCGAAATTCAGTTTTAAATTTGGTTTTAATATTTAATTTATGTTTTGTGTTTGATTTCAGTTAGAAACAAGTGGCGTAGTGGTAGGCGTTTGTGCGTATGGGGCAAACGACTGGGGTTCGATCCCCATGTTATCCTTTTTTGGTCCAAATTCCTTCTATTTTACAATTTTCCTATATTATAATTAAGAGTTATGCTATGGACACGCTGCACACGCAGCTCAGTTGGTTGGCTGATGTTGATGGAAGCTGGGAGACCTGGGTTCGACCCTAGGCTCCAGCAGGTAAGTTTTTACCTCTTTTCTTTTTATTTCACTATTTTTATATGTTTTAATATAATTAATATTATTAATATTATTTAAACTTTTTCTCTAATAAATAAAGATCAATTATTTTCTTTATAAAATTTTTTATTCAAATTTTATGTTTCTAAAATATTTTGTAAATAAACATTAATTTTTCTATTTATATATTTATATTTTTGCTAATAAATTATAATTTAAACCCTAATCCTGATATTTCTTAATTGTAAAATTAACCCTAATTCCAAACCCTAATTTTTGTTTAATTTTAAATATTAAATTTAATTAATTTTTCTAATATATAGTTAAATAATTAATCATGTTTTGTAAATAGTTATTCTATGATTTATTATTATTATTCTCATTATATTATTTTCTTTTTAAAAAATTCTTTAAAATTGCTTATTTAATTTAAAAATATTCTCTTAACTTGTATATATTTTTTGTATATTTGTGCTAACCTCTTATTCTTATAATTATTTTATTACTAATCATTTTAATTATAATTTCTCTATATATTTATTATTCATATTATAATGTAATTGCGAAAGCCTTGTAATAGCCGTAGTTTATTATTGTTTTTATTGTTTATAAATATTTTTGCCATGGTTAGTAACTATAGGGAGTGATAACATATTTGTAAGTTAAAATTAATTTAGAATAACTTACTTAATAAGATAAATATATGAATATGAACACTCACACACGTAAGTCGATCTTTGATCGCCATCTCACACTTTCTAAGGTTATCCCTCATGTTGCCTAATTATAAGGTCAAGTAAGGTGTCTTAAAGCAAAGTCCCTTTTCATAAAATATCATCAAGTCCCTTTTAAGATTATAAGATCAAGTCCCTTCGATGTTGCCTACGGTAAATGATCTTGTCCCTTCGAATAAAAGATGATAAGTCCCTTCGTATTGCTAAGACACCTTACAGTTGCCTAAACACAGATGTCCCTTCATATGTCCCTTATAACATCCAAGGTAATGACTACCTATTCCTTAATAATAGGGCTAGTCTTACCATTGAAAGAACATATAAGAACAGTAAAAATTTAACATAGGGTAGGTTCCTCTTAAGTACTTGCTCACTTTTCTTCAAAATACTTCATTACACTTCACATTTCAAACAAATTTTCAAAACAAAGTCTTTATATACATCCATACAAGGGTCATTATGAAGTACTTAGAAAAATTTTAATCACACACTACACTTCTCAAAACAGTTTAAAGTGAGCTAAGTAACTAAGAGCCCATGGATAACCATGGATATAAAGGGTGCTAACACCTTCCCTTTATATAACCTACCCCCCGAACTCAAAATCTTTTTAAGGTCTTTCCTGTTCTTTTATGCCCTTTCCTTTTGGATAAAATAAAAGTCGGTGGCGACTCTTGATATCCGCAACATTTAACTAAAGTCAGTTCTCCCACCGTGTTACACACATCTTCGGATTGTCGAAGTCATACAAGGTCATAGCAGTGCTGTTGTCGGTGCAATATAGGGGATTATTTCTGCAAGGGTTGAGATTTGTTCGTTTTAGTGATCAATTTTAATCTTGTTCAAAAAATGAAGTTATTTATTTTGAAAACATTGCCATTTTATTATTTTGTGCAAAAAGTAACAAAAATGAAAAAACAGTGAGCGAAAGAGAGAACTGTTTGCAAAAGTTGTCCATTGTTCATTGATATTCCATTTGCATAAAATTACAAATATGGCCCTATTACAAAATGAGTCTTGACACCTTGGGCAAGATGCAGGACTTGATGCATGCTGAAAAAAGCAGGAAATAATAATTACTCTGCAAGAGTAACCCTTATAATTTCCTGGGAAGACCAGTGCGGGATCCTCGGACGAATCCAACTTTCCAGGTTGAGGTCGCTTTCCACCTCGTCTTCCACGTTATTGACATCATCTGGGGTTAGCATCCCTCCACTTATGAACTTGGGCTCCTTAACAGCCTCTGCTTGATCTTGTCGGAATGGTTTGTAAACCAAATTGAATCTGTCCTCCTTCTTCTCCACTGGTAGCAGCTTGCCCCAGCCTTGGGCATTTCCATCTTCAACAACCTTCCGAGCTTGTTGAAAGGAGACAATTGAAGTACTCATCCTATCTTCCTGGGATGCAGCAAATACTTCAGTTGTCGCCTCATTGACGTTCAGTGCTTCGAACCCTTGGCTCATGGTTTCGTGGATTTCACCATCCATCTCAATGTATTTGTAGGTGGCCAGATGGCTAACAAAAATATCCTCTTCACCACAGATTATGATAATCTGCCCTTCCACTCATATTTCAATTTCTGGTGAAGGGTCGACGTAACTGCGCCAGCGGAGTGAATCCATGGTCGACTCAACAAACAGTTGTAGGTCGACTGAATGTTCATCACATAGAAAGTAGTTTGAAAGACCTACAAGCCAATTATCACAGGAAGCTCCACCTCTCCAAGAACATACCTCTTGGAGCCATCAAAGGCCCTAACCACCATATTTCTTGGTCGGAGAGCTATACCATCATATTCAAGCTTGACAAGGGCTTTCTTAGGCAAGACATTGAGTGAAGACCCAGTGTCAACTAGAACATGCGAGAGCACAACCCCTTTACACTCCAGAGTGATGTGTAAAGCCTTGTTATGATGACGACCTTCCGTGTTCAAATCAGCGTTGGTGAAGCCTAGCCCATGGCTAGTATTAACATTAGACACCACTGTCTCAAGTTGATTTACTGTGATCTCCTCAGGCACGTAGGTTGCGTGCAGAACTTTAAGTAATGCATCCCGATGAGCTTCGAAACACAATAGCAGGGATAAGATGGAGATCTTGGAAGGAGTTTGGTGGAGCTGATCCACAACCTTGTAGTCGCTTCTCTTGATTATCCTCATAAATTCATCCACGTCTTGATCAAAGGATGTTTTATGGGCTTCTTTCAAAGTTGTCTCTTCTGGCACCACATTTTTACCTTTGGCTTTGGCAGCAGCCTCTGCCTCAGTATTAGCTCTTGGAACTTGTGACGCAAAGAGACGTCCGCTTCGGGTGAAGCCTCCTCCTCCCCCGACATTATCCATTTGTGGTGTATGAACCGAAGAATCACGAAGGACTCTTTCCCCATTGCAGTAAAGGTCTGAACCATAGTGCCATGGTACAACATTGTCTTTTTCATATGGAATGGGTCCAGGTACCGTGATGGTGACTGGACTGACTGCAGCAGATGTAGGAATTGTTATTGTCTATGGATCATAAAATATGGTGACGTGATTTCTGATTGATGGTGGTGGTGAATGACTGAAGCTGGGTTGTTGTTGAGATTGTTGCTGAAAATTGTTGGAATCGGGGACCATTGCAGGGTCGTAGTATATGGTGACTGTGGAGACGTTGTTGTTAATGGTTGTTGTAGTTGTAGAAGCGGATGCGGTCTAACTGGTGTTTGTTGAAGTAATGGAAGAGGTGGTTGCTGATTTTGTTGACGAGTTTGTCGGAACAATTGTCTTTGAAGTTGTGGGAGGAGTGTTTGTTGTTGTTGTAAAAGGAGTTGTTGATTTTGTAGAAAACATTGTTGTTATTTGTAGGATACCTTCTCTGATCATGCCATTGATGCCACTTCTCAAGCGTGCACACCCATTGACGGAAACTTTGCAAGATTCACAGCAGGCCTCACAACCTGGGAACACCTGGCATTTTAAAAGCTGAGCTTTAACCTCTGCCAGAGGTGTTTGAATGCTTGCAGTATCTTCAATTAAATTCATGGGTTGATCCTCCTCAATTGCATTTATCCTGGGCCCACCATGGCTGGGCATAGGATTCTTCGTGACATTAGGAGGTGGTGCAAAATTTAGGGCCTTTGAATCAACCAGATCCTGGACCTTCATGTGCAAAGCTCTGCACATTTCTGTAGTATGGCCAGGTGCATTAGAATGAAAAGCACATTTGGCATTGACGTCGTAATTTCTCAGAAGGTTCTGAGGATCTGGTGGAACCAGAGTCCTTAATTCAACAAGGTTAAGCTTCAGAAGTTGTGGCAACAAGGTGGCGTATGGCATTGGTATAGGGTCAATTACCCTGTTAACTTGAGATGGCCTGTGCTAGAAAGGGCGTTGTTGTTGGTTGTTGTTGTTATAGGACCTTTGTTGAGGAAACTGTTGCTGTTGAGGAAAATGTTGTGGTTGCGGAGTGTATTGTGGAGGTGGAGTAGGAATAGTGACAGCGACAATTGACCTTGGCAGATACTGGGGTCTTCCTCTGCCCATGTGTACAGAATTTGTTTCACCGGATCTGCGAGGCCCTGCAAATGGTTTCCCTTTGCTGCTTGAGCTGGCGCCATTATCAGAAATCTTTCCCATTTTCAGTAAACTCTCAATCCTTTCCCCAACTATGACCACGTCAGCGAAGCTAGTGGAAGAGAAAGCAGCCAACCTATCAATGTATGTCCCCTGGAGGGTGTTCATAAAAATATCTTCCATTTCTCTTTCTGACATTGGAGGTTGAACGACAGCAACTAATTGCCTCCATCTCTGAGCATACTCTCTGAAGCTTTCCCTGGAGGACTGTGACATACCCATTAGAAGTGTTCTGTTAGGAGCCATGTCTAGATTGTATTGATATTGGCGAATGAAAGCCTCGACCAAATCTTTCCAATTTCTTATTGTGGCTATAGTCAAATGAGAGTACCACTCACGAGATGGCCATGTCAAGCTATCCTCAAAATAGAACATCTATAGCTTTTCATCCATAGTGTAGGCTTTTAATCTTCCCAGGAAAGATTGGAGATGGGTGCGAGGCCAGGTTGTACCATTGTATCTTTCAAAGCAGGGAGGTTTGAACTTGTGAGAAATTCTAACCCCTCCACTAGTCCCATATCCATAACATCAAAACCTAAGGAGTTTTGAGATTCCAGAGACCTCATCTTTTCTGTTATCTCGTCCAGCCGATGATCATAGACTTCATCTCCTGCCCCAACTACAGGGAATTTTTCTTCCTGAGGGTCCTCCTGCAAGGCACTCCCTCCAGTGTTACCCTGGGTATTCCTTATAGCGTTAATGTCAGGGTTAAGATGAGATTCAAACTCTGGGGGATCAGCACGAGGTTGCACATGATCATTGTTGGTGATACCCCCTGTACCTGGGTGGTTTTCTTCAGGAGTTTGCCGCTCGACCAACTCTCTTAATCTTTCCTGACTTTGGGCCAACCCAGTCATCACTGCCATAAAATGGTTCATTTGGGCCCTCATCTCAGTCCTTTCATTGGCCATCTGGGTTCTCACGTCAGTCAGATCTTGCTGAACCTGGTCCATCTGTAAGCCCGAAAGGTTGTTTCTTATCGGATACCAGTGAACTCTATTGGTGGGGAAGACTCTTCTACGAGCAATGTTTCCTGAAACCACAACAAAGTGAGAAACAATAAAAACAAATACCTACAAAAACAAAGAAATGAGGTTAGTATGCAATGCAGGATATCAATTTGTCTTTCAAGGGTATCCGATTTGGTTCTTTGGTTTCTTCAACCCCGCCCGGAGTTTCAACTCAGAGATTTCTTTCTGTGCTGCTAACAAGGCCTCCTGATTCTTCTTCTGATTAGCTTCCAGCTTCTCTATCCTAGCTTGGGTCCTATGATCTTCCTGTGAACGAGCCTCAGTGATCCTAATCCACCTAGCCTGGCTCTCTTCCAAGTAGTGCTCAGCTCTGGCCTTCTGAATCTTGGCTTCCTTGCAAGCATTCTTCAATACCAACTCCCCTGCTCTAGCCCTTCTGATGTAATCATCTGTCTTCTCAATCTTGGTCATGTGCTTGATCTAGAGCTTCTCTAACCTCTCATTTTCCAGAAGACTATCATTCCTCTCCCAGAGGGTCTTCTTCAGAGCTTCAGAAAGCTGAGTATTCCTTTCCTTCAACTTCTCAAACTTCTCTAAACTTACTGTAGCTGCAGGCTCTACTGCTGATGGTCCAGGCACATCCTCTAGGGTGAATGGCATGCGGGTGAACTGTCCTCTGACACGAGACCAATCAAGATAATGAGCTGAAGCTATGTTGTTACACTTGCCAAGAATGGCATTCCCTTTTGTCTGAATGTTGTCCCAAGCCCAGGCTGCTTGTCAGGCAATGGCATGGTTATGCTGAATGTCACAATAAAGGGTTTCTGACAAGTCTTTCTCTCTTGGTGGATGTACCAAGGCATACCTTAATTGCCTTTTTAACAGCAAAGGATTGTAGTTGATGCAACTCTTCACTCCAATCAGGAGTACATTGGGATACTTCCCACAACTGGTGATGATATCTCTACCTTTGGTGCTCTGAGTGCACCATCTGATGTCTTCTGAAGTAAGGGCAATCATTCTCTTAGACCAGTTTCTTGACTGATGAGGATTCAGGAAAGCTCCTGACTTTGGTAAGTGCCTCAATAACCAACAGTAGAGGAGAGGTGCACAACATCTGACCAATCTTCCCCTCTGCTTCTCATTCCTCTGATGCATTGAGTAGTAAAAGTCTCCAAGCAGGGTGGGAACTGGATTCTTCAGCAAGAAAAGGTGGATAGCACTCTTGCTCACGAACTTAGGCTCGTCCGCAAACAAGATGATACCATATATAATAAGAGCCAGGAGAGCACAAACAGTGTCCCATTTCCATGCTGCATCATGAATGGTGGCCTAAGTAACCAAGAAGTCCAAATGGAAGCCTGGAATTCCAGCCTTGGTGGTCATATTCTGGTCAATGAGGGTGGACTCTAAGTACAGAGCCTTAGCTATATCTTCATTCCTGGGAGCAGTCATCTCAGGGTTGAAAGGAATCCCCCTCCTGATGGGGACACCCAGCAACATGGAGAACTCTTCTAGCAAAGGGACCAACTGAAAGTCTGGAAAGGTAAAGCATCTGAGAGGAGGTTCATAGAACTGAAGGCAAGTGTGGATCATACTCCTCCATGAGGCATCTAAGTCCATGATCATGTCCATAATGACACCATAATGTTCCCTGAATAAAGGCACATGATCAGGAGTGATGAGTGTCTGAATCTGTCTGATACCTGCCAGAGTGGGCTCAAAGAAATGATAGGTAATGTTGCTCTTCCTGGATGGGTCCATGCTGATAATGGATGCTGATAGAGAAGAATGAGGAGAAGCACTGATAAAAACGGATGGAGATAACTGGAGAAGATACTGAAGAAGGTCTCTGATGAAGATAACTGATAAAGACGGCTGAAGGAATTTGAGCAGTAGAACAGGTCAAAACCAAACCAAAGATAAGACGTGGATACCCTGTAAGACAAATAGACAAATGTTAAATGATGCAAAATGATGTATGCAGAATGATATGCAAGGGTTTGTGATCAAGTGTTGGATCTGTTATCTGCCTTGGTAAGGTCCATGTGTGTTCATAAGTCCGGATGGAGGTTTAGAAAACCAGTAACCAGGTGGGGGACTCAAATAAAGAGTCACAAGTCCAGGGTTTCACAAGAACAATCCAAAATGATGTGAACTTAACAATATCAGTAACAAAGGTATGATGAGGCCAAGGGTTCGTGCAAACATGTAAACATCCTAACCCCCTCACATGTATTGTTCTAGAACAAGGATCCTCAGACTTTGATCAGTTATGAGAAGTGTAAACACTTCTAACCCGGAGGTACAATGCTTACAATAATCATAAAGGATCCTCCTCTAATTCCCCTCAGATGCTGAAGGTCATAAAAAGGTCATCCAGACTTAGCAGGCTACCCAGATAGCCCTAGTACTATAGGAAATCTGTAGCACAGAGTTCTCAAGAAGAAACCCATGTCTGAACCGTGTTTCATATTCCCACACCAGACCGAAATGGAATGGGAAAGAATATGAAGCCACTCTATCCTATGTGTCACTCAGGCTCCCGGTATGGAACCTTATTCACTCAATATCCCTTCCACCAAGGCAAACCAAAGATCCAGCATAATGATAGGATGATAACAGTATGAAATGCATATAAACAGTAAATGAAAGCAATAAATAAAGTTGTACAGAAAGCAATAAATAAAGTAATAAACAACACGCACAAGTAACACATAACACCCCCATAAACACAAATCAAACAAGAGCTAGGAGAAACCCACAAAAAGAACCAGAAGCCCTGGTTTCAAGATAAGAGTCCCCATCAGAGTCGCCAAGCTGTCGCTCCCCCGACAAGACACTAGGGTCCCAGGGTACAGACGCGAACGGTCGGCGAAAGGAGAAAATGAGAATGAAGTGAATAGAATCGCCAGCTAGGCATTTTTATCCCGAAGGAAAGGTAATGCTGCATAAACATAGAAAGATGTGGATAAGACGGTTGTGAACCAGAGAAACTGAGAAAGGGGGTTGGTTACAACCCGGGAAGGTATTAGCACCCAGATTGTCCGTCGTACTCGACGGGACCCACACTTACAAGGTTGTGCTTAAAAGGGGGTAAGTGTATGTGCTATATGTGTGCAACAAGCTGGAAGAGAAATATACAAGTGTCAGTGCAAAAAGGTGAATTTCTCAGGAACTGAGGCTTAGAAAGAATGCTGAAAGAGGGGGGGAGACACAAAGACTTTTTGTTCGATAACTGTTAAGTTATGCCTACGTATCCTCTCGTGCTATGAGGAAGTCAGAACACCGTAGTTCGACTCAAAGAGACTAAAAATAAATTGGTTGTGAACTGCTTGCTTGTCTATGCTCAAGTTTATGACTCGTATGGCTCGAGTGCTAACTGTCTTGCATTAGACGGGAGAAGCAAGTTCTCGTTTGTGAATGAGTGTGATGAGTAAAGAATCTCGAAGGAGACGGTTATTGTTTGTTTTAGTGTTTTCAGTTTTTTATTGTTTTTGGTGTTTTGCATAGGTTAATGAGCTTAAGCCTAAATCAAGGGCTTGTAAACTCATTATATCCTCCCTGATTAGGGATAATGAGCATACTTAAGCATGAGGTAAGCACCTCAGCTTAATTACCATGATGATGTAGGATTAAGATCCTTAACCTACTTGTGATTAATTAGATGTTTTTTCTTGGATTTTTGTTTAGTGTTAAGTAATGAGTTTAATCTCTAATCACAGATTAGTGAGCTCATTACACCATCCTAATAGAAGGATAATAGATGAGAACACTTAAGCTGAGGAAGATACCTCAACTTAATCCATGGTTAGGGATTAAATTCATTATATAACAAGCCTTTATTAAGTGGATTTTAATTAAAGGATGAGATTAAGAAGTGAGTTTTAAGTTTGTAAGACCAACTTGAGGGGGACTTGTCCATTAAACATTAGGGTTAGTCCCTCTTAACCATAAGGAAGAGATAAAACCCTAATGTAAGGCCCAAGTTACAAGATAAAGTCTTAGTGATTATTAATGTGTTTTGATTAAGAGGTTTAAACAAATTAAAGGTTTAACACTTAGGATTAAAGTTATACACTCCATCCTAAGAGAAGGATGCAGGCATAACCTTAATTCCAAAGTCCTAAAACTTTAAGAGTTTAGTCTCTGATTATTGAGATGAGAAGAGAGACTCAAGGAGACTCAAAGTTGAAAAGCTAAGGGGACCTAAACACAACCCTAAATATTATCATGCTTGGATATCCTATGGTTTGTTAGGCTTAGGAGAAAAGAATCTTCAAGGAAGCCACCAATGGAAGAAGCAGATGAAAGGAGGGAGGAAGCAGGAGAATAAGTTACTTACTTCCTAAGAAGATAAGTAACTTAAAGGAAGAAAGTGAGAAAGATGGAACATAAGTGAATTTGATTCACTTCAAAGACATTTAAAATGCATATGGAAAAGGTAAGAATAAGTGAGAAGTGAAGGCAAATCCACCTCCTACAATAACTTACCAAAAGCTCCTAAAAAGTTAGTATGAATGCATAAGACATAAAGCATAAAGAAATGAATTGAAATGAGGTGAAATGACCAAAGTCAGAAGTGATTATGCTATGCAAATGTCATGTGAGATGATGCAAAGTCATACAATGTGCATATGAATGATCATACAAAGATGAGATGTCATGAAAGCATGCTTAGAAGTTTGAAAACACATGGATGTTTATGAAATGAAATGAGTGCAACATATGGAAAATGGATGAAAAAAAGATACAACAAGGTTCTAACATGTCCTAAGATGTCTAAGATGACATATGAATGCTTGAAATGTCATGGCAAGTTCACATGATCATGAATATGCAAGGTGAATGCAAATGAACATGAGAAATTAGGGTTATATGGACATGTGAGATGCAAATGAGCAAAACAGAAGCATGCAACATGATACAAATTTGAAACCAAGTTTGCTAGGGTTTTTGGGTGATTCAAAAGGAAAAATTCAAATCAATTTGAAAATGCAAGATAAATTCATGAGACAAATAACCTAGAAACTACATGTAATATGTGAAACAATGCAAAAAGAATCAAGTTCAAAATCTTCTTGGATAGGCATAAATGGTTTTTCAAAGTTAGGGTTAAAAATTGTGATTTTAAAGAACCTAAATTCAAAGAAAATTGGTAAACTATGATCAAACCTAAAAAGAAATTTGTGTGAAGAGTTTGAAAATGTTTCTAAATGCATTGGAATGCTTCATGATTTTTTTTTTGTGATTTTTAGAAACCTAAATGCATTTTTAATTAATTAAAATACTTTAATTAATTAAAAATAACATTTAAATATTTTAAAAATACTTTTTTAATGCAAAAAATAAAATAAAAATTATTTTTGGATTAAGAAAAATATTTATAGTCAGAATGCAAAGGAAAATATTTTTGTGATGATTTTTGGTATTTTAAATTAATTATACAAAAGAAATGAAAATAAAATGAAAATAAATTAATAAAATGAGAAGTCAACTGATCCAGTGGGTGAGATTCAAAGGCTGGTTGACTGCGCGCGTGAATGTTAGGCCAGGATTGGATCTGGGTTAGTTAATTGATTAATCTAATTAATTGAAAATTAGGGTTAACTGAAATGATCTGGACCCTTAAAAAACGCGCTAAGCATAATCTAATGGCTCACGTTTAAACTAACAAGATTAAACCCTAATCAAACCCTAATGACTTTTAGGTGACCGGAGCAAGCTCCGATCATCTTCTCCGGAAGGCCATTCACCCTAACTTCTTCCCCAGGTCAAATTAAACCCTCTAACTTTCCAGAAATGATCCCCTAACCTCCCTAAGCAAGAATCCAACATCAAACAACATTTATCATTTACGAAAATCATGATTCGAAGCAAAACGGAAAAACTTTCAAAACTTTTAGAAGTTCAATACATGCTTGTTTCTCAACCATTTTCGAAAATAAACATATCAGGGTGATCAGCTAATCATGTAGAATCATTTAGAAACTTAAAACAAGAGTTTTGGAAAAAAAGTTCTTCATGACTACCTGAGTTGAAGCTTTGCAAACTAGAGCTTTCTGACCTCTTCCTTTGTGCAAAATGCCTCCAATGATCCCTCTGATGCTTTTGGAAAGCTTGAATGGAGTTTAAATGACCTCCTTTGTGAGTTTCAGTTCTGAGGAGTGAGAAATCGTGTTTGTGTTGTGGGGTGTTTCAGGCCATTCCAATGGTTGGGAAATGATCCTTGGGTGTTTTTGAGTTGATTGGTGGAAGAGTTTGTGGTTTTTGTTGGTTGTGTTATGAAACTCGATAAAGGGAAGGTTTTTGCAAGTTTTTGTGATTCTGATGCTATGGGAGTATTCAGGCATGAATGTGTTGTGTTTTGGGGTCCATGATGTTTGTATAGGCCAATGGGATTTATTAGAAAGTTGTTGTGGCATAGGCTGATTGGTATGGTGTGTTTTGCCAAAAAGTCAATTTTGTGTACTTGGAGGTATGGGCCATGGCAGGAGCTATTCAATGGGGTGTCTGGCCTCAACAAGATTCAGGGAGAGCCATAGAATCAAGATTATGCAGTTGGCACAAGTGGATGAAGCCTTTCCAAGCATCTTGCAACTTTTCCCTCTTTGGTGTTTCTTGGATCACAACCCATGAAATGCTTCAAATCTTGGGCCAATTCTGATCCTTTGAGAATGCTTTGACATATTATGATGCATAGAAGTTGATTTGAGGTCATTAGAATGCTTGGCAAGTGAAATTTCAAAATTCCCTCTTTGACATGAACTTGAAAATTATAGGATTTTTAACAACTTTGAAAAGCCATATCTTTAGTTCTAGGATGAATCAAGACATGTTCTTGTACTTTTTGAAAAGGGAAAGACCTAATCTACAACTTTCATGCCCAATAATTTTTCATTTGAAGAATTTTTGGTCATGAAAGAGGAGGTTGAAAATCTTTCCCAAAATGGAAAGTTTGCATTTCAAGTTATTTCCAAAAATGGCAAGTTTGCAATTGGCTCAAAATTCTTCAATCTTGTGAACTTCAAACCACTTATAAGATCAAATAAATATCATAGAACTTCAATTTGATGAAAATTACCCTTTGGTTCTGTCATACCCCAAAATTTTACCCCTAACTCTTCGCGTTATGCATCCATCTCATTATTTACATACTCGGTGCATTTCAGAATATTTTGGTTCTGCAGCGATTTTCGGAATTTTCTGCAGATTGAGTTTCATACTTCTTAATTCTTTTGTTTAGTTAGTTTTCTGTTTCTAAGTTCAATATCATCTTCTATTTTTATATTTATGTATTTTTTTTTGTTTTATTATTTTAGGTCTATTATCTCAATTTATTTATTTTTTATTTTATTTTTTAAATTTTCTATTTTCAGTGTTTTAGTTTCTGTTTTTTATTTCAATCTAAATTTATAATTTTAATCCTTTTAATTCATTTTAAGTTCTATTTTTAAATTCAATCTCAATTTATAATTTTAACTTTTTATTTATTTATCATTCAAGTTCTAGTTTATTTTTTCTAAGTCCTATGTTTATTTTTTATTCCACCGAATTCAAAACCCTTTCCAAATTCAATATGTCGATTCAAATCCTAAAGTCATATCTCTTAGGAAGCTAGATTTGCAAGAGAATGAAATTGATAATCAAAGGTTGTTGGTTTAATTGTTCCGGGAAATTATATCACTTGGTCAATATTTTTCTGTTTGCCTTAAAGGAGAATTAACATGGAAGTACTTGGGAGACTTATGGTTAGATCATCTAATCTCCACTTGGCCCAAGGATATGTGTCTGCTGATGCATTTTTAATGTTACTAACGTACAAAACAATGGGCCTGGAACTGCATTTTCTAGACATCTTGTTCATGCAGGGCCATACGATAATCTAAAAGACATCGCCATGAAGATCTTGCAAAAGGAGATTTCAACGGTTCCTACCATCCATTCATCTTTGAAGATAGTTCTTTTCCGCAGTTACTACATTTTGTTTCACTTTCAGGAATACTCAAATGCATTTCTCTGAATTTATTAGTTCAAGCACAAGCAAGTTCAATACCAATTGTTGATGATAATGATTCATTGTTGGATATATTGTTGGAGTAATACAGTGGCTTTGGCAAAGGACGGGACATATACGCATATCAATCTTGATGAAATGACTGTTCAACAGGCTTTACATTTGGGCCAGGCTGTGTGTAGTCCCTTCGAGCCTAGAAGTCAAAGATGTCAAATGTGTTTGCATTCTGATTGAGCGTTCGACCAATCCAGGTGTGAGGCAGATTGATATTGTGGAAGCTGGCAGCAAGCATTTAGAGGGCATCGTCTCGTTGAGTGACATATTCAAGTTCTTTCTCAGTTAGTCGGATTGATAATGAAGGAGTGCGAGGTTAGATTGGCATCTTCCTTTGGTGCCGTCATTTTCTCTACAAACAGACTAGGGACTCCACCATTTTCACAACCTGCAACAATTGGCAGCAATCAATGGACAGAAATTCTGAAAGAAGATGGCAAGCAGGAATCAAGTAGTTTTGCAGTGTTACCTATTCGCATAACAAGAACAAGGAAACATCAAGACTTTGTGAACCATTGTTTTCAAGCCTTAGAACTAAGACCGAAGTATTAGTCATCGAAGTTATTCCTGGCCAGAAATCAGGAATAAACGTTGTGGACTGCGGCAAGGCTTGATTCACGGCTGAAACTCCAGGCCAGGTCTTTTGGTGCCTCTCCCTCAAGCCATTGCCATGAAAAAAAAGAACAATAAGAAATAAGAAAAAAACAGAGTCAAACAAATCTAAGCAATTAAAAAACAAATCTTGACGATGATATTCAAGGAATTGATTAGTTTTTGATGGAGAGGAGTCTGACTCTGATGATGAATTGTCTTCAACTGGATGACAACTTACGGCAACCTGCCCCAGTTATTGTAGAGCAAAGCTCTCCCCACTCAATCGTTGAAAAGACGGAAAATGATGCTGTTGATAGTAGCCAATTCTCTCGTATGGGAACTCCATTAGGATCTAACATCGATGAAGATGTCCAGACTGAATTTTCTTCAAAGATGTCTGGTTCACGACCTGATAAGTCATTGACTCGTGAATCAAGTGTTTCTTCAAACAGGAAATATGGCAAGCAGGCTGATGACACGAAGAATGCTCAAGCTAAGATATCTGGTGGATACGATTCTGCAACAGCAAATAGTTCGTTTCCGGTGCCTCATTACAACAATCCATAAACATCTATGCAATTGCTAGTTGACTCAAGGATTGCTTCTCAGAATTTCTTTTTAAAAGAACAGTCCCCAACATGGTGGAATCGCTACAGGCTTTCTGGTGCAGTTTCCCTTCCTGCAAAGACAAGTTTAAACCGAAGCCAACATAAGTGTAATAGTGAGAAGGTAATAAGCGGTAATTCAAAAGAAATTCAAGCAAAATGAAGAATTTGTACGACACTTAAATTTGAAGTAAGGGCAAGCTTCGAGTACGAATGTTGTCACTCGTGCGTACACCATCATTGAACTCCTCGTGTGGGTTGCCTTCATCTCTTTAGAATCTGATATGCCTCAGACGGACATCACCAATATCTGCAGCCAAATCACTTGCAAGAATGATATGATCAGGGCCTGAAGCACTCCCTTAGCATTAGCTTGCGTTTTGAAACTAAAAAAAAAACCATTTCCTTCACCTGTAAAAACGAACAGAAGTCAGTAAAAACAAGGAGTTTACAGCAGTAAAAAGGGATGACTAATTCAGTTCGGATATAACTTATAAAGTTCATTTCAAAAAAAAATTAGTTTGAAACTAAGTTAACCAAGGCGCAGTAACCGAAGTGCCAACAAACAGAGCAGAGCAGAAATACAGCGGAAACCAGGTTTTGATGCAAAAAGGGAAGAAACAGACCTGCTGTGGCTAAAGTTAGAACGGCTGCAAGTACAGGAATGTCAACCCTATCTCCATCACTTTGCCAAAACATGAAAAAGCTCTCCTCTCCATAACATGACCTGTAGTTTGAAGTAGACATAACATCACATCAATGCAGTATTTTGTACAGCAAACAAAATTTCAAAAGAAAAAGGATCAAACCTAAAGCTTTCACTATAAGGAGGGCCATTGTTCGTTCATCAAAGGGGGGGCTATCAGAAAGTTCAATCCAGGACAAACAATTTCAGTCAAGACTTAACCAATTCAGTTCATTTTTAAGCAGAGATTTTTCAACTTTTACTAACCCTAGGGTCTCCTATAAAAGCCAGGAATTGTGTTCAAACAGGGGCCGCAACGAACACATAGCAAAAAAATTAACCATTTCAAAAATTCATCAAAAAACCCTAGCTGCATTAAGGGACGAAAAAACCCTAATTTTCGAAAAATTCAAAAGGCCACCGTATTCAACAATAAACAGCGCCCACAGAAGAAACGTTTGAACAAGAAGAGGAGCAAGTAGAAGAAGGACGGTGAATTGAAAAAGCAGAGAGGCCAAACTTACCGAAAATAGAGGGAGCTTCTGAGTTGGTATATTGTTATTTCTTATATTTAATCTTCCGTCTCCATTTGTTTCATGTGTTCAGTTGTTGATTTGTTCTTCTAATTCTTTCCACTCTAGCATGAAATTACATCGTCGTTTGTTTTGATTTGGGAATGAGTTTTTGTGTTGTTGACCTAAGAGGAGAGGTCGTCGTTGCGTCTGAGAAAGAATTGTTGAGAGAAGTTTGAGAGGAAGACCGGAGGTTACGTGAGAAAAGTGAGTATGAGACTAATTGCGAGAGGGTTTTGAGGGGATGAGCGTTTGAGAGAAGGTCACTCTTCTCTTTCTGAGATTGGGAAGAACTTCCGTTGTTCTTGTTTTTCTTTTTAGGGTTTCATGTTTTCCCCTTTAGGTTCATAAAATCAAACCGGGTTTAGAACCAGACCCGACCCAACCGGTTTGGGCCTAAGACCCGATTCGCCTTGTATTGGGCCATCTCCCACCTGTTTCTCTTAGAACTCCATTTATAGCTTTATTCTTTTGCTGTGTTTTTATTTATTTATTTATTTATTTTTTTTTTAAATATTCCTTTTAGAAATAGAATAAAAAAAATGAATATAAAAAAAAATATTTATGATTAATTATACTTGATATATTTAATGATTTTGATATTAATGAATAATTGCATTAGATTTTTGTAGATTATTTATTATTTATTTATTTTGCCTGATGTTATTTGGGAGGTTTTGTTTCCTTGGTTCCGTATATGGTTGTATAGTGATAACGTATGACTTGTACAAACGTGAATCTCACCCTCGTTTTTTCGACCATAATTTGTTTAAGCAAGACCTGGATATAACCTTTTAAAAAAAATATTAATCATTTCAAAAAATGTATTTAAGTCTTGGTTCAACGCCAAGCGAACAATTCATATGCCTGCACATTTCGCACACACGTAAGTCGGTCATTTCTGATCGCCATCGGCACTACTTTCAATTCATCTTAATTAATTTACGGAAAAAAAGGAACTCCGGAGTCTAGCATTCCGCACGTTCTGGATTGAACCGCAAATGGGCTAGCCTCACGCGTTGGTTCAATCACCGTTCGTATAAAAACTTTCAATTCATCTTAATTAATTTACGGAAAAAAGGAACTCCGGAGTCTAGCATTCCGCACGTTCTGGATTGAACCGCAAATGGGCTAGCCTCACGCGTTGGTTCAATCACCGTTCGTATAAAAACTTTCAATTCATCTTAATTAATTTACGGAAAAAAGGAACTCCGGAGTCTAGCATTCCGCACGTTCTGGATTGAACCGCAAATGGGCTAGCCTCACGCGTTGGTTCAATCACCATTCATATACCGACAAATTTAAATCATTTTATAATTAATTGACGAGTAACTGAACTCCGGAGTCTCGCACTCCGCACGTTCTTAAATGCAATCGCAACTTGGACTAGCCCCACGCGTGGTTCATTCGCCCTCTCGTCTTAAAGCACCCTTAACAAAGATCAAACATCTTTTCTCAAAACGAACGCTGTTTAAATCTTTCTATCTCGCAAATAAGCCAAAGCTTAGCGGTAGAAATTATTTTCAAACAGTCGTTTAATAAAAAACACAAATCGTAGTAGAACGAACTACGAAGCTCTGACTTTCCCATTGCACAAGGGAATACGTAGGCACGGGGATTTTAATCCTTCGCGAGCACAATAATAAAAAGAAACTTAATAATTTCTCCGTCATGAAGCACGATAATAAAAAACTTAACCTTTCTCCATACCGAATAATAATTAAAACAGTCCCTTAAAAGCAATCTTAATCAGTAAAAGAAGACAATAATAACAAGTTAACATTTTAAAGCGCAAATTAGACTAAGAGGTTCCCGTTGAGTACAACGGATGTGAGGGGTGCCTAATACCTTCCCCTTGCGTAACTGACTCCCGAACTTAGATTAGTGGTTTCGTTGACCATTCTTATCCTTTATTTAGGTTGTGTCTATATCTTCCTTTTCTCTCGTAGAATAAATAGAACTAGGTGGAGACTCTGTTGTTTATTTTAGGATCGTATTTTTCGAGGTGCGACAGGTTCCATTGTTGGGGGCCTCAGATGTCCTAATTTTGACTTAACTTGCTCAAGAAGTTACCTAGTGATCAGATGACTTCCATAATGAGTTTCTTCATCAAAATTGGTACACATGGTCCTTATAACATATTGAGAACATTAGAAACAAGAATGACAAAAAAAATTGGAGTTAAGATCTCTGAAACCAAAACCCTAATTTTGGTCATATGTGTAGTGAAACCCTAGCTCTGCTTCCATGCCTTTGTCAGTTCTTGTGATCTCTTGACTTCCATGAACTTTGGGGAGCATATTATGATCATAGAACACACATGAACCCTCTTGGAAAGCTTCAAGACCATTGGTATGGCTCAAATTGATTCTTGGATTGCTCAGATCACAAACCCTAGATGCATATGAAAATGGAACTATGCAGTGAAACAAATATGCAATATGAGATGGTATGCTTATGCTAATGAAAAAAATGAAAGATCACAAGCCATGGTGTGATAAAGAGTGAGGGAAATTTTGGGGTGTTTACACCTGTCTCTAATATTCCTCAACAAGAACTTCCTCAACCCTATGAGAATATCCCTCTACCATAATACACTCAACCAGAAACTACCATACAATCTGAAACAATTCCATTCCAAACTTCTCAACCTGAAAACTCTCATTCATCTACGAAACCCTCTGAACCACACTCACCATAAACTCTAGCTGACTTTGATATGCCTATTGATCCAACACCTCCATTTGATCTAAACACCTCAACCTTAGTTGAAACCCACCTAGAACTTCAACAAGTTCTCTCTGACATTGATGTTTTTCCCTCTTTTGTTGTTGCCTCTCAAGCTCAAACCTCTAATCCACCTCTACCACCTTCTACTCAACAGATTCCTGGAATCAACTAGCCCCTAAACTCTGACTATCCAATAATTGTTTTTGACTTATCCCCCATACGTGAAGAATCCTTATCTTTTTATGCATCAACACCTCCTAAAACTCCCACTTACATTACCATTCCAAATAGTCCCTCTCCAACCAATGAACCTAAAGACCCAATTAGAACATTCATTGATATAGAAGCCCTACAAAAACTCTCATCTGTCTCAAATAAAACTGCTATACCCAAACCCAAACCCAAACCAACCAAATCAGATGTTGGTACATTATTGCTGGCTTTCGAAGCAGAAATTAAATGCAGGCTGGAAGATCTGAAGACTACTTGTGCAGAAAATCTTGACCCTGCTGCTTTTGACTTTCTCTAGACAACATTCAGAAAGTGGTTTAATTCTGAAACCAAGACGCTGAAAGATATCTGCTATGATAATGCTCAGCAGAATTTCTGTGACAGTCTGAAAGAAATTGTCACAAACTTGGAGAAGAAGAAAACCCATATTCTGGATGATAAACCTTGGAAAGAACCAGAAATAGAGGAGTCAACTTCTGCATTTTAGCGGGTTATTGTTCCTTCTGCTGAAGATAAAGGAAAAGAAGTTGCTGAAGAACCTTCTGCTGAAGAACTTTCTATAGAAACTTCTACTCAAGCTGCTGCAACTATTGAAGAAATTCCTCCAACATCTTTGTTTCTGAAGACTCTGGATGAACTGAAGAAAGAGAATGAGTTTGTTAAGCAGAGGTTGGATAAGCAAGATGAGACAAATGTTGAACTCAAGACAATGATTGGGCAACAAGTTGTATCAACTTCTCAGATCAAGTCTCTTCTGGAAGCATTGGTCACCAAGATTAACCCCAAATCTTGATCATTTTATTTGTTGTTTATGTTGCTTATTTTCTTGTTGTTTTGTTTGCATCTCATGTTCTCAATGTATTTTCTGATTAATGAAGATCTGATGTTTTTGGCTATGTTTTCACACCCTTATCTTTTTCTGATTTTATGTTTTTTGAATTATGACAAAAAGGGGGAGAACGTAAACTATTTTGTTTCATAACAGTCTACCAAGGCTAAACCTCAAACATCCTAATATTCTGATAAAATTATCTAAATTTCTTAAGAACAAGATAAGTAATTAACTCAGGGGGAGCGTGAGCTACAAGAACTTCTCATAAGAAATTTCTGAAGAAACATCTCACAATTAAGGGAGTTTCTCTAACTTTTGTTTTTCTTTGTTCTTAATCAAAATAGTGTTTTGTCATCATCAAAAATGGGGAGATTGTTAGAACAAGATTTTATTCTACTTATCTTTTATAGTTTTGATGATGACAATATTTATAAGAACAAAATATAGCACTTAAAATTATCTTCTATGTGCAGGACATAAGTTCTTATGATATAACAAAAGCTAAAGTAATTCACATCTTCTACATCGAAATAAGTGAAGCACATTACTCTAAGAAGATCTGATATCAAATCAAATAAGAAGCTCTCATCAATGAAATAACCAAGCTGCGAATTTTAAATATACTCTGATACGAATTCAACATCTCCTGATTCTCCAAATCATGCTCATTTATGAGAGAATAAAGAAATAACGGTTGGGAACAAGATCTTTATTTTTGGAAAGGCCTTTATGACATTTATCATGCATCCAAAAATGGCACCATATGTTTCCAACGGATATCTTCATCAATAGTCTATAAAAAAGGATCACTTGAAGAAATTGAAGCTCTTCCTCTCGCGCGAAATCAATACGATCAATGTCTTATTTTTTATTCTTAATATTTGTAAAACTATCACTGTGTGATAATAGCTTTTTGAAGCATCTTTGTTACAAACCTTGTAAAACAATTTGATTTTCCTTGAGTGACTAGTGTAATCAGTAGACTCAAGAAGACTTTGACTATAGGTCTTAGTGATTATATTCAAAGTTTTGAATAGTGGATTAATACCTCGTTAAGAGAGGCAAAATCACCTTGGTGCGTGGACTGGATGTAGTTTGAGTTCAAACGAACCATGATAAATCAAAGTGTCATTTTCTTTCATTGTTTTAGAAAACCTAATTCCAACCCCCTTCCTTGTGTTTGTGCACCTTCAATGATGAAATCTCATGGGATGCTGAATCCGATTCTGGAAGTAGAGTGGATGGTATTATTTTTTCGTTGGTTTTGAGGGAAGATTCTTTTGGCCTGGTGCGCATTATTCTGAAATCTTTAGGAGATAGTCGTAGTAGCCAAAAATATGAACATTTGGTGGGATTGGAGGACGATTGGTCGGACAGGAATAACACTTTGCGTTCAAAAGGATGTGAGGATGAATATTTAGAAGGGTTTAATGAAATGGAGTCAGCCAATGGGGAGGATGAACTTGGTAACAGTCACTCTATTTCTATCTCTTATAAAATTCGTTTAGGAGGCAATGAAGGTGGGTCAGAAGCAAAGGTTTATGAGGAGGTTATAGTGGAATTCTGGTATGACAGACTCAGATGTCAAATATGATGTTGAGACATCTTATCTGTTACCTATAAACACGGTAAAGCATACACATCAGTACTTTAAAATTATAATATATCAAATTCAAACATGCTTCAGGATGTTTCAACATCTGATAGGACATTGAGATCAGGTATTGTATAAAACATAAAACAGTAAAGTTGTAAAGTTGTAAAGAACATAGCTGAATTGTTAACCCAATTCGATCAAACTCATCTACTCTGGGGGCTACCAAGCCAGGAAGGAAATCCACTATGTAGTATCAATTCAAAGACTTCTCAGAAAACACATACAGTTTACAGTCTTCTCACTTAATCACTACCAATGCAACTTCTACTTAGGAACTCCTAAATATGAGAAAATCATCCTCACTTCCAATCACTTCAGTGATGTCTCACAGTCCTCAACAGTCAATTGCTGATATTGACAGCTTCATACCTATATAAAAATTCACAAAATAGAAGGCACACTTCCATGACAACAACTTAACCTTGCTTAGTAGCTTCAATTAAGTACAATACTTCTCTTCCTTACAAGCTTCGAGAATCACAAGTGAAACAACCACAATAGGGTTCCTTGTTGCGTACGGCTGCCACAAGAACACAACCCTAATAATGTTTACATTTTTGGTTGCTTGGTTGGTTCTAAACTAGGTTACAAGGTTTATTTTATAACCTATTCCCAACTAGATTTGGGCCTAAATAATCACAACAATAACTGCTATAAATATGCAGAAAAAATCTGCTACAAATATACAAAAAGATCTTCAAATATAAAAACTCCTAAAATATCTCTAAATATAGAAACTCTATATTTTTCAATATTTTTCTTCAATATAAATTTGAGTCTTCAAGATCTTTTACAATTAGTGCCATTAGATTTATTTAAATCTTCAATAATATTTTGTTTCTGTTGAAACCTAACAGAATATTCAATCCATCTTCAGCAGTTCATGGTGTCGAATGAACTGTCTTGACATCTTCTTTGACATGTTGTCCCTGATGTTGAAACATTTCAACACAACATGTTTAGGGGCACACAAATGGATTATTTGCTTTATGTATTCTTTGTTTTGCAAAGATCATGTACAAACATACATTGCTACTATATTTGTTTTACAAAATTAATGTCAATTTTACAGAACTTACAATCTTCCCCTTTGGCAAATTTTGGCTAAAACAAATACTAAAAGTAATACATTAACCTTTAGCAGCAAAAACAAAACAACAACAACTATTGGATTGATCATGTTGGAACATGTTTCTTGACATCTTCCACACTGGTCTAGCTCTTCTTTCAATGGAAATAGCAGTGGACAAGAAGTAGAAAGTCCTCCTGAACTTTGAGAAATACCTCCTGAACTCTGAGTAGAAAGTCTAGAACTCTTGAAAGAGCAGACCCACTACTACCCCTATCCATTTAGGTCTCCAGAAATATCCCTCTTCAGAGATACCAATGGTTTCATAAGAGAACAATGTATGCATTCTCTTATGGAACTCAGAACACAAGTCACAACTGTGTTCACAACTTAGGACATAAGTCACAAAGACAAGCTACAACATCCATCTTGACATCTCTAGCTACTCCACATGCCACACATACATAACACATCCAATATAGATATTGGAACACAAACTCCAGCCTCATCACAACATCAGACACAACACCAGGCTTTCTCCCCCCTTTAACCAAAAATTGGCAAAAACAGCCCACACAGTGCCAAACCCATGCATTACTCTTCCAGAAACACACGAACCCCATCAGAAGGAAGAGCAATAAAAAAATACACACTGGCTGAAAAAGAAGGGATGCTCTCTATAAATAGGAAAAAGCTAACCTTGAAATTAACGATGATGCCTTGAAAAACATATGCATTCTTAGTCAAGACTCGTTATTTTAGGCGCACAAGTTTCTCCACCCAATAAAGTGAACCGACCAAAACAAGCATTGTATATGCACGCGTTTCACACCTATATTGTCCACATAGCAAACCTAGTCATCCTCAACTCACATGTTCTGAAACATGTTCTGACAACCCACTACAACATTGTCCACAACTCCTAAAGAATCCAACACAACCTGCAAAAAGCAACTTTATACTATATAGCCTTCTGGACTCCTAGGACACTCATCATCAGATCACAAGGACATTCACACCACAACTACTAAGTAAAAACAATAATCAAGAAATCATACTTAGTAGCACATGTCATAACATGATGTGTAACATCACAGAACCTGGTTAAGGTATTACTCCCCCTTAACTTCACAAAATCAGCTGCACAAAATTGTAACAAACTCCCCTTGTCTAGGATACTCCATGCTTCTTTGTACTTTGATGAAAGGAAAATATAAGACACATATTCATGTCTTCAAGAGCTCACTCTCTGTTTAATTCCCAATTGAACACATTCACTTCTTGTACCAAATCACACTTGATCCCTTCTTGGTTTGTTGTTACCACAAACTCCACAAGTTGAACATCTTCTACACACAGGTTCTTGACACTAAGCCTTCACACACCAAAGACCATAAAATCCAGATAAACATCATTCAATTTAATTCTAAAATTAGAAAGAATGTCAACAAACAGACTTCCAAGCAATCAATACCTGGTCTACTTCAGTTTCTTCTACATGTTTCTTTCAAAACAGATCATCTACTTCATCATTCTCCCATATGATTAGGTAGGCTTAAAAATAGAAACCATGTAGAAAAACACTCAGATAATGTACTAACACCTAGTTAGAACATTTACCACACACTAAGACCTTATCACCATGATCCTAGATGTGCTCCACCAACTGGACTTACTATTGCATAGTAATCCAAGAACTGAAAATCTTCAACTACACTGTGCCACCAGCTTGAATCAGAAATCTAGAAAGAGAGATAAATTGTCACCCACCTTCAAAAAGAATAAATCTCCTTGAGTCTTAAACTCATCACTCTTCTTCCCATGAGCAATTTGTTCCAAGACAATCCTCAAGAATAACCAGCTGCCACACTCTAATTATCTTGATTCTTCGAATCCATTATAAAGATCAACCAATTTTCTTAGTTTGACCACCTCCTTTATGAATCCTCATATGAAAAATCCAATTGCCACACTTGTCTTCTTCACGTTTATCAGAAATCTTCCAAAGATATCATGATCAATAAAGTTGATCTTCACCAAACTATCAAGATAACATGCCTTATTAAGCATTCAATCCTCGTAGATCATTATATCTTAAATTGATGTGCCACTTCACCAATTAGATTCTGATGTTGAACTAGATGTTTGAACATTGTTAGTCCATATTCAGCTGTTAAATTCAGCTCCTTCTTCTGCCACTTGAAAGAACCTCATTCCTTTACAAAACAAGAGTTCCATGCTCTGATAGACTTGATTCATCAACCAAGTTTGAGTAGACAACCTCCATTCTGTTGGTTTTGCAGAAAATCCTACCAATATCACATATTGATGAGAAACTTCCACTGTTTTCTCCAAAGTCTTCAAACCTGCCACTGTCTGAATATTCAGAAGGAATAGTTCAGAACTACAACTTGCAGTTATACCAAGGATGACATTTCTCCCAAAGTAAAACATTCTTCATAAAGCCCTAATGATTTATTAATTTTAACTTCATGATTATACACACCTTACTTGTCATGGGAAGAACAACACTCCAGGTGCATCCACCAAAACCAGTCTTCATTCTTGCACCAAAACACCATAGATGGAACTACTTAACTCCCACTTTCATGAACAACCAAAGCCCTTACTGAAGATGAACATTAGTTACTCAATACTCTTTCTGAACCATAAGATTCAGACTGCAGATATGCATACTTCTTAGATAAATACTAAGTCTCCCGTCCAAGTATCCACCTTTATGCATCATAAAACTATATACAAATATCAAGTCTCCCGTCAAGGTATTTACTAATGGTTAGATAAGATTACCTTCTCACACAAGGTTGAACATATAATCTGACTTCTTCTTCTTCTTCTGCAGACAACTGACCCTTTCTGAGATGATGTTCTAATATTTGTTCAGATATCAGTATCGGTTACACAAGCCTCCGTATCAACTATATGCATAGAGACACAGGGGAATCAACCATCAGCAATTGATCAGGCTACAAAAACACAGACATAAGCAACAACTGGGACACTCCAACAGACTTCTCCTTCAGGCCTAGTAATCAGACTGAAGTGAGATGTCTTCACACACAATATAGCTACTGAAAGTTATATCAGCTTGACCTTCATGTACAAGGAGTCTCTCTAAAATAATACTCCTTGAAGCTCAGGTACTTCATTCTTGCAGCAAGGAACATAAATAAATTGTACTAAGGAGAACAAGACATGTTGATTACTCCTTGATCAACAGACAGAGCTAGGAGAAGTTCCAGGGCCAGAACCTTCTTAGACACGCCATACAGACGCCTCCTCTTCCAGATCAAGAGTAGGTTCCAAACATGTGTGAAATAAACACAGTAGTTAAACACCCAAGCATCTATATAGCTATTCCTTGAACAACAAAAACATGTCTAATTCTGATGTGATGTTCTAAAAGATAAGACATCATTCCAAGGATCACAAAGAGATCTACAAACAGGAGATAGGTCTGAAAACTTCATATCTCTTAACAACTACTTCTCTTCATAGTGCCTTGAGTGGACTTCAAAAAGAGTCTTCAAGTCTCATTAGCACAATTGACAGAATCAGAAAGATATATATCCCCAACATCCTAGGATATATCTCCAGAGAAGAGCAACCTTCTCAACCAAAAGGAGTTATCATATAAGCAGCGGATACACAACTCCTCAGAAGCTCCAAGTGTCATAAATTAGCCCTTCCAATATCTACCGGTGACACCAACAATCATAGGTTTGAAAATAAATCAAACCTGTTACAATAGCAACACAACCACATGCTATAACATCAGAACAATCCATCCTCCACTTTTAGGGACCATTCACACATTAAAACAGCTTTTCAGTAGAACCTTTTTAACTTGACCATAAACCAGAAAATATCCCTATTGGATCTCATCCAGAAACATATTAGGATGCCTGCTATGATACCAATTGAAATTCTGGTATGACAGACTCAGATGTCGAATATGATGTTGAGACATTTTATGTTACTTATAAACATAGTAAGGCATACACATCAGTACTTAAAAATTCTGATATATTAGATTCAATCATGCTTCAGGATGTTTCAACATTTGATAGGACATTGAGTTCAGGTACTACATAAAACATAAAACAAAAAAACTGTAAATAACGCAACATAATTGTTAACCCAGTTAGATCAAACTCATCTACTCTGGGGGCTACCAAGCCATGAAGGAAATCCACTATTTATTATCAATTCAAAGACTTCTCAGTAAACACCTACAATTTACAATCTTCTCACTAAATCACTACCAATTCAACTTCTACTTAGGAACTCCTAAATATGAGAAACTCATCCTCACTTCCAATCACCGCAGTGATGTCTCATAGTCCTCAACAGTCAGTTGCTGATATTCACGACTTCATACCTATACGACAATTCAAAAAATAGAAGGCACACTGTAGACACCCCAAATTTTCCCTCTGGTTTTCTGGCTTTTCATTTTGCATTCATACGCATTTTGCATACCATTTGCATAAGCTCCTAAGACATGGGATCGCTATTTTCTGAGGATTAGGTTATCAGTCATTTTTGCATTTTTTTTTATCTATTAATCATAAATCATGCATTTTCTTTTTTCCACCATTCAACGTCTTTTTTATTTTATTTTATAATTTGTAATTACTTTTGTTTACTTTATAAAATAATTTCATTTTAGATGATGTTAGAATTTGTTTAACTTTATTGGTAATCTTGGAACTTTAAATTTAATGTGTAGACTTAGAAATTTTATTGTTTTAAACTTAGAATATTCTTTTAATTAGTTATTATTCATTTAAATTTATTTATTTTTAATTTAAGTATGATTTTAAATTTTTGTTTTAAATTTTTATTAGTCAGTTTAAATTTAATTTAAATTCATAATTTTATTAGTTAGTTTTTGTTACTCTTTTATATATTTATTCAAATTTAAGGTATTA
Source organism: Lathyrus aphaca (assembly GCA_963966055.1). Classification (NCBI taxonomy): domain Eukaryota; kingdom Viridiplantae; phylum Streptophyta; class Magnoliopsida; order Fabales; family Fabaceae; genus Lathyrus; species Lathyrus aphaca. Next base: position 530,354,724 of record OZ014524.1, read on the forward strand.
ATTACTGTTTCTATTATTTTTGTTTAATTTTAATTGAATTTAGTATTTAATTGGTTTAATCCAAACCCAACTTGTTTAGTTCATTTGGAACCAAGTCAAAGGTTAGTGCAGTAACAAGATACAAACAGACAAAAATGCTAGCAGAGGTTACAGAACTGAGAAGTTTCATAAAGTTGGCAAAAAGAGCTTTTTGATGCAGAAAGAGTATAGCAGGGCAGACACAAAAGTGAAAACGGCGCCCATTTCCATCACTCTCAACCCTCGTATTTCTCACCCTCTGCACACAACGCAACGGGCAGAAGAAACTCAGCCAAAACAACACATCAATAAGCCTAATCCTTCAACCACACAGACCTAGCCCTTCTTCACAACAAACTCAACAACCTTCTTTCAGAAAACCTCAAACCATTTTCAGATCCTTCAACTTTTCCCTCCAACAAATCACAATCCACCTCCAACACTCTTCACAACACTCACAACAAATTTCCAGGCAGCAACTACTCACATTTCTTTTGAAGCGAAAAAAACACAGCACACAGCAAATCATCACTCATCCGCCATCTTCAACATTCCATCAAACCGACCCAGCTCACGGCAAAAACAACAAAACTGAACAAATAGGCCAACCATCTCCGAACATCAACCCTCAACTCACCGCCGTCTTCAATCACCCTTTCATTCAACACCAACCACCCTTTTCCATAACCTCCATTCGCCACTTTTGTCAAACCGCACCACAACCAGCAAATAACCTTCAACTCACTATCGCAACAACAGAACCGACAAGCCTACAACCGCCCTTCATCATCTCCGTAACAACCCGTCTCATCACCACCTCACCTTCAATAAAACTCACTAAACAGACCTCACCCTTCGTCTTCATCACTCTTCACAACAACAATCAAACATCAACAACCTCCCACAAATCCTCTCCGCCAACACCTTCAACCACTCGCAACTTCACTCGCACAAAAACAGAAATAGAATAAAAGATGAAGTGAGAAGCGGAAGTGGATAGCAAGAGCAAGACGGAAAGATCGGCGTAACCGTACAAGCAAGGATGATGCAGAGATGATCTTGGTGATGACTAGGTCGCGGCGGCGGGATTTCTTCATTTTCGGCGATGTTGATGTGTTGACGTTTCGCGAACAGAGAGATTAGAGACATCTGAGGCTAGTTTGAGCGAAGCAAGCAAATTGGTGAGGGAGGCCGCCACCGCGAAGCACGCCGCAGAACGCTGGAGAGGGAATCATCGTCGGTGATTTGAAATGAGAAGAAGTAGCCGCGCGGTGGTGTTTTGTTTGCGATGAAGGATCTTGAAAGAGTTCCGCGCGATTGTGACGGAGGAGTATTCGGCAGCGATCAGATGAAGGGCGGCGGTAAGAAAGCCGCGGCGGAAATGCAAGAGAAGAAGAAGATGTGATTTCCCCTATTTCACTTGGGTTTATTCTGATTTTTTTTCTTTGATTTTTGTGTGCTTATTGACCGTGTTATTTTCATTTTGTTATAATTTTATTTTTTTTATATTATTTTTTTTAAGAAGGCCTTGTTGTTGGTGCTTGGCGTTGGGCTCAGCCCATGAACATCTTTTATGCACATACTGAATTCAAGTTTACACTTTTGATTCTGGCTCTCACCTCCCTCCTTGATTGACTTTGTTTTATGTTGTTGGACTGAGCCCAACGTGTTGCTGGTTGCACCTATTTGCAGCGTCCTCCCCCCTCATCTTTAGTTATTTCATTTTCTTTGTTTTTTTATTATTATTGAGATTATTAACATTTTTATATTTATAATTTTTTCTATTTGTTAAGAGTTTATTAATCTAGAATATTTTTTAGTTTCATTTAAATTCTGTTGGTAATTTTAATTTAATTGTGTTTAATTTTGATTAATTTTATTTAAGTGAATAGAATTTTGGCTAACTTCGATTTTTAATACTAACATAGCTTTGATTTTAGTTCTTGTTTCAGTTTATTTGAGTTTAATTGAATATAATTGTGTTCAGTTTTGGTCGTAGTTTGCGCTCGTTATTTTGTAGGTCAATTGTTCGAATTCGATGATGAAGGATAAAGCGTGGAAATGACTATGTGACTATTTTCTTTTCATAATTTTGTTCGGGCAAGTAGAATCTTCGGACGCAGTTTGAACTTAGACTTTGTGGCTGCGCGGATTGATTCTCGACTTTAATTCTGGAGGATGGATGTTTATACTTGACTTCGGTCTGATGCCCTGATATTTGACAATTTGTGCTTGAACTGTTGAATCCGCTTTAGACTTGAATTTTCTTCCTGAGTTTTCTCTTGTGCTTATTGAAGAGGCAACGGACCTTCTCCGTTAGGTAACACTGATAGCCCGATTGATCTTATCGCATGTTGTTGCATCTGGAAGTCCTACTGGTGTAGGCTCTGTTTGTGCATTGTTTATTATTCCATTTCATTCTCATCTCTTTATTTTCTTCTTCTTCGTCCATTTCTTCTTCCTCATCTTCTTCTATTCTTATCTTGCTTGAGGTGTGCTTAGGCCACCATGGCTTCTCCTTTCATCTTTCTCTTCTTCTTTCCTTCATTAGGATAGTAAGCCTCACTAACCTAGGACCATCCGAGCATGTGAATATTGATTAGTCCCCCACTTAGTTTCTTACCTTTGTGTCTCTTTGAGTCTTCTCTTCTCATCTCATAATCAGGGACTAAACCCTAAAGGCTTTAAGGCTTTGTGATTAAGCTTATGCCTGCATCCTTCTATTAGGATGGAGTGTATAACTTTAATCCTAAGTGTTAAACCCTTAATGTGTTTAACTCTCTTAATCAATTCACTTAATAATCATCAAGACATTACACTTGTAACTTGGGCCTTGCATTAGGGTTCTATTTCTTCCTTAAGTGGTTAAGAAGGACTAACCCTAGTGTTAATGGACAAGTCCCCCTCAAGTTGTCTTACAAACCCTAAAAATCACTTCATCATCATATCATTAAATAAAATCCACCTAATCAAAGGTTTGTTTTGTCATGAGTTTAATCCCTAATCATGGATTAAGTTGAGGAGCTTTCCTCAGCTTAAACATTCTCATCTATTATCCTTCTATTAGGATGGTGTAATGAGTCTGTTTAATCCTTGATTATGGCTTAATCTCATTACTTAACACTAAACAAAAACATCAAAAACATCTAAATAATCACAAGTAGGTTAATGATCTTAATCCTACACCATGGTGATTAAGTGTGAGAATCTGACTTCACACTTAAAGTACTCTCATTACCCCTAATCAGAGGGAAGATGTGATGAGTTTACTAACCTGTGGTTTAGGCTTAAGCTCATTAACTTATGACAAAATTCAAAAGCAATAAAAGACTGAAAACACAAAAAACAAACAATAATCGTCTCCTCCGGGATTCTTTTCTCATCTCATTCACTCACAAACGAGAACTTGCTTCTTCCGTCTAATGCAAGACAGTTTGCACCTGAGCCAGACAGGTCATACACTTGAGCATAGACAAGTAAGCAGTTCATCAAGTCAATTCATCTTTCCGTCTCTTTGGGTCGAACTACGGTGTTCTGACTTCCTCATTGCACGAGAGGATACGTAGGCATAACTTAACAGTTATCGAACAAAAGTCTCTGTATATTCCCCCTCTTTCTAGCCTCATTCTTTTAGCCTCATGATCTTGAGCATTTCACTCCTGTTCTTACACTGACACTTCACTTATATACTTCACTTTTCTCTTACACTGACACCTGTACATTTTGTTTTCCAGCTCTTTTACACACAAATTGCACTGACACTACCCCTTTAAAACACAAATCTTTCAAGCGTGGATCCCGTCGAGTACGGCGGACAATCTGGGTGCTAATACCTTCCCAGGTTGTAACCAACCCCCTTTCTCAGTCTCTCTGGTTCGCAACCGTCTTATCCATCTCTTTCTAGGTCTATGCAGCATTACCTTTCCTTCGGGATAAAAATGCCTAGCTGGCGACTCTATTCATCTCCAGTGAGTTCACGGCTGTGTGTTCTCATTGTCCTCTTTCGCCGACCGTTCGCGTCTGTACCTTTATTTGGGCCAGTCCCATCTATCGGGAGCGACACACACTTCCATGACAACAACTTAACCTTGCTTAGCAGCTTCAGTTAAGTACAATACTTCTCTTTCTTACAAGCTTCGAGAATCACAGGTGAAACAGACACAACACGGTTCCTTGTTGCACATGGCTTCCACAAGAACACAACCCTAATAATGTTTACATTTTCGGTTGGTTGGTTGGTTCTAAACTAGGTTACAAGGTTTCTTTTATAACCTATTCCCAACTGGATTTGGGCCTAAACAATCATAAAATAACTGCTACAAATATGCAGAAAAAATCTGCTACAAATATACAAAAAGATCTTCAAATATAAAAACTCCTAAAGTTTCTCTAAATATATAAACTCTATAATTTTCAATATTTGTCTTCAATATAAATTTGAGTCTTCAAGATATTTTACAATCAGCTCCATTGTATTGATTTAAATCTTCAATGATATTTTGTTTCTGTTGAAACCTAACAGAATATTCAATCCATCTTCAACAGTCCATGATGTCGAATGAACTTTCCTGACATCTTCTTTGACATGTTGTTCCAGATGTTGAAACATTTCAACACGGCATGTTTGGGCACACACAAATGAATTCTTTGCTTTATGTATTCTTTGTTTTGTAAAGATCATGTACAAACATACATTGCTTCTATATTTGTTTTACAAAATTAATGCCAATTTTACATAACTTACATATAGTAACCTCTAGATCTGATGAAGGGATGTTTGATGAAACGGTGGGCCTTATGAAGGGAACTTTTAGGCAGGGGAATTTTCGGGATTTGTTAAGGGAGTGTAGTGATCCCATTTCTTCTTCAAGTAATTTTAAAGTGGAGGACTCTGTAGGTGATACTGTTGGTCAGCCTTTGTAATACCTCAAAATTTTCCCTCATTCTTGTTTCCCTAACTGGCATATCATTCCGCATTCATCTGCATTTTTCACTAGGTCATTAACATCATAATGATGCATTTCATGGATTCATAAGGCATGGGGTCGTAGTTTTCTTATTCTTCGTGGAACTTTCGGGTATTCACTATCTGAAGATCATTAGGTTAAAGGTTTATATGTGTCCAGAACCTTTTGATGATCGTGTTTGTTTTCAGGCATTCCATCTTCAACAGTTCCTCGGGACATTAACTTTTGTAGTGAAATTGCAGGCTATTGTGTTACGAATTCGTATTATGGCCAAGACATTATTGCCTTCTCAAATACCCAAGTGATTACCGTTTTCCATGCAAGTTATTTATGGAAGAGGAGGATTAAGGTTTATTCGAGGATGGTTACATTTGAGTTTGTGGGTTCGATTTAGTCACGGTTGGCAAGGTTTATATTTTTCTTGGTAAAAGAGTTATTCGAGTTCAACTGGTTCCCATCTAATTTCAAGTTATATCGCCAGCGATTCTGAATGTTTCTTGTTATTTACCATGCTCCCAAGTATCACCAAGGCCCATTAACAAAATTCTGAATAGAATTATTTTGAGCCCATTTGTTGTCAGGTTTCTTAACCCATCCCAAGTTTCTATCCAAATTCATTCAATAATCCATTTTAAATATAAGTTTTTACCAAGTTTCCTTTGTCTAATATTCATAAATCTTTCGTCAATCCAACTTCTGAACCACATTCATTATCCAAGTTATTTTCCTTAACCCATTCTTAATCCATCTCTTAGAGATTTTTATCCTATTATCCATTTTATTCAAATTTTAATTCAGCAATCACTTGTCATCGTCATAAGCAAATATCAATTTCTTTTGCTAAGCTTGTGCTAATGTTTGGGTTAAATTCCATAGTTTTGTACAGTTCAAAGCCCATGACCTTTAAATCCATATCCAATTTTTATTAACCAATTTTCATTTTTTTTTCTTCTTCAATGTTTTTAGACCATTTTTAAAAATCTTTTTTACTATCAAATATTCAAGTTTTTCAATATCCATGATTAGCTCCTCCATTTATAATCACCACTAAATAATCACAAGTCTTATCTTCAGAAAATATAGATGACAGGGGATCAAACATCAGTTCATTTTTTATTTTAGCATCAATGGATATAATAGGAAAAGGGAACAGAATTATCGATGAAAGCATCTCATAACAGAAAATCTGGAAAAAAATCAGCAAAGAAGGAGAAAAAACAGTTAGAAAAAACGGTTAATAGAGTTAGATTACACCAGAAAAAAATTGACAGAAAATATACAGGGAAAAATCCAACAAACCGTAAAGAAAAAAAAACTCAGTTACATACCAGAATACAAAACTCAGTTACATCTCAGAGAAAAAAAGTCAGTTATCATAACAGAAAAACAGTTACAAAAATGAGATAAAGAAAAAGAGGGAACACAGAGCCAAAATCTCTTCATCAATCTCCAAGAGAGCCCTTGACAACCAATCTCTTCATCTTTAGACTAAATCCCTTCACACTTTTCTACAAAAAAAGCTCTCTCAGTTTTCTTCATTTCTTCTTCTCAATAACCTCAAAAAAGGGCCTTTGGATATTCTGCATAAAAAGCAGTCACAGAGAGGGGGAAGAGGGGGACAGAAACAGTTAGGAATGATAGCAGAAAATCAATCATCAAGCTTGAACTCTAAGGAGAAAACTTTACCTTCAAATGACAATCTCTCAACTTGATACAGGGGAACCCTTTCTTCAATCTTTCCGCAATTCCTCTCTTCATCTACAACAAACTCAGAAACCTCTCTTCACCCTTTCACGGCATCATCATCTTCTACACCCTACAACCTTCATCCTTATGCATCAACCTCTCAATACCAACATTTAATCTTCATCGATCCTTCTCCCCAATAATCAGAACCAACCTCTTCGTCAACTCTTGATCGCACCTTCGTCGTCTTCATCACCAATCACCTTCGGAAATCGTCATCAATCAATAACAACCTGCAATCCTCTTCTTCCATAAACATTCGGTTGTCATCACCCTTTGTCAATCTCCAATAACTTTCAACTAATTCTTAGCAACTCTCATCAAAACTCGCATCGGCATCTTCATCAACACATCTACATCAACTTTAACTGTCCTCCTCAACTCAACCTTCAACCATCATCACCTTTTCACACTCTACAATCTTCTTGTAAGATCCTTCTTCACCTTTAACAATTAGCCATCCCATCTCATCTGCAAGAAAGAAGCGGAAGAGAATCATTGTCAAAGACAAGATTTTAATAGCTTACATCACACAGCAAACCCAGAACCGCAGAAAAATGAAGAAATCACGCGGAGTATGAGAATCGGGGTTGAAATAAAGTCGAGCAAGAACGACAAAGGGGGTGTACATACCTGAGTCGGATTCATCGCTCATCGACTACCACAACTCACACCACTCGTTTAGCTTCAACCGAAAGCTCTCAAATCTCTTCGATCTATGCTTCTTCAATGGAACTTCATCCTATTAACAAATCATCCGTCCGTGTGCGCCATCATCGCCTTAGCAACACCATGTTCATCCATGAGTTCGTCTTGATTGCTATTAAGGGGAGACATCGCCGTCGTTGATGTTTTGACCGACGTTCGTTTTGTGCGGGAGACGAGGGAGGCCGTGAGATGAGGGGACGAGATCGCGGCGATGAAAATAGATGAGGATCGGATATAGCTTGACGCTACCGGCGAGTGGTAAAGTTTGATTCTCGACGACGGCCTAGGGAAGAAGAACAGGTCGCGACAGAATGGAGATGAAGAAGAGGTTTCCTTTGTTATTTGATAAGATTTTAGGGTTTCATGAAAGTGATTTGGACTTAACGAAATTCAGATTCCATTGAATCCACTATCCGCACCTCCATTCTACTATAACACCCCCTGTGTCATCAGCATTGTGATTTGGGCCCAATGCCATGGAAATCACTATTCGCACCTATGGTTTTGCTTACAGGCCCCTGCGATTCTGATTGTATAGATTGGGCTTTTTATTTTTAGCCATGGATCCACAATTGAAATTGCTATCAGCACTATGGATCTTCTACTACACCCTTTGCTTCTATTTTTTTTCCTATGATTATAGGATAGTTAATGATCATTGGGTATTAATTATTGTTAAGATTTTTTTGTTATTAATTTTTTAGAATTAACCTTTTAACAATTTTGATAAGATTTTGTCATAATTTTAATTATGGTTTAATATTAATTTTGGGTTAAATGGTTCGTGAGCCGTTTTTTATCGATTTGGGTCGATTTTAATTATGGTGGATCTTCACAAAGAGATTATGGAAGATACGAACTTATTTTGCTTATGGAGATTACAAGGCCTTGCTTGAGGTTTTTCCGGATTTCTTTTATGTGAAGAATCGGTACTTCGATCAAGTAAGTGATTTCGAGCTTTTTCGACTTTTAACGCACCATTTTAGTTGTATGCGGCTTAGGATCATATAACTTAAGGTGCATATTGAGCCCTCCCACCTGAGGCACTGGATTTATTTGTGATTTATGTTGATATATGTCAATATCGGAACCTAGGGATTATGTTACGAACCATTAGGATCGCTTCCTTTCACTTCCCCTTAAGATCCACTTTTTTGCCCGTTTCGTCGCAATTATTAAAAATAGTTTTTGGTGAAATAAAATTCTGGAAAAATTCATGAGTGATCCTCATCCTCTTAATTAATTTTTTATATTTTTTTTTCCAGATTTGAGTGGTTTTAATAATTAATTCGGATTTTAGATCATGAGCTGTCCCAAAAGGGAGTGTTTTGGCATAAGGGACCAAAATCGTTTTTTCCCCATAGGTGTGAGACCTATTTTTTGTGTGTGATTAATCACTGTAATTTGTGAAATTTTGATGCTCATTAGGCATTTTTTTCATAATTTTTAGTGCCCTTTTTGATCCACTTTGTGGAGTTGTTTTTCGATAACCATGCTTTGTTACCTTGCTAATCAAGGAATTGTTTTGGCACTTTGGTGAATAATTTTGGGGAATCCTTTTGGACCATGTGAGATAATGACTATATTATTCCAGGGATTTAATTTCATAATTTTTAAAGTCTTTTTGCTATTTTTCCATGTCACCTAGATCTTAGGTTGATTCATGTGCGTATTTACTCCATATCCTAGGATTTAGAAAGGCATTCATGCCATTTTCTTGAGGGGATTTTTGGTAGCTTTTAGGAGTTTATTATAGGTCATTTATAGGTCTTTAATTCCAGTCATAGGTCATTTTTTGAACCATACTCATTTGGTTTGTTTTGGTGCTTTAAAGTGCATACTTATGTGAATTAACTTTAACCTAAAATAGATTCTCTTCTCCTCTAAATAATAACTTGAATTATGTGGAAATCATTAATGCCTATTCATGCATTCTAATTGAATCTTATACCTTGTATGCTACTGACCCATAATCATTCCATGCATATTCACATGCCATTCTTCCTTAACTTTCATCATGTGCGATCTTATGCGATTTTTGTTCGTTTCTTCTCATATCTTCTTCTCATTGCTCCATATGCCTAATCCATTGCATCCATGATTGTATATTCATTCATACATCTTCATAAGCATTAACTACTGACTTTGATGTTCATTTCATGTACTAATTCATGTTTGTAATCCATATGCATTCATACTTCATCCATAAACCCTAACTTGCATTTAGGTGAACTTAGGTGAACTTTTTGTACATAGTTTGACATAGTTTGATTTTTTGAGGTATCCTAGCATACTTAGGGACCTATAGCATGTAGCTACTGACTTTATAAGTCATGTAAACTTTAGGTACCTTCACCTTTAGACTTAGGTCTTATTTTTGAACCTAGTTCCATTCTAAGACATTTATGGTACTTAATTTCTTTCATGCTTTGATTTTACTTTCAATATGCATTGTCATGCTAACTTTTGTTTTATAGGGGGGAAGAATGAGGTAAGCCTCACTTCATTCCTATCTCTTATGCATTATAGTTGTGTTTTCCGTAGCACTTGGTGCTTGCTTATAGGTTTTCCCTTTCTTTAGAAACAACTTACCTTCCTTAGGAAGTAAGTTGATTTCTAAGTTCTCTTTTCTTCTTTTCTTTTCTTCCTTAGGATTAGAAAACCACACCAACCATTAGGATCTCCCTTTTGCATATAAATAACTTAGGGTTGTGTCTTAGTTCCCCTTAGTTTTTTTCCTTTTTGCAATTTGAGTCATTCTTTCTCATCTTCAAACAAAATCCAAAAACACTTAACAAATAAATGAAAGGATCCTTTGTGTATAGCCTTATTCCATGAAGCACTTGCATTCATTCCATCTTGGAGTGGTGTAAGCTCGTCTATCATGATGCACAAGTCTCATCAAGGGATTGTTTCATAAAACAAATAAACTCAAAAGATTTCTCATAAAAGCTAAAAACAAATAATAAGCGACTATCCTGCGGGAACTTCTCTTCTCATCTCATTCACTCTCAATGCGAACTCGCGACGACTTGTCACACATGTAAGACGGTAAACGCACTCGTACCAGACGAGCCTGCAACACCTGAGCATAGACATACACAGTTCCAGCTGTAAAAAACACAAACAAATAGTTCCCGCCTTAGTTAGGCAAACTACGTCGACTCTGATCCTCATTATCCCGATGAGGTACGTAGGCAACGGGGTAGGGCCCGTTCGAGCACATTCTTTATTTTCCCTACATTTCCCCCTTTCTTTCCATTCTCTTTGAATTCATTTTCTCATTCCATTTCCAGTCAGCAGTTTTATTCAGCAACAATCATATTTTTCTCACCCTTTGAAGCAAACAAGCAAGCGTGGATCCCGTCGGGTACGGCGGACGATCTGGGGTGCTAATACCTTCCCAGGTCGTAATCGACTCCCGAACTCAGATCTTTGGTTTGCAGGACCTTGTCCTGTCCTTCTTCCTCAGGTTTGTGCAACATTACCTTTCCCATTCATTCGGGATAAAAATGTCTGGCTGGCGACTCTACCTTTTCCGCGCCACTTTCGCGTTTATACTAGGATGAAAATCCCGGGAGCGACAACCTTCAGTCACTGTTAGTGGCTTCATAGGTGCTAATGTGATGGAGAAAAAAGCGAAGAAGGTGAAGTATAGGTATTGTTTCGAATCGGGGTCATTTTGTAATAAGAAGATATACAAGAAGAGGAGGAAGGGTCTCTATGGTACTCATAAGAAAGGAGGGAGGAATGTTGGTGGCGACAAAGTTACCAATCTTGTAGGAGGGAATTCTCTAGTGGGCGTGGATAGTAGTGGGAGAGGACACATTTTTTACGGCGAGCAATCAGAAAATTCCATTATTTACAGGAATAACTCTAAGAAGTGGGAGAACCTGAACATTAATGCGGGTGACAGGATGTTAAAAGTTATGGCTAGCTTGGGGATGACGAATGTTGATCCGAATAAATCTTATAATATCTATTTTTCAGAGAAAGAAGAGGAAGGTTAGGCGAGAATGTTATCTAAGAAGGAGTCTTCTAAGAGTTATCAATGATTTTAGGATCTTGGAATATTAGAAGGGGTAGGTTGCTGAAAAGGAGGAGAATTAGTCAGGTGATAAAGAAGAGGAACGCATATACTATGATGTTGCAAGAATCTAAGATGTCTAGTTTACAGAAGGGAGTTATTAAGGAATTGTGGAGGGGATAAGAGGTTGGATTTTCTTTTTGTGATGACATAGGTGCTTTTGGAGGATTAATTATTATGTGGAAGGAAGGGAAATTTGAGGTTTTATGTAGTTTACTATCTGATTAATGTGTACTCTTCTTGTGAGTTGGCTAAGAAGAGATCCTTATGGGATATGTTACTAGAGGTTAAAGAGAGAGGTGTGGATGGTGAATGAGTCAATTGTGGGCACTTTAATGCCGTTAAAAATTCAAGGGAAAGGAAAGGGAAGAGGGCTAGTTATAGAACTTTGGAGATGGCTGATTTCGGTACGTTTATTGATAAAAGTAATTTGGTGGATGTTCCGTGTAAAGGGAAGAAATTTAGCTGGTACAGTGGAGATGGATTATCTATGAGTCGCATCAATCGTTTTCTTGTATATGATGTTATGATGGATAGATGGGGGTGGTTGGTCAATTGATAGGGAGGAGGGAGGTCTCAGACCATTGCCCAATATGGATAGTGGTTGATGGGTCTGACTGGGGGCCAAATCCTTTTAGAGTTAACAATGAGATGTTCTCGGAATTTTTTATATTCCTTTTGTTGAAAAAGAGTGGAGGAAGCTGGAGGTGATAGGTAGAAGTGATTTTGTTCTAAAAGAGAAGTTGAGGTTGCTCAAAGAGAAACTTAGATGGTGGAATTCATATATTTTTGGTAGGCATGAGTTGGAGTTGGAGAGCACTGTTAGGGATATGTGTGAAGTAGATGATGCTCTAGCTAATTCTGATATAGAGGCTTCGAAGAATGTTTTTGTCAAAAGGAAGGAGGCAACTAGTCGGTATTGGTTAAATCTCCAAATTAAAGAAAATATGCTCATTCAGAAGGCCAGGTTGAAGTGGAATAATGACGAGGATAACAATAGTAGGTTCTTTCATAGAGTGATGAAAGAGAGGAGGAGGCATAATCATATTGATTCGGTGAATCCGGAGACTGGTAAGGTGGATTCGGTTTGTAAATTCAAGGAAGAAGTCAGGAATCATTTTGCTAGTAAATTTCCTTAAGATGAAGGGGAAATGCCTCTCCTTGAGGGTATTTGTCGCTCCCTGGATTTCCATCCTGGTACAAACGCGAAAGTGGTGCGGAAAGAGGTAGAGTCGCCAGCCAGGCATTTTTATCCCGAAGGAACGGGAATGGTAATGCTGCACAAACCGAAGAAAAAGAAAGGAAGGACACGGGTCCTGCGAACCAAAGAGACTGAGTTCGGGAGTCGGTTACGACCTGGGGAGGTATTAGCACCCCAGATTGTCCGCCGTACCCGACGGGATCCACGCTTGCAAAGAAACTGTTTCAAAGGGTGAAGAAATGAAAGTTGCTGCAAAAGAAAAGGAACTGGAACTGGAAAAGGAACTGAGAATGAAAACAAAGAGAAAAAATGTAGGGAAAATAAAGATTGTGCTCGAACGGGCCCTACCCCGCTGCCTACGTACCTCATCTGGACAATGAGGATCAGAGTCGCCGTAGTTTCCCTAACTAGGGGTGGAAAAGATTGCTTGTGTCTTAAGGATTAAACTGCCTATGTCAATGCTCAGGTGTTGCAGGCTCGGACGACGAGTGCGTTACCGTCTTGCAAAATGACAAGTATGAGCAAGTTAGTATGATGAGAGTGAAGGTGATGAGAAAAGAAGTCCCGAAGGAGAGACGCTTATTGTTTGTTTGTGTTTTTTTAGAAGCTTTTTATGAGTGTGTCACAAGGAAGTGAACTCAAGCTCTTTTCCATGGAATGTGTACTTGCTACTACATTCCAAGATGGAATAATAGAACAAGCACACTCAAGTAAGGAGAAGATCCCCAAAACTTGATTCCAGATATTAGGGCCTAAGCCCACCAACTCATTGAATTTATTAAGTGTTTTTGTATTTTTTGAAGAAGTGTATTTTATGATTTTTTTGATGAAGATGGTCTCATGATCAGACTTGTGCATCATGATGAACAAGCTTGTACTATCCCAAGATGGGAAAACTACAAGTGTTTCATGGAATAAGACTATTGCACAGGAGACCACTTAAATCTTTATTAAGTGTCTTTTAGGTTTTATTTTGAGATGAGAAGAGAAGGAAACAAAAGGATCTTAAAGGTAAAAGTCTAATGGGGGACTAACACCTAATTGTTATCATGCATAGAAAATCCTAGGTTAGTGAGGTTTACTATCCTAATGGAGGAAGAGATAAGAAGAGAAAGAGGAACAAGAAGAAAAGAAGAAGAAGAAAGGATGGCCTAAGCCCCTCAAACACAAATAAGAGAATATCATGGGAAGAGAAGAGATGAGAATTGGAGATGTGGGACTCACATCCACACCTCTCACTTACCAGAGCCCCTGAAATGGTTAATAACATAAGCAAATATCATGGAAAAAGAAAATAAGAACAAATGAAACACAAAATAGGCATAAGATCAAACCAAAGCAACACAACCAGAATTAGAATCTCAATTACAAGTGTCAAATTCAAACACACAACACAAGAATGAGAAATGGACTACACAGTTTATCATAAAGCATTACATAAAACAAAACAAACATGAGATAACACAAAGCATACAAAGCCAAACATCACTCACTTCAAGAACAGAAGGGTATCCTCATCCTAAATGGGCTCTAAACATCCTAAGGGAGTTGGCACAAGTGCCCTCCCAACCTAAGGACTAGACATATGACCAAAAAAGGATGCAAAAGAAGATAGGCAAAGAACAAAATTCAAATCAAATCAAGCATTCATCCAAAAATTCCACAAACTTGCACAAAGACTCTTCAAACATCTAATGTTAGCATGCCAAAAGAAAAGAATCAAAATCAGAAGCTAAGTATGTCAAATATGCACCTAAACATGGGTTAGGGTTATGAAACTTCATGCATAAGCTAAGGACCAAAAGTAGTCAAGCACACTTCTAAAAATCAGAAGAAAAATCATCAATAAACTACATTTCAATGTGAATCCAGAGCAAAAAGAATCAATTCAAAATTCAAATTAATGATCAAGATATAAATTCTACAAGACAACATGCTTTAAAAGTGAATAAAAAACAAATAATAAAAGAAGAAATTAATTCCAGCGTGGAAAATGAAAATAAATGGAAAATAAAAATATCAAAAATTAAAGAAAACTAAAAGAAGTTAACATGATTTTTTTTGTAAATTTTAAATGATATTTACTAATTTTAAAAATATAAAATGAAACAATTAAAAAAGGAAAAATAAGATTGAAGCATAGAAATGCAGGGAGGTGTAATAGCAATGTAGCTCAATTCGATTGGTTTGGGGCCTAAGATCAGGGGGTGCATTTAACAGATGGCCTTAGGCCCACCCGAAACTCTTAAAACACTCACCAATAAATCAAATATTATTATTTGTTATTATTATTTTTTATTAAAAATCAGAAATGAAACAAAAGCTATGTGACTTGGTTATCAATCGGTCCATTATGATTTAAGTCACTACAAGACAAAACTCAACACCGGCCACTCATACCACGCCACCTCGTCATCTCCTACCTCATGCACATGAGAAATTCGAAAGAAAAGAAGAAAAACAGAACAACAAGAACATGATTTTCCGCATCATCATCACCAACTCGGATCAACATAACTTCTTCAATTCTTAATGAAATTAAAAAAAAACTAAAACCAAAATCAGTCTATGAAATTAGAGGAACAACATCATGCCATTAGTTCTCACAAATACATCACACATGAAGAAAATTGAATGTTCAAAGTTACACACACAAATATGAAAATCTCAATTCAAGGCATCCAGAGGCTTCATATAGCTTAGATCCAACAAAATCAGCATGAACCAAGTCATTTAAGATCAAATCTGAAGCATGATAATGTAGAACTAACAAACCTGATATGAGACCTTATGAAGAGTGTTGAGAAATACAGAGATGGTGAGAGCTTCCTTGAGCTTCCTTGAACCTCCTTTGAGCCAAATAAAGGCTAGGAAACTTGAATTTGATGAGGAAATGGAAAGAATCTAAAGTTGATAAGTTTTAAAAACTTGAACAATGCTTCACCACCACACTCAGTAGGATGATGTTAAAGATGAGTGTGAAAAAATTCGAAGGATGGTCTGAAAGAACTTGCAAGGTGTGATGAACAATTAAACTCAGATTTGAGTTCCTTTGAGAATGAGAAAATGCAAAGAGAATGATGAGGTTTTTTCGTGAGTGATTTTTCAGTGTAAAATGAGGCTCTCTCCTTTGAATCATGACCTAGCTTCTATTTAAGGCAAGGGTGTGCGGTACACTTGTTGTGGTGTGAGAGCCAAGTTTGTTGCTCATCAAAAAATGCAGAGCTCGCGGCTCTTCCTTGCTTCTTTCAATTTGTTTTTGAAATAAATCCCATGCAGGAGGATTCATGTTAATTATAGTGAGGTTGGTGTGTTGGCAGCATGAGTGTTGGTTGATGATGAAAAGTCATGAGAATTGGATGGTAGTGATTAACTTATAGAGACGGTATGCATGGGGATGTTGCATGCGATTATCCTGCTTCCACTTTTGGATGCAGTCTGCGTGTGTACTAGTGAGTGGAGGACCATGTGACCTCAAGGCAAATAAAGGGATTACAAAAAGTGGCGTGTGGTATGGTGTGGATCCCTCACACGAACTTCCTCTTTTTTCTTTAGTGTGACACGTGAGTGTAGGTGAGGGATGGAAAGTGTGAAAAAAAATGGGAGAAGAGAAGGCCAGTAGTATGTGTGTAGCGGGTTCATTTTGTACCGAAAAAAAAACAAAGGAAAAGGGTGTGTGGCATTGCATTATTGGCTAGTCCCATGTGCCATTCTCATACTAATTTCACTAAACAACAATGCAAATGAACAAACTAAATAATGCTTCAGCAAGCAATATTTGTTCACGTGAATGATGACCATGTACTATTGAAAAAATGTAAAAAAAAATGACATAATAAAATGTGACACAAAAATGAAGGAAACCAATGGTATCTTGACAAATGTCGCATAAAACCCTAAAAATGCAACCAAACTTCCAAAAATCATAACTTGAGTTCTAAAAATGCTATGAAAGTGCTCTATGACTTTTCGGAAAGGGAAAATCGTGCTCTACAACTTTTGTGTTCACCGGAAAATTATTCGGAGCTTGTTCGCACATGAAATAATAGCTCGAAGTTTAGGGACAAATATTTCCAAAAATGGAAACTTCTAAATTTCCAAATGTAGCAACTTTTTGCATATTCCCGATTTTTGACATTTAAACTCGACTGAATTATTCCTTAACATGATATGACCTCAAAAATTGATGATCCTGATAAAAAAACCCTGAAATCTTCATGTTGACTTTTTTGACTGCAAGGTTGACTTTCTTGCTTCACTTTCAAGTAACTGGACAAATTCTTGACTTCTTCAGTGAATTTTGGCCTCAAATTTCATATATAAGCCATGCAAACCATATGAGAGCCTTTGACCACAAGAATTGGTCAAAGCCAAGAGGATATGAGGATCTGGCCTAAAACCCTAATCAGGATTTCCCTCACACAGGAGAAAAGTGCGTTTTTGAACTTCTGATGAAATATCTCTCTTCTGATCTTTTGAGGATGACCTTAGGCTTATTCAAGATATGAGAAAACCTTATGAGCTTCTTACAATGCTACTTGGCCAATGAATTGATTTTAAAATCCTGAATTGTCTAAAGAATTGATCATATGCCTTATGCTAGAACATGTGATTATTATGCCTCATTTTTCTATGTCAGATGCTCAAAATGATATGCTGATGCTATGCTCATGATTAAATGATGATAACAAAATGAGAGGGCAAATTTGGGGTGTTATAGTATTCACTTTAATAAGCTCAATGATCTCGATAAATCGTTGCTTGAACTTTCGTTTTCGGAGGGAGAGATAAGAGAGGGGTTGTGGGGTTGTGAAGGTTCCAAAATTTCTGGTCCTGATGGCTACTCTTTGTGCTTCTTCCGAAAATGTTGGTACTTTCTTAAAGATGATACTATTTACTTCTTCAATGGGTTTCATTCGAGTTCGGTACTATCGAAAGTGATCACTTCCTCTTTCTTGGCTCTAGTACCTAAAGTTTGTAATCCTTTGGGTCTAGATGAGTATATGTTGATTTGTCTTGTGGGAAGTTTATATAAGATCTTATCTAAGCTTTTAGCGGGAAGATTGAAAGTTGTATTGCATAAAATCATTTCGCCTTGTGAAAGTACTTTCGGTCCGGGTAGGCACTTATTAGATGGTGTTCTTGTTGCTAATGAAGTTATGGATTGGAGTAAGAAGGAAGGATTTTCATGTATTATGTTTAAGGTGGATTTCGAAAAGTCTTATGGCAAGGTGGGTTGAAATTTCCTGAGGTATATGATGAGAAGGATGGATTTTGGCCTAGTTTGGATGCGTTGGATGGAGTTATTGGTTTTTAATAGCTATATGTCAGTTTTAGTTAATGGAAGTCCAACTAAAGATTTTAAGGTGGATCGTGGTCTGAGACAAGGGAATCCTCTTTCCCCTTTTATTTTTGTCATTATGGCGGAATCCCTTTTGGGTTTGGTTAAAAAAGCGGTAGAGATCGGGGAGTTTGAAGGTGTGAATGTCAACGGGAGATGCAATGTGGATATTCTCCAATTTGCGGATGATACTTTACTAATCGGAGGGTGTAGTTGGAAGCAAATGTGGGCTATTGAGGCGATCCTAAGGAGTTTTGAGGTTGTTTCGGGTTTAGGTATCAACTACCAAAAGAGAAAATTAATTGGTATTAATTCAAATCCTCACTTTATGGAGATGGCGACGTGTTTCCTCGGTTGTAGGAGAGAGGATAGTAAATTCACCTTTCTCGGTATTCCCATTAGGGAAAATCCGAGAAGGATTATTATATGGCATAGGTTGGTGGATAAGATTAAGAGAAGGCTTGCTAGTTGGAAAGGTCAGATGTTAAGTCTAGGAGGGAGGATAACTTTGCTCAAATCGGTTCTTTGTTTGTTATATATTTTTATGTTATCCTTTTATAGGATTCCAGTTAAAATTGTTAAAGAGATAACTTTTATTCAAAGTAGTTTCTTATCGAGTGGGTTGGCAGAGCGGAGGAGGACTCATTGGATAGGATGGGAGAAAGTGTGTTCTCCTTGTGATCGAGGCGGTTTAGGTGTTCGTCGCATCGAGGACTTTAATGTGGCTCTTCTTCTCAAGTGGAGATGGAGAATAGTTAAAGGGACGAATTCTTTATGGTACAATATTTTGAAGGCTCAGTACAGTGATATTTGTTTGAATATGGTCAATGGGGGTGGTGGCATTCATTCTCTAGGTGAGAGTTCCTTTTGGTGGAAAGATCTTGTTCTCATTGATAAAAAAGTTGGTGGAGATTTGTTTGCGGATAATTGTAGGGTTGAAGTCGGAAATGGGCACATTACGTCTTTTTGGAATTCTAAATGGATGGGAAATGTCAGTCTCAAGGAGAAATATCAAAATTTATTCTCCGTTTCAAAACTCCAAAATGTCTCAGTGACTGGTATGGGAGGTTGGGTGGATGGGGCCTGGAGATGGGATGATTTCGATATTGAGGCCCCTAGGGATCTTGATATAGAATAATCTCTTTTTGACTTACACCAATTTTTATTTTTTGCAGGTCCAAACTCGGAAGGAAGAGACAAATTCTTTTGGGTGCCCGATAATAATGGTTATTTTGTTCAATCATGCTTGAATTTATTGGGCATTTTAAGGGAGAGTTCTTTGGCGGTGAATAACGATGGCAACATTAATGTTATGGAAGGAAGTTCAAATTCAGTAGGTGAGGTTGTTATTGATACCGGTAATGCCGCTAATTTTGTAGGGGAGGATGTCATCCCGGGTGTCGTAGCAGGTGTTGTTTCGGCAATCAACAACTCTTGCTTAGTTTCGGCCGAAAATTCTACAGTTGCTACAAGATCTGTTTCAGTTGGTCCTGCTGATGTTATAGCAGACAGCAGGTCTGAAGAGCTTCCTGCAGATCCTGGCACCGATTCTGGTGCTGTTCCAGGTTCTGGTTCGAAGAGGCAGGTCCTGGCTGCGGCGGAAGTAAGTACTACCCACAGTGTTGATGTCGCGATGGAGGGTCTTTTGCGCGACAATTCTCTTGCTGATTTTTCAGTGGCAGACAGAAATCTGGAAGTTGCTCCAACTGTTGTCATGACAGCTACCGGTCTGCGGTCTGGTTCAGCTGTTTCTTATGGTAACTCGGTCGGTGTTTCGGGTGAGGATTCAGCCTCATTGGGTTCGGTTGGTATAGGCGCTGCCACATAAGGTATACTAGGGACTCAACCACTTCATATTAGTGTCACGGAGAATCTGTTTGTGGAGTTGGGTCATTCACTAGGTGACCGGTTGGGGGGGGGGGGGTGGAAAGGGTGGCGTTGTTTGTGGAGACTCGCTTTACCTATGTGGATCAAAGCGTTCGGTTGGCGTGTTTTTTGGGATAGACTTTCTACAAAGGAAAATTTGTTCCGTAGAGGTATTTCTTTTCTTGAAAATACTTTAAGTTGTGTTTTTGCTCTTCTTACGTGGAGAAGAATTTTCATTTATTCTTGAGTTGTTCGGTGGTAAAGGTGATTTGGGAGGATATTAGGGAGTGGATTGGTTTTGTAGATAATAGGGATAACGACTCTTTGTGTTGTAAAGATAATTTTTTGAGATGGTCTAGTTTTTGTAAGTCTCAGGAGTGAAGAAAGGGAAATCAGGTATTTTTTGGATGACAACGGTGTGAAATATTTGGGTTGCTCGGAATGGAATCATTTTCGAAAGCTACACTTGGAATGTGTTAGATATAGTTTGGAATGTTAAAATCTCGGCTTGAAAATAATCTATGTTAGGAGAAATTGTTAAGCCCAATTGTAACTTCTATGATTTTTGTAAAAATCCGATGTATTTTATTTCATATAATCAATTGGATAACAATTTCTTTTTTGTTAAAAAAAATACTTTTATTCTCTTTTTTTATTTGTCAAAAATTATACTATATCTTATATTTAAATATCTCTTTAACTTTCTATTTTTTAATTAATATTTTCTTTGTTCTCTTCTTTTATTTGACAAAAATTATACTTTATATTTAATTTAACTATCTTTTTAACTTTCTATTTTTTAATTTTAAAATCATAAACCCTAATTTATTTCATATTCTAGAATTTGTCTCATAACGGTTGCGAATTTTTCTACTAATTTATTTCATATTCTCATAACAGTTGCCATTTTTTCTACTATTTTGTTTCACATTCTTCACTCTTTTAATTCGCATTAAGAGAGCAGTGTTAGGGTTTCATATTCTTCACTATTTTTTCTACTAATATATATATACTAATTTATTTCATATTCTTAGGGTTTGTTCGCATTAAGAAGTAGTGTTAGGGTTTGTTCGCAATAACATAATTCACTCTCCAGAAGAGTATTCTGATACATCAATGGAAGAATCTCCAGAAGAGTATTCTGATACATCAATGGAAGAATCTCCAGATAGGTTAACTAGTTTATTCAATTGTGTTCTTGTTCCCATTAAAATTTGTGGAATCCAAAGCAAGAATCTCCGGAAGCACCGGAAGCAGCTTCAAACTCATTCATTAACCTCTTCTCCACCCGATCTGAAAGAAGACCGGTTGAGTAATTTACCAGATTGCATTCTTGTTCACATACTCTCCTCCTTGAACACCAAACAAGCCATTCATACTTGCATTCTGTCCAAACGATGGATAAATCTCTGGAAGCATCTTCCATCTTTTTCCTTCAATTCTTCCCTCTTCCATCTCTTTGCTAGTACAGAAGGTTTCACTAAATTTGTATCTCAGATTTTGTCTCTACGTGATGCCTCAACTTCTTTGAACACTCTCAAACTTGACTCCAGGATGCTCCTAGAGCAGAATGGTCTATTCGAGAGGATTCTAAAATATGCTGTTTCACACAACGTCCAGCATTTACAAATTGTTGGCAATTATGATTTTGAACTCTTTAGGTCTTGTTTTGCTTCATGTAACACTTTAACATCTCTTTCTGTTTTTATTCTTCCGCCGAATCAAAAAGTAATATTTCCCAATTCTCTAAAATTGCCGGCATTAACAAGCTTACATATAAGGAATGTAATCTTCCGTGATGGAGATGACCCTTTTTCAGCTTATCCCAAGTTGAAAACTTTGACAATTGCTCATTTTCAAATTTTAGGAGAACATAAGCTCTGCATATCAAGTACAACCCTTCTGGAATTAATTATACAATCATACTCGATCAAGCACAAAATCAAGTTGTCTACTCCGAGTCTTTGTACTATTTATTTTATCGGCTTTCCTTTTCAGATGCTATCGGGAAGCAATCTTTCATCTGTTAAACGCGTATACATTGATACTGATATGTGTTTGATAGGTAATTTTGTAAAGCCTCTTTCAGATCTACTTAATTGGTTTCTAGAGCTTACTAATATCGAATCATTGATGATTTCTACTTACACTCTTCAGGTATAACTTCTTATCTTATCTATCTAATATTTGTATATTTTATTTTTTGCTTGCTCTATATATCAATTTATTTTAAAAATTTCATTGGTTAGGTTCTCTCCTTAGTTCCTGATTTGTCGAAAGTTGAGATTCCTTCATTATATAATTTGAAGTTATTGGAAGTAGAATTGAAACCAGCTGCATGTCGATTATCCAACAAATTAATCGATACCAGATTAATCGTGGACTATTTGCTTCAAAACTCTCCTTTGGCCAAAGTTCGATTCATTCGATTCATTCCAAAGGTAATATTTGTATTATACTATTGAAAGAGATATTCTTTAGTTTGAATATGCAATGATCTATGAAACACCAATGCATATGCAGATACTTGATAAAATCCTAACACATCAGCATTAATAATAATTTGACAAATGATATAAATTTATTGTAATCAAATGCGATGGAGTACTTGTCTAAGATATATTTTCATGATGTTGTACTTGTCTAAGAAATATTTTGAGTTCATGTAAAATCCAATAATATAAGTTTGTGACCCTATTATTTGTAATATGTTTTGTGAAATAATTATCTAATTCAGATTTGACGATTTTATGTTTTTCAGAGAAATGTTGGTTACTTACTTGATTTTGTTTTGAGAAGAACAAGAATAGCAGAAGGAAGATCATCATTTGGATATTATTTTTGGCTGGATGAAGAATGAACAAAGAGAAGCAAGAGGAATATGAGGTGCAAACATTTTGCCAAAAAGCAGAATCAAGAGAATTTTAGTCATGGCATACGTGAACTATAACAATAACATTTTTGCTTAGAGAATTTTTTTCATTATTTAGATGGTATTTTTAAATTTTATTTTTCTTTGCTTGACTAAATTATTGTTCATATAGTTTATTTTTCTACTTTCACATAATTTGCATAATTGAATATATTTGGTTGTCATGTGTTTAATCATTCTGTGTTAGATTGAGTGTTCACTAATTTGCATTATACTGTTTTGATCCTTATTGTGTGATTAAAGGCTAGAAAGCATAGTTCATGGGTCTTGTATAAAGTAACAATAGTTACAGAGGTTCTCTCTAAGACACTAGGTTTGTTAACTGAGTTTTTTTCCTTGTTCTTTTGTGTCTTCCCATGGAAAATATGTATGAAGTTCATTAAACCTATAGGTTCTGCAGCTTCTCTTTGTCGGTCTTGGTTGGAAGCAAGTTTTTAGGATTTAATCATTGTTAGGCTTTTAAGGGTTTGGTTTAAAGTCCAAATCTTATGATTAGTGTTGAAATTGATGCACATTTCTAGAACATTATGGTAAAAATAAATGACAATGTTTAGAGAAAACTAGAATAGTCTAGAGTCTCTAAATGTTTCTAGATTATTCTAATAACTCTTAGATTAACTTATAGTCTAGAAAGTTCTATATCAATGTAGTGTAGAAAATACAACAAAAGTCTAGATAGTTCTATTCTAGAAAGATCCTCAAGCACCTATAAATAGACAAGCATATGTGTAATTGTATTTAAGCCTTTAAGGTCCAATGTCAATAACATTTTAGGCTTCACCATAATATTACTCTCCACCTACAATAAATTGATTACTTATGTGTTGCGTCTTGTTTTGTATTACTAAACTAGCTCTCACACTACTTGCTAATATCTTTCAACTATCTATCAAAACTTTTTACACTATCTAACTACATTCTAAAATATTTCTACTATCTCGAATACCTAACAGTGGTATCAGAGCTACGTTCGATCATTCATTGGGCTTAGCAAACTTTTTCTTCTTGTCGCAAACTTTTTCTTCTTGTCACAAACTATTTTATTAAAACTAGAAAATGAGATATCTGACTCAAAAACAAAAGGAGTACAGGTAGCCACATGGCCCGAGTATGTTTGAATTCAAACCTAAAACTAGAAAATGAGATCTCTGACTCAAACACAAAGGAGTACATGTAGTCACACGAATAGACTCTGTTTGAGTTCAAACTCAAAACTAAAATTGAGAAAGAGGGGTTCAAGAAGCCTAATAGTCTAACCCTCTTAATTTAAAGTCCAACTAATGTCATAAACCTATGGCAAATAAGGCTCAAGTTTTGATAGAGCACAAGTCCAGGCGATAAAAAAATTGAGACATGTGGCCTCTGAGGCTCAACTTGAGTACAAGCCTAGGAAGACAGATGCAACTACTAGAGCAAGAAGGAGTCATTGACAAAATTATTTTACAAGAATGACAAGGAGATTAATAATCAACTAAGAAGCAATAGTGATCCTTGTCAGAAATATTTAATAAGATCGACAAGATTCACATGCAGCTACACAACAAAAGTGGTCCTTGTTAGAAGTCTTTAACAAGGCAAACAAGAAAGATCACAACACAACTAAGGAAAAAAATTCTTATGATATATGTCATG
Organism: Lathyrus aphaca; assembly: GCA_963966055.1. Taxonomy (NCBI): domain Eukaryota; kingdom Viridiplantae; phylum Streptophyta; class Magnoliopsida; order Fabales; family Fabaceae; genus Lathyrus; species Lathyrus aphaca. The sequence goes on from OZ014524.1 coordinate 530,379,222, forward strand.
CAAGATAAAATAATTGAACACTTGCATATATATATTTAAGCAATAATTGTTATACCATTAATTTATTCCAAATTGTTCTTCAATTCTTGAAAATTTATTGAATGATGTTTGAAGCTTGATCCAAATGATTCTCCTCCTTTTTGCATATACACATATGAGCATAATTTGTTGTCTTCATCAAAACATGATATTTGAAGGAAGCTTGTCTTCACACAACAATTAGGGACCTTCCCCCCTTAGGGATTATTTGACAGTGTTCTAATCCCTTGCTTGCTTCTAGTTTTCTGGCTTTCCTTTGGTTTTATTGTTCCGAGGCAGTTCTGTCTTGCTTTCTATTTTGTTGTTCTATGTTTACTCATGGTGAATCACTTTCAAAAGCATGGTCAATGGGAGGTTTTAAGAAAAAAAAGAACCATGATGTACATATGAGAAGATCGATATGGAAAAACTTTGTTGGTAAAGGGATCGAACAAGACTCGTGTGATGCATCTTCGTTCTTTTTCACGGAATTTTCAGATTCCTTCGAGGAGAAATAGATGTTCGGTATATTTAAAGAATTCGGGGTAGTGTTAGAAGTTTTTATTCCGACTAGGAAGCATAAGAGGGGGGAAATATTCGGGTTCGTCATATTTAAAAAGGTTGTAGACGAACGTCTTCTGGCCATTAAACTAGACAATACCGTCATTAATGGCAATAAGATATTCGCAGATTTACCGAAATATTAGAGAGAGCATAAAGTTGATATTCGAGAGGGGTGGCTTAAGTATTTGGATGGCTCCTCTAGAGGTGCAGGTTCTGTTATGCCAATGAAGAAGTTTGGAGGTTTTTCATATGCTCAAATTATTGTAGGAAGGAAGGCTAGAAAGCATAGCTCTTGGGTCTTGTATAAAGTAACAATGGAGGTTTCAAGAGAAACATAATAGTTTGTTAAATCATTTCAATTTTCAATTTAAAATTAAAATAACTTTCATATAAAATTTGTCATTTAAAATTAAAATCGAGGAAAAAAATAATATTTATGTATGTTCGAAATTAAAATCGAGGGGGTGAAACCTATTTTTTGTCATTTAAAATTTGTTTTAAATTTGATTGACCTGTATTATTAATTTTAGATAGAAAATATATATACAAATTTTGTGACTGAATCAGAACATTTTATTTTATAACATAACATAACTAAATATACATATAATACTCAATTACATTGTTTACGAAACCAAATGTACACATATCCAAAATGGTACATGATATGGAGTTTAATAGAATAATTTATCATTAGTTAAATGATTTTTATTATTATTTTAATCTATTAGAAATTATTTTATATTATTATATTTTCTAGAATGTTTTAAATATTTTTAAGATTGAGACACTTGGGTGATTAACTAAGTGGATTATCCTCTTTTGTAAGACAAAGAATGAAATCGGCATATGGCTTACATAGGTGAAGCTCGCTTCAAGAAGCTCTCCATTCTGGACATAAACACTTTAGAAATGCCAATTCAGATGGAGGAAATCAAAAGTGTTTTTTTCAATTGTGGCAGGGATAGAACTCCTGGACCAGATGAATTCAGTTTCAAATTTTTCAAAGTTTGTTGGGATATTGTTTGAGAGGAAATTTCAAAATGTGTTCTCGAATTTTTTAAAGAAGGTAATTTACCCAAAATTGTAAGCTCCTTTTTCCTTGTTCTCATTCCAAAGAACCTTGAGCAATATAGGCATATTTGTTTAATTGGTAGTGAGTACAATGTGATCTCTAAAATCCTTGCTTCTAGAATCAAGAAGGTTATGAATAGTATCATTGAAGAAAGACACCTTCTTGATGAAGTGGTTGATTTAAACGAAATGGTGGATCTTGCGAAGAGAACCAAAAAGAAAGGTATATTGATGAAGGTAGATTTTGCAAAGGCCTATGATTGTGTGGATTGGAATTACTTACTTAAAGTCTTGGAGATCGTGGGATTTGGGAAAAATGGCTAACTTGGATAAAAGGTGGAGTTATGCAAAATTTCATGTCCATCCTTGTCAATGGGAGCCCTACTCGCGATTTTCAAGTGTCTGGAGACCTTAGACAAGGAGACCCTTTGTCCCCTTTCTTATTTGACATAGTGGCTGAAGGTCTTGTTGTTCCCATGAACCGAGCGGTTGACTCAAACTTGTTCAGAGGTCTTTGGTTAACCGGGATGCATATTTCAATTTACTGCAATATGTTGATGATATCATTATCCTTGGGGAAGGTTCTTGGAATAATTTTTGGTCGATAAAGGTTATTCTAATATGCTTTCAGTTGTGTTCGTGTTTAGAAATAAATTATGGCAAAAGATCTATCTTAGGTTTTGGTGTTGATGATAATTTCTTGGTGTCGGCGAAGAGATTCTTATCGTGCAAAATTGAAGATTGTCCGTTCAAGTTCCTTGGTATTACGGTTGGTGGTAATCATAGGCTTATCTCTTTTTGGAAGCTGGTGATTGATAAGGTTAAGCTTAGACTATCATCTTGGAAAGGCCGACTCATGTCCATGGGAGGTAGATCCACTCTTATAAAATCAATCCTAACAAACTTGCCAATCCACTTCTTATTGTTTCTATAAGATTCCTAACAAAGTTATAAATATCCTTACGTCTATTCAAAGACGGTTGCTTGGATTAAGTTGAAAGAGATTTTCAAAAGTAAAAATGATGGAGGCCTTAGAATAATAAACATTGGGAAATTCAACGTAGCTTTAATGGCTAAATGGGTTTGGAATTTGATTAGATTCAAAGATTCAGTGTAGAGGCTTCTATTGGAAAATAGATATGGAAATTATAAAAACATGATCTAATCTTGGGAGTCATGCCTAGTTATGATACTCCTCCATCTCTTTGGTGGAGAGATCTCTTCAATATAAGAGCTTTGGTGACAACAAGTTTGGAGATTTAATATCTTATAAATTAGGAGATGGAAGTAAAACTTCTTTTTGGGTGTCAATGTGTATTGGTAATGAATCTCTTGCTTCTCTTTTTCCTTATTTATGGAACTTGTCTTCTAATAAAACTGGAGTAGTTTCTCAATTTGGTAGTTTGATAAATCATGATTGGAAATGGCACTTCAAATTTGCATATCTTGTTCCTCTTGCTGATTTTTCTTCTGCTTTTGATGCAAGTGTGGAAGAGGAAGTCCGATCGCAAGTTCCAGGAGATGGAGGCTTCTTGGGAAACGATAGGCAGACTGATGCGGTTGAGATCAGTCAAAGGTTTTTCTCGGTGGTCGCTGGTTGCAGGTCCGAATGCAAGAAAGCTAATATGCTTCAATTGGATGCGGTAGAGAACATGCAACAACAGGTTTTCAGCAGCATGCATGATCTGGACATATGTATCAATGAATTCTTAAACGTTCTTGATGCCTCTGTTTTTCGTTGAGATACGGATGACACCATAGTCTGGCCTTTCGATACAACTCGCGAATACTCGCTCAAAACTGGTTATAGGTGGTTACTGGCGGATTCTATCGAGGAGTCTGAGACGAACCCTTCGCCTCAATTATTTCTTATTCTTTGGAAGGCAAATTCTCTGCTTAAAACTATTGTATTCGGATGGAGGATGTTATACAATAGACTTCCAACGACAGACAATCTTCGGATGCGTCGCATCATCACAAGCTCTCATGATTTGGTTTGCCCTTTCTGTTTTTTGGAATTCGAATATGTGGAGCATATTCTTCTTTTTTACATCAAGTCTAAATGAGTGTGGAATAGAGTGTTTTCTTGGTTGGGAATCACTCTTGGGCTCCTTGAGAATTTGGTGGATCATTTTTTGCAGTGGGTTAGCGCTTTATCTCTGAAGAAGGTGACACTAAAATTGGTTGTGGCTTTATGGTTGATAACTTCTTGGATCCTTTGGATGTGGAGGAATAACATGATGTTTAATGGGAATTTTTGGTATGAAAACCAAATTGTTAATAATATTATCGTTCGGTCTTGGTGGTGGCTTGGAAAGACTATTAGGAAAAGTAGGGGATGTAATTATTTTAATTGGTTTAATTTTCCTACTTGTATTTATAGATTTTGTTTTGGATTTGTGATTTTTTTTTTAATTGGGTTAGGATACCCCCATTGTATCCTTGGAATCGATTTTTGCTTATTATAAAAGAAAGATAAGGAATGATATGGAAAAAAAATGTCTTAATTTTTATTAGTTAGTTTTATTTTTCTTTTATTTAGTGTAGAATTTTATAGCTTTTATTAGGCTGATTAGGATTCTTATTTAGCATCATACCAGTACACCAAGATAATTTATATACATATTTGAAAACATAATCATACAATGACAAAACAAAATACATGTGTAACTGAAAACTTATACACTACAACCAAGAATTACTAGTGTTGTTGAAATTCATAAAAAAGATAGAAAGAAATTGGCTCAATATATTCGAACGTAATCTATATCTTCTTTTGGAAAAGATGTTTGGTCACTAAACACCTATAATTTAAACAAAATTTAAACTATGACAACCTAAAAACAACAATATTAAAGATTAAAAAAAAACATTAGTTTAACAAATATAAATAAATTACATGTATATGGATAAAATAATACCTTAACCCATGAACTACTAATACCTCCGGAGACAATATCATACATATATTTAAGAAGATATCATACATATGTTTCAGAAGATAGTATCCACACGAATATTCGTTGATTTGTTTTTGCAACTACAAATAATTTTTATATAGTTATTAAAACACACAAAGCACAAGTAATACATTAGCAAAAATAAAAGAATATCAACAAGCACAAGTAATACTTACTTTTAGGAAAAAGAATCTTTATTTTTTACCTATTATTTTATGATGCACTGAATTATATCCCTCCATAGCCTTATATGTTGGGTAAAAATTAAACATGAATAAAAATTATTCAAAACTAAAGGTAAAATTTAAGTATTACAAATAATACCACTTATCCGCTCAAAATATCAATTATCGATAAATCAAGATCATAGAGCACTACTTCAAAAAGTATATACAACGAAACTCATTTTATCACGATTCTTTGAAGGATTGATGTGACATCTCTAAAATCAGTCGCCTTCATTTTTATTTATTTTTCAACTAAAAATAGTTTATATTTTACAACGGTTGGAAAGAGAAACCGTGATAAGAGTTCCTAGAGTTCATGGATTTCATTTTCAAGGTCAACAAATTTGTAATTATCGTTGATTTATTTTTAAATTAGATATAAACACGATTTCACTATGGTTGATTATTCCCACTATGGTGATATCATTTACCTTTTTTATAGTGGCGTTATTCTTTTTTATTTAACTTTAATATGAAAATAGTTCAGTTATTACTATGGTTGTTTAAATAACAGTTGTGATATATTTTCCCTTTTATTTTAAAATTTTTAAATGGTTAATAACTAACGCTTTTTATAAAATTTAATTAAATAAATTAGATAACACTACTACAAAATAGACCTTTCGTAACACCTATTTTACAATGGCTATAGTGTTTATCTTAATAATAGTTTATTTATGAGCGCATTTTTTTTTGCTATTTACTAGAGGACATGTCACAACGGTCAAATTAAGCAATCGTAGTGAAAAAGGTACACAAAGTAAAATGGTTCGAATCCCAACACCATTATTAGTCATTTATCGTGATAAAAATGTTATTGATCTGTATATCACCACAATTTTTACTACCAACTGTGATAAAAGATGATACTTTATTTATATATAAGCGAAATTATATATCACTTCAGTACATAACAAATGTCTCTCTCAAAACAAAACACTAACAAATATTTCACTCTTCTCTCTAAAAAAGAAACCCTAAAAACTCCTTCACTTGTCTCTCTCAAATGGAAACCCCAAAACAAAATCATAAAAATAAATCTTAGTCAATTGGTATTTACATTATTGTTTTCTCTATAAAGAGGACGAAGCTAAATTTAGCCTTGCAAACTTGTGTGAAAGATCCAAAATGACATTCATTCAAAATATACACAAGTTTGCAGGTCTAAATTTACCTTTATCCTTATTTCATTGTTGAAACGCCATTATGAAACATGTATGGTATGTTTCTGAAGCACTTTATAACTTGATATGTTTGTTGTATCATGTTTGTTGTTTATGGTTTCTTGTTGATGAATGTTGTTGTTAATGTTTATTTAAAAGATGAGTTTATTGTATAGTATGTGGTTTGAGTGTTTTTCTAATCCACTATGAATTATATGACTTTTCAAACTGTATTAGAAAATTATGAAATGATAGATAAAATTGTATTAGAAAATGAATACACATTCACTTATTAACAATAATTCTTCATATTATTAACTGCATGTTTTTCCTTGATCGGTAGAACTTGGTTTACTGATTGTAGATCTTCAACCACCCATCTCTTCACCTCTAATTTTGTTTGCAAAGTAAATAATATTTTTCAAAAAGAATTATAGGTGTGAAGGCAGTGGCATTTGAAGAACTAGGATCATTAAACAAAGTTCTTAATGTCAAATAACAAAATACGGATAACGAGTAAGCATTTAACGTAAACTTATTCTTCTAATATAACTTAATTTGTCATATTATAATATTTTAGTGCAGATTATAAGGTTATATGCTTAATGAGCATTGGCAAAATGAGAATTCCACATAATTTATGATAAACTCGGCTTTATATATCACAACAGTTGTCTAGCATAATTGTTGTTAAATATGATGCATTTTAATATATCACAACGATTGTTCAAAGTAACTGTTGTGGTAGGTTGCACTCGATATGGATACAATCACGGTCACATGTTTGTGGTGTAAATCATCATACATACAATCACACCTTATCTCACAACGGTTGGACCAACATGGTGGTATCCCTTTTCCGACCATTGTGATATGTGTTTTCCGTAGTAGTGTATCACCACGGTTGGTTTTATCGATCGTGGTGAAATATTTTATTCATAAACAAAAAACACAACTTAGTTTTTCTATTCAATTGACATTTTTTCATTTCATCACGGAGAAACCATTTGAACCCTAACACATTCAGCCTTGAGAAACCATTTGAACTCTAGCTATATTTCATTTACATTAACAAGACGAAAAACACACTTTGTTATTGGCTTAACGTACAAATTCATCATTATCGCTCTCTACTTAACATGGAAAATCATCATCAATATTGTTCTTGGTTTATCGTGCAAAGCAACGAAAACACAGGAAAGACAGAAGTGGAAGATGAAAAATCTTACAAGAAAGGAGGAAAAACTCAGAATGTTTAGATCTCTTACTTAGTCATTGTGTTTCTAGTACATAAACTTTTTTCCTTGCATGTACAGTAAAATATTGATCTTGAATGTTGTTTTTTTAATAAGCAAAAAGTATATATCAAAGGATACAAAGGGGTATCCTAACCCATTTACAAAGAGAAACTCTCACCCTATATGAGGTGCTACAAAAATTCCCTAGGGAAATTAAACCATTCATAGTAATTACAATTAGTATTTTTTTTCCTATGATTCTTACCAATCCAACCCCAAGAACACAAAATAATTTTGTGAATTATAGTGTCTTCCTCCAAAAAATCATCCTTAAACATGATGTTGTTCTTATAAATCCATAATTTCCAACAAATTACTAACCATATACCTACAACATTCTTGATCTTAAAGCCTTTACCAATCCATGCAGTTATTCAAATCCTAAAATGATCCAAAATATTATGGTAACTATCTAACTGAATGCCAAACCATTTGCAAATATACCTCTAAACTCTCCTAGAATTTTTGCACACACAAAAAAACAAGAGATGAGCAACAGTTTATGTTTCCCTGAACCAGAAAGGACAAGACCTTTCGTGAATAGATGTTAACACACCACACTCCCATAAATTATTGTGAGTTGACAACCTATTATGTAACAATCTCCATCCAAACAATGAAATCTTCAACGGAGATGATGCAGCCCACAACAGTTTGAAAGTGGTGCGAACATCGCCCTCAAGATTCACAACCAAAAAAGCCATCTATATCTAGATTTTACGGTGTAAGACCGAGAACTGTCATGAAGCCAGACGACAGAATCCTCCATATTTTTTTACAAAGTCACTGTATTAATCATTTCACGCAATTTCAAGGCTTCATCCCTAGTGTCATCCGAGAACTGAATAACTTGATCCAAATCGGCCTATGATCCAAAACATCACGATCTCCCACCCGTTGGTTCACCATATTCCAATCGTTTAAAAGCCCTAGCAAGACCAAGAATTTATCAAGACGACTGCAAGAATTTCCATCTGCATTAAACAAAGTGAACAAAATTCCAATTACTGGAAGATTTATACAACCTGAAAGATCAATGATATCATTATACTCACGCATAATTCTTCTATTCGAGTAGCTCCTCCCAATCTTCTCACCATTACATTCGATCTTGTTGAAGTCACCCCCGAACACCCACTCTCCCGGCTCCAACTTAGATTTTAAATGCAACAATTTACACCACGAGTCTCGCTTTTCCGAATTGGAACAATGAGAATACACATTAAAGAAATAACAATTGTTACCTCTCCAAGTTGCGTTTATACCAACATAACCTTTACCTGAAAAACTACACAAAAGGATGATCACATATTTCCTCCATATGGTCAGAATTCCGCCAACAGTACCTAGGCATTCGAAGCCGGGCACTGACAAGATTGATATCCCCAAAGGCTAACTACCAAATCCTCCGACATCATAGAACATTTTGTTTCTTGAATAAAGTATAACTTCACTTCTAAATTATTTATTAAACTTCTAATATTCTTTCTTTTGATGACACTATGCCAAACAAGACCTTAGACAGCGCTTTTTTTAGCCTTAGACAGCGCTTTAAAGTGTTGTATAAACCTCCGCTGCTAAAGGTTTAGACAACGCTTTTTTAAATCTTAAAAGCGATGTCTAAGAGTTGTCTAAGGTACCCTTAGACAGCGCTTTTAGGAATACCTTAGACAGCGCTTTTGATAAAAGCGCTTTCTAAGCCCCTATACCTTAGACAACGCTTTTGGTGAAAGCGATATCTAATCCCCTCCTATTTTAATTTTTTTAGGTATACCTTAGACAACACTTTTCAAAAGCGCTGTCTAAGCCCCCCCCCCCCCTTAGACAGCGCTTTTGCCAAAAGCGCTTTCTAAGCCCCCCCTTAGACAGCGCTTTTGTGTAAAGCGTTGTCTAAGGTATACGAAAATTTTTGCAGCTTTTGTTTTAAACTACATTTTTTCCAGGTTTATAAACCAAAATTTCTACCTGTTTTCAACCAAATTTTGGCAGACAAATATCACATTTTATATATGCCATTTCAAACCATTTTGGCCTTTTTTCTACCAATTTTTGGCTAACAAATATATATATACCAATTCAAACCAATTTTGCCTTAAATGTATCAAAATATATACAAATTTATGTACAAATTTACAAGTCATTACATATACTACAAATGTACAATATAATTACACAAATTTATGTACAAATTTACAAGTCATGTACAATATACTACAAATTTACAAGTCATTACATAAAACATTGAGCTCTATAATGAATTGACACCATTCCTCTTTGATTTCGTCCACTTGATCTTTTGTATAATATGCACACTTGAATTCATCAAAGTACTACATAATAATATAACATAGTTTGATTTAATTTCAACTATCTAATTATATGAGATATGTGTAAATATAAAAATAACTCATAAGTTAGAAATACATACATCGGTGGGAATCTTTAATCGGCCCAAAACAAGAGTATCTCGCATAAACCTCAACATGAAATATCCGCAATCTATTTGATTACGTTGCTGAGGACACTACATATGAAAAAAAATGGATAAATCCTAAGTTTTATCAAGTGTCATCACTAATATAATAAAAAATGTGATAATTAAAAATATACCGCCACTCGAATCCATGTAATGGAGTTGGAGCCCCTCTTTGATGTCTGGATATCTCGTTGGGCTCGAAAAGCTTGTAGGATGCTAATAAAATAAAAATGAAGTAATTAGATGAATTCACATAAACTAAGAAATACACACAAGAAAATTTTGAACATTCTCACTTACGTGTCAATTATGACCTTCATATTCGGGTATGTTGTCCAATCATTTCCTAACGAGTCAAGATAATAAACGATTTCTCTGATAGGATTGATTGCGAGCAACAACCAATGTCCACTGTAATGATTAAGCAAATGTTAGATGTCAACTTGGAAAAAAATTATAATAGATGAATTTAGAATGAAATTCTAACCCGATATTAAACGGTATAAAGAACAACTTCTCCGCATCTTTGTTGGCCATGAGGATCCTAAGAACGTACTCCGTCACGGTATCCGGTCTACTTAAGATTGAACTTAATAATTTGACGGTCGCGGGGGCTAAGAATCCAAATGACACGTCCAAACCATTGGGGCGCATCAATTTGTCATACAAAAACCTTATATAAAAACATCATTAACATTAGACACCTCTTTTGAAACATAAAGTAAATAAGTTGTTCAATTAATATAACAAAGTAGACAGGATTTACCTGATATATGTATTGACAACAGTGACGCCGATTTCTTCACGACCAAAAACTTGCATGAAGTCTTCATCACCAATCATTTGGTCGTAATCAAAGCCTAAAATACCTACCTCCATATGCACAAGCCGAACACCTTCGGTCGGTATATCGGTCATCTCTATAAATGTCTTGAGGCACAACCTATACTTGGTGGTAGGTTTTTTCCTAGTTACGGTCTTCTTAGCACCAGCACTTTTTACCTGTGCGGAGGCGTTGCTAACCTCCTTTTTTTTGTTGTGCGGAGGCGTTGCTAACCTCCTTTTCTTGAAGTTACATATCATATAAATAGTTAGATCAAATTAAGAATGTAACAACTTCCATGAATATATGCCATATAATTGTATTGTACCTGTTTTCTTGAAACCACGAACTCGGTATGCCGCAGAATAGCATTATCTTTTGATTTGGATTTTGTGGGAGTCTATTTAACATAACCAAGGAAAATATGTACGTAAAATGCGCGTAAAAACTTTGAATATACACATTAAAGTTAACATAGGTTTTAGGCATACCTCATATCCTACGCATATGAGGTTTGTCGGCCATGCAACAAACGAACCTACTGCTTCGTCCACCGTTGTTGCATCCAAATCATCGTTAGGATATGGTAATGATGCATTCGGCTCAACTGCAATATCAACCGATACTTTCAAACATCCAGCAGGGAGCTCTCTAGTGTGGAGTAATACTCCGCTAACGTTATGCACTTTTCCCTTGCCAACCATCCGATAGTATGGTGACGACAAATATAGCTGACAATGGGAAATGCCCTAAAACCAATAATAACAAGAAATTATTAATGTGTATATATGTCAAATACATAATTTAAGAAAATAGTTCAATTTAAGACAATTATATGTAATTACCTCTGGAATGTTCGGCTGAAAGGTAGAGTTGATACTGTCTTTGTCCGAACCATCTTTGAAACATGCTGAGGCGCTAGCCTCTCTTTCTCTCCTGAATGCATCAAGCTCAGCTTGCATGGCTTCCAATTTTGCATGAAGCTCCCGATTACTAGGAGCCCTTCCTTTTTTAACACTCAGGGAGGTCGGAGTGACTCCAAATCCCTTACCCCTCACCCGACCAGAATACTCAGGGACATCTAATGCCCGACTAAGTTTGCTCCTAGTATCATCGGGAGATAAAGACTGAGATAGCGCCTCCTGAAAAATCAGATGAATACCGTATACTTGTCAAATATTTGTGTATAAAAATGTTATTAAATTAATGAAAAAATGTTATACTTACACATTTCTGGTATACGTGTAAAACTTCTTCTTGAGGAACTCCAGATTTGCCCACACGGGCTTCCTTCCACAAAACATGTGCAGGAAGAGATGTTTCTGAACTTTTCTCCTTCTGCAGCTACACATTAAGTCATACAATTTGATCAGATAAAACTAATATATGATGAACAAATTTGTTATCGCAATTTATAAATACTTACCATGGATTGTTCTAAGCGTCCATATCCGACACGTCCTTTTCGGTACGAATATGCGGGACTTGATGCTCTTTCCTGATTTGTGGCACTTATTCTTTTAAAAACCGGGTCTTGTCGTTTGGATTTGAAAGTTTCCCATTCTTCATCTGATATCAAACTTTCATATTTTTTAGGAAGCTCCGCATCCACATAATTACCATCCGCATCCCTAAGGAACTTGGATGATAAAAATGATCGAAACCCTCTTAAAAGCTTTCCGGTCAATTTCATACAGAAACCTCTTCTTTCTTCTTCGATGTTAAAACATCGCTAAGAAAAACATACAGATTGATAGTTAGTACCGGTAATTGAAAAAACATAATTGATACCGTATAATTAAGGGCCAAATGATTGTACATTTATCTCACTCCAAATTTTTTCTTTGGAGTCATTCAGCTCTTTGTTTCTCCAATCATCACATGTAATGGGAATTTCATTCCTTACTAGTGCACCGATAAAACTAGTTAAGGTATGCCCATTAGGTTCTACAAGCTGTCCCTGGTGGCTCCAATGCACATCTAGTATGATGCCTCGAGATCTTCCTTGGACCACCCTTCTCATTACTGTTATGCCTCTTCGAATCTCTTCTTCCGCGGATACTTTTTTACTAACTTCCTCATGTGTCGAATGCTCGTGATCATCATGTTGGTTATCAGCCATGTCTAACCTGTAATAAACCAAGGAAACCATCAAATATCAAATATAACTTATAATCAAAGCAATTAAAAACAAAAAAAATAAAGAAATCATGCATTATCAGATATAACTTATAATCAAAGCAATTGAAAACAAAAATATAACGAAATCATGCATTATCAGATATAACTTATAATCAAATCAATTGAAAATAAAAAAATAAAGAAACCATGCATTATCAAATATAACTTATAATCAAAGCAATTGAAAACAAAAATATAACGAAATCATGCATTATCAGATATAACTTATAATCAAAGCAATTGAAAACAAAAAAATAAAGAAACCATGCATAATTTACCTCAGTCGCTAACATCTCTTTCTTTTCTTTGTTGGAATATTAATCACTTGTTTCTTAGCAATGCGTACGGATGAATTAATCCAAATTCCCTCATTATGATCGTTTCTTATATATGACTCATCCGGTATAAGATCCTCAACTTCATCATTTCTATTCAACTCATTCCGTCTAATGCATGACTCATTCTCAACATCAATATCACATTTATCGACACCGCTATCATCAGTCACTTTGTTAGAGAAAAGCACTATAGACCATTTTGTACTCTTCGGGTCATTCACATAAAACACTTGTTTAGCTTGAGATGCTAGAATAAAAGGTTCATCTTTGTACCCCACCCTAGTAAGATCAACTTGCAAAAATCCAGACTTATCCATTCGTATGCCACTACTATTCACCCACTTGCAACCAAAGATGGGAATTTGAAACTTCTCATAATCAAACACCCAAATGTGCTCAATAACTCCAAAATATGTCAAATTTGCATATTTGGGGTTTAATTCCTTCATACTTGATATATGCATTGCTTCAGCTAGCACGGTGACACCACTATTTTGCATAGTACTCTTATCATCTTGTTCTTTGGTATAAAATGTGTATCCATTAATTGAGTATGCGCTATGAGAAAACACATGCAAACTTGGACCATATGCCAAACATCTCAACCTTTCTGTTACAGAAGAAGGATCTGAAGAGCGCTTCGAATAAATATGATCCTTCAACCATTGTATGAAACTTTGATTGTGCTCTATAACTATCCAATTTTCATTTCTGTTCGGATTTAACCTTCAGAGTACATCCTTGTGCATTTCAACATATGGCTCAACCTCATTATTATTGTGCAGAACATACAAATGAACTTGATCCCGTTCATCCCTTGATATTGTCACAATTTTATTCCCAATTAGTTTTTTACCTTCCATTTTTTCAAAAATATGAGCTCTGGGGAGTCCAATCGATTGAAAGTTAGACAAATATTCAGTACAAAACTCAACAGCTTCTTCAAAAATGTATCGTTCAACAATACAACCCTCTGGTCGACTTCAGGATTTCACGCACCCTTTTAATATTTTCATATACCGTTCAGCAGGGTACATCCATCTCATATAAGCTGGTCCACACAACTGTGTCTCTTTCACAAGATGAACAACTAGATGAACCATTATGTCAAAAAAAAGACGGAGGAAAATACATTTCAAGCTCACACAAGGTAATTACAATCTCTTTTTGTAGTGTTGGTAAGATCTCGGGATCGATCACCTTACTACAGATTGACCTAAAGAAAAAACACAATTTAGTTATGGCACTTCTAACTTTTTCTGGCAAAATAGAACGTATACCTATCGGTAGAAAATGTTCCATTATACACATGGCAATCATGTGTCTTCAAAATCTTCAACTTGAGGTCTTTCATAGAAACAAGTCTTCTGATATCTGATGAGTATCCTTCTGGAACCTTAACTTCACTCAGAGACATACACAAATTTTTTTTCTCCTTTCTAGATAAAGTAAAAGCAGCAGGTGGTAGATATGTTCGTCTTCCTTTCTTCACGGGTGCTAATTCAGTTCTCATTCCCATTTTTAACATGTCCTCCCTTGCTTTAAGGCCATCCTTAGACTTGCCTTTTATATTGAGTAATGTACCGATAACACTTTCAAATACGTTTTTTTCAATATGCATAACATCGAGAAAATGTCTCACGTATAAAGACTTCCAATATGGCAATTTAAAAAATATCGACCTTTTCTTCCACCCACCTTTCATAACCTTATGTGCAAAAGGCTTGCCAAACTCAGTACGCACATCTTTCACCTTTTCAAAAACTTGTTCACCTGACAATGCGGGTGGAGCTCTACGATGTTCGGTGTCTCCATTGAATGCTTTTCTCCACCCACGGTAGTGATGTTTAGAATGTAAGAATCTACGATGACCGAGAAACACATTCTTCTGGCAAAGTTCCAATTGAATCGTATCGGTTCCATCTTCACATACAGGACACGCACGTTGACCTTTAATGTTATACCCAGATAGATTCCCGTATGCTGGAAAATCATTAATTGTGCCAAACAACATCGCCCTCAAATTGAAACTTTCTTTCCTATATCCATCATAAACCTCCACACCGTTCTCCCACAAAATCTTTAAATCTTCGATCAAAGGTGTCAAGTATACGTCTATGTCATTCCCTGGTTGTTTAGGCCCAAAGATTAACATAGATAACATCATGTACTTACGCTTCATACATAGCCACGGAGGTAGGTTATAAATCATAAGAATCATAGGTCATGTGGTATGTGAGATACTTTGAAGACCATGTGGGTTCATTCCATCATTAGATAATGCCAATCGAAGGTTTCTTGCTTCTGATCCAAACTCAGGATAATCATTATCAATCTTCGACCACTGTGGTGAATCAGCCGGATGTCGATACTTTCCATCAATAATTCTTTCATCTGCATGCCAAGTAAGATGTCTTGCATCGGTTTCACTACGAAACATGCACCTAAATATCGGAATTATCGGAAAATACCATAAGACTTTTGCAGGAGACAATCTTTTCTTATATCGAGACAAACCGCATTTAGGGCACTCAGTTAACGTTGCATATTCGTTACGAAACAAAATTCAATCGTTAGGACAAGCATGTATCTTATCATAGCTCATGCCAATAGAGCACAACATTTTTTTGCCTCATAGGTTCGATTAGGAAGAACATTATCATCCGGTAGCATTTCTCTCATAAGGGCCAACAACTCTGTGAAACTTTTATCCGACCATCCATTGCCCGCCTTTAAGTTGTACAACTTTAATACCGCAGACAGTCTTGAGAATTTAGTGCAACCTTTGTACAACGGTTTCTCTGCATCGCTTACCATCCTCTCAAACATTTCAGGACAATCATGAAGATCTTCTTCCAGTGCTTCTACAATCTCTTCAACTCGATCACAATCGTATGTGTCTTTGTCGTATGAAGCATAGGTCGTATTACTTTTTCCACTCGATTCAACATTCTCGTTAATTTTCTCACCATGAAATATCCAACACTGATAACTTTGATCAATTCCATGCCTCAACAAATGCGATTTCAATCCATGTGCGTCAACCTTACCAATATAACAACAACGCAAGCAAGGACAATGCATTCGTCTGGAGTTTTCAGCGTGTTGAACAACATACTTAACGAATTCCGCAACCCCACTCTCGTACTCTTTGGTCATTCGATCGGCACAGATCCATGTTTTATCCATGGTTTTCCTACTTATTAAGGTAAACAATCAATCCAGACGAAAATACATAACTAAGGTAGTATCTTTGAATATTCTAACAATTTTAAAGTTCAATTCATTTTAAACTTCAATAACGTATACATAACCAATGTTAATATAAACTTCAATAACGTATCCGATACGCCGATATACCAACTTTAATTACCTCATCACTTTCATTTTTTCTATTACAAGAATCAAACTTTTTCTATTACAATATACCTATAACTATACCTATAACACGTTAATTTTTCTATAACTAACTTTAATTTTCTATTAGAATATACCTATAACTATACCTATAACTATAACTATACCTATAATTTTCTACAATAAATTTTCTATAACTAACGTTAATTACTTATCAAACATTTTTCTATTATCAAACATTTTTCTATTACAACATTTTTCTATTACAACATTTTTCAAGGAAGAACATTTTTCTATTACAACATTATTACTTATCAAACATAACAACTTTAATTACCTCATCACTTTCATTTTTTCTATTACAAGAATCAAACTTTTTCTTCCATTACTTTTCTCTTAACTTTAATAATTTTTCTATCAAAATTTTTCTATTATCAACATTATTCTATTATCAACATTTTTCTATTATCAACATTATTACTTATCAAACATAACAACAACAATGTACCTTATGAGTCAAAACTCAGTTTCTACAATAAGGGTTCTAAACTCAACTTCTAAACTCAGTTTTTACAAAAATAGCTAGAATGAATCAAAACAACTTCAACAAGAATAATACACTAAACTCAGTCAACAAGATTATGCATATTCTCAACAGTAGTAAACTACTTCTAAACTCAGTTTCTGAATTTTATCAAAGATTAATAACAACTTATAAAAACCATAAGAAATGAAGAACATACCGCAAGAAATAAAGAACAGTAGAAACGAAAAACGAAGTCAACACCCAAATGTCGAGACACGTACGATTCTTCAAACACGTTCAATGATTGAAACCGAAAAATGGAAGTGTATTCGTGTTCGCTGTTAGGGTTTATGGTTTTCGCTGTTAGGGTTTCAACGTTCGCGGGAGGGAAAACAAAAGAACAGAGAACGAAAATAGAAATTGAGTCTGAAATTTTATTTTAATTAGACCTTAGACAGCGCTTTTGTGGAAAGCGTTTTCTAAGGTATGCCCTAGACAACGCTTTCCAAAAGCGCTTTCTAAAACCCCCCTTAGACAGCGCTTTTGGTTTTAATTTTTTTTTTTTAATTTAAAGACTTTAGACAGCGCTTTTTCAAAAGCGCTGTCTAAGGTCTATCTTTAAAAGCGCTTTCTAAAAGCGCTGTCTAAGGGGGGGTCTTAGACAGCGCTTTTGAAAAAGCGTTGTCTAAGACCCTCCCTTAGACAGCGCTTTCAATATATTTTTGGGACATTTTCCGTGTTTTATTTTAATTTTAACCTTTAACAGCGCTTTCTTAATAAAGCGTTGTTAAATGTCATTTTTGGCATAGTGTGACACTTCCACATCCTCTTATATTGTAAGATAGAAAATTCATAATATACCCCTAGCAACAACCTTTTTTGGTTTTGGATCCTTTGTTGGCTTTAACATCCAAATTTCGAATAACAGAGTCGAGGGCTTCCTCGTCTTTCTCAGCTTCAACCGCAAGATTTTTGATTGATTCCCAAACCTTAGCAGGTAAAGATTCGAGTTTCTTCTTAATTCTAGAATTACTATGAAACATATCATTATCTCCAATGGAATTGAACAAATGCAACTCTACTCAACGAATCCGAGAAACTGGAAATAGAGTCCTCATCATTCGACATCTTGAGGGCTTTTCGGGTACATGAAGGTTTGGAAGGACCATTATATTGATTTTCAACTTGTAAGAGTGTGGAATAATAGGATGAGGCAAAAGGAATTTTGAACTTTTGATATATATCTTCCATTAATTTTTTCTTTCTTTTAGGTTTGGTGGTTTCACATGGACCAATAACCAAAGGACCAAGTTGTCCTTCCAATTCTACACGTAAACCAATACCCTTCGTATTAACCTCAGCCTGGTCAACATGTGTGGTCCCATAAGGAGCATCATCTAAACCAATATTTGGCTCAATGGCCAATAGTTCTTCAATTCCAGCCTCACCCTGTAGGATATTAACCGCATAAACCTCAATTGCCAAAACATGATCAAATTGAAGAGATATGTGCTTTACACATGTCGCGTCATCTGAAAAATTATCAAAAATCATGTCAACTCACGTACACCCTTCCTCCCCCTAGTAAAAGCAAGCTGAAAAACACTACGCCAAAATCAGCATTACACATCGCAACAAAGACAATGTTTTTTTTTCTTCAAAAAGCGCTGCTATAGGTCTTTGGAAAAATTCGCTCAAAAAAGCGATCTGTAAAGGGTCACCTTATATAGCGCTTTCCAAAAAGGGCTTTCTAAGGTAATCCTTTAGAGAGCGCTTTTTTGAGCAAATTTTTCCAAAAACCTATAAAAAAGCTTTTTATTAAAAGCGATGTCTTTGTTATTTAGCACAATTATATAGAAAAATATCAAGAATCACAAAAAATGGCATAAGGGGGGGAGGGGGGGGGGGGGGGGGGGGGTCGAACCCGCGCCTTTTAGGTAGGTAGAGGAATTTTAAATTATATTAATATATCAAATTATATTTAATATATTTAAATTATATTAAATTAAATTATAATTTATTTTAAATTATATTTAGAATTAATCAAATAATATATTTAAATATATTTGTTTTAAATACAAACATTTTAATTTATTAAAATTATATTTAATATATATAAATTATATTAATATATAATTTAAAATATATTAATTTAAATATATTTTAAATTATATTAATATATAAGATCATATTTAATATATTTTAAATATAATTTAATTTATTTTAAATTATATTTAAAATTATTCAAATAATATATATATATATATATATATATATATATATATATATATATATATATATATATATATATATATATATATATATTTTAAATACAAACATTTTAATTTATTTAAATTATATTTAATATATAAATTATAATAATATAATATAAAATATATTAATTTAAAATATATATTAAGTTATTTTAATATATCAAATTATATTTAATATATTTAAATTATATATTAATTTATTTTAAATTATATTAATATATCAAATTATATTTACTATATTTTAACTCTTTTAAATTTTATTTTAATTTATTTTAAATTATAATTAAAATTATTCAATTAATATATTTAAATATATATGTTTTAAATACAAATATTTAATTTATTTAAATTATATTTAATATATATAAAAATTATATTCATATATAATTTATAATATTTTAATTTAAAACATATTTTAAATTATATTAAATTATATTTTAATATATTTTTAATTATATTTAAAATTATTCAAATATATTTAAATTAGAATATATTTTAAATTATTTTAATATATAAAATATGTTAATTTAGAATATATTTTAAATTATTTTAATATATAAAATTATATTTAATATATTTAAATTATATTAAATTATCTTTAAAACTATTCAAATAATATATTTAAATATATATGTTTTAAATACAAACTTTTTAATTTATTTAATTATATTTAATATATATAAATTATATTAATATATTATTTGAAATATATTAATTTAAAATATACTTTAAATTATATTAATATATCAAATTATATTTTATATATTTAAATTATATTAAATTATATTTAAAATTATTCAAATAATATATTTAAATATATATGTTGCCACCTTATTTATATATTTGTGAAGTGAGAATAAACAATGGATGAGGGCGTAGCATTGTTGGTTAAGGAGGTTTGTGTGTTTGTTTGTCATGTTTTGGGTCTAATGTTCGAATCCCCCTCGCCCCAGACTCATTTTTATATTTTTTGATATTTTCAGATTAACCTTAGAAAGTGCTTTCTAAGGAAAGCACTCTCTAAGGTAATTTATTAAATTAAATTATTAAATATAACCTAAGAAAGCGCTTTCTAAGGAAAGCGCCCTCTATTGTAAAAACTATCAGAGACCTAAGAAAGCGCTTTATATGAAAAACGCTCTCTAAAGTCAATGATTAATTAAAATATAAAACTTTTCTAATCATTTTAAGAAATCCTTGCTAAAAAAAATTCTGTTTTCGCTCGTTCTTGCTCATTGCTTTCGTTCATTGTTCTGTATTTTCGTGACTAAAGTTGTTCATAGTTCATTGTTCTACATTTCGTGACTGATGTTGTTCATCCTTCGTTCGTTCGTTTCGTGGTTGAAGTTGTTGTTCATTCGTTCATTTCATGACTGAACTTGTTAATGTGGTTGAGGTACATCGTTCTTTCCTTCATCTCGAATCGTTCTTGTTATTGTACATTGTTGTTATTGTTGTTCTTGCTGATGTTGTTATTGTTCATCATTATGTTCTTGCTGAAACCCATTTTAGGATGAGAACTATGCAAATTGTTCTTGTTGATGTTGTTGTTGCTGAAACATATTTGCTTGCGTGATGTTATAAACAATAGTTTTGGGTACATTGTTGTTATTGTTCTGTTGCTATTGATGTTGTTGTTGTAAGTGGCTTAGGTTTGGGTTTATTATTTTGATGTTGTTCTGTTCTGTTCAGGGTTAACATTTTATTATCTTGTGTTTCTCTAATATAAAATTTGTTAGTGTTATTATACATGTCTCTGATTTGATATCTCTGAAAATATCATTTTGAAACAAACAATGCATTTCATATATTAATATTCAATTGTATCCATATTTTGTTTCTTAAATTCTGTTGTCATTGCTTGAATTTGGAAAACATATTAGTCTAGTGTAAATATGTATTGTTTCTTAAATTATGTTGTGTTTTCGGTACAAACCATAGTAATGAGGATCTAATTTGGTCATAGAGTATTTTACAAGTTTTGCATCTTTGAATTTACTAATATCAAAACTGGTTTGAGTACTTATTTGGAACTTTGATCCTCCCACAAACTCATCAATATAAAGCTTGTAAAAATATCAACATGAATATAATAATAATAAACCTTATATTCTAAAATAAACAAACAATAAAAACCTAATTAAATCTAAAAATTTATGGTTATTATTTAAATTAGTAAGAGATTGAGATCTGGATTTAGTGATTAAGACTGATTATTTAAAGTTACCATGTGAGTCTTGTCTAATCTTACAGTAATTTATCATGTGAATTTATTTATTGATATTTTTTTAGGCCTTTTATAGTATTATTTTTCCATTTTTAATTTATTATATTGGTCAATTAATGATATTTCATTTTATGATACGTGTACGGGGGATCTTGGTAATTCTAACCTATCTGGACACTGTATGGGTCTAGAAGTTGTTTACATCTCTACAGGTAATTTTTATGTTTAGTTTAATTAGTATAACTATGGATAAGAAATGGATGTCTTCAAGTCAATTTTCGGAAGAGTACGCCGAAGACCCCGGTCGAATTAAATGTCCTTGCCTGGGTTACTGTTTTGTGGGTCGGATTGACGTGATTCAGTTGGCATCACATTTAAAGAGGCATGGAATTGATAGAAGTTATACATGTTGGGATTTGCATGGTGAGAAAAGTAACGGGAATGTTGAACTGGGGGATAATACGACCTATGCTTCACACGAAAATGACACAAATACATACGATTATGATCGAGTCGAAGAGTTTGCAGAAGCACTTGAAGATGATCTTAAGGATTGTCCTGAAATGTTTAAGGGGTTGGTAAGGGATGCAGATAAACCATTGTATAATGGTTGCACTAAATTCACAAGATTGTCTACCTATTAAATTTGTACAACTTAAAGGCGGGCAATGGATGGTCGGATAAAAGTTTCATAAAGTTATTGGCCCTTATGAAAGATATGCTTCCAGAGGATAATGTTCTTCCCAATCGAACATATGAGGCCAAAAAGATGTCGTGCTCTATTGGCATGAGCTATGATAACATACATGGATATCCAAATGATTGCATCTTCTTTTGAAATGAGTATGTGTTGTTAAATGAGTGTCCTAAATGCGGTGTTTCTCGATATAAGAAGAAGTCGTCTCCAGTAAAAGTCTTATGGTATTTTCCTATAATTCTGAGATTCAGACGCATGTTTCAGAGTGAAACCGATTGAAGACACTTGACTTGGCATGCAGATGAAAGAATTGTTGATGGAAAGTTTCGACATCCGGCAGATTCACCACAGTGGATGAAAATTGATGATGATTATCATGAATTTGGAAAAGAAGCAAGAAACTTTCACTTGGTATTATCTACTGATGGAATGAGCCCACACGGTCTTCAAAATATCTCGCATAGCACTTGGCCTGTAATTTTAATGATTTATAACCTACCTCCATGGCTATTTATGAAGCGTAAGTACATGATGTTATCTATGTTAATTTCCGGACCTAAACAACCAGAGAATGACATAGACGTGTACTTGACACCCTTAATCAAAGATTTAAAGTTTTTGTGGGAGAACGGTGTGGAGGATTATGATGGGTATAGGAAAGAATGTTTCAACTTTAAGGCGATGTTGTTTGGCACAATTAATGATTTTCCAGCATACGGAAATCTATCAGGGCACAAAATAAAAGGTCAATGTGCGTGTCCTATTTATGAAAATAAAACAGATTGGACGCGATTGGATTTTGGTCAGAAGAATGTCTTTCTCGGTCATTATAGATTCTTAAATTTGAAACGTCACTATCGTGGGGGGAGAAAATGTTGGTGTAAGCCCTAGAGGCCAATACTTTTTGGTACTTGTATCGGATTATTCGTTTAATAATAAAAGGCATTTCTTTATTATGTTTGTCTTTCAGAATAATAAAGTCCCTAGAATAGTTAGTCTGTTTAATGAAATGTTAAGTGTGACTTAATCATGAGATCCCATTAAACATAAAGACATTATTCTTAAAATATCCGTAGTCAAGCTTTATTGCAAAGTGGGATAACATTAAAGCATTGAGACTATTATGAAGATAGACTGATGATCACATCTCATGGATCATGGATAAAGAGTTATCAAGTCTTGACATAGGTATAAATATTAGGAGTAATATTTATACCGGATTGACCCGCTATGAGAATACTACATAGTATGTTATGCAAAGTGTCATAAGTTATTCTCATGGTGATAATGGTGTATTACCACCCTTTGACCTGAAACCACTATGGACCCTAGATGTAGAGTCGGGTGCTTTATTGCTGATCAAACATTATCCGTAACTAGATGATCATAAAGACAGTTGATGGGTACTCCACGAAGCATGCTGAGGGACATGAGTGTCCTAGATGGAATTTGCCAATCCTGCATAACAGGAGAAATGTCTAAGGGCCCAATATTGAACTGGACAAGGATGACACAGTGTATGCCTTGTGTTCAATATAGACATAGGGGCAAAAGGGTAATTGTACAAACATATATTATCACGGAAAAGGTTTTGTCAGATCACATGACATTTTCGTGACTTGGGTAGCAGTGATGTGTTGCTAGATACCGCTCACTGTTTATTATGTTAAATATATAATTTAATATAATTACCAACGTTACGAAATCCTACAGGGTCACACACATAAGGACAGTTTGATGAGAGATAGAGAAATCAAAGGAACACCGTAAGGTACGGTGCACTTAAGTGAAAATAGAAATTCGGATAATATAATAATAATTATTGTTATTTTATAATGGTTATAAAATAATAATAAAATAAATATATTTATTATAATAATAGTTATTATAATAATATATAATATTATTATGGATCATGTGAATTGGGCTTTTAGCCCGCAGCCCACAAGAGAGTCTATAAAAGGAACCCTTGTGATGAAGCTTTCACTTGATGCAATTTCGTTTTTGATTCTCACTCAAATAATTCCGTTCGTAAGCAGCTAGCACTGTGACCGGAAGCTGTTCGTGTGGACTGAGTAGAGGCGTTGCACTTCATCAACGCTTGTGATCGCTGCATCAAAGATCTGAATCGCCACAAAGAGGTAACGATTCTATCACTGACCATGCTCATTCGTAAGGATCACTAAAGGAAAATTTTTGTTTTCCGCTGCGTTTAGATCGCTATTTTCCTTCAGTGGTATCAGAGCCACTTACGAAACCATGGATCTGATAGCTGTTAAATTTCCGTTTTTTTTTCTGTATTTGATTCGATTAAAACACAGAACGAATTTAACAATAAACGATTAATTAAATTTGGCATCTGTTGTGTACGATTTGGATGATTGATGTTGATTATGCTTCAGAAACCGACATTAGTATGGTGAAGTTGTGCGATACATTGATCATCCATAGGTTACACAATTAGATCGATCACTTTTATATAAGATATAAGAAATTCTGATGCAAAGATGGTATATGGGATATACTGTTTTGATTTCATCCATTCAATCACATAAGGATTGTAATTCTTTTGAAAGATCATCATTTTCATTCGCTTCGGAATCCGACGTTAGTATGGTGAAGCAATGACATGTTGATCTATCATATTGAGTTATCAATCGAGTTGTGTTTGACGGCATGAAATTGTTGCATTAGGATTAATGGCAGTACAAGTGTTGTATTGCCGCAGACTTTTCCGGTTGGGGTTGTAAATGCACAAAAGTTGTGCAGGAAACGACGTGAAATACAATGAAGTGTTCATAAAATTTTTCGCCGGCTAAGTCTGCAAAGTGTGATCAATCAACCGAAATTTAATTTAGTTTATTTAATTATCGGAATTTTAAACTAATAATAAAAGTGTGTTTATTATTATTTATTTGTGGTGATCAGTTATGGCCTTAGTTTATCCTTTATTATTGTTTTGGGATTTTTAAATACGGCCTGCGAGTCGTGCCTCTCTCTCAATCTCTTTATGTAACTTCTTTTCTCATCTCACTCCCTCGTATGTAAAACGAGTTTTCTTATATGTAATGTAATATTATGTTATGAAGAGAAAAAAAAAGAAGTATTCAATATTAAAGGAGGATAACCTTGGAGATCATGCTTGGAGAAGCTTAGATCGTTATTAGGTTAGCTTAGGTTCTCTCATTGGCTTGAGAGAACAATTGCGTTAGGGGCCATAATTGTATCTTTTTATATGTATGTTGATGCATGTAATTGAATGTTGATGCATGTGAGAGACGTTTTGCATGTTAAGCCGGTGAGATCAAACTAATAACAAATTCCCTCAAAATTAAATATTAAGTTTATGCTTTCCAATTTTTAGCACTCATCAAGACTAGTATCGAGCATTGTAGGTTTCGCCTACGCGAGGTGCATGTTCTATATTAGTAAGGTGTGATGGGATAATTGTAATATCCAATTGCTAAAACAATGGGTCAAACTTAACTAAACAAATTATAATAAGATTATACATGTTTAGAAGCAAGAATTGGGAATGATTCATGTGATGGATCAGAATAAGGAGTTATTCACCCAATTGAAAATATTCGAGAGTTGTATGAGATACAATTGGAAGGAGTTCCTACCTAAATAACTTAGTTTTGTGTAATCAGCCTAACGCTGACTTAAAACAAAGTGAAACATGGATCTCGACCCACTAGAAAGTCTTCCAACGGGATTTTCCGAATCAAATGATGAGGGTCATTTGTTTTGAATAAAATAGTGGGAGCATATTTGATTAAAGGCCTAATTAAATATGTTGTTTTAATGATACTTATATTTTCATATTTCTCTTGTAGATTACCATGACAACAAACACATCGAACAATATTTTGCGATCCATCCTAGATAAGGAAAAATTGTCTGGGACAAATTTCCTGGATTGGCACCGTAATCTGAGGATTGTCCTCAAGCACGATAAGAAGCTGTATGTCTTGGAGACACCAGTTCCTGAGGAGGAACCTCCTAGTTCTGCATCAAAGGCAGAAAGAGATGCTTATAAGAAGCATTTCGATGATGCCAATGAAACCGCTTGCCTCATGCTTGCTACCATGAACTCTGAGTTGCAAAAGCAACACGAGAACATGTCTGCGTTCGATATGATCGGACATCTGAAAATGCTTTATCAAGAGCAAGCAAGAAATGAGAGGTTTCAGGTTTCAAAGTCCCTTTTTAACAGCAAGTTAGCTGAGGGAGCCCCTGTAAGTCCCCATGTACTCAAGATGATTGGGTATGTGGAGAACCTTGACAGATTAGGGTTTCCCCTTGGAAAAGAACTTGCGATTGATCTGATCTTGCAATCGTTGCCAGAGAGCTTCAGTCAGTTTGTCCTGAATTTCAATATGAATGACTTGGACAAAAGTCTTCCAGAACTGCTAGGCATGTTGAGAACTGCTGAGCAGAATATGAAGACAAAAGGGAAATCCATTCTGATGGTCAGTAATGGAAAGAAACAGAACAAGAGGCCCATCAAACAGGGTGGTAGAGGGAAAGGCAAGGAAGTTGCCAAACCCAAACCCACTCCTCCTGTTTTGAAGCCTAGTGGAGGAATAGCAAAGGAGGGCACTTGCTTCCATTGCGGTAAGACCGGACATTGGAAGAGAAATTGCCCAAAGTACCTGGAAGATAAGAAAAATGGAGTAGAGACTTCAAATTCAGGTATTTTTGTTATTGAAATTAATTTATCTACTTCTGCATCATGGGTATTAGATACTGGATGCGGTTCTCACATTTGTACTAATGTGCAGGGGCTAAAAAGGAGTAGAGATTTGGCAAAAGGTGAAGTTGACCTACAAGTTGGCAATGGAGCAAAGGTTGCTGCTTTAGCTATAGGAACTTATGTTTTAACTTTACCTAGTGGTTTAATAATTCAGTTAGAGAACTGTTATTATGTACCTGCAATTAGCAGGAATATTATTTCCGTTTCTTGTTTGGACAAGTTTGGTTTTTCATTCATAATAAAGAACAATTGTTGCTCCATTTATTTGAATGATATATTCTATGCTACTGCAAAAATGAATAATGGACTATATGTCCTTGATCTTGAAATGCCAATTTATAACATTAATACTAAAAGGTTGAAACCTAATGAGTTGAATCCAACTTACCTTTGGCACTGTCGATTAGGCCACATAAATGAGAAACGCATTTCCAAACTCCATAAAGATGGACTCTTGGACTCTTTTGATTATGAATCATATGAGACATGCAGATCTTGTTTAATTGGAAAGATGACAAAGTCCCCATTCACATGAAAAGGTGAAAGGGCTAATGATCTTTTGGCACTCATACATACTGATGTATGTGGACCACTGAACATACCAGCCAGAGGAGGTTTTCAGTACTTCATCACTTTTACTGATGACTTCAGTAGATACGGATATGTGTATTTAATGAAACACAAATCTGAGTCCTTTGAAAAGTTCAAGGAATTCAAGAATGAAGTACAAAACCAACTAGGTAAGAATATTAAAGTTCTTCGATCAGATCGAGGCGGTGAATATTTAAGCCTAGAATTTGATGACCATCTAAAAGAGTATGGGATTCTATCCCAACTTACTCCTCCTGGAACACCACAATGGAATGGTGTATCTGAGAGAAGAAATCGAACCTTGTTAGACATGGTCCGATCCATGATGAGTCACGCCGATCTTCCAAACTCCTTTTGGGGACATGCATTATTAACAGCAGCTTACACACTTAACCGTGTTCCATCCAAAAAGGTTGATAAGACACCATATGAGATATGGAGTGGTAAGAAACCACATATGTCTTACATGAAGATTTGGGGTTGCGAAGTTTACGTCAAACGACAAATTTCAACCAAGCTTGAGCCCAAATCTGACAAATGCTTATTTGTGGGATATCCTAAAGAAACAAGAGGATATTACTTCTACAATCCTTCTGAGGGCAAAGTGTTTGTCGCTCGAACTGGAGTCTTTCTGGAAAGGGATTTTATTTCCAAAGGAAACAGTGGGAGGAAAATAGAGCTTGAAGAAATTCAAGAATCACAAAACATTGAAACACCTATGGAGGAACTAGAGCAGGAAACACAAGTAGTTGTGGAAGAGCAACCTGCTCAAGTAGAACAAGACCAGCGTAGGTCAAGCAGGACACGTCACCAACCTGAGAGATATGGATATCTCATAAGTGATCAGGGTGATGTATTACTCATGGATCAAGATGAGCCTGTGACCTACAAAGAGGCCATAACTGGTCCTGAGTCTGAGAAGTGGCTAGAAGCCATGAAATCTGAGATGGATTCCATGTACACAAACCAGGTTTGGACCTTGGTAGAACCTCCTATAGGAGTTAACCCTATAGGATGCAAGTGGGTCTTCAAGAAGAAGACTGACATGGATGGTAAGGTACATACCTATAAAGCAAGACTGGTTGCAAAAGGCTATAAACAAATTCATGGGGTTGACTATGATGAAACCTTTTCACCAGTTGCAATGCTTAAATCTGTTCGGATTTTACTTGCCATCGCTGCATATCATGATTATGAAATATGGCAGATGGATGTCAAAACTGCTTTCCTTAATGGGAATCTTCTTGAGGATGTGTACATGACACAACCTGAAGGATTTGACATACCACAAGATGCCCAAAAGATATGCAAGTTACAGCGATCAATCTATGGATTGAAGCAAGCTTCCAGAAGCTGGAATCTTCGTTTTGATGAAACCGTAAAACAATATGGATTCATAAAAAATGAAGATGAACCTTGTGTCTACAAGAAGGTTAGTGGGAGCATGATCGTGTTTCTGGTATTATATGTAGATGACATATTACTCATTGGAAACGATGTCCCTACCTTGCAACAAGTGAAGACTTGGTTAGGGAATTGTTTTTCTATGAAAGACCTAGGTGAAGCAGCCTATATATTAGGAATTAGGATCTATAGAGATAGATCACAAAAACTGCTTGGCCTAAGTCAGAGTACATACATAGATAAAGTGTTGAGACGCTTTAATATGCATGATTCCAAGAAAGGATTCATACCTATGCAACATGGTCTGTGTTTATCAAAAACACAATCCCCTTCAACTAAGGAAGAAAGGGATCGCATGAATAAGATTCCATATGCATCTGCAATAGGATCTATCATGTATGCCATGTTATGTACTCGACCAGATGTCTCGTATGCATTAAGTGCAACGAGTAGGTACCAATCTGATCCCGGTGATGCTCACTGGGTAGCTGTCAAGAATATCCTTAAGTACTTGAGAAGGACTAAGGATTCATTCTTGATATATGGAGGTCAGGAAGAGCTTGATGTAATTGGTTACACTGATGCTAGCTTCCAGACAGATAAGGATGATTTTAGATCACAATCTGGTTATGTGTTCTGTCTCAATGGTGGCGCTGTGAGCTGGAAAAGTTCAAAGCAGGAAACAGTTGCTGATTCTACAACTGAGGCCGAGTATATTGCTGCCTCAAATGCAGCAAAGGAAGCTGTTTGGATCAAGAAGTTTATTAGTGAACTTGGCATAGTCCCAAGCATTGTGGATCCCATTGGTTTATATTGTGATAACAATGGTGCTATCGCACAAGCTAAGGAGCCTAGATCTCACCAACGATCCAAACACATACTTAGGCGTTATCACCTCATTCGAGAGATAATCGATCGGGGAGATGTGAAGATATGCAGAGTACCTACACTTGACAATATCGCTGACCCATTAACAAAGCCTCTTGCGTAACAGAAGCATGATGGTCATACTAGATCTATGGGTATTAAGGGTATGCCTAATTGGCTCTAGTGCTAGTGGGAGATTATTGGTGTAAGCCCTAGAGGCCAATACTTTTTGGTACTTGTATCGGATTATTCGTTTAATAATAAAAGGCATTTCTTTATTATGTTTGTCTTTCAGAATAATAAAGTCCCTAGAATAGTTAGTCTGTTTAATGAAATGTTAAGTGTGACTTAATCATGAGATCCCATTAAACATAAAGACATTATTCTTAAAATATCCGTAGTCAAGCTTTATTGCAAAGTGGGATAACATTAAAGCATTGAGACTATTATGAAGATAGACTGATGATCACATCTCATGGATCATGGATAAAGAGTTATCAAGTCTTGACATAGGTATAAATATTAGGAGTAATATTTATACCGGATTGACCCGCTATGAGAATACTACATAGTATGTTATGCAAAGTGTCATAAGTTATTCTCATGGTGATAATGGTGTATTACCACCCTTTGACCTGAAACCACTATGGACCCTAGATGTAGAGTCGGGTGCTTTATTGCTGATCAAACATTATCCGTAACTAGATGATCATAAAGACAGTTGATGGGTACTCCACGAAGCATGCTGAGGGACATGAGTGTCCTAGATGGAATTTGCCAATCCTGCATAACAGGAGAAATGTCTAAGGGCCCAATATTGAACTGGACAAGGATGACACAGTGTATGCCTTGTGTTCAATATAGACATAGGGGCAAAAGGGTAATTGTACAAACATATATTATCACGGAAAAGGTTTTGTCAGATCACATGACATTTTCGTGACTTGGGTAGCAGTGATGTGTTGCTAGATACCGCTCACTGTTTATTATGTTAAATATATAATTTAATATAATTACCAACGTTACGAAATCCTACAGGGTCACACACATAAGGACAGTTTGATGAGAGATAGAGAAATCAAAGGAACACCGTAAGGTACGGTGCACTTAAGTGAAAATAGAAATTCGGATAATATAATAATAATTATTGTTATTTTATAATGGTTATAAAATAATAATAAAATAAATATATTTATTATAATAATAGTTATTATAATAATATATAATATTATTATGGATCATGTGAATTGGGCTTTTAGCCCGCAGCCCACAAGAGAGTCTATAAAAGGAACCCTTGTGATGAAGCTTTCACTTGATGCAATTTCGTTTTTGATTCTCACTCAAATAATTTCGTTCGTAAGCAGCTAGCACTGTGACCGGAAGCTGTTCGTGTGGACTGAGTAGAGGCGTTGCACTTCATCAACGCTTGTGATCGCTGCATCAAAGATCTGAATCGCCACAAAGAGGTAACGATTCTATCACTGACCATGCTCATTCGTAAGGATCACTAAAGGAAAATTTTTGTTTTCCGCTGCGTTTAGATCGCTATTTTCCTTCAGAAAAGCCTTCAATGGAGATACAAAACAAGGTAGATCTCCACCTATATTGACTGGTGATAAAAATTTTGAAAAGGTGAAAGATGTAAGTACTCAGTTTGGCAAGCCTTTTGCATATACACTTGTCAAGATATGGTGGAAGAAGAGGTCAATATTTTTTGAATTTCCATATTGGAAGTCGTTGTATGTAGGACATTTTCTCGATGTTATGCATATTGAAAAAAATGTGTTTGATAGTGTTATTGGTACGTTACTCAATATACAAGGAAAGTCTGAGGATGGCCTTACAGCAAGGAAAAACTTGATAACGATGGGGATAAGAACTGAATTAGGACCCTTGAAGAAAGGAAAAGGAACATATCTACCACCTGATGCATATACTCTATCTAGAAAGGAGAAAAAAGTATTGTGTAAGTTTCTAAGTGAAGTTAAAGTTCCAGAATGATACTCTTCGGAAATTAGAAGACTTATGTCTATGAAAGACCTCGAGTTAAAGAGTTTAAAGATGCATGACTGCCATGTTATAATGGTACATTTTCTACCAATAGGTATACGTTCTATTCTGCCTGATTAAGTAAGAAGCGCAATAAGGCGGTCGATCATGCGACTTACCAACATTGCAAAACGATATAGTTATTACTTTGTATGATCTTGGAATGTATTTTCCTCCCTCCTTTTTTGACATAATGGTTCATCTAGTTGTTCATCTAGTGAAAGAGACACAATTGTGTGGACCGAATTATATGAGATGGATGTACCCTGTTGAACATTATATAAAAATATTAAAAGGGTATGTGAAAAACCAAAGTCGACCAGAGGGTTGTATTGCCGAACGATACATTGTTGAAAAAGCGATTGAGTTTTGTACTGAATATCAGTCCAATGTACAATCAATTGGACTCCCCAAATCTCATATTGTCTAAAAAAACTAGCAGGAAAAAAGCTAATTGGAAATGAAGTTGTGACAATATCAAGGGTCGAACAGGATCAAGTGCATTTGTATGTTCTGTACAATGAGAATGATGTTGAGTCGTATGTTGAAATGCACAAGGATGTTCTCTGAGGTTTAAATCCTAATAGAAATGTGAATTGGATAGTACGAGAGCATAATCTAAGTTTCATACCTTGGTTTAAGGATCACATTTTCGAAAAATATTATTCATATCCCGCTTCAATAACAGAAAGATTGAGATGTTTAGCATATGGTCCAAGTTTGGTCATATTTTCTTATGGCGCATATGAAATTAATGGATACACATTTTATACCAAAGAACAAGATGATAAAAGTACTATGCATAATAGTGGTGTCACTGTGGTAGCTGAAGCAATTCACATTTCAAGTGTGAAAGACTTAAACCCCAAATTTTCAAAATTTGTCATATTTTGGGGTTATCAAGCGCATTTGGATGTTTGATTATGAGAAGTTTCAGATTCCTATATTTAGTTGCAAGTGGGTTGAAAACAATAATGGCGTACGAATGGATAAGTCAGGATTTTTGCAAGTGGATCTTAATAGGGTGGGGTATATAGATGAGCCTTTTGTTCTAGTCTCTCAAGCTAAACAAGTGTTCTATGTCACTGATCCGACAAGTACAAAATGGTCTATAGTGCTTTTATCTAACAAATTAATTGATGAAAATTTGGAGATCAAGGTGATATTGATGTTGATATTGAATCATTTACTAGAAATGATCAAGATGAGAATATTGTAGCGAATGCATCATATACTAGAAATGATCATAATAAGAGTATTTGGATCAATCCAACCGCCTGTGTTGTTAAGAGACAAGTGGAACATATTCCAACCAAGAAAAGAAAGAGATGTGCCTAAAAAAGGTAATAATGGCTAGTAATGGATTATAGATTATGAATTTTAGATTTTTCATTTAATTTTTATATTTTAGATTTGTCATGTTATATCATTCAATGAATTATAGATTATGGATTTTTATAATTTGTCATTTAACTTTTGTTTTTCCTTTCTTACAGGTATAATGGCTAGTAATGAGGAAGACACACACGAGACACACGAGACACATGATACAAATGAAGTTCAGAATAAAGCTTCTAAGGTAGAAAGTGAAATAAAACGTGGAATAACAATTATGAGACAACTCACCGTGCTAGAGACAAAGGGGTGAATTTTGATGTACATTGGAGCAATGAGAACTAACTAATTGAGCCTAATGGTTCAATGTTGGATTCATACATTGGTTCACTTGTCCGCCAGCACATTCCAATTACCAGTGATGATTGGAGGAATCCATTGTTGAAAGCTGGTAAAGATAAGATATGGAGTGAGATGCAGGTACTTAATTACCAAACACGATTGATGTGTTATTAGATTTCTTTTGACTTATACTAACAAACTTATACTAACACACTTTATGTTTATATGTGTATGTTTTTTTTGTAGAGGTCTTATAATATTGATGAAAGCCGGCAGAAGTATTGTCTCCAATTGGACGGAAAGAGACATAGGGAATTTTGAGCCTTATTATCAAACAAATATCTGAGGGATGATGAAAAATATTTTTTTGAAGCAGAACTTCCACACTTTCATGGAGATTTAATTATACCGGAAGAATGAGACGTTTTTGTAGCCAAATAGAAAACCGAAAAATTCAATGTAAACTTGTTTATCTTTTCATGTATATTAATTGTACTATATACTTGTTTATCTTTGCATTAGTTTGTTATGATATGACTTAGAATTTTTTATCCAGGATTTGAGTGCCATTAATCGCCAAAGAGCATCAAAACCCGCATATCCATACAGAAAAGGGCGTTTGGGATATGCACGCTTACATCAACAAATGGTAACTATATATAAATGATATGATATTATTAATTGTCTCAATATACTATACTTGATGATCTTATTATTTGTCTTAATGTATAGTTGGAAGAAGAGAAAAGTGAAGAAAAATCTCTTTTAGAACATGTTTTGTGGAAGGCTACTCGTGTGGGCAAGAGTGGAGTTGCTAGTGAAGACATTCAACATGCTTATGAGGAATGTGTAAGTATAACATTATGTATTTAAAATATAATTAATTTTTATGCTCCACTAATAATTTTCGATTTGTCAATGAATTTCAGGAGACTCTATCTAAATCCTTAACCACTAGTGAGGATCAGGATTGCAGGAGCATTCTTAGTCGAGTACTAAATGTTCCTGAGTATTCCAATCGGGTAAGGGGTAAAGGATTTGGTGTGACTCCATCTTCCTTTTATAAGCAACCAAAAAGAAAAAAAATCCTAGAAACCAAGAAGTGATGCAATCATTGGAGGAACTTAAAGCGCAAGTCCGTGAATTGCAAAAGGATAAAGAGAGATATGAGGCGAAAAAGCATGGTTCCGGGTTGAAAGATACTAGTGACAAAGTTAGTATCAATTGTGAAAATAAAATTCCTGAGGTAATTAGCACATATTTATTTTAATTAAATTAACACATTTATTTTAATTGACCTTTATACACATTAATAATTATGCATTCATTATTGCTTCAGGGCATTTCCTTTTGTCGGTTGTATTTGTCGTTACCGACTTATCACATGGTTGGCAAGAGAAAAGTGCATAACAGAGTGGGAGAGTCACTTCACCATAATCCTCTCCCTCATGGATATCTGAAAGTGTCAGTTGATATTGCTATAGATAGGGATGCGGTACTACCTATACCTGACACGGTTTCAGAGATAACATTGTTGGGAGAGGCATTAGGCTCGTTTGTTGCATGGCCATTAGACCTCATTTTCATAGATGATGAGGTAAGTTTAAAACCATTATGAATCTCTTAGTATTCAAATGTCAATTCTAAAACATTATTAAAATCATTCTAAACCATTACGTACATTTTTTTACAATATGGTAATGTTAGACTCCTACAAAACTTGCATCTCAAGGGATTTTGCCAGAAAAAGAGTTTGTTGCATCACAACAAAGATAGTTACATTTAAAGTGTTATTCTATGATCTGAATTCAAAAGTTTCATGATTTTCTACTTGACCTAACTTATATGATTGTTAGGTTCCTGCTTAAGCTTCACAACAGGTTGTGAGCAAGAAAAATGTTCCTGCAAGAACCATGCCGACAAAAAGAGCTCCTATAAATCGCTTTCGGTTGTGTCTTGAGAAACTTATGTCAGTATCAGATGTGATGCAAGGTTGTATTCATCAAATAGACATGGACGATGGTGTTTTTGGTTTTCCTCATTCCGAGATAATCAGAAGACAGGACATGGAGCATATTTTAAAGCATCAAACATTAGGCATCATTGTTATGAATGCCTACATCTGGTACTCCGATCAATCTATTTTTATTTAGTTGAACAATTTATTTACACAGTTCAATGAAAATAGTCTAGTGTTTATTATATATGTTTTTATTTAAGGTTCTTGTATGACAAAATCATGCGTGAGACGCAATTGTCAAACTGATTCCGTTTCTTTGCTTCCACTTGTGTCAATGCAACAACAATTGGTTTGAATGCAATTTCAGTAAGAGACCACTTATTTGAGAGATTTACGGCGGCCAATACAGAAACTTTGTTTTTTTACCGTATAATACTGGACACAAGTAAGATTTTCATTCTAATTTTATTCGAATCTTTGTATTTTATGCGTAGAAATTATCCATCTAAACTTTTGTTATATTTTATAGTGGACACTGATTGTTGGTTGCCATTAATCCTACAAAAGAAGTAGTCTATTATATAAATTCATTGGAGCATGATTGGTCAACATATCCGAGTATGAAGGAAGTGGTTGATACGTAAGTGAGATTGTTCGAAATATTCGTGTCTATTTGTATATTTAACTATTTCTGTGAGATTGTTCTAAATTTACATTTTTCTTTTATATATCTATACTAGTGTACCGAGCACAAATAGATACTCGAGTAGCACGGGCTAAAGCAAATATTATTTCATGGATCCATGTGCAGGTAGATTAATTTAATTTTCACAATGTTGCTTATAAGTGATGCTACTTGATAACACAAAACAACTATATATTAATTCTTATTTGTTTGTCTATGTGTAGTGTCCTTGACAGAAAATGGCATAGATTGTGGGTACTACGTTTTGAGGTTCATGAGAGACATCTTTCAATTGGATCGATTAGAGATTCCTAATCAGGTATGCATGGATTTATAACTTAGGATTTATTTTAATATTTATCGGATATATCATAATGCATATTAGGGAGAAATTATGTTTTAAGGTATAAGATCTATAAAAGTGTTTTAAGGTATAGGATCTATATTATGTAGGAATTGTGTTTATCGGATATGTCATAATGGATATTATGGAGGAATTGTGTTTTATGTTATAATGCATATTATGGAGGAATAGTGTTTTAAGGTATAGGATCTATAAAAGTGTTTTAAGGTATATGATCTATATTATGGAGGAATTGTGTTTATCGGATATGTCATAATGCATATTATGGAGGAATTGTGTTTTATGTCATTTGGCATATATGTTGTATATTATGTATATTATCGGATACTAACTAATGCATATTTTGTTTTGTTATGCAGTACTTTGAAGAATTCGCATGTTCTCAATACACGCCCTCAAAAGTTGGTGAAATTATGGAGGAATTGTTCGAATATATTATAGAAAAAAGAATATTTTAAGGTATAAGATTATGTGAATGAAATGGAATCATTTATTGTAAATAACTTGTGGTATGTAAATGAAATAGTTTATACTGTGATTTTCGGTGATAAATACCGAGAATGTTGAAATGGTTTATATTGGTTTGTAATGGATTGAAATGAAATGAAATGGTTTATATTGTGAGTTGTAAATGACTTGTGATATATGTAAATGAAATGATTTATATTGGTTTGAAAAATTTGTTTGGAATGGATTGAAATGGTTTATACAGGTTTATAAAAATGCAAATTGTACATGTTTCTGCATAAAAAATTATACAGGTTTCTGCATAAAAAATGGATAAAATGAGATTTGAAAAAAAATCATTAAAATTATATGTAACGCAAAGACATCGCTTTTAAGAAAAAAACATTCTCTATAGTCCACAAAAGAAAGCGCTTTCTCCAAAAAGCGCTCTCTAAAGTTATAGAAAAAAATAAAAATAAAATTATAGGTATACTTTAGAGAGCGCTTTTGAAAAGCGTTGTCTAAAGAGGGACCAAAGAAAGCGCTCTTATCCAAAAACGCTCTCTAAAGGTATGTAAAAAAATTATTAAAATTCTATACGTATACATTAGACAGCGCTTTTAAAGCGCTGTCTAAAGGTCCACTTTAGAGAGCACTATTTAAGAAAATGGTGCTTTTAAAGGCCTACTTTAGAAATCGCTTTCTCTATAAAAATAGTTTTAAAAGTAGGCCTTTAAAAGCACTTTTTCCTTTAAAAAAAGCGTTGTCTTTTCCTACGACAACGCAACCTTAGACAGCGCTCTTATAGGTCAAAAAATTGTTATCTTTTCCCTTTAATGCCATAGTGAAACCTCATTTGTTCTACAAATTTTTAAAATCGAAGATTGTTTATGAACCTTCGATGGCCCACAAACCAACGGTAATATAATATTGGTTGAGCCAACCAAAATACCTCCATCGGTAGGACCCCTAGCATCAACATCATCATTTGATCCAAATTTAGTGAAATCTTGACCCTCAACGACATCAACATCATCCTTTGATCTAAATTTATTGAAATCTTGACCCTTAACTAGTATACTACCATAAAGGGAAACCTCAACTTCACTATCGGTTGATGTTAAGCAAACTTCAAAACTATCATCCACATTACATTCCAAATGATAACATGATTTGAATGAGCAAATTTCAAATGAATCTTCAACAATCTTGATCTGAAACGCCTGTTTATTAATTTCGATATTTATATTTCATTCAAGTTCATGGCAAACTTCGAAATGAATGAGAAAACTAGCAACATATAGCCTAACATGTTTCTGAGTGTCATCATCCATTTTAACAAAGCATCCAACCGTCTCGGCAAGGATTTTGAAAAAAAATTCACACCAAACGTGACAAGGTAAGCCAAAGTAACTGACCCAAGTCAAATTCTCTTGGTCGACATCAGATGAAATCCACATATGCACGTCTACAAACCAAAGAGAAATGCACTCATAATCTTTAGCAAACAATTTTGATATGATCCACGTGTATTCTTCTTCTTTTAAAAGAACGAGATTAGCACCCAACGGGGTAGCTTTGATCCTGAAATAACCTTCCATGTTGAGAGCTTCCTGAATTTTAAACGAAGTTCCAGGATTTATAACAATCCCTATAAAGGTTTGTTCAAACCTCTCTAAGTCCTATTGACCAACATTGAACATAATATGTGAAAATTTTGGCTTATCACTCATCAACATATACTTTGATTTCGTCTTCTAAGGAACTTTATGCGGATGAAAACCTCTAGTAGCCTTGGCATAAGATACTTTACCAGATTCAGGCCTCCTAATTTGATAGGTAGGATGCATATGAAAGTTTGCCTTATGGTTTTGTTGCTCAAGAATCTTCTTTTCATCATCGATAGAAATATGGTTAGGCTTCTGAAATTTGGGCGAATTTACGAACATCTTTCTGCCATTAATAGCAATATTGTCAAGTTTAATGGTAAAGAGATGTTTGTTATTGTTGTTGTTGTTGTTGTTTATATTTATGTATTTTTTTTGTTGTTTATGTTGTTGATGTTGGATTTTTATGTTCTTGTTGTTTATGTTTTTGATGTATTGGTGTTGATGAAGTACTTTAATTTTTTTTTAATGGTTGATTTATTTTATTTTTGTTATTTATCTAACTAATTAACTACCTTACCCAAATAAGAACAAAATAAGAAATAAAAACACAATTAAAAACAAGGGTGGGGTACATTTCACAATTGGGAAATATAATAAAAATGAAATAAAACTATAATAATAATAATAATAATATAAATATTAATATTAATAATAGACAAGTTTAAGCAAATCAATAAGCAAAAATAATAATAAATAAATAGATAGATATAAAGACATTAACAAAAAAAATAAAAACAAATACACTCACTTATCATTCTAAGGGTAAAATTAAAAGTAAAAATTATTTTAGATTTTTTAGATTTTTAGATACTATTTTTTTATATTTATATATGTATTTGTGTTATAGGAAAATGAATTTTAAAATATTTTTTTATTTTGATTTTTGATATAAATTAGCTAAAAATTCTAATTATAGTGAAAATATTTTTTATCCTTTTTCCTTCTTTTTTTTAAGAAAAAAACTTCATAAATAAATTACTAAAAAAAAAGAAAAAAACAAAAGAAAAGCAAGAAATAAAGAAACATGAGCCATGGGTGTTTAAATGCATAGGGGGTAAGAGGGCATGAAAGCCCATGAGATAAAGACCCATTTGTGCATTGGACTATTGTAATACCCCAAATTTGCCCTCTCATTTTTTAGCATCATATTACATCATATTCATCATACTCATATCACTTTCATATTTTGCGTAGCATCATTAGCATAGAAAAATGAAGCATAACATTCATTGTGGAAGCATAGCATAAGCTGGCAGTGATTTTAGTGCGTCGATCTGAGTCGGACGGACGTTTGACCTAATCTTGGTCAAACTATCAGGAGATTAGTTCAGCTGCTGAGTCTTCATGCTTCAGGGGTTATATCTCAAGCAGTGCGAATTTGGTGTTGAGTTGTGTCGTGTGCAAAAGTACTTGATTTACCAGGCAGTGGTTCAAGTGATAGTTTTTGGGTCCGAGGATTCAAGTGTATCATGGTTATGGTTTTCATTATGTGCATCTGAGGATTTACTGTTCTATAGAACAATTCAGTTTAATTCGAAGTAGTTCTGGTCAGATACTCAAAGAATGATTTATTCAGACGATCATTGTTTTGCTTGGGAATTGCTCAGTGGTAGTGGTGTTCTCTTGAATTAAATAGACCGTAGAACTGAGGCGAGATGGTTGAGTTGAATGAACCGATTGATTGAGATTTCGTGACTATGTGCGTGATTGGTGGCAATTTGTGCGATTCATAAAAAAAAATATAATAAATAATATTTAGTTCCATATCCATTTTTACCATTCGAACCATAAATACTCATCATCCGTTTTTCCCTTTAATTCGACCTTATTTTCTATCATTTTGTCATTTGATTTCCATTTCCAATTATCCACCAAAGTTCCATTAGTTTTGAGATAATTACCAAAGCCTTTTTTTTTATTTCACTTTGTTAGGTCCACTTTCACAATAATAATCCCACAAATATTTTTTAATCCCATATAGATTTATCACAAGAAAATATAAAATAAGATATTATATTTGATGCACTTGCATTGCCCTTTTTTTTTCTTCTTTTTCTCAGTCACGCTTATGCACTAGTATACATTCATTGTCCTATTAGATACCTCCCCCCAAAACGACATGAGGAAGGCCCGGAGAATGGCATCAAACGCACGACAATGACTCAAAAAAGCAGTGAAATGGAAAATAAAAAAAAAGAAAGAAATAACAGGTTTGGAGAAGTTGAGAAAAGAGAGAAGTCATGAAAAAATTTCATGGAGAATAAGAGAATCCTCTTCTCATTTTAACAAAAAAAAAATTTACTCTTCAAAAATACATCAAAAATAACCGAATTCTATTTTTCAAGTGGCAGAAGATAACAGAATCATTCTTTGAATCACATAAAAAAAGGAATAACAGAAGAAAAAAAAGATCTCTCTCGAATCTCAGTCATAACCGAATCACTATTCTCAGTCATAAGAGAACTCATTTTTCCCAATCTTCATCACCAAGATAACAGAACTGTAACACCCCAAAATTTGCCCTCATATATATTACCTTAATGGGCTCAGACTTGCATTCATCTTCATCAGCGTCGAGTCTTTTAAAAGCAAGAGATCGAAGCATGATTATAACGATATGGATTTTTTATTTAGAGGAGTTGTGACTTGGAAG
The DNA here is from genome assembly GCA_963966055.1 of Lathyrus aphaca. Classification (NCBI taxonomy): domain Eukaryota; kingdom Viridiplantae; phylum Streptophyta; class Magnoliopsida; order Fabales; family Fabaceae; genus Lathyrus; species Lathyrus aphaca. The sequence goes on from OZ014524.1 coordinate 530,420,550, forward strand.
AACAGTGTTTCACAATGATCAAGGTATTTTCAATAGAACCAGATTCTCATGTTCTTCCTCAAGCAATAAAGTGAGAGATTAAAGTTATGAAAAATGATCATCATGAATTTCTTTTTCTTCAAGCTACTATAGTTGTTGTTCTTAAAAGATGACCAAGATTTTGAATTATAGTTCAGTTGTCTGCATCCCTCATAGGATCGAGGTTTCATTCTATGGTGTATGGAGTGAATTAGTGTTTCTTTATTTCATTAACTTTCCTCCAGTATTTGGATTTTCACCCATGGTGTTTCAAACGAGGGTCACGGGATTATGATTTTCATATTAAGTTATTTCCTTGTGGTTAAGCTTGTGGAAACTAATCGTTCAAGATCTTGTATAACAAAGGCATTTTGGTATTCATGGCATGAAAGATTTCTTTGCGGGTTCATAAAGAAATCAAGACATGGTGGTCCACCCATTTGTTGGATGCGATGCAAGGTTTTGAAGAGTTGGAAATGTAGTTGAGGCTTCATGAAGAATTTAAACTTAATAGGGATCCAAAATTAGGATTTGAAATTAAGATGTTGAAAAGGGAATTAAGTCAAGTTGCAAATTTAATTCGGTTTCAGGAATAATAAAAAAGGAGGAGAAAGAATTTTTCAAATAATTTTGTGATCAAGTATAAGTCATTTATATCAATTACAAGTTTTTTTGTGGCCCATATTCGTTATCGAAAGTCCGAAGAAAGTCATATTATATCCGTTTTCGTTTATCAAATATCTATAGAAGAGGATTAAACTAAGCACAAAATTCAAAAGGGAAAGTATCATCCAGATTCATTCACATAAATCACAAGGAAAACCCAAAAATCCAATTATAAATTAATGGAAAAATAAGTAAAAACTTATTGATATTGAAGATGGAATATGAAAAACTCAGAAATACAAGAGGGAATATCAAAGGAAAAAAAGATGATAATAGTTATTCATTATTTTTTTACATAGTATGTTTACCATGTTTACAACTGATGCAAAAGAAATACAGCATAAGATATATAAAAGAAGAAATTGCTAAATCCTAAAAATACAGAAGAAACAGGTTGAAGATTCGGTTACAAAATATCTAACCGAATCGGTTAGAAATTCCTACAGGTTCTAACTGAAAAGTTCCGGAAGCTTCAGATTTACCACGCTATATATCGTAACTCTTCTCCATTGGGGAGGGGCTGGTTTTTTTACTGGAATTTCGACATCACCGCCTTTAATCTTCACCATTCATCTCCAAGTTTCTTCTTCTCTTTTCTGGATTCATTTAATACCATTCAAATCCCATGCCTCATCTTCAATCCCACATCATCTCCATTAATCCTGCATCAAAATTAACAGCTCCATCAATCTTCAATGATTCTTCACGAATTCGTAAAATACGAAACAGAGCCAATACACAGAAAGGGAAGTGGAAGATAAATCAGGTGTGAAATATGAGAAGCAATTTTTGAGCAAAGATTGTAAATTCACAAACCTCCATTCGCGTCTTCACCATCATATCGACTTCTCCTTGCGACATCTTCATCATCAACACTCTCGTGCAATCGCCTCCAATCACCAAAGCTTCATCCCTTTCTTCAACCATCTTCAAGAACCTGCGAGTTCAAGAACGCATACCGCAGAAAACCATCAGTAACAGAACAATGCTCGATTTCAAAATCAAACAAGGAACAAGTGCGGAAGGAGAAAAAGCAGAAGCAAAGTGAGTTGGAACCATACCTGAACCATTCTGATTCATTCAACGGTGATCAATCTTTGACCCTCATCATCACCAATCATCAAAACATAGAAACTGCCTCCTCAACATATCTCCATGACTTTCAACCATCACCCATCACCAAAATCGGCGGCGAGAAATTTTCATCAATCGTCATTGGAACTTGCAAGTTCAGGATTTGCAATGATTGTTCAGGACTGCAAAAAACAAAACCAATCGTAACCGTTCAATCGAAGAAATTCGAGATATGCAGAAGAAGGGGGCGAAGTCAAACACGTACCTGAACCTAACTCTTCACCTTCGGAGTATAAACGCCGGCCAACACACATAAACGCTGATTGTCATCAAAGATTCATCATTGTTCCGTGGCTTTATTGCAAAACGCGTAAGGCGTTGCCGTCGGCATTATCGTCGCATAATCCGCACAGACTACGCAAGCGAGCTGGACCTTCAAACATCAACCTCCACCATCTTGATTGAAGGTACGCTCCATCTATTTTCGATTCGCCCTTTTATTCGGAAGCTTATAGATTCGAAGAATGAGAGAGAGCTAGGATTCGATTAGGGATTTGAGGTTATGAAGGTTAGGGATGCGGATTTTGGGGGATAAGGATGAGATTCAGACGGTGATTGAGAAGAGGGGGATGGCGTCGTCTTCTTCGTTGGACTCACGGCGGCTGTGCCGTTTTGGCCGATTCGGAGGAGAGAAGAGGTGGAAGACGGGCTAGGTTTCGAAAGGATGAGGTTGTGAGAGGCGAAAGGTCTAGCGTGAGAGAGAGGCTAGGCGACGGAGAAGATGGCGGAGGGGCAGAGGATGCGGCGGCTGTTTCTGGTTTTAGGGTTTGGATGAGAGGACATGGCGTGAGAAAGAAAGAGGATGCGTGAGGATGGAGAGAAGGAAATCTAGGTTTTTCTTCTTTTTTTATTTTTCTGATGTTTCACTTTAAAAAAGCTTGTTATTATTTGTTTTTATTTGAAAATTGAATAGTTAATAAAGATTAATCGAATTAGAATATTAAACTTAAGAATAATATTTCGTTAATTAACAGTAATAAATAGGATTAATCCACTTAAAGAATGATAATCCATTATAATTATTTTAATTGCACCCTTAAAGATAATAAATCTCATGAAAGCATGATCTTTTAGGCTGGTGTGTTTTGGGCTTTGCGAAATTTCTATTCCCACCCCTATCTCAAGCCCAGTTCTCATTATAAATTAATAACATTTCTATCCTCACCTCCCTCCTATCTCATTTTTATTTAAATTCTATTTTATATCATTTCAAATTAATTCTGTAAAAAATACGAAAATGAATAATAAAAATCCACCAAAATTATATTAGAATATTAAGACATTTTAGAAACACTCCCAATTTTCACTTTCGGAAATTAATCATTTTTCAATTTATTTTCGAATTTTAATTTAATTGATTTTGTATTGAATTCTCATGTAGACACATAAAATTGTACAATTTATTTAGGTCACTTCCCATAATATTTTCTGCCCATTCTTTTTGCTACTATTAAAAGACAAGTTAAAGTACCTATAACATTTTTTGGTGAATTTTTAGGACAATTTTTCTATTGTTTTGGTAGTATAATTTGTGTAATTTTGTGATTAAACTTTAGTTAGGTTTAAGTGGTCATTTACCCTAGTTAGAATAAGAATTCTTTAGAGATTTTTTAATATGGTGCTATAATCAGGTTTAAGACCTTAGGATTTTAATTTCACATTTTTCATGACTTTTAATATTTTTGGTCATTTTAATTCATTCCTTCACATTATGCATATTCATAATTCATAACATTCACTAACTATTTGCTTTTTTTTTTGTGCAAGGTGTTTTGCAAGGTTTGGCTTATGGACTTGGATATTTTTATGCCTTAATTGTGTTTTATACTTTGTATGCGTTGTGATGTAATATCCTAGAACTTGTATGCTTTTATAATTTCCTTAATTAGGATTAGAAAAGATAAAAACAAATCGTTAGAAAACGAAAATTTCAAAAAAAAACAAATAAAGTATTCGATCCAACGTCGAGTATATTTTCAAATAAATAAATAAAGTTCATATTATTTTAGGGTTCCACGATCACCATCATTCCATTCCATTCAACCAAAATCAAACCTTGCATGTTTCATACCATAAGTCGTGTGTCTTAGCACCACGCAACCGACCCACCCACCTCATTGTTTCATCCCGTTTACATTTCATATGCGTTTTTACCGACCATGACCTAGGAGGACCCTATTGCTCATCATTGACTTATTTTACTTGCATGTTTAGTCTTATATCTCTTATATCTCTTAGGTAGATTCAATTGCAAACCTCACTAACCATAGGTTATCCATGAATTCAAACTAACTTAGGGTAAGTCTAGTTCCCCTTAGAATGTTTACCTTTTATAACTTGAGTCTTCTCATCTTAAAAGAAAATCAAAAACACTTAATAAAGGAAAAGGTGTACAATGCGCCACGAGCCTTAAGCTATACGGGAAATGATTAGTGGAGGTCTCCTTCACTCTTCTAGGATGCTTTACAAACGTTCCATTGGGGGCGATCTTGGAAAGTATTCGCTCCTGTGTCATAGTCTTTAGTGTTGTACATTCAATAAACACAAATCCAAAACATTTCTTATAAAAAACAACAAACCAAGAAGTCACGTCTTCTATTTTCATCTCATACTCTTCATGACTTGTTTCAACAGTTCAAACAGCGATACGGTAAACACCCTCGTGTCAGAGCCGGTAACACCTGAGCTAGAACTATGGCAACGTCATCCTAAAAACCACAAACGAGTGTAAGCCTTAGTTAGACGAACTACGGCGTCTCTGATCCTCATTCATCCCAATGAGGTACATAGGCAGTGGGGTAGGGCCCATTCGAGCACAATCTTTCTTTTTCCCTACATTTTCCCATTTTATTCCCATTTGTTAATTCCATTTCTTTTTCTCAATTCCATTTCATTCCAGATAGCTATTCTTTTATTCAAACAGCATATTATTTCTCACCCTTTGAAAACAGACTTTTAAGCGTGGATCCCGTCGGGTACGGCGGACGGATTGGGGTGCTAATACCTTCTCAATTCGTAACCGACTCCCGTATCTAGATCTTTGGTTCGCAAGGCCCCGTCCTTTTCCTTCTTCCTCAGGTTTGTGCAACATTACCTTTCCCATTCATTCGGGATAAAAATGTCTGGCTGGCGACTCTACCTTTTCCGCGCCACTTTCGCGTTTGTACTAGGATGAAAATCCCGGGAGCGACAGCTGGCGACTCTGCTGGGGACTTTTAGAAATTCTAATTTCCCCTTTGAGAGTCAATCCTAGCGCTTGTCTGTTTCTGTTTCCTTTGGGTGCTTATTCATTCGCTGTTATGCTTTAGTTTAGCTTTACTGTTTTATTTACGGTTTATTGCTTTCCTTTACAGCTTCATTTACAGTTTTCTGCACTTTACTTTACTGTCGCATATACTGGCACATACTGTACTGGCTGTTCTGGTTTTCCTTGGTGGGATGGGATTATTGTGAGATAAGCCAAATACCCGGCTTGAGTATACACATAGGATTTAGAGTGGGCAGTCGTGTGGCTTGCGTGGTCTTGAGCACGTGTAGTTTTCACGAGTCCCACACCCAGATCAGGCTCTCTTGGGATATGTTCTATACTGCCTAGGCAGACCATAGTATGTTCCCACCTGAGCTGCTAACACTGGGAACCGATCATCGAGGACCTTAGTGGAAACAACCCTCTCCAGTGGTGACAGTGGCAGACCACATTTTGTGGCAAACCCATTCGCACCCGAGGGCCCACTAGGAAATCGCATAGGATGACCTTGTTCTCTCGTAGGAACCTGGTTATAGCAACTGGTCGTATGACGGTAGTATTGTACCCTTCGGGATGAATGTACTATTGTTTCTCGACTTCAGTGCTTGAAGCCGGGAACTTATGAGGGATGCTTGTTTTTCCGGAATTCAGCTGAGGCCTCCCTGAGTAGTACATAATGCCAAACCGATTCCCTGATTTGGTCATGAGCCATTTCTCGGAAATGGTGAACGTATTATTGCTATTCGGCTTTGAGAGTCCGTGATGTTGACCCGTAGTAGCATACCCGTGAGATTGGGAGGGGTTTACAGGTTTGCAGGAACCCTAAAACTTCCAACATACCCGCTTTTGCCAGTGTTACTCCATGATATGATCCGGTCCTATATGATACTTGATTGAGAAATCTGGAACTTCTGCACAGAGACATTGATATCATGATCTTCACCAACACTTGGTTATCTGATCCGCATCAGCGTCGGACCGCTGACCACATGCCAGTTGCATACATGACATGATGGAATTTTAGCATACATGTTCAGTTACTTCTAAGGATCCCATATCTGGATTATGTCGGATTTTCTTCTGTATTAAAACTTGGATCAAAACGGATGGATTCCTTGGAAATAACCGAACGTGGCATTTGCATACATCCTTGCATTTTTGACAGGTGTTCAGAGACAAATTCTTATCCTGACCTGGTTTCTCTCCAGAATCCCCAGAATGGACAATTTGAATCACGATTGTCAAGGTATGGACCAACTCCGAGCGGAGGTGACTGAGATGAAGGCCCAACTGGGGCATGTTGTAGTGGACATTCGAGCGTTGTCCCAGGATCAGAAATTGTTGAGAGAAGAATTCAACTTGATGAAGACTCAGATAAAGCTGCTTACAGGAATCATGAATGCTATGTCGAAAAAGGAAAATATTTGTGTGTTTACTTTTCAAACAGAAGGTCATGTTTCTCCCATCTCTTTGGGATGTCCAATAAATCAGGGTTCTTTAGATGGATTTCCTCTACAGTTCAAATCTCTTCACCAGCAATCGTCACTCGTCAGTCAGGAAGAGCATCAGATAGGAACCAACTCCACATGTGAACTGAATGATCCTGCACGAATCGTCACCAGAGAATTGAGCACTTTCTTTCCTTGTCGGGGATCCACCTCAGCTGCTACGCCTTGGTTTCCAGGAGAAACACTTCAACCGATTTCGTCTATAACTCCTCCATTGCTAGCAACCCGTCATCAACAAGTTCAAGAAAGGGTTATTGATCTGATACCCGTGTCTTATGCTGAATTATGTCCACAACTGTTCGAAATGGGATTGATTGAGTGTCACGGGTTAACTCCCCCGTCAGCATGCATGAATACAAAAGAAGTGGTCAACTTTCCTTCTCCTAGAATCATTGCTCAGTCTAAGTCTTCAAAGGGGCTGCATCAACAATTTTCATTCACTCCTCGGCCAAGTACGAGTAAGAAAGTACAGGGACATGTCAGGCGTCCAACACAGTGTCAACAACGAAGTTTTCAATCACGACCACAGGGTCAGCAACAACAGGCACCGAGACCGTTTCAGGAAAGAACAAGAGCGAGGAACCGCAGATTTGATCCTATCCCATGTCCATATGATGTATTACTTCCAGAGCTGTTGAAGTTGAACTTTGTTGAGCTCCGTACCATGAGAGATCCTTCTGCTGATAATCTACCACCAAATTTCGATCCAAACTCCAGGTGCGAATTCCATTCAGGTGCCCAGGGGCACAGTATTGAGAAATGTTGGGCTTTTCAGAACAAGGTACAAGACCTAATTGAATCCAAGACAATCATTTTTTCTCCTCATCCAAAGGTACTCCAGAGTCTGATGCCTAATCACGAAGGAACCAGTGTCACAGTTATTCTACCAGATGGTCCACGATAAGCTGAAGTCTTCGAGTTGATCACCCAGGACGCCAGGGTATTCATGAAGCAAATAAAGCCAGCAGTATTCAAATACTCTCAGCGATGGCATTTATGTGTTTGCCTTTCCTCATTGTTCGTTTTTCATCCCTATTGAGGGGAACTACGTCGCTCTGATTCTTCATTGGTCATCCAGTCAATGGAGATACGTAGGCAGAAGATCGTCAGGTCTTTCCGAGCAAACTTATGGGGCAACTTTACTCCCCAGCTTCACTCTTTCCTTCAGATGTCTCGCGTCAGAGTCAGAATAGCTAGAAGAGGAAGTATTACTGCCATGGTTGGGCATGCAACTGCAAATTGAAGATTACAAGTCTGTGAAAAGAGCTTTCTGATCGTTGAAAGTATCCAAGACTGACAGGTCCAGACGGAGCCAAGCCTCCTCAACTATGGCAATATTCACTTTCTTTACTGCATTTCCATTTGTAGTTTCTTTTATGTGTTAAACATTTGTCTACATGTATGAAATTTGTTTGCTTTTGAATGTTAGAAATAATAAAACTCACATGTTTTTCTTGAAGTAAATTCATTTGCATTCCCTTATAATTTTTGCATATGTATATCGCAATACCAATTGTCATGCTTAAATTCTATGAGGGAGAATGACGAAACAAAAACGCAATATCTCTGAATTGTGTGCTCTCAAGTAAGACCCTGTTGACGATGTACATGCATTGTTTCAAATCCTAAACACTGGAGATATAAGGGAGATAGACCCTCGCTAACCCCTTTGAGCCTTGAAGTAGGAGTTTCTTTTCACATAAAAAACCCTCACATGTAACCCAGGGGCAGGGTAGATGTCAGCTAGTCAGACCAAGCGTTCAGACTTTCATAAAGAAGTGTATTTGAAGATCCGTTGCATCCTAATATGCTAATCAAGAGGTCCAAAGACCCGAAACCACAACGGTTATCCAAGTCAAAAGGTCCAAAAATTGACAACCACAATGGTTATCCTTCGTCGACCACAAAATGAGGCAGTCACAACCCTCGTGAAGCAATCAAGACAACAATGTCACGCGACTTGTTCAAAATGCAAAAAGAAAAAGAAAAGAAAAGGCCCGCTAAGTCGAAACTTGAAAACAAGCGACTTAGGCAAAAGTTAGGGCATCCCGCTGGACTTCACAATCAAAGATTCACAAGAATCAGTCCAGGCAAAAGTTAGGGATAAGCAAAATAATGCAAAAGCGAAAGACGGAAAAGGATTACACAAGAAAGATCCTCAAATGAAAACAAAGTCGTGTGACACAGACACAAAAAAATAAAGGAGTGACTGACTCTCAACAATAACCTGATTGGTGCTTGAACTAATGGAAGCAATGGTTCTTCAATCAACATGAAACCCTTACGAAAGGTGAATGCTTGTGAAAACTAGTTGAACATAGGAATGGAGAACATCACGAAGAGCGGGTGGGCACAAATAAACTTCGAGCCTTTATCCTTTGTTTCTATAACCGTGAACCAGGCCACGATACAACCCTTAAAAGTCCTAACTGAAACAGGGTTAATTTGAGAGCATACTACCACGAGACCGCGTTCCTGACTCCTACGAGTTGTGCTAAAAGATGTTTGTTGGTATTGCATGTACATACTTTCATTCAAATAAAGTTCGTATCTTAACCAGTGATTCTCTCACGAAGGTTAAACGATCTATTTTCAAAAACTTCGAGATTAACATGTTTGTTGAATTAGGATTTTCATTCTAAGAATAAACATTTTCTCACTTGCATACATTTGTTGAGCATCATAATTGGTTCACATGCGGAAATTCAATCCAGAAGCTTAAGCTTGCCAAGTTGAGAAGTCCAAAACTCCTGAAAGACTGTCACGTTGAGGTGCACTTTTCTGAGAAAGCTTCATTAAGCAAGGGTGTTCCCAACTAGTCATGGTAAGAGCTATCTAATCCGGGGCAGTTACGTCGAGCAATCTCTTCAAATTTCAGGCAAGCTGGGGCAATCACCTCGAGATTCAGATCTCTCCAAGAGTGAAGATCAGTCAGTCAGGCGCAAAGCTATTCAATACTCGTACCGGGGCAGGCCACCCCAATAGTACGAGAGTTCATTATTTCCCGAAGATAGACGATCGAAAGCATTTACCCAGAGTTCAGAATACCGTGGTCACTTGTCAAGCCAACTATCTCGTCCAACACTTCTGACAGATACAAACTCATCCGCATTGGCAATGGTTACCTCCGTAGCAAGGTTGTTACGCCAGTCCATGCAGTCGTTATGATACCTAAGAGTTTAAAGACGCCAAGTCTTTTGTAAAATCCTCTTGAAGCAAAATTCATACAGAAGCAACTGATCCCCAACACGAGATGACTTGAAATTTTTCCTCCTCAGCAGGACGTGTCTCGATGTTGTCATCACCAACAGGCAAATAAAAGTTATCCTCACTAAAGTCAGCACTTTTTCTTTCAGTTGTTTTCTTTGATATTGATTCCTCATCAGATCTAAGGCGATTCCCATTCCCCTAGAAGATTTCAGATAAATCATTCTCCTCCCCAACAGGTCCGTAAGAGCGGATATTCCTCAATAATCAAGGTATCCCCAGGCACGGCCCTCAAATCTAAAAGTCCAATTTATTTTTGGCAAAAGTGATGATTCGGGCAGATGAATTATTCACGCTCCTCTCCGACAGAGATGTTATCCCCACAGGGCCTCTTGATATCGAATTCACGATCATTGTGTTTCCCCACAGAGTCAGCAGAGACTTATTACTTCCGCGCCAGGAATTCTTTTACACTCATACCAGTTCAGTAACAATACTTAAGACATAACATCCCCAGTGTCATGGGGCAACATGTCATGCAATTCAACATATGCAAAAGTCCAGCCGCAGACTGGCCAAAGTCCATCTTCGGGTGGCAGATTTCAAAGTCCAGCCGCAGACTGGCCAAAGTCCATCTTCGGGTGGCAGATTTCAAAGTCCAGCCGCAGACTGGCCAAAGTCCATCTTCGGGTGGCAAATTTCGAAGTCCAGCCGCAGACTGGCCAAAGTCCATCTTCGGGTGGCAAGCTTCAAAAGTACCCCCGCAGTGGGCAAAAGCCTCCCGTAGTGAGCAAAAGTCTCCCGTAGTGAGCAAAAGTCTCCCGTAGTGAGCAAAAGTCCACCCGCAGTGTGGAAAATTTCAAAAGTCCCCCGCAGTGGGCAAAAGTCTCCCGTAGTGAGCAAAAGTCTCCCGTAGTGAGCAAAAGTCCAGCCGCAGACTGCCCAAAGTCCATCTTCGGGTGGCAAGTTTCGAAAGTCCCCCGCAGTGGGCAAAAGTCTCCCGTAGTGAGCAAAAGTCTCCCGTAGTGAGCAAAAGTCCACCCGCAGTGTGGCAAATCTCAAAAGTCTCCCGTAGTGAGCAAAAGTCTCCCGTAGTGAGCAAAAGTCCAACCGTAGATTGGCGAAAGTCCATCCTCAGGGTGGCATCATTTCCAAAGTCCATCTTCGGGTGGCAAGCTTCAAAAGACCACCCGCAGTGTGGCAAATCTCTAAAGTCCCCCGCAGTGGGCAGAAGTCTCCCGTAGTGAGCAAAAGTCTCCCGTAGTGAGCAAAAGTCCAGCCGCAGACTGGCCAAAGTCCATCTTCGGGTGGCAAGTTCCAAAAAGTCCACCCGCAGCGTGGCAAGTTTCAAAAGTCTCCCGTAGTGAGCAAAAGTCTCCCGTAGTGAGCAAAAGACCACCCGCAGTGTGGCAAATCTCTAAAGTCCCCCGCAGTGGGCAAAAGTCTCCCGTAGTGAGCAAAAGACTCCCGTAGTGAGCAAAAGTCTCCCGTAGTGAGCAAAAGTCTCCCGTAGTGAGCAAAAGTCTCCCGTAGTGAGCAAAAGTCTCCCGTAGTGAGCAAAAGTCTCCCGTAGACTGGCCAAAGTCCATCTTCGGGTGGCAAGCTATCAAAAGTCCACCCGCAGTGTGGCAAATCTCTAAAGTCCCCCGCAGTGGGCAAAAGTCTCCCGTAGTGAGCAAAAGTCCAGCCGCAGACTGGCCAAAGTCCATCTTCGGGTGGCAAGTTTCGAAAGTCTCCCGTAGTGAGCAAAAGTCTCCCGTAGTGAGCAAAAGTCCACCCGCAGTGTGGCAAATTTCTAAAGTCTCCCGTAGTGAGCAATAGTCTCCCGTAGTGAGCAAAAGTCTCCCGTAGTGAGCAAAAGTCCACCCGCAGTGTGGCAAATTTCTAAAGTCTCCCGTAGTGAGCAGAAGTCTCCCATAGTGAGCAAAAGTCTCCCGTAATGAGCAAAAGTCCAGCCGCAGACTGGCCAAAGTCCATCTTCGGGTGGCAAGTTTCGAAAGTCTCCCGTAGTGAGAAAAAGTCTCCCGTAGTGAGCAAAAGTCCACCCGCAGTGTGGCAAATCTCAAAAGTCTCCCGTAGTGAGCAAAAGTCTCCCGTAGTGAGCACAAGTCCACCCGCAGTGTGGCAAGTTTCAAAAGTCTCCCATAGTGAGCAAAAGTCTCCCGTAGTGAGCAAAAGGTCCACCTGCCGTGTGGCAACTCTTTAAAGTCCACCCGCAGTGTGGCAATGTATTTTGGAAGTCCAACCGCAGATTGGCGAAAGTCCATCCTCAGGGTGGCATCATATCACAAGTTCACCCACAATGTGGCAAGCCAGTAGCCTTCCGGCATTACACAAAAGGCGTCCCCCGTTTACTTTTCTTCACATCATAATTATATCCAAGCGGAGATCGTTCGGTTGAGTCTATCTCCCTGTTCTTCTGCTGCAGAGTGCAAATTTTCTGGATGTTTCTAGTATTCAATCCCTGCATACCTCAAATGTCTGAAAGCAACTGCTATCATCCATTCAGTTCTACAGAGATTGAATAGGGGCAGCTGTAACACCCCAAAATTTGCCCTCATATATATTACCTTAATGGGCTCAGACTTGCATTCATCTTCATCAGCGTCGAGTCTTTTAAAAGCAAGAGATCGAAGCATGATTATAACGATATGGATTTTTTATTTAGAGGAGTTGTGACTTGGCAGAACAGTGTTTCACAATGATCAAGGTATTTTCAATAGAACCAGATTCTCATGTTCTTCCTCAAGCAATAAAGTGAGAGATTAAAGTTATGAAAAATGATCATCATGAATTTCTTTTTCTTCAAGCTACTATAGTTGTTGTTCTTAAAAGATGACCAAGATTTTGAATTATAGTTCAGTTGTCTGCATTCCTCATAGGATCGAGGTTTCATTCTATGGTGTATGGAGTGAATTAGTGTTTCTTTCTTTCATTAACTTTCCTCCAGTATTTGGATTTTCACCCATGGTGTTTCAAACGAGGGTCACGGGATTATGATTTTCATATTAAGTTATTTCCTTGTGGTTAAGCTTGTGGAAACTAATCGTTCAAGATCTTGTATAACAAAGGCATTTTGGTATTCATGGCATGAAAGATTTCTTTGCGGGTTCATAAAGAAATCAAGACATGGTGGTCCACCCATTTGTTGGATGCGATGCAAGGTTTTGAAGAGTTGGAAATGTAGTTGAGGCTTCATGAAGAATTTAAACTTAATAGGGATCCAAAATTAGGATTTGAAATTAAGATGTTGAAAAGGGAATTAAGTCAAGTTGCAAATTCAATTCGGTTTCAGGAATAATAAAAAAGGAGGAGAAAGAATTTTTCAAATAATTTTGTGATCAAGTATAAGTCATTTATATCAATTACAAGTTTTTTTGTGGCCCATATTCGTTATCGAAAGTCCGAAGAAAGTCATATTATATCCGTTTTCGTTTATCAAATATCTATAGAAGAGGATTAAACTAAGCACAAAATTCAAAAGGGAAAGTATCATCCAGATTCATTCACATAAATCACAAGGAAAACCCAAAAATCCAATTATAAATTAATGGAAAAATAAGTAAAAACTTATTGATATTGAAGATGGAATATGAAAAACTCAGAAATACAAGAGGGAATATCAAAGGAAAAAAAGATGATAATAGTTATTCATTATTTTTTTACATAGTATGTTTACCATGTTTACAACTGATGCAAAAGAAATACAGCATAAGATATATAAAAGAAGAAATTGCTAAATCCTAAAAATACAGAAGAAACAGGTTGAAGATTCGGTTACAAAATATCTAACCGAATCGGTTAGAAATTCCTACAGGTTCTAACTGAAAAGTTCCGGAAGCTTCAGATTTACCACGCTATATATCGTAACTCTTCTCCATTGGGGAGGGGCTGGTTTTTTGACTGGAATTTCGACATCACCGCCTTTAATCTTCACCATTCATCTCCAAGTTTCTTCTTCTCTTTTCTGGATTCATTCAATACCATTCAAATCCCATGCCTCATCTTCAATCCCACATCATCTCCATTAATCCTGCATCAAAATTAACAGCTCCATCAATCTTCAATGATTCTTCACGAATTCGTAAAATACGAAACAGAGCCAATACACAGAAAGGGAAGTGGAAGATAAATCAGGTGTGAAATATGAGAAGCAATTTTTGAGCAAAGATTGTAAATTCACAAACCTCCATTCGCGTCTTCACCATCATATCGACTTCTCCTTGCAACATCTTCATCATCAACACTCTCGTGCAATCGCCTCCAATCACCAAAGCTTCATCCCTTTCTTCAACCATCTTCAAGAACCTGCGAGTTCAAGAACGCATACCGCAGAAAACCATCAGTAACAGAACAATGCTCGATTTCAAAATCAAACAAGGAACAAGTGCGGAAGGAGAAAAAGCAGAAGCAAAGTGAGTTGGAACCATACCTGAACCATTCTGATTCATTCAACGGTGATCAATCTTTGACCCTCATCATCACCAATCATCAAAACATAGAAACTGCCTCCTCAACATATCTCCATGACTTTCAACCATCACCCATCACCAAAATCGGCGGCGAGAAATTTTCATCAATCGTCATTGGAACTTGCAAGTTCAGGATTTGCAATGATTGTTCAGGACTGCAAAAAACAAAACCAATCGTAACCGTTCAATCGAAGAAATTCGAGATATGCAGAAGAAGGGGGCGAAGTCAAACACGTACCTGAACCTAACTCTTCACCTTCGGAGTATAAACGCCGGCCAACACACATAAACGCTGATTGTCATCAAAGATTCATCATTGTTCCGTGGCTTCATTGCAAAACGCGTAAGGCGTTGCCGTCGGCATTATCGTCGCATAATCCGCACAGACTACGCAAGCGAGCTGGACCTTCAAACATCAACCTCCACCATCTTGATTGAAGGTACGCTCCATCTATTTTCGATTCGCCCTTTTATTCGGAAGCTTATAGATTCGAAGAATGAGAGAGAGCTAGGATTCGATTAGGGATTTGAGGTTATGAAGGTTAGGGATGCGGATTTTGGGGGATAAGGATGAGATTCAGACGGTTATTGAGAAGAGGGGGATGGCGTCGTCTTCTTCGTTGGACTCACGGCGGCTGTGCCGTTTTGGCCGATTCGGAGGAGAGAAGAGGTGGAAGACGGGCTAGGTTTCGAAAGGATGAGGTTGTGAGAGGCGAAAGGTCTAGCGTGAGAGAGAGGCTAGGCGACGGAGAAGATGGCGGAGGGGCAGAGGATGCGGCGGCTGTTTCTGGTTTTAGGGTTTGGATGAGAGGACATGGCGTGAGAAAGAAAGAGGATGCGTGAGGATGGAGAGAAGGAAATCTAGGTTTTTCTTCTTTTTTTATTTTTCTGATGTTTCACTTTAAAAAAGCTTGTTATTATTTGTTTTTATTTGAAAATTGAATAGTTAATAAAGATTAATCGAATTAGAATATTAAACTTAAGAATAATATTTCGTTAATTAACAGTAATAAATAGGATTAATCCACTTAAAGAATGATAATCCATTATAATTATTTTAATTGCACCCTTAAAGATAATAAATCTCATGAAAGCATGATCTTTTAGGCTGGTGTGTTTTGGGCTTTGCGAAATTTCTATTCCCACCCCTATCTCAAGCCCAGTTCTCATTATAAATTAATAACATTTCTATCCTCACCTCCCTCCTATCTCATTTTTATTTAAATTCTATTTTATATCATTTCAAATTAATTCTGTAAAAAATACGAAAATGAATAATAAAAATCCACCAAAATTATATTAGAATATTAAGACATTTTAGAAACACTCCCAATTTTCACTTTCGGAAATTAATCATTTTTCAATTTATTTTCGAATTTTAATTTAATTGATTTTGTATTGAATTCTCATGTAGACACATAAAATTGTACAATTTATTTAGGTCACTTCCCATAATATTTTCTGCCCATTCTTTTTGCTACTATTAAAAGACAAGTTAAAGTACCTATAACATTTTTTGGTGAATTTTTAGGACAATTTTTCTATTGTTTTGGTAGTATAATTTGTGTAATTTTGTGATTAAACTTTAGTTAGGTTTAAGTGGTCATTTACCCTAGTTAGAATAAGAATTCTTTAGAGATTTTTTAATATGGTGCTATAATCAGGTTTAAGACCTTAGGATTTTAATTTCACATTTTTCATGACTTTTAATATTTT
This sequence comes from Lathyrus aphaca, assembly GCA_963966055.1. Taxonomy (NCBI): domain Eukaryota; kingdom Viridiplantae; phylum Streptophyta; class Magnoliopsida; order Fabales; family Fabaceae; genus Lathyrus; species Lathyrus aphaca. The sequence continues at coordinate 530,436,518 of OZ014524.1, forward strand.
TGGTCATTTTAATTCATTCCTTCACATTATGCATATTCATAATTCATAACATTCACTAACTATTTGCTTTTTTTTTTGTGCAAGGTGTTTTGCAAGGTTTGGCTTATGGACTTGGATATTTTTATGCCTTAATTGTGTTTTATACTTTGTATGCGTTGTGATGTAATATCCTAGAACTTGTATGCTTTTATAATTTCCTTAATTAGGATTAGAAAAGATAAAAACAAATCGTTAGAAAACGAAAATTTCAAAAAAAAACAAATAAAGTATTCGATCCAACGTCGAGTATATTTTCAAATAAATAAATAAAGTTCATATTATTTTAGGGTTCCACGATCACCATCATTCCATTCCATTCAACCAAAATCAAACCTTGCATGTTTCATACCATAAGTCGTGTGTCTTAGCACCACGCAACCGACCCACCCACCTCATTGTTTCATCCCGTTTACATTTCATATGCGTTTTTACCTACCATGACCTAGGAGGACCCTATTGCTCATCATTGACTTATTTTACTTGCATGTTTAGTCTTATATCTCTTATATCTCTTAGGTAGATTCAATTGCAAACCTCACTAACCATAGGTTATCCATGAATTCAAACTAACTTAGGGTAAGTCTAGTTCCCCTTAGAATGTTTACCTTTTATAACTTGAGTCTTCTCATCTTAAAAGAAAATCAAAAACACTTAATAAAGGAAAAGGTGTACAATGCGCCACGAGCCTTAAGCTATACGGGAAATGATTAGTGGAGGTCTCCTTCACTCTTCTAGGATGCTTTACAAACGTTCCATTGGGGGCGATCTTGGAAAGTATTCGCTCCTGTGTCATAGTCTTTAGTGTTGTACATTCAATAAACACAAATCCAAAACATTTCTTATAAAAAACAACAAACCAAGAAGTCACGTCTTCTATTTTCATCTCATACTCTTCATGACTTGTTTCAACAGTTCAAACAGCGATACGGTAAACACCCTCGTGTCAGAGCCGGTAACACCTGAGCTAGAACTATGGCAACGTCATCCTAAAAACCACAAACGAGTGTAAGCCTTAGTTAGACGAACTACGGCGTCTCTGATCCTCATTCATCCCGATGAGGTACGTAGGCAGTGGGGTAAGGCCCATTCGAGCACAATCTTTCTTTTTCCCTACATTTTCCCATTTTATTCCCATTTGTTAATTCCATTTCTTTTTCTCAATTCCATTTCATTCCAGATAGCTATTCTTTTATTCAAACAGCATATTATTTCTCACCCTTTGAAAACAGACTTTTAAGCGTGGATCCCGTCGGGTACGGCGGACGGATTGGGGTGCTAATACCTTCTCAATTCGTAACCGACTCCCGTATCTAGATCTTTGGTTCGCAAGGCCCCGTCCTTTACCTTCTTCCTCAGGTTTGTGCAACATTACCTTTCCCATTCATTCGGGATAAAAATGTCTGGCTGGCGACTCTACCTTTTCCGCGCCACTTTCGCGTTTGTACTAGGATGAAAATCCCGGGAGAGACAAGAACCAATTCCAGCTCCATCGACTCTCTTCACAATCCTCCTGAATTCACTTCAATCTTCAACCAATTCTTCATAATCCTTATCAAGTTCCCACAATCTTCATCATTCTCTTGAATCTTCATCACCAACAACACACATAACCGATTGAATTTTCAATCAATTCTTCATAATTCTCATCAAGAATATTCACTATTTTTCATCGATTCTTTTTCACAAGATTAGACTCAAATCTTCTTCAGCCTCTCTAATCGATTCAGCTTTCTTCGATCGAACAAATTCTTCACGGCAGCATCAACAAACCTGCAAATGAATTCAACACGGAGAAGCAAGCCGAATTTGTAAAAAGAGGAAGAGAATCGAATTCGCAAAAGTTGAAGAGCAAGCACTTACCGAATCAAGACTAGCTCACGCATTGTTTGTCGCATCGTCGAATAACAGGTACACTTTCGATTACTCCAATTGCTACGATTGTTAGCCGTGTTGTGAATTTGTTGTATCTGATTATGTTTGTGATCCGCATCGTTGAGCGTTTGTTCGTTTGAATCTGAAATTGTGAAGGAGATAGAAATAAGATCGGAGTGTATACTGATTTCGTAGTTAGGGTTGGTTTTCCGGCTAGGAGGAGTTTAGGCTAGTGATTAGTTCAAATCGAATGAGAGGTAGAGTTTTGTGTTAGTCTGTTTGATCGGAATTGGCGGTGAGCGGCGGACGGTGAGTTTAAGTTTGGAAGAATATGAAGCTGAGTGAGATCGAAAGATGATTTGGTTAGGTCATAGAGAGAAGAAGGTGATGAGTATGTGGTAGTGACGCCGTGAATGGAAGAGGTGGCGGCGAAGTCATGAGGAATGTGATGAACATGATGCCGTGAGGTCGAGGACGAAGGCTCGATGCCGGCCTTTGATTTTTTTGATCGGAGGAGGTGAGAGCGAAGGCTCTGATGATGGCGGCCATCGTGAGGGTGGATAAGGAGAAGTGCCGGCGGCTAGGGTTTAGAAGGAAGGACGGAGAAGAGGTATCGCGCGGATAGAGGGAGAAGAAGATGTTCAGTTTTGTGGTTTTTTTTAATTTGTTTGTTTACAATGGATTTAATATGAGATGCTTATTAAAATTAGTGAGGTTCATAAAAATAATGGGAATTCTGATGTTTGTGAGTTTCAATAAGATAAGAGGATAAGGAGTAATCCTTTGTTGCTGGTTCTGCCCATACCGGCGGTGACACTTGTCACCGTCCGGTAGGGTCTGTGTTGATAGGTTTCGCCACAGCAGGACATGTGGCTGCGCATTGGGGCTTAACCCAGAGTGCTTTTTGCACCCCACCCCCATTGGGCCCATCTCATTTCAGCTCAAAGGGCCTGCTTACAGCACCCCATCCTTTTTCCTTTCTTAATCTCTATTTCTTTATTTTTTTTGTTTTTTACCCAGCTCCATTTTAATTCGCATAAAATATAAAAACTCATCCAAAAATTCTCAAATAAATCATGGACCTTCCTTTATGTTTCTAGTTTTTTATCATTTTTTTATTTTATTTTTTTTATTTTATTTTTTCATTGATTAGCGTGCCAGAAATAATTCACCAAGGTGCATAGCTTCTTTTGCTTCATTTCTTGACCAGTCTGGCTTGTTTATTTTCTATAGCTTTCAATATTTGGAGTTTTGATCCCATTCGTTTTGCATTGTGTTCTTGAGATCTTGTAGTTTTCATGTAATTTTTCTCTGAATTTTTAGGAAATTATTTCTTGAGTTTTTATCTGATATCTTGTGATGTAAGTTTTCTGTCCTAACTTGTGTTCTTGCCTTCATTTGGCTTAGTTCCTTTCTGAATTTTTGCAAATCCTTTTGACAAGTTGATATAATATGTTTGAAGACCCTTTGGTTTCAGTTGTAGATTTTTAGATGATTGGTTGATTTAATGTGGATTTTTGTTCTCACCTTGTCCCACTTTGCCTCTTTTGGTTCATAAGATCTCTTATAGGCTTAGAAGGGAACTTGTGCCAACTCCTTCTTCTCATTTGGGGTTCTTTTGGGGTGTGGGTACCTTCCTGGTCCTAGTATAGGTCTTGTGTCTTTTGGATTTTTAAGTTTGCTTCTTATTCAAGTCATTTGTTTTCTTAAGTGTTTAAATTCCATCGTTTGATTCTGTTGCTTCTATTTTGATATTGTTTGGTATTGTGTGATTTCTCTCTTCATCTTGATGGCCTCCTAAGCCATTCTTCATATCATTTTGATTCTGGTTTTGAGCTTTGTTCTTTTATTTTGTGCGTTTTGCATTGCTTATTTCATAAGTGCGCTTTTGTTTCCATATGTATTCATGTTGCCTCATTTTAAGTCATAAGTCTCTCATCTTCATTTCTTTGAGTTGAATTGGCATTATGTATTTGTTCATTTCACTTCACTTCTGATTTTTGGATGATGTCATGTTAATTTGCTCATTTTTGTTTCACTTGTGCATACTAACCTTGCAGGGGCTATGGTAAGTGCGAGATGTGGGAATTGAGTTCCACATCTCCAATTCTCATCTTTCCCTCTTATGTTTATGTGAACTAACCCTCTTTTGTTAGGCCTAGGCCTTTCTCACCCCTTCTTCTATCTTCTTCTTTCCTTCTTCATTAGGATAGAAACTTCACTAACCATTAGGACATCCATGCATGTTAACACTTAGGATTATTTTTAGTCCCCTTTAGAATGTTTCCTTTGAGATCCTTTGGTCCTCTCTCTCGTCTCATCTTCAAACTTAATTCTAATTCACTTAATAAAGGTTGAGTACTTTCATGTGATATGAGACTTTTCTATGAGATGCTTGCACGCGTTCCATTTCAGGGCGAGGTGTGAGTCATCACTCGTGGTGGATAGGTCTTAGCATGAGTACCTCACAAAGAAAAGCTAAAAAAAAGACACTTCTTAACCAAAAAACCACAAAAACACTTAATAACGATAATAGGTCAGTGTGCTTAAGCCTTCACTTGTGGGACTAGCTTTGGGGATTTCCTCCATAGATAGGTGTGCCTCTTGCGCATTCCATTTCGGGATGATGTGAGATGTACACATCCCATTGAGTAAGACTTAGGTACACTTACCTATGCAAACTTTCACTCATAAAAGCTTCTAAAAAACACCAAACAAACAATAAGCGTCTTTCCTTCGGGAATTCTCTTCTCATTTCCTTCGCTCCGTACGCGAACTTGCTCCTGCTTGTCACTTTGCAAGACGGTTACGCACTCGTCGTCCGAGTCTGCAACACCTGAGCAATGGCATAGGCAGTTCAAGCTTTAATTCACAAGCAATTTACTTTTAGTACCCCTAGTTAGGGGAACTACGGCGTCTCTGATCCTCATTATCCTGATGAGGTACGTAGGCAGCGGGGTAGGGCCCGTTCGAGCACAATCTTTATTTTCCCTACATTTTTCCTTTTGCTTTCTTATTCAATTCTTTTCCAGTTCCAGTTTCTTTTCGTTTTCATTTCTTTTGCTTCAGTTTTCATCCCCTCACCCTTTGAAACATTTTCTTTTGCAAGCGTGGATCCCGTCGGGTACGGCGGACGATCTGGGTGCTAATACCTTCCCAAGTCGTAACCGACTCCCGAACTCAGTCTCTTTGGTTCGCAGGACTTGTGTCCTTCCTCTTTCTTTTCTTCTGGTTTGTGCAACATTGCCATTCCCTTTCTTCGGGATAAAAATGTCTGGCTGGCGACTCTATTCTTTTTCCGCGCCACTTTCGCGTTTGTACCAGGATGGAAATCCGGGGAGCGACAGCTGGCGACTCTGCTGGGGACGGAACCCAGAATCTGTGGTTCCCCTGTGAGTCTCTCCTAGCGCTTGTGTGTTGCTGTTTTATTGGGTGATGTTTGTTTGTTGTGGCTTGTTGTATTGTATTGTTGTTTATTTACAGCTTTATTTACAGCTTTATTTACAATTTTCAGTATTTATTTTCCGCATCATGTATATCATACTGAACTGTCTGGACTGGTTTTCTGTTTGGTGGGTTTGGGTGATACTGTTTCTGAGAGATAAGCCAAGTACCCGGCTTGAGTGCACCCTAGGATTAGAGTGGACATATTGTACTCGCATGTGACATGATGAGTGGCGATGTGTTTCACGCCCAGATTGCGACCATCTTGGAAATATCTTGTGTGGGGATTTCCTCCACTTCGGGATAGGACCTTGATAGTTATGTGCATCTGGGGACCGATCATTGAGAACCTTTGTGGAAACAACCCTCTCCAGTGGTGGCAGTGGCAGACCACATTTTGTGGCAAACCCATTCGCACCCGAGGGTCCACTGGGGACTCGCATAGGATGTCCTGGTTCTCTTATAGGAACTCAGTCAAAGCATCTGGTCGTATGACATTAGTATTGTATCCTACGGGCTGAATGTACTATTGTTTCTCGATTTCAGCGCTTGAAGCTGGGAACCTATAAGGGATGCTTGTTTTTCCCGGAATCAGCTGAGGCCTCCCTGCGTAGTACATAATGCCCAACCGATTCCCTGATTTGGTCATGAGCCATTTCTCGGAAATGGTGAAAGTATTATTTCTATTCGGCTTTGAGAGTCCGTGATGTTTGACCCAGAGCACACCTGTGAGATTGGGAATGGGTTTACAGGTTTGCAGGAACCCTTGACCTCATCATATTCTTGTTACCAGTGCAGTTCATGTTATGATACAGTTACTTTGGTTCCGGAGTTCTGGGTTTCTTGTTCTGGTATTCTTGATACTGTGGTCCTGAGATCTTCTTCAGAGAGTCGTGATTATCAGAGAGTGTGACTTAGTGGACTTTTGGTTTGTCAGTTATTCAGAGGGGCCCTTATCAGTGTCCAGACTCCAGACAGTCTCAGATGACCATATGTCTTTGCATTTGCATCTGCATTGCATTATTGCATCATTAATCATTGTTTTTGTTTTCATTCACAGGTTCATATCTTTGCTTCCGGTTCCGGTATCCTCTTCAAAGATGGGAGATCCTCGCAAGCAGAATATTCACTTCAAGTTCTTTGACATCAAGGTTGGCTTGTTGAAAAAGATGGTAAAGCTGATTACACCCAACCAGGTAAAGAGATTCAGAAAAGCTTACGGGAATATCCTTGATGTGGTGATAGAGCTAGATCCTTCAGAGAGGAGTGCCATTCATACATTGCTTCAGTATTATGACCCTCAGCTCCGTTGCTTCACCTTTCCTGATTTTCAGTTGGGCCCTATGCTGGAGGAGTATGCTCTAATCCTGGGTGTGCCGGTTCGAGACCAGGTTCCTTTCAATTCTGAGATGAGTAGACCTGAACCTGAGGCTATTGCTAAGGCTCTTTATTTGAGCCCTCCTGTTGTGAAGTCTTTGACCATTATTAAAGGAGGAATGTCTGGGTTTTCTTTGGAGGCTCTGGTGAAGAAGGCGGAATAATTGGCTGTTGAAGGAGAATGGGATGCTGTCTGTGCTATCTTGGCTCTTTCTATCTATGGCATTATATTGTTTGCTGATATGGAGAAGTTCATAGATATAAACGCCATACATCTCTTTTTGCTGAAGAATCATGTGCCTACCTTACTCGGGGATTTGTATTACTCAGTTCATTACAAAACTGAGAAGAAGAGAGGAGGTTTGGTCTGTTGCTGCGCTCCGTTATTTCACATATGGTTCATGAGGCATTTGCCTAGTACGGGAGTGTTTAGTGACCACAGCTTGGTATGGGCTCAGAAGCTGGAAAAGTTGCTTGCCAAGGATGTTAGATGGTTCACTCAAAGGCTGCAAGGTGCACGTTTCATCACCAGCTGCGGGAGTTATCATAGTGTGCCTTTGTTGGGAATAACTGGAGGGATTAATTACAATCCAATCCTGTTAAGAAGACAATTAGGATACGCTTTGAGAGATGTGCCTGAAGATTTGAAGCTGACCCCTATTTTCTACTTCTCAGTGAAAGATAATATGCCCTTAGTGAGGAAGGTTGCGGGAGCTTGGAAGTGCGTTAAAGGAGAAGGAATAGCTAGCTTTGGGAAGTGCAACAACCAGACATTCCCAGAGTACGAAGCTTGGTTGAAAGACAGAGCCAGAAGAGTTTTGTTACCATTTTCAACACCAGTTCCCCCAGTTGCTGAGTCCATTGATACTGTGCCTCTAGAGGAATTCAAGAAGTTGGAAGCCCAGCTACATGCAGTTAGAGTTGAAAATACCGAGATGGTAAGCCTGTATCACCAAGCCAACAGGGCCAAGATTGAAGCTGAGGAGAAGTTGCTGAAGATGCAGATGACCTTGGAGGCTAAGGAGAAGGACTTTGCAGGAAGAGAAGCACATTTCCGCAGGTTAGGGATGATGGAAGCCCAAAGAGAAGTTGAGCGCAAGAAGAAGTCAAAGACCCTCAGAGATGCTCGTCAGTCTATTGTCTGGTTGAAGGGACAGAGAGAGCAAGAGCTGAAGCAATATAAAGAAAAAGAAGAGTTCTTTGAAGTTCAGATGGCTTACAAAAAAGAAGAGGTGGAGCAGGCCCACAAAATTCGCAGAGAGAAGACCCAACAGCTCGCAGATAGTCAGCAAGCCCTCGAAGCAGCACTTAAGGAGATTGAAGACCTGAAGTTGATGGCGGGAGTCAAGAAGGTCAGATCTGATGGGGGGCTTAGTGATGGAGCTTCAGGGTCCTTGGGCGGTGGTTCTGCTTCTTAGTTTACTTTTCTTGTATCTGGATTACCTACAGGCATGTTGTAGGAGTCCTAGTTGGTTGCTTTTCCTTTGTAAAGAACTTGTACCCTATGGGGAATTCTGTTTTATTGTGCCTAATGGGTTGATCTATGTTATGACTGTTTTTCACCATTTCTTGGTTTGCTTGCTGTTATGGTTTGAATGTGGTTTCCTGCAAAGGTTTCTGAAAGTCGAGGATCAGTGCCCATCTGGTTTTCTTTGCTAAATACCGGAACCGGGGCATAAATGACCTGTGATTGGGAACATAAACAACTGCATTGCATCCATATAACCTGTTTGTTGTTTTGCAGGTAGTGTCTCGGTTACTAACGTGTTTTGTATGACAGGCACTATAGCTCCCCGTAAAGTGCGGGAACAACCAGCAGTGCACAGATATCCAACCAAGATTAATAGAGAACGAGCCATGGACCAGATGCAAGCGGATTTGGCAGATCTGAGGCAGAGAATGGATAACTTTATGACGTTAATGGCCGGCATGGGGCATAATCAAGAGCGTCTGCGGGAGATGGTTGAGAATCAGAACAGGAACACTGCTGCTGCTGCTAATGCTGATAATCGTACCGGTGCGGGCGCACGTCAGGTTGAAACTCCTGTTACACAACCAGGAGTGACTATTATCAATGATGGGTTGCATAACCTTCAGATGGAAAATCATGATGACCAGTTCACTCTACTTGATGAAGCTGAAGGTCAAGGAGTAGAAATGAACAAGAGGTTCGAAGAGATGGCTGAGCAAATCAAGGCTATTCAGTCCCAGAGCTCTTTGGGGTTCGACATAACCGACTTAGGCTTGGTTCCTGGAGTCAGGATTCCGTATAAGTTCAAAGTTCCAACCTTCGAGAAGTATAATGGCACTGCTTGCCCAAAGATCCATCTTCAGTCATTTGTTGGGAGAATTGCCGCTCACACAGATGACGAGAAACTGTGGATGTATTATTTTCAAGACAGCTTGGTGGGAGCTTCTCTTGAATGGTACATGAATCTCAGTAGGGTCAATGTCAAGAGCTGGAAGGATCTAGCTGAAGCCTTTGTGAGGCAGTATCAATACAACATGGATATGGCTCCGAACCGCACGCAGTTGCAGCATATGGCTCAGACTGCAAAAGAAGGCTTCAAAGAATATGCCCAGAGGTGGCGCCAGCTGGCTGCCAGGGTACAACCACCGCTGTTAGAGAATGAAATGGCCGACATGTTTATGGGCACCCTCCAGGGGGTATTTCTTGAAAGACTGACGTCGAGTTCGACTACTAAGTTCAACGATATTGTTATTGCGGGAGAAAGAGTTGAAACATTGCTGAAAATGGGGAAGATACAAGACCCAAGTGCTAGTAGCTCAAATGGAGCGAGGAAAGCTTTTAGTGGACCTCCTAGAAGGCGAGAAGGCGAGACGAATGTTGTATTCGGCCAAAGCCAGGGTCGTGGTTACAGAAGACCTTATGAACATATGGCTGCTGTCACCATTCCTGCAGCTCCCGTACAACAGATGCTACCTCCTCCACAACAACAACAACAACAACCTCGAACCAACTATCAGCAGAGACCATATCAGCCGAGGCAGACTCGCCCGGCTAACAGGGTGATTGAAGCTATTCCGATGACTTATGCTGCCTTATTGCCAAGACTGTTAGATTTGAACCTCATCCAACTGAGGACTTTGGCACCACCACCTCCAGGAGAGCTTCCAGTTGGTTATGATGTCAACGCGTGATGCGCTTTTCACTCTGGAGCACCCGGGCACTCGACTGAGAAGTGCAGGGCTATGCATCACAAGTTTCAGGATCTTGTAGATTCCAAGGCAATCAACTTTGCGTCGCCGCCGAATGTTAACTCGAACCCTATGCCTAATCATGGAGGGGCAAGAGTCAATGCTGTTGAGGGTGATGACAAGTTGAGTTTGGTGCTGAGTATTGATGAAGTCAAGACACCTTTGAGGGTGGTGAAGGAGAGATTGTTGAAGGGTCTAGTATTTCCTGGTTGCTGTCTTGATTGTGAAGACTGTATGAGTGTTATGAATGGTTGTGAGAAACTGAAGATGGGTTTGCAAAGGTTGATCGATGATGGGTCCTTGCAGTTCAGTAAAGTTAGAAATGAAGAGGCTGATGATGTGTCAACCATTACTATCTTCTACGATGAAGCTGATATGCCCGTCAGACAAGAGCCGGTTACAATCTACGCTCCGCAGATTAGTCCTGTGACTATAACTGTACCTGGGCCAGTGTCGTACACCGATGATAGAGCCATTCCTTGGCATTACGGTTCCGATGTTTATGTAGCTGGACAGAAGATGGAGAGCAGACCTGTTGCTGACCCGACTGTAGAGAACGTCGGAGGAGTATGGGGTTTCACTCGAAGTGGTAGGTTATTCGCTCCCCCTGCGCTGAGAAGGGATCCTGAGGCCGAGGCTTCGTCCAAAGACAAAGGAAAGCAGGCTGCGAATGACGAGTCAAATACTCCTGTGGCCGGGCAGGGGACGTTTGAAAAAGAAGTAGAGGAGTTCATGAGGATTATCAAAAGGAGTGACTACAAGGTGGTTGATCAACTAAACCAGACACCTTCAAAGATTTATATCTTGTCACTGCTAATGTGCTCTCCCGCACACCGAGAAGCCTTACTGAAAGTACTTCAAATGGCCTATGTTCCTCAGGAGATTACTGTCAACCAACTTGAAGTTGTTGTTGGAAGTGTCAATGCTAGCTATGGCTTAGGCTTCACTGACAGAGACCTCACTTCGGAGGGCAGAAATCATAACAAAGCACTACACATTACGATGGAATGCAGGGGCGATGTGTTGTCTCATGTTCTTGTAGACACAGGCTCTTCCTTGAATGTGCTTCCGAAGAAGGCATTGATGAAGCTTAATATTGATGGGATTGTCCTGACGCCGAGTGATCTGGTGGTTAAAGCTTTCGATGGATCGAGGAGATCAGTTTTTGGGGAGGTTGAGTTGCCTGTCAAGATAGGCTCTCAAGTCTTCAAAAGTGTTTTCTATGTTATGGACATCCAGCCGGCATATAGCTGTTTGTTGGGAAGGCCGTGGATACATGCTATTGGAGCCGTCACTTCAACCCTGCATCAGAAGCTTAAATACGTGGTGGACGGCCAGGTCATCACAGTTTGTGGGGAAGAGGATATATTCGTCAGCCATCTGTCGACATTTAAATATGTAGAAATGGACGGAGAAATCCATGAGACTTTATGCCAAGCTTTTGAAGCAGATGTCAGTATCTTGACTCCTGTGAAGAAAAATAACGAGGGCACGTCCATTCATTCCTACCAGGAAGCAAAAGAGGTTGTTCAATCAGGCAGTGCTCAGGGCTGGGGCAAGCTGTTGGAGCTGGAAAGGAAGGATGATAAATTCGGCTTAGGGTATCAGCCTGGGGGGTCTACTCAGAGTAGTAAAGCCATCACGTTCACAAGCGTTGGGTTGCTCAACCGCGATCAAATATGTACAACAAGCCAAGATGGGGATAGTGACAGAGAAAGGGACAATAATTGGATCCGCCCGTGTGCGCCCGACGAGGAGCTAGGAAATTGGTCTGCTGAAGACATTGTTCAAGTCACCTGGCTCTCAGAGTAATTGTTTTGTTTCCTTTTATTAGCATACTGCATTGTCAAATCCAGCATTCTGCCCAAGATGCTTGGATCCATTGTATTGGGCCACCATGTTTTATATCGCATTGTTATTTTGCTATGAAATAAAAAGACATTTTTAGACAAACTGTGTTCCCTGTCTTTGTTTTTAAACTGTTTCACAAAAAAATATATAAAAAGGGCAATGTGTTTGCCTTTTTGTTTTGTGTTAGCGTCTCTTTTTTCAAAATAAACAGATTCTGAATAAGCACGTCATCTGTGCACTGTTGATCATCCGGATTCCACGGATAACGTTCCTGCTATGACTATGCATGACTTTGATAATCCAGTCTACCAAGCTGATGAAGGGGTTGAGGAAGACTGTGACCTCCCTGAAGAGTTGGTCAGATTGTTGAAACAAGAGGAACGAGTTATTCAGCCTCATCAAGAGGAGATTGAGACCATCAACATTGGCAGTGAAGATGCAAAGAAGGAAATCAAAATCGGGGCCAATCTGCAGGCCGAAGTCAAGAAAGAGCTGATCAGTATGCTGAGAGAGTATGTGGATATCTTTGCTTGGTCATATCAAGATATGCCAGGTTTAGATACCGACATCGTGATGCATAAACTACCCCTGAGAGAAGACTGTCCTCCTGTAAAGCAAAAATTGAGAAGAACTCGCCCGGACATGGCGATGAAGATTAAAGAGGAGGTTCAGAAGCAGTGGGATGCTGGGTTCCTTGCCGTGACTAGTTACCCACCTTGGGTAGCTAACATTGTTCCTGTACCTAAGAAGGACGGCAAGGTCCGGATGTGCGTAGACTATCGAGATTTGAACAGAGCAAGCCCAAAAGATGATTTTCCGTTGCCACACATTGATGTGTTGGTGGACAATACTGCTCAATTCTCGGTGTTCTCCTTCATGGATGGCTTCTCCGGTTATAATCAGATAAAAATGGCGCCGGAAGACATGGAGAAGACAACGTTCATTACCCCGTGGGGGACATTCTGCTATAAGGTCATGCCCTTTGGTCTGAAGAACGCCGGAGCAACTTATCAACGGGCGATGGTCACATTGTTCCATGACATGATCCACAAGGAGATCGAATGTTATGTGGACGATATAATTGCAAAGTCTAGAGACGAAGAGGAGCATTTGGTTAACCTAAAGAAGCTATTTGATAGATTGATCAAGTACAAACTGAGGTTGAATCCGAACAAGTGCACTTTCGGAGTGCGTTCCGGAAAATTGTTGGGTTTCATTGTAAGCCAAAGAGGCATTGAGGTAGATCCTGCTAAAGTGAAAGCTATTCAAGATATGCCTGCACCGAGGACAGAAAAGGAAGTGCGCGGGTTTTTAGGGAGGTTGAACTACATTTCTCGGTTCATATCTCATCTAACTGCCACGTGCGAACCGATATTCAAGTTGCTAAGAAAAGAGCAAACGGTCAGGTGGAACGATGATTGCCAAAGAGCTTTCGACAAAATAAAGGAATATTTGCAGGAACCTCCAATTCTGATGCCTCCAGTGGAAGGAAGACCGTTAATCATGTACTTGATCGTGCTAGAAGGGTCAATGGGGTGTGTGCTCGGCCAACATGACGAGTCTGGTCGAAAAGAGTATGCCATCTATTATCTTAGCAAAAAGTTTACCGACTGTGAATCCCGATACTCACTTCTCGAGAAAACTTGTTGCGCTTTGGTATGGGCTGCTCGCCGACTGAAGCAGTACATGTTGACCCATACCACACTGCTCATTTCCAAGATGGATCATGTCAAGTACATCTTTGAGAAACCAGCATTGACCGGAAGGGTTGCTAGGTGGCAGATGATTTTAACTGAATATGACATCCAATATACTCCTCAGAAATCCATCAAGGGAAGTGTATTATCGGATTACCTTGCACAACAACCTCTGGAGGATGACTATCAGCTAATGAGGTTTGATTTCCCTGATGAAGACATCATGTACCTCAAAATGAACGATTATGAGGAACCACTTCCAGAAGAGGGGCCTGACCCTGAATCCAAATGGAAGTTGATGTTTGATGGGGCCGTCAATATCAATGGTCGTGGAGTTGGTGCCGTACTCATTAATCCTGAAGGTGTCCACTTACCCTTCGCTGCCAGAATTACTTTTGGCTGCACCAACAATGAAGCGGAATACGAGGCATGTATAATGGGAATAGAGGAGGCAATTGATCTGCGGATTAAGAACCTCGATATATTCGGAGATTCAGCCCTCGTCATTAACCAAATTACCGGCAAATGGTATACACATCAAGAGCACCTAGTTCCATATAGGGATTATTCTAGAAAACTGTTGACATTCTTCACGACAGTTGAGCTCAAATACATACCACGTGACGAAAATCAGTTTGCCGATGCTTTGGCCACTCTCTCTTCGTTGATTAAAGTCTTGTGTTGGAATTTTGTGCCCAGAATTGACATATCCAGGCTTGACTCTCCAGCTTATGCTTTCTCTGTAGACGCCGTGTCTGACGAGAAACCTTGGTATTTTGATATCAAGTTATTCCTGGAAAAGCAAGAATACCCAACTGGGGCATCTTCCAACGATAAAAAGACCTTGAGACGACTTGCTGCTAGTTTCTTCTTGAACACAGACGGGGTTTTGTACAAGAGAAACTTCAATATGGTCTTGCTCAGATGCGTGGATAGACACGAAGCATGCCTGTTGATGCAGGAAGTCCACGAAGGATCTTTCGGTACCCATGCAGGAGGGCATGCCATGGCAAAGAAATTGCTGAGATCAGGGTATTACTGGATGACAATGGATGCAGATTGTTGTTCTTACGCTCGTAAGTGCCACAAGTTCCAAATATATGCAGATAAAGTGCATGTTCCTCCTAACCCGCTCAACGTCATGTCATCTCCTTGGCCTTTCTCTATGTGGGGCATTGACATGATCAGGAAGATCGAGCCAACTGCTTCGAACAGTCATCGCTTCATCCTGGTCGCGATTGATTACTTTACCAAGTGGGTAGAAGCATCGTCTTATGCCAATGTCACTTGTCAAGTGGTGGCAAGATTTCTGAAAAGAGATATCATATGTAGATATGGAGTGCCCGAAAGGATCATTACTGATAATGGTTCTAACCTCAACAACAAGATGATGGCAGACTTATGTCGGGATTTCAAAATACAACATCACAATTCTTCCCCTTACCGACCAAAGATGAATGGTGCGGTAGAGGTGGCTAATAAGAATATCAAGAAGATTGTGCAGAAAATGGTCGTCACTTACAAAGATTGGCATGAGATGTTACCGTTTGCTTTACATGGGTACCGGACGTCAGTCAGGACGTCAACAGGGCCAACTCCCTTCTCTCTGGTGTATGGCATGGAAGCAGTCCTGCCTGTTGAAGTAGAGATTCCTTCACTGCGCGTGATGATGGATGTCAAGCTGGATGAGGCTGAATGGGTGCGTGCTCGTTATAATCAGCTATGTCTAATTGAGGAAAAGAGATTAGCGACTATCTGTCATGGTCAGCTTTATCAGAGGAGAATGAAGTGGCCATTCGATCAACGAGTACGTACTCGAGAGTATCGAGTGGGAGAGCTTGTGTTGAAGAGGATCGTTCCTCCAGGTTCAGATAACAGGGGCAAGTGGACCCCAAACTACGAAGGACCATTCATAGTGAAGAAAGTCTTCTCAGGTGGAGCACTGATGCTCACCACTATGGATGGAGAGGACTTCCCATCCCCTGTTAACTCGGACGTAGTTAAAAAATACTTCGCATAAAGAGACCCGCTGGACACAAAAAACAGAATGTAAGTCCAGGCAAGAAAAGGGCATCCCGGCGAGCTAAAAACAGAATAAAAAGCTCGGGCAAAAATTAGGGAAATAAATATAAAAAATGTACACCCGCTGAGTTGAAAAGCCACATGGGACATCTCAGGCAAAAAAGGGTATCCCGGTGGATTGAAAACCCGAAAGGGCAATTCACGCAAAACAAGGGAATAAGCGAACAACTGCGATCCAAGTTATCTGAACCACGTCATCGTTTCGTACAACTTGATAATATCAGAAAGATAGGAAACAGTCCCCTCATCCTCTTAGAAAGCCAAAGCATAATGGAGAGTTTCGAAGACATGCGAGTTATAGCAGAAATGGAACTCCTTGGAATGCCGTGTACATTGCCATTAGGATAGTTTCTTTTTCTCAATTTTATAGTGGCTACCTCTTTCCAGGTGGTTGCTTCCTGATGTAAATCTTTTCCTATTCAGAGGCCATTCAATAAAAAGAATATTCAGTCAAACAGTTGTGTGTGTTTATTTTTGTTTGCAAAATGTCCTGAATTTTCGGCAAAAATAGCATTGCATCTAAACATGGTGATAATTTTGAAAAGAAAACTGACATGCAGGGAAACTGTAACCCTCTTTGAGTGTCGGATGACGATGGATGAATAGATCATTCCATGCAAATCCCCGGGGCACACTTGTGTTTTCTTTTGTTGCAGGCTGAAGGATGGCGTCACATTCTCAAGCAATTGTCACACTTCCCTAATAGAGTATCTCCCCAAGCAGAGATTTTCTCTCCCAGCAGGTATCTGGAGCCTGGCATCTCCAGCAGAGATTTTATCCAGCTAAGCCTTGGCAGTAGCCCAAGCATTTTTCTTCCTCCCCAGTGAAGTTGGCAGTCCGTTCTTCCCCAGTGGAGTATGCCCAACAGGTACCCGAAAGCCTGACACCATCAGAATGGGAATTAGCAGTATTTTATCCTCAACAAGAGTCCTCACCAACAGGTGGGACTGAAAGCCTGATATCCCTTCAAATTCTTGAATCAGCAGATGCTCTCCCCAGCCAGAGTATGGTCCAAGCAGCTTACCCAACCAAACCTGAAGATGATCCTGTCACCACAGAGTTCATATTTGATTTTTCACCTCCGTCAGTGAAATGTTTCCCAGCAAAGTTGCCATACTTTTGGGTATTTGATGATACGGCCAGGTGTTCATCACCTCAGTCAGAGTTGAGTGTCTCGACCTCTTGACTTGTCTTCCCCTATAGAGTTGTATCTCTTGCTGCTCGTCTGCAATTGTCTACCGCTCGTCTGCGTTTGTCAACACTCGTTTGTGTTATCCCTAAACGAAGTTCTCCCCAGCATTGGTGTCACTGCTTTATTGTTGTTCGTCTGCATCTTTCAACACCCGTCCGTGTTGGCTCTGTGGTAGTGCTCGTCTACTTTCCCCAGCATTGGCTTATGATTACCTTGATATTGCTCGTCTGCAATTTTCCAACACTCGTCTGTGTTTGGTTATAATAGTTGTTGTTGCTCGTCCGCGACTCCTCGACACTCGTCTGTGTTCTGATATGATATTTGATGTTGCTCGTCTGCAACCTCCCAACACTCGTCTGTGTTTGGTATTGGATCCTTTGTTGCACTCGTCTGTGCCTTGATATGCATTCTCTATTGTTGCTCGTCTGCAATTGTCCAGCGCTCGA
The DNA here is from genome assembly GCA_963966055.1 of Lathyrus aphaca. Lineage (NCBI taxonomy): Eukaryota > Viridiplantae > Streptophyta > Magnoliopsida > Fabales > Fabaceae > Lathyrus > Lathyrus aphaca. The sequence continues at coordinate 530,453,737 of OZ014524.1, forward strand.
CTGCGTCTGCTTTTAGTCTCCAGAAGTTGTCTGTGTTCTGAAGCTCGTCTGCTTTGCTTGGATACTCGTCTGTATCACCCCCAGCACTCGTCTGTGCTAGCTTACATCTGTATGTGAGGATTTGCTGTTTATCCTGATATTATCCTGTTGCTGCTTCAAATTCTCGTCTGTGTTTGAATTTCTGGTATTCGTCTGTACCAGTGGCTGATACTCGTCTGTATCATTACCTGAAGCACTCGGCTGTGTTCCTCAGATCATTGTCTGATACTCGTTGGAATCATTTACTTATGGCACTCGTCTGTGTTATCTTGATGATCATCCAATACTCATCTGTATTGAAGAGGTTTCAAATCCTGACAGTGGGAATTAATGTCAAAATGGTTATCTGTCTCAGGCATCAATTATTTTTGCCGCACCTGGCGTAACAGGTTTGCTCAGAAGACTCGTCTGTCTTATACCATATATCCGAGGATAATATATGAAGAAGGTTCGTCTACCTTGATTGCATGTCTATCCCACAGACTTAAGTGCATTACCGGTCCTGGCGTAACAGGTAAATCCGAAGGAGACTCGTCTGTCTCATGCTATATGCAGTGTTCGAGGACTCGTACGTCCAGTTCCTGGCGTCACAGGATTTATCTGGAGACTCGTCTGTCCCAGTTTATGTTCTTAAAGTGTTTTGAGGACTCGTATGTCCAGCTCCTGGCGTCACAGGATTGTTTGAAGACTCGTCTGTCAACTTGTTCTTATTCCAGATATCAGTTTCAACTTGGAAGAAGCTCGTCTGCTTTTTCTCCCCTTCGGTCATCAAAGCGTCATTTGGTCGGGTTTAATTCCCGGTGTCGCATTCTTCGTCAGAGTGCAAATTTCTGGTCTTCTTGGTATTCAACCACAGTTTATCTTGAATGGTCGATAGCCCGTGCTATCATCCTTTTCAGATTAACAGTGGATTGAATAGGGGCAGCTGTAATACCCCAAATTTGCCCTCTCATTTTTTAGCATCATATTACATCATATTCATCATACTCATATCACTTTCATATTTTGCGTAGCATCATTAGCATAGAAAAATGAAGCATAACATTCATTGTGGAAGCATAGCATAAGTTGGCAGTGATTTTAGTGCGTCGATCTGAGTCGGACGGACGTTTGACCTAATCTTGGTCAAACTATCAGGAGATTAGTTCAGCTGCTGAGTCTTCATGCTTCAGGGGTTATTTCTCAAGCAGTGCGAATTCGGTGTTGAGTTGTGTCGTATGCAAAAGTACTTGATTTACCAGGCAGTGGTTCAAGTGATAGTTTTTGGGTCCGAGGATTCAAGTGTATCATGGTTATGGTTTTCATTGTGTGCATCTGAGGATTTACTGTTCTATAGAACAATTCAGTTTAATTCGAAGTAGTTCTGGTCAGATACTCAAAGAATGATTTATTCAGACGATCATTGTTTTGCTTGGGAATTGCTCAGTGGTAGTGGTGTTCTCTTGAATTAAATAGACCGTAGAACTGAGGCGAGATGGTTGAGTTGAATGAACCGATTGATTGAGATTTCGTGACTATGTGCGTGATTGGTGGCAATTTGTGCGATTCATAAAATAAAAAAAAATATTTAGTTCCATATCCATTTTTACCATTCGAACCATAAATACTCATCATCCGTTTTTCCCTTTAATTCGACCTTATTTTCTATCATTTTGTCATTTGATTTCCATTTCCAATTATCCACCAAAGTTCCATTAGTTTTGAGATAATTACCAAAGCCTTTTTTTTATTTCACTTTGTTAGGTCCACTTTCACAATAATAAGCCCACAAATATTTTTTAATCCCATATAGATTTATCACAAGAAAATATAAAATAAGATATTATATTTGATGCACTTGCATTGCCCTTTTTTTTTCTTCTTTTTCTCAGTCACGCTTATGCACTAGTATACATTCATTGTCCTATTAGATACCTCCCCCCAAAACGACATGAGGAAGGCCCGGAGAATGGCATCAAACGCACGACAATGACTCAAAAAAGCAGTGAAATGGAAAATAAAAAAAAAAAGAAAGAAATAACAGGTTTGGAGAAGTTGAGAAAAGAGAGAAGTCACGAAAAAATTTCATGGAGAATAAGAGAATCCTCTTCTCATTTTAACAAAAAAAAATTTTACTCTTCAAAAATACATCAAAAATAACCGAATTCTATTTTTCAAGTGGCAGAAGATAACAGAATCATTCTTTGAATCACATAAAAAAAGGAATAACAAAAAAAAAAGAAAAGATCTCTCTCGAATCTCAGTCATAACCGAATCACTCTTCTCAGTCATAAGAGAACTCATTTTTCCCAATCTTCATCACCAAGATAACAGAACCAATTCCAGCTTCATCGACTCTCTTCACAATCCTCCTGAATTCACTTCAATCTTCAACCAATTCTTCATAATCCTTATCAAGTTCCCACAATCTTCATCATTCTCTTGAATCTTCATCACCAACAACACACATAACCGATTGAATTTTCAATCAATTCTTCATAATTCTCATCAAGAATCTTCATTATTTTTCATCGATTCTTTTTCACAAGATTAGACTCAAATCTTCTTCAGCCTCTGCAATCGATTCAGCTTTCTTCGATCGAACAAATTCTTCACGGCAGCATCAACAAACCTGCAAATGAATTCAACAAGGAGAAGCAAGCCGAATTTGTAAAAAGAGGAAGAGAATCGAATTCACAAAAGTTGAAGAGCAAGCACTTACCGAATCGAGACTAGCTCACACATTGTTTGTCGCATCGTCGAATAACAGGTACACTTTCGATTACTCCAATTGCTACGATTGTTAGCCGTGTTGTGAATTTGTTGTATCTGATTGTGTTTGTGATCCGCATCGTTGAGCGTTTGTTCGTTTGAATCTGAAATTGTGAAGGAGATAGAAATAAGATCGGAGTGTATACTGATTTCGTAGTTAGGGTTGGTTTTCCGGCTAGGAGGAGTTTAGGCTAGTGATTGGTTCAAATCGAAGGAGAGGTAGAGTTTTGTGTTAGTCTGTTTGATCGGAATTGGCGGTGAGCGGCAGACGGTGAGTTTAAGTTTGGAAGAATATGAAGCTGAGTGAGATCGAAAGATTATTAGGTTAGTTCATAGAGAGAAGAAGGTGATGAGTATGTGGTAGCGACGTCGTGAATGGAAGAGGTGGCGGCGAAGTCATGAGGAATGTGATGAACATGATGCCGTGAGGTCGAGGACGAAGGCTCGATGCCGGCCTTTGATTTTGTTGATCGGAGGAGGTGAGAGCGAAGGCTCTGATGATGGCGGCCATCGTGAGGGTGGATAAGGAGAAGTGCCGGCGGCTAGGGTTTAGAAGGCAGGACGGAGAAGAGGTATCGCGCGAATAGAGGGAGAAGAAGATGTTCAGTTTTGTGGTTTTTTTTAATTTGTTTATTTACAATGAATTTAATATGAGATGCTTATTAAAATTAGTGAGGTTCATAAAAATAATGGGAATTCTGATGTTTGTGAGTTTCAATAAGATAAGAGGATAAGGAGTAATCCTTTGTTGCTGGTTCTGCCCATATCGGCGGTGACACTTGTCACCGTCCGGTAGGGCCTGTGTTGATAGGTTTCGCCACAGCAGGACATGTGGCTGCGCGTTGGGGCTTAACCCAGAGTGCTTTTCGCACCCCACCCCCCATTGGGCCTATCTCATTTCAGCTCAAAGGGCCTGCTTACAGCACCCCATCCTTTTTCCTTTCTTAATCTCTATTTCTTTATTTTTTTTGTTTTTTACCCAGCTCCATTTTAATTTGCATAAAATATAAAAACTCATCCAAAAATTCTCAAATAAATCATGGACCTTCCTTTATGTTTCTAGTTTTTTATTATTTTTTTATTTTATTTTTTCAATCATTAGCGTGCCAGAAATAATTCACCAAGGTGCATAGCTTCTTTTGCTTCATTTCTTGATCAGTCTGGCTTGTTTATTTTCTATAGCTTTCAATATTTGGAGTTTTGATCCCATTCTTTTGCATTGTGTTCCTGAGATCTTGTAGTTTTCATGTAATTTTTCTCTGAATTTTTAGGAAATTATTTCTTGAGTTTTGATCTGATATCTTGTGATGTAAGTTTTCTGTCCTAACTTGTGTTCTTGCCTTCATTTGGCTTAGTTCCTTTCTGAATTTTTGCAAATCCTTTTGACAAGTTGATATAATATGTTTGAAGACCCTTTGGTTTCAGTTGTAGATTTTTAGATGATTGGTTGATTTAATGTGGATTTTTGTTCTCACCTTGTCCCACTTTGCCTCTTTTGGTTCATAAGATCTCTTATAGGCTTAGAAGGGCACTTGTGCCAACTTCTTCTTCTCATTTGGGGTTCTTTTGGGGCGTGGGTACCTTCCTGGTCCTAGTATAGGTCTTGTGTCTTTTGACTTTTTAAGTTTGCTTCTTATTCAAGTCATTTGTTTTCTTAAGTGTTTAAATTCCATCGTTTGATTCTGTTGCTTCTATTTTGATATTGTTTGGTATTGTGTGATTTCTCTCTTCATCTTGATGGCCTCCTAAGCCATTCTTCATATCATTTTGATTCTGGTTTTGAGCTTTTTGCTTTTATTTTGTGCGTTTTGCATTGCTTATTTCATAAGTGCGCTTTTGTTTCCATATGTATTCATGTTGCTCATTTTAAGTCATAAGTCTCCCATCTTCATTTCTTTGAGTTGAATTGGCATTATGCATTTGTTCATTTCACTTCACTTCTGATTTTTGGATGATGTCATGTTAATTTGCTCATTTTTGTTTCACTTGTGCATACTAACCTTGCAGGGGCTATGGTAAGTGTGAGATGTGGGAATTGAGTTCCACATCTCCAATTCTCATCTTTCCCTCTTATGTTTATGTGAACTAACCCTATTTTGTTGGGCCTAGGCCTTTCTCACCCCTTCTTCTATCTTCTTCTTTCCTTCTTCATTAGTATAGAAACTTCACTAACCATTAGGACATCCATGCATGTTAACACTTAGGATTATTTTTAGTCCCCTTTAGAATGTTTCCTTTGAGATCCTTTGGTGCTCTCTCTCGTCTCATCTTCAAACTTAATTCTAATTCACTTAATAAAGGTTGAGTACTTTCATGTGATATGAGACTTTGCTATGAGATGCTTGCACGCGTTCCATTTCGGGGCGAGGTGTGAGTCATCACTCGTGGTGGATAGGTCTTAGCATGAGTACCTCACAAAGAAAAGCTAAAAAAAAGACACTTCTTAACCAAAAAACCACAAAAACACTTAATAACGATAATAGGTCAGTGTGCTTAAGCCTTCACTTGTGGGACTAGCTTTGGGGATTTCCTCCATAGATAGGTGTGCCTCTTGCGCATTCCATTTCGGGATGATGTGAGATGTACACATCCCATTGAGTAAGACTTATGTACACTTACCTATGCAAACTTTCACTCATAAAAGCTTCTAAAAAACACCAAACAAACAATAAGCGTCTTTCCTTCGGGAATTCTCTTCTCATCTCCTTCGCTCCGTACGCGAACTTGCTCCTGCTTGTCACTTTGCAAGACGGTTACGCACTCGTCGTCCGAGTCTGCAACACCTGAGCAATGGCATAGGCAGTTTAAGCTTTAATTCACAAGAAATTTCCTTTTAGTACCCCTAGTTAGGGGAACTACGGCGTCTCTGATCCTCATTATCCTGATGAGGTACGTAGGCAGCGGGGTAGGGCCCGTTCGAGCACAATCTTTATTTTCCCTACATTTTTCCTTTTGCTTTCTTATTCAATTCTTTTCCAGTTCCAGTTTCTTTTCGTTTTCATTTCTTTTGCTGCAGTTTTCATCCCCTCACCCTTTGAAACATTTTCTTTTGCAAGCGTGGATCCTGTCGGGTACGGCGGACGATCTGGGTGCTAATACCTTCCCAGGTCGTAACCGACTCCCGAACTCAATCTCTTTGGTTCGCAGGACTTGTGTCCTTCCTCTTTCTTTTCTTCTGGTTTGTGCAACATTGCCATTCCCTTTCTTCGGGATAAAAATGCCTGGCTGGCGACTCTATTCTTTTTCCGCGCCACTTTCGCGTTTGTACCAGGATGGAAATCCGTGGAGCGACAACTATGGGCAGATTGAGTTCCCTTTTGACCCGGCTAGACTTGGCTTTAGAGTGGGAAACAAAATAGAAAAAGAAAAGCTAAATGCAAATTGTTTCCTTAGTTAGAAAACATGATCTTCCTTTTTTTCTCTCTAAAACACGATTACCATGGCCAACAAACTCTTATTGGCACAACAACAAAAAACAATTTGAAATAAAACCTCCTCCGGACCACCCTCTCACTACTATGAAAAACCCATTAACAACGGTTGGGAAAAATATATAATGATGCCTACGCATGGGTTGTTATGTAGAGTGTTATTGTATATACTATACTTACAATAACGGTCTTGGAACCGTTGTTGTATTCTTAAAGTGTGAACCATTTCACAACGGTTAGTTTACACAACCGTCGCGATATAACTAAAGGTAATCTAGTTCAATTCTCAGCGAAAACATTATTTTATTTATATTATTCAACATACAACTACGGTTAGGTTTTGTAACCGCTGTCAAAACATATGTTCTAAATATAAAAACTCACAGCTTATTATCAAATTCTTCCTCTATTTTATCATGTCAAAATAACTTATGTTTACATATAACACAATATATGTGGCAAACTGAAATTATGTTCATCAAAACAGTGGTTGTTTACATATATAACACAATTTGTGCATCAAATTGACATTATATTCATCAATTTATATCAAAGACTAACATTATGTTCATAAAACTGTCAAAAGCACTATATACGTACATCAAAAGCTAACTGTCAAAACAAGTTTGTTTACATCAAAAAATATACGCAACAAATATGTGTTGAGGAAGGTTACTGATAAATCAAACAACTTGTTGACCCTTAAGAATATTGTGCATATATGTAACACCCACTTTTCCCATTTTCAAAATATCAAAGGTTTTCAAATAAATCAGATTTTAATTCCACAAAGTGAGTGGTTACATTTCAAACCAAACAAAGATTCCATTTTTATTCGTAAGCAGCGGAAAATAAATAGTTCCTCACATGTATGTCTAAAACATAGTTATTCAATAACATAAGTGATTCTTATAGTTCCTTAGGCGGATACATAGCCAACAAAATATCAAAATATGGAATAAAGGTAAAATAGTAAAATCCTCATTCCCGTTATGTATCAGAGCGCCTAGGACTCGAACAAGCACACTCAGCAACTCTCAAGTACCTGAGTTATCTGTACTTCCGAAGAAGCATAGACGCCACAAAACAAACAAAGGGGTGAGAAACAATTTCATAATATAACGGTGCAAATAACACCTCAAAGGATAATCATGTAAACAATGCACATCATGCAACATCAATCTTCCATTCAACAAATGCAATGTGACTCAATGACACAATGCAACATGTGGTACCAACTTTCAACAATGGTTCATTTATTCGAACCCGGATGTATCGCTTACGCTCCACCGAGACACGATCATCCCTGCACCAACGATTCGCAATGAATCCGAATAATCACTTACGCTCCACCAAGACATGATTATTCCACCAAATATGTATTCATATGCAGACTCGATTACACATACAATATCACAACCCACATAAATACAATCATGCCATCACGATCCTCAAGATCCATATAATTTACCAATCAATCCATCATACAATTATATCAAATGCATTAATAAGTACATACAATTCAAAATAGTCACCTAATCTTATTTACTAACTATTGATTGTCAGGTCATGTAGTTAATGTTAAACATGATCCCTAACGCCTTAAACTAATAGTACAAACCTCAATTCAAAGAACAGGACGATTCTGGATCAAAACGTCGCAAAAATTCCATTTACAGAGGCCTGACACGGCCTCCCGTGTCCCTTGACACGGCCCGTGTCAGTTGGCCTGGGGACACGCCCCCAAAATCCAACTTTCCAACACAACCAGGGGGCTAACACGGCCGCCCATGTCGTGTGACACTGCTCGTGTCACACCTCCTGAAGCCCCTTCTCCCAAAAATCCTCCTGAAACCCATCTCCCGTAGCCTGACACGGCCACCCGTGTCCTGGGACACGGCCCTTGTCAGGAGCTCTGTACCGGAAATCCAATTTTTCATAAAAACTCCATTTTTCTTCCCTCTTTTCATCAGTCCGAACCTAATTCTCTTTATTTCGATTTTAACATCCAAATTAGTCCAATTTACATAATTATTAACAATTTAAGCCTGTAATATCAACTAATTATCGCACATGACTTTTTCAGATCAAAATAGGGAAGAGTTATAAGGTTCAACCCCCTTCTTCACCTACCCTATCCTCCATAACTTTCATATGCCAATTCTCCCAATACCAAACATACATCACTAATACAATATCAGAACACAACATATATATTCATAATCATCAAACAATTCATAAACATTTCAACAACTCATCAATCCAATCATAATTTATCAATCCCTAGGGAGTAAGGAACTCCCAATTACCCTTCTATGTTAGATCACCAATTATAAACCCTTTCTCCCCCTTACCTTGAAATTGTGACGATTCTTCAAAAACTTTGATCTTGATGATCTACGATCCTTGGCCTTCCTCCTCTTCTTTCTTTTCTCCAGAACCCTCTGCTCTTCGTCAAAATACGATCAAATGAGAATTGTATCGTGTTTCCCCTTTTCATAGAGAAATCAATTTACACTTTTACCCCTTAGACCTCCAACTCATTCTTTTATTTTATTTTATTAAATAATAACAATATTATAATAGTACACACCATTATATTATTATTATTTACATAAAATATTTTCTCCAATCATAATCCAAATACCCCACCATATTATTAATATTCATTTTATAAAAATTGATTTATAAAATCGGGGCGTTACAACTCTCCCCCACTTGATTTATTTTCGTCCTCGAAAATGTACCTGAATGGAATAACTCTGGATACGATTCCTGCATCTTGCTCTCTAATCCCAAGGTAACACTTCCACCAGCAGCTTCTCCCCAAGCTACTCTCACAAGAGGTATCGCATTGCCCTCAGCTGCTTCATCTTACGATCTTCAATTTTTAACGGTAAAGTCTCTACCGTAAGATTGTCACGAATCTGCATTTCATCTCTCTAGATAACATGTGACGGATCAGGTACATACTTCCTGAGTTGCGATACATGGAACACATCGTGCAAATTCGAATGTTCTGGCGGTAACGCCACTCTGTAAGCAACTTTGCCCACTCTCTTCATAATCTGATACGGTCCAATAAACTTAAGATCCAACTTCTTAGATTTCAAAGCACGTCCAACACCCATCATTGGGTTGACTCTCAAGAGTCGACGGAAAACTAATGTTGATTGGAATAAAATGTGCATACTTAGTCAACCGGTCTACAACTACCCAAATAGCATCAAAGTCTCTCGCCGTACTCGGAAAACCTGTCACGAAATCCATAGCAATACTATCCCATTTCCACTCCGGGATCTCTAATGGTTGCATCAGTCCCGAAGGCTTCTGATGTTCCACTTTTAATTTCTGACATACCAAACAAGCATAAACAAATTGTGCGATATCCCTCTTCATACCGTGCCACCAAAATAATTTCCTCAAATCATGGTACATCTTTGTAGCTCCGGGGTGAATACTCAAGCTACTTCGATGACTTTCTTCCAAAATTGCTTTCTTTAACTCAAAACTGTCATGCACACAAATTCTTCCTCGAAATCTCAAAATACCATTATTATCCAAATTAAAATCACCACCTTGATCGTTTCCTTCGGTAGGCATTAAGTCCACCAATTTCACATCTTGCCTTTGGCTCTCCCTAACCACATCAAGAAATTCATTATTTATTCGCAACATACCCAACTTGATGCTTTCCGGTGTCAATTCACAAACCATACTCAAATCTCTAAATTTCTCAATTAAATCCATTTCTTTCATCATCATAGCCGACATATGAATCGTCTTCCGACTTAATGCATCTGCTACCATATTTGCTTTTCCGGGATGGTAACTCAGATTAAAGTCATAATCCTTTAAAAATTCTAACCACCTTCTCTGTCTCATATTAAGCTCCTTCTGATCAAATAAGTACTTTAAGCTCTTATGGTTACTAAAGACCTCAAACCGCGAACCGTAAAGGTAATGCCTCTAAATTTTCAATACAAACACTACTGCATCCAATTCTAGATCATGAGTAGGATAATTCCTCTCATGTACCCTCAATTGTCTTGAAGCTTATGCCATCACTTTACCAACTTGCATTAACACACCACCTAAACCCATTTTTGATGCATCACAATATACAACAAAACCTTCATTTGGATTCGGTAAAATTAGTATCGGTGCCGAAGTCAATTTCTTCTTCAACTCTTCAAAACTTTTCTCACAAGCTGCATCCCAAATAAAGGTTTGACTCTTCCGGGTTAATTGACTCAATGTCAACGCCAAATTAGAAAATCCTTCTATGAACCTTCGGTAATAACCAACCAGACAGAGGAAACTTCTAATTTCCGTTACCGTCTTCGGAGGTTCCCACTCAAGTACAACACTAACCTTCGAAGGATCTACTGCTATACCTTCACCATATATCACATGCCCTAAAAAGCTCACCGTCTTCAACTTGAATTCACATTTGGATAATTTAGCAAACAATTTTTTATCTTTTAATACCTACATCACAATTCTCAAATGCTTCGCATGATCTTCTTCAGACTTCGAGTAAATAAATATGTCATCAATGAACACCACAATAAATTGGTCCAAATAAGAATGAAATATACGATTCATATATTCCATAAAAACTCCTGGCGCATTAGACACTCCAAAAGGCATCACAACATATACATAATGCCCATATCGAGTTCTAAACACCGTCTTTTGAATATCTTCTTCCTTCACTCTTATTTGATGATATCCTGACCTCAAATCAATTTTGCTAAAAACACACGCTCCAACAAGTTGATCCATTAAATCGTCAATCCTAGGAAGTGGATATTTATTTTTAATGGTCACTTTATTCAGTTGTCGGTAATAAATGTGTAGACGCATACTACCATCCTTTTGCTTCACTAACAACATCGGCGCTCCCCACGGTGATACACTGGGTCTAATGAACTTCTTATCAAGAAAATCTCCAATCTGAGATTTCAACTTCGCTAACTCAGTCGCAGACATCCTGTACGGCACCATAGATATATGCCTAGTACTAGGAACCAAATTAATAGTAAACTCCACTTCACGTGTCAGAGGCAACTCAGTAATATCACTAGGAAACACTTCTAAAAATTCACTCACCACCGACAACTCTTCAATAGTAATCGTTTCTTCAACAGATAATGAAGCGAACACTGCAAACATTTTCGCCTCATCTTCCAACAAGGTCCTCAGTTCTTTCGTAGAAATCGAACTAGCCAAAGCCTCTTCTTCCGGAGTCAAAAAAGTAATAACCTCTTCCTAAAAGAATCAATATAAACCCGGTTGGACTCCAACCAGTTCATACCCAAAATCACATCAAGATTACTGAGCGGTAGACATATAAGATCCACTCCAAACTCTCTATCTAAGATCGTTAGAGTACAATTATGACACACCAAAGTGGTAGCCACAAAACCTATAGATGGAGTGTCTATAACCATTCCTCGACTTAGCTGAGAAGGTTCCAATCCTAGCTGTTGGTGTAAGCCCTAGAGGCCAATACTTTTTGGTACTTGTATCGGATTATTCGTTTAATAATAAAAGGCATTTCTTTATTATGTTTGTCTTTCAGAATAATAAAGTCCCTAGAATAGTTAGTCTGTTTAATGAAATGTTAAGTGTGACTTAATCATGAGATCCCATTAAACATAAAGACATTATTCTTAAAATATCCGTAGTCAAGCTTTATTGCAAAGTGGGATAACATTAAAGCATTGAGACTATTATGAAGATAGACTGATGATCACATCTCATGGATCATGGATAAAGAGTTATCAAGTCTTGACATAGGTATAAATATTAGGAGTAATATTTATACCGGATTGACCCGCTATGAGAATACTACATAGTATGTTATGCAAAGTGTCATAAGTTATTCTCATGGTGATAATGGTGTATTACCACCCTTTGACCTGAAACCACTATGGACCCTAGATGTAGAGTCGGGTGCTTTATTGTTGATCAAACATTATCCGTAATTGGATGATCATAAAGACAGTTGATGGGCACTCCACGAAGCATGCTGAGGGACATGAGTGTCCTAGATGGAATTTGCCAATCCTGCATAACAGGAGAAATGTCTAAGGGCCCAATATTGAACTGGACAAGGATGACACAGTGTATGCCTTGTGTTCAATATAGACATAGGGGCAAAAGGGTAATTGTACAAACATATATTATCACGAAAAAGATTTTGTCAGATCACATGACATTTTCGTGACTTGGGTAGCAGTGATGTGTTGCTAGATACCGCTCACTGTTTATTATGTTAAATATATAATTTAATATAATTACCAACGTTACGAAATCCTACAGGGTCACACACATAAGGACAGTTTGATGAGAGATAGAGAAATCAAAGGAACACCGTAAGGTACGGTGCACTTAAGTGAAAAATAGAAATTCGGATAATATAATAATAATTATTGTATTTTATAATGGTTATAAAATAATAATAAAATAAATATATTTATTATAATAATAGTTATTATAATAATATATAATATTATTATGGATCATGTGAATTGGGCTTTTAGCCCGCAGCCCACAAGAGAGTCTATAAAAGGAACCCTTGTGATGAAGCTTTCACTTGATGCAATTTCGTTTTTGATTCTCTTTTTCTCACTCAAATAATTCCGTTCGTAAGCAGCTAGCACTGTGACCGGAAGCTGTTCGTGTGGACTGAGTAGAGGCGTTGCACTTCATCAACGCTTGTGATCGCTGCATCAAAGATCTGAATCGCCACAAAGAGGTAACGATTCTATCACTGACCATGCTCATTCGTAAGGATCACTAAAGGAAATTTTTGTTTTCCGCTGCGTTTAGATCGCAATTTTCCTTCAGTGGTATCAGAGCCACTTACGAAACCATGGATCTGATAGCTGTTAAATTTCCGTCTTTTCTGTATTTGATTCGATTAAAACACAGAATGAATTTAACAATAAACGATTAATTAAATTTGGCATCTGTTGTGTACGATTTGGATGATTGATGTTGATTATGCTTCAGAAACCGACATTAGTATGGTGAAGTTGTGCGATACATTGATCATCCATAGGTTACACAATTAGATCGATCACTTTTATATAAGATATAAGAAATTCTGATGCAAAGATGGTATATGGGATATACTGTTTTGATTTCATCCATTCAATCACATAAGGATTGTAATTCTTTTGAAAGATCATCATTTTCATTCGCTTCGGAATCCGACGTTAGTATGGTGAAGCAATGACATGTTGATCTATCATATTGAGTTATCAATCGAGTTGTGTTTGACGGCATGAAATTGTTGCATTAGGATTAATGGTAGTACAAGTGTTGTATTGCCGCAGACTTTTCCGGTTGGGGTTGTAAATGCACAAAAGTTGTGCAGGAACCACCGTCCGCTGACCGGGCAGCGGAACCCCCGGCTAAGTCTGCAAAGTGTGATCAATCAGCCGAAATTTAATTTAGTTTATTTAATTATCGGAATTTTAAACTAATAATAAAAGTGTGTTTATTATTATTTATTTGTGGTGATCAGTTATGGCCTTAGTTTATCCTTTATTATTGTTTTGGGATTTTTAAATACGGCCTGCGTGTCGTGCCTCTCTCTCAATCTCTTTATGTAACTTCTTTTCTCATCTCACTCCCTCGTATGTAAAACGAGTTTTCTTATATGTAATGTAATATTATGTTATGAAGAAAAAAGAAGTATTCAATATTAAAGGAGGATAACCTTGGAGATCATGCTTGGAGAAGCTTAGATCGTTATTAGGTTAGCTTAGGTTCTCTCATTGGCTTGAGAGAACAATTGCGTTAGGGGGCATAATTGTATCTTTTTATATGTATGTTGATGCATGTAATTGTATGTTGATGCATGTGAGAGACGTTTTGCATGTTAAGCCGGTGAGATCAAACTAATAACAAATTCCCTCAAAATTAAATATTAAGTTTATGCTTTCCAATTTTTAGCACTCATCAAGACTAGTATCGAGCATTGTAGGTTTCGCCTACGCGAGGTGCATGTTCTATATTAGTAAGGTGTGATGGGATAATTGTAATATCCAATTGCTAAAACAATGGGTCAAACTTAACTAAACAAATTATAATAAGATTATACATGTTTAGAAGCAAGAATTGGGAATGATTCATGTGATGGATCAGAATAAGGAGTTATTCACCCAATTGAAAATATTCGAGAGTTGTATGAGATACAATTGGAAGGAGTTCCTACCTAAATAACTTAGTTTTGTGTAATCAGCCTAACGCTGACTTAAAACAAAGTGAAACATGGATCTCGACCCACTAGAAAGTCTTCCAACGGGATTTTCCGAATCAAATGATGAGGGTCATTTGTTTTGAATAAAATAGTGGGAGCATATTTGATTAAAGGCCTAATTAAATATGTTGTTTTTAATGATACTTATATTTTCATATTTCTCTTGTAGATTACCATGACAACAAACACATCGAACAATATTTTGCGATCCATCCTAGATAAGGAAAAATTGTCTGGGACAAATTTCCTGGATTGGCACCGTAATCTGAGGATTGTCCTCAAGCACGATAAGAAGCTGTATGTCTTGGAGACACCAGTTCCTAAGGAGGAACCTCCTAGTTCTGCACCAAAGGCAGAAAGAGATGCTTATAAGAAGCATTTCGATGATGCCAATGAAACCGCTTGCCTCATGCTTTCTACCATGAACTCTGAGTTGCAAAAGCAACACGAGAACATGTCTGCGTTCGATATGATCGGACATCTGAAAATGCTTTATCAAGAGCAAGCAAGAAATGAGAGGTTTCAGGTTTCAAAGTCCCTTTTTAACAGCAAGTTAGCTGAGGGAGCCCCTGTAAGTCCCCATGTACTCAAGATGATTGGGTATGTGGAGAACCTTGACAGATTAGGGTTTCCCCTTGGAAAAGAACTTGCGATTGATCTGATCTTCCAATCGTTGCCAGAGAGCTTCAGTCAGTTTGTCCTGAATTTCAATATGAATGACTTGGACAAAAGTCTTCCAGAACTGCTAGGCATGTTGAGAACTGCTGAGCAGAATATGAAGACAAAAGGGAAATCCATTCTGATGGTCAGTAATGGAAAGAAACAGAACAAGAGGCCCATCAAACAGGGTGGTAGAGGGAAAGGCAAGGAAGTTGCCAAACCCAAACCCACTCCTCCTGTTTTGAAGCCTAGTGGAGGAATAGCAAAGGAGGGCACTTGCTTCCATTGCGGTAAGACCGGACATTGGAAGAGAAATTGCCCAAAGTACCTGGAAGATAAGAATAATGGAGCAGAGACTTCAAATTCAGGTATTTTTGTTATTGAAATTAATTTATCTACTTCTGCATCATGGGTATTAGATACTGGATGCGGTTCTCACATTTGTACTAATGTGCAGGGGCTAAAAAGGAGTAGAGATTTGGCAAAAGGTGAAGTTGACCTACGAGTTGGCAATGGAGCAAAGGTTGCTGCTTTAGCTGTAGGAACTTATGTTTTAACTTTACCTAGTGGTTTAATAATTCAGTTAGAGAACTGTTATTATGTACCTGCAATTAGCAGGAATATTATTTTCGTTTCTTGTTTGGACAAGTTTGGTTTTTCATTCATAATAAAGAACAATTGTTGCTCCATTTATTTGAATGATATATTCTATGCTAATGCAAAAATGAATAATGGACTATATGTCCTTGATCTTGAAATGCCAATTTATAACATTAATACTAAAAGGTTGAAACCTAATGAGTTGAATCCAACTTACCTTTGGCACTGTCGATTAGGCCACATAAATGAGAAACGCATTTCCAAACTCCATAAAGATGGACTCTTGGACTCTTTTGATTATGAATCATATGAGACATGCAGATCTTGTTTAATTGGAAAGATGACAAAGTCCCCATTCACAGGAAAAGGTGAAAGGGCTAATGATCTTTTGGCACTCATACATACTGATGTATGTGGACCACTGAACATACCAGCCAGAGGAGGTTTTCAGTACTTCATCACTTTTACTGATGACTTCAGTAGATACGGATATGTGTATTTAATGAAACACAAATCTGAGTCCTTTGAAAAGTTCAAGGAATTCAAGAATGAAGTACAAAACCAACTAGGTAAGAATATTAAAGTTCTTCGATCAGATCGAGGCGGTGAATATTTAAGCCTAGAATTTGATGACCATCTAAAAGAGTATGGGATTCTATCCCAACTTACTCCTCCTGGAACACCACAATGGAATGGTGTATCTGAGAGAAGAAATCGAACCTTGTTAGACATGGTCCGATCCATGATGAGTCACGCCGATCTTCCAAACTCCTTTTGGGGACATGCATTATTAACAGCAGCTTACACACTTAACCGTGTTCCATCCAAAAAGGTTGATAAGACACCATATGAGATATGGAGTGGTAAGAAACCACATATGTCTTACATGAAGATTTGGGGTTGCGAAGTTTACGTCAAACGACAAATTTCAACCAAGCTTGAGCCCAAATCTGACAAATGCTTATTTGTGGGGTATCCTAAAGAAACAAGAGGATATTACTTCTACAATCCTTCTGAGGGCAAAGTGTTTGTCGCTCGAACTGGAGTCTTTCTGGAAAGGGATTTTATTTCCAAAGGAAACAGTGGGAGGAAAATAGAGCTTGAAGAAATTCAAGAATCACAAAACATTGAAACACCTATGGAGGAACTAGAGCAGGAAACACAAGTAGTTGTGGAAGAGCAACCTGCTCAAGTAGAACAAGACCAGCGTAGGTCAAGCAGGACACGTCACCAACCTGAGAGATATGGATATCTCATAAGTGATCAGGGTGATGTATTACTCATGGATCAAGATGAGCCTGTGACCTACAAAGAGGCCATAACTGGTCCTGAGTCTGAGAAGTGGCTAGAAGCCATGAAATCTGAAATGGATTCCATGTACACAAACCAGGTTTGGACCTTGGTAGAACCTCCTATAGGAGTTAACCCTATAGGATGCAAGTGGGTCTTCAAGAAGAAGACTGACATGGATGGTAAGGTACATACCTATAAAGCATGACTGGTTGCAAAAGGCTATAAACAAATTCATGGGGTTGACTATGATGAAACCTTTTCACCAGTTGCAATGCTTAAATCTGTTCGGATTTTACTTGCCATCGCTGCATATCATGATTATGAAATATGGCAGATGGATGTCAAAACTGCTTTCCTTAATGGGAATCTTCTTGAGGATGTGTACATGACACAACCTGAAGGATTTGACATACCACAAGATGCCCAAAAGATATGCAAGTTACAGCGATCAATCTATGGATTGAAGCAAGCTTCCAGAAGCTGGAATCTTCGTTTTGATGAAACCGTAAAACAATATGGATTCATCAAAAATGAAGATGAACCTTGTGTCTACAAGAAGGTTAGTGGGAGCATGATCGTGTTTCTGGTATTATATGTAGATGACATATTACTCATTGGAAACGATGTCCCTACCTTGCAACAAGTGAAGACTTGGTTAGGGAATTGTTTTTCTATGAAAGACCTAGGTGAAGCAGCCTATATATTAGGAATTAGGATCTATAGAGATAGATCACAAAAACTGCTTGGCCTAAGTCAGAGTACATACATAGATAAAGTGTTGAGACGCTTTAATATGCATGATTCCAAGAAAGGATTCATACCTATGCAACATGGTCTGTGTTTATCAAAAACACAATCCCCTTCAACTAAGGAAGAAAGGGATCGCATGAATAAGATTCCATATGCATCTGCAATAGGATCTATCATGTATGCCATGTTATGTACTCGACCAGATGTCTTGTATGCATTAAGTGCAACGAGTAGGTACCAATCTGATCCCGGTGATGCTCACTGGGTAGCTGTCAAGAATATCCTTAAGTACTTGAGAAGGACTAAGGATTCATTCTTGATATATGGAGGTCAGGAAGAGCTTGATGTAATTGGTTACACTGATGCTAGCTTCCAGACAGATAAGGATGATTTTAGATCACAATCTGGTTATGTGTTCTGTCTCAATGGTGGCGCTGTGAGCTGGAAAAGTTCAAAGCAAGAAACAGTTGCTGATTCTACAACTGAGGCCGAGTATATTGCTGCCTCAAATGCAGCAAAGGAAGCTGTTTGGATCAAGAAGTTCATTAGTGAACTTGGCATAGTCCCTAGCATTATGGATCCCATTGGTTTATATTGTGATAACAATGGTGCTATCGCACAAGCTAAGGAGCCTAGATCTCACCAACGATCCAAACACATACTTAGGCGTTATCACCTCATTCGAGAGATAATCGATCGGGGAGATGTGAAGATATGCAGAGTACCTACACTTGACAACATCGCTGACCCATTAACAAAGCCTCTTGCGCAACAGAAGCATGATGGTCATACTAGATCTATGGGTATTAAGGGTATGCCTAATTGGCTCTAGTGCTAGTGGGAGATTGTTGGTGTAAGCCCTAGAGGCCAATACTTTTTGGTACTTGTATCGGATTATTCGTTTAATAATAAAAGGCATTTCTTTATTATGTTTGTCTTTCAGAATAATAAAGTCCCTAGAATAGTTAGTCTGTTTAATGAAATGTTAAGTGTGACTTAATCATGAGATCCCATTAAACATAAAGACATTATTCTTAAAATATCCGTAGTCAAGCTTTATTGCAAAGTGGGATAACATTAAAGCATTGAGACTATTATGAAGATAGACTGATGATCACATCTCATGGATCATGGATAAAGAGTTATCAAGTCTTGACATAGGTATAAATATTAGGAGTAATATTTATACCGGATTGACCCGCTATGAGAATACTACATAGTATGTTATGCAAAGTGTCATAAGTTATTCTCATGGTGATAATGGTGTATTACCACCCTTCGACCTGAAACCACTATGGACCCTAGATGTAGAGTCGGGTGCTTTATTGCTGATCAAACATTATCCGTAATTGGATGATCATAAAGACAGTTGATGGGCACTCCACGAAGCATGCTGAGGGACATGAGTGTCCTAGATGGAATTTGCCAATCCTGCATAACAGGAGAAATGTCTAAGGGCCCAATATTGAACTGGACAAGGATGACACAGTGTATGCCTTGTGTTCAATATAGACATAGGGGCAAAAGGGTAATTGTACAAACATATATTATCACGAAAAAGGTTTTGTCAGATCACATGATATTTTCGTGACTTGGGTAGCAGTGATGTGTTGCTAGATACCGCTCACTGTTTATTATGTTAAATATATAATTTAATATAATTACCAATGTTACGAAATCCTACAGGGTCACACACATAAGGACAGTTTGATGAGAGATAGAGAAATCAAAGGAACACCGTAAGGTACGGTGCACTTAAGTGAAAAATAGAAATTCGGATAATATAATAATAATTATTGTTATTTTATAATGGTTATAAAATAATAATAAAATAAATATATTTATTATAATAATAGTTATTATAATAATATATAATATTATTATGGATCATGTGAATTGGGCTTTTAGCCCGCAGCCCACAAGAGAGTCTATAAAAGGAACCCTTGTGATGAAGCTTTCACTTGATGCAATTTCGTTTTTGATTCTCTTTTTCTCACTCAAATAATTCCGTTTGTAAGCAGCTAGCACTGTGACCGGAAGCTGTTCGTGTGGACTGAGTAGAGGCGTTGCACTTCATCAACGCTTGTGATCGCTGCATCAAAGATCTGAATCGCCACAAAGAGGTAACGATTCTATCACTGACCATGCTCATTCGTAAGGATCACTAAAGGAAATTTTTGTTTTCCGCTGCGTTTAGATCGCAATTTTCCTTCACTAGCTTCTTCACACATTTCAAAGAATTAAACGAGTGTGTTGCACCCGTATCAATAATCACAAATAAAGGAATATTGATGATAAAGCAAGTACCTTTGACCAATCGATCCTCACTAGTAGGCTGAGCTCCCACTAATGCGAATACTTTTCCACCCGCTTGTTGCTTCTTCGGTTTCTGGAAATTGGTGTTGATATGACCCTGATCTCCACGATTATAACAAGTAGGTACATTCACTTTACAATTGGCCACCACGTGACCTGGCTTCCCACACTTGAAGCATTTCTTCTCCTCATGAGGACAACCAGTGGCACGATGATCCGTATCGTGGAATTTGTAGCATTTGAGCACGTCGGGAGTACCTCTTCCCCCACTTGGCTTTTTCTCAGCACTAGCCTTCTGCTTCCCTTTATCAGTCGGAGAACTATAAGGAGTACCACATAATCTCGGCTTTCCCTTCTTTTCATTTACCTCTTTATAATGCGCAATTCGGGCCCTGTTGTCGTTATCATAAATCATGCTTCTACTTACCAGCTCTGGATAATTCCTGATCTTCTGGAAAGCAATGCCCAGTTTAATTTCAGGACGCAAACCATTCTCATACTTCAGGCATTTTGAGGTCATAGCTTCCTCAGTGTTGTAATGCGCACAATACTGCACTAATTCTTCAAATTCAGCTCTAGAAATTCTACCTCTCTAGCACTGCGGACGTCTTCCAGAAATTACTTCTCCAAGAATTCCCTGTGAAACACAGCCCAAGTAATTGTAGTTCCCGCAGCTTCCAACCTTTGGCGATTGTTGTCCCACCAGACTTCAGCCTTGCCTTCCAGCACGTGGGTGCCAAACCTCACTTTCTGATCATCAGTGCATCCAATGGTTCTGAAGATCTTCTCAACAGCCTTCATCCACTTCTGCGCAGCCTCTGGATCCAGAATTCCACCTTCATACTTAGGCGGCTTGTTACTCGGGAACTGGTCCAATGCACGAGATTGAGCATCACCTCCACCGTGAACTACCTGGACGATATTCTCGACCGTCTGTGCCAAGGCTTGCATAGTCGCAGCAAGAGCAACATCATTCCTTCCTGCCACAGTGATACAACAAACAACTCAGGTTAGGAAATACAACAACTCATATTCTAAGGACTGACTCAATCTGGCCGGTTGGACCGACCTGCTCTGATACCAATTGTAACACCCACTTTTCCCATTTTCAAAATATCAAAGGTTTCCAAATAAATCAGAGTTTAATTCCACAAAGTGAGTGGTTACATTTCAAACCAAACAAATATTCCATTTTTATTCGTAAGTAGTGGAAAATAAATAGTTCCTCACATGTATGTCCAAAACATAGTTATTCAATAACATAAGCGATTCTTATAGTTCCTTAGGCGGATACATAACGAACAAAATTTGAAAATATGGAATAAAGGTAAAATAGTAAAATCTTCATTCCCGTTATGTATAAGAGCGCCTAGGACTCGAACAAGCACATTCAGCAACTCTCAAGTACCTGTGTTATCTGTACTTCCGAAGAACCACATACGCCACAAAACAAACAAAGGGGTGAGAAACAATTTCATAATATAACGGTGCAAATAACACCTCAAAGGATAATCACGTAAACAATGCATATCATGCAGCATCAATCTTCCATTCAACAAATGCAATGTGACTCAATGACACAATATAACATGTGGTACCGACTTTCAACAATGGTTCATCTATTCGAACCCGGATGTATCGCTTACGCTCCACCGAGACACGATCATCCCTGCACCAACGATTCACAATGAATCCGAATAATCACTTACGGTCCACTGAGACATGATTATTCCACCAAATATGTATGCGTATGCAGACTCGATTACACATACAATATCACAACCCACATGAATATAATCATGCCATCACGATCCTCAAGATCCACATCATTTACCAATCAATCCATCATACAATTATATCAAATGCATTAACAAGTACATACAATTCAAAATAGTCACCTAATCTTATTTACTAACTATTGATTGTCAGGTCCTATAGTTACTGCTAAACATGATCCCTAACGCCTTAAACTAATAGTACAAACCTCAATTCAAAGAATAGGACAATTCCGGATCAAAACGTTGCAAAAATTCCATTTACAGAGGCCTGACACGGCCTCCCGTGTCCCCTGACACGACCCGTGCCAGATGGCATGGGGATATGCCCCCTAACCCACTTTCCAACACAACCAGGGGGCTGACACTGCCCGTGTCACACCTCCTGAAGCCCCTTCTCCCAAAAATCCTCCTGAAACCCATCTCTCGTAGCCTGACACGGCCACCCGTGTCCTGGGACACGGACCTTGTCAGGAGATCTGTACCAGAAATCCAATTTTTCATAAAAACTCCATTTTTCTTTCCTCTTTTCATCAGTCCGAACCTAATTCTCTGTATTTCGATTTTAACATCCAAATTAGTCCAATTTACATACTTATTAATAATTTAAGCCTATAACATCAACTAATTATCTCACATGAATTTTTCAGATCAAAATAGGGAAGATTTATAAGGTTCAACCCCCTTCTTCACCTACCTTATCCTCCATAACTTTCATATGCCAATTCTCCCAATACAAAACATACATCACTAATACAATATCATAACACAACATATATATTCATAATCATCAAACAATTCATAAACATTTCAATAACTCATCAGTCAAATCATAATTTATCAATCCATAGGGAGTAAGGAACTCCCAATTACCCTTCTATGTTAGATCACCAATTATAAACCCTTTCTCCCCCCTTACCTTGAAATTGTGACGATTCTTCACAAACTTTGATCTTGATGATCTACGATCCTTGGCCTTCCTCCTCTTCTTTCTTTTCTCCAGAACCCTCTGCTCTTCGTCAAAATACGATCAAATGAGAATTGTATCGTGTTTCCCCTTTTCATAGAGAAATCAATTTACACTTTTACCCCTTAGACCTCCAACTCATTCTTTTATTTTATTTTATTAAATAATAACAATATTATAATAGTACACACCATTATATTATTATTATTTACATAAAATATTTTCTCCAATCATAATCCAAATACCCTACCATATTATTAATATTCATTTTATAAAAATTGATTTATAAAATTGGGGCGTTACAATATACGCCTGGCATTTGCGTAGATCTATAAAGTCCTCGAGGGGGAATATGTTTTCGTCATTAAACACCTACATAAGAAAGAGAAAAATATTGAATATCATGAATGATAATAACTCAATAGTCAACTTATATATTAATGAAATATATACCATATCCCATGAGTCAACAATAACACCAAGGACAATGTTTAACATGTGTTTCATGACATAATACCCACACTCGTAAGTCCCCGGTTGTCTCCTCGTCTACAAATTTATGAAATAATTACATGAATATAACCACACATGAATGTAAATGTAAATGTAAAGAAATAATTACATGAATACTAACCTTAGGAGCCATCCATGTCAGATTTTTTTTCAACATTTCTCAACATATTAACTTGCTCCATATAACTGCACATTGAAAATGAATTCAACATATTACATATGATAAGCTAATTATAATTAATTTCAAATAAAATGATATTAAACATAGACACTTACATTTGAATCATTTATTTCATTGGTTTGTGAAGTTGATTATGCAAGGAACACAATGTAGTCATTGTATTTGTCCTAAATGATATTAGGCTTATAATACCCTTTTTGGACCTCGTACTATAGGCCAAGGTGCAATTTAATCCTCTTTCTTTTAAAACGTCCAAATTGATTCCATACATTTTTAAAATGGTTCACGTTGACCCTTTCCGTTAAATAAAGGCTAACGGTGTGAAAAATGATGATGTGGAATCTGAGGTGGATGAGTTAATTGTACAGTCAGCATCCCATTATTCATCATGAGATGGCAGAATTATTTTTTATTATTTAAAAAATCTATTTAAATTAATGAGTTAAATATGTTTTTGGTTCATATAAATATCTCAATTTTCATTTTTAGTTCATATTAAAATAATAATAAATTTTAATCCCTACAAATTTTGTATGCATGCAATTTTAGTCCCTGTTGTTCTCTAAAATTTTGAAACTTATTAATTACCCTATAACTTTTAAATTTTTGAATAATTTTTTTCATCCATGTTTGGAATACTATTATAAAATATTTTTTTACCAAACTTTAGAATTTTTTAAAATGAGAAGAATTAAATATGAATTTTTTAAATTTCAAAATATAATGATAAAAGTAATGAAAATCTCGACTTAGAAATCAAATTTTGAGTTTTATTTTTTCAAGAAACTTTTTATAACATTCTAAAGATGTCTAAGAAATAATCATTTAAAAATACAGTTTAACAGGAAGGACTAAAACTACGTGCATAATAATTTTGTAAGGATTAAAATATCGTATTTTTTTAATAGGAACTAAAAATAAAAATTGAGATATTTATAAGGAGTAACATCATATTTAACCATAAATTAACTTTTACGAACATAAATATAAAATATTTGAGCCTAAAACATTTGTTCTTTATATTAAAAACTCATTCATGAAGATTTATTATTAAAGAATAAACAAGTGCTTTTTAAACGATTAATTTTGTTATGGAAAATTTGATGCAGGACTTTTCTTAAAAACTTATACACTTAATAATGAAATATAATGAGATTTTTGTGGTTTCACGCTTCTGCAAATTCATCATAAAAGACATATTCCCAGTTTGACTATAGTAACTAATTGTTGGGTGAACATGCTGCTATGCAGAATATCTGAACTATTCAAGAAGGCATCCTTTAAACGATGATCATATAATAATGAAGACATATCAACAAGATGATCTTCAAGGCCCTGGTGGACATAATAGTTGCAAAATGTCAACAATCCAAACACGCACAAAGAGAGGTGGTTATGAACTTTAATCATGTAAACAACTTACGTCAAGGTATTTTTCCAAACGATCAACTATTTTTGTTACCAAATATGCAACTATTATTATCTTGATCAACAATTTCATCTCAAAATCAATCACTACAATTTCATTACCGAAACTACAATTTATCAGCTATTTTTTAAATTGAAAAGGGTTTCTCAGTTTGGTTTTGGATTTCATTAATGTATGAGTTCATATTTAGGTCTAATTTATTGCAATTTTGTTTATGAAACTCTTTAAGTTTTGAAATGGATCAAACTATTATGTTATTGATCTGTCATAGATTGTCTTTGTATGGGATTAGAAGGCAAGCCTCCCCTATACAATATCTATTTCACTATTCTCTTATACTCCCAAGTATGGAGTTTGTCTTGTAAGACAATCTTTAGCTTTGG
Source organism: Lathyrus aphaca (assembly GCA_963966055.1). NCBI lineage: Eukaryota > Viridiplantae > Streptophyta > Magnoliopsida > Fabales > Fabaceae > Lathyrus > Lathyrus aphaca. The sequence goes on from OZ014524.1 coordinate 530,479,103, forward strand.
TACAATAAAATGGTGCAAAAGTTGATGTCAACTATCATAATCAAATACAGTCTTCTAAGGGGAAAATATAGCATATACAGAACCATCACTTTGGTGCCATGCACCAAGAACGGTACTCAATTTGAAACGAATCGTCTTGTAGCCACGGATGCACCCATGTGTGGATAGGAATGGTCTCAAGATGTAATGGGAAAGGAGAGGAAATGAGGTATTGTTATTCTTGCTATTCGAGTTGCGCAGTAGCTTTTGTTAAAGTTCCACGTCGAATTTATAATAAGAATGTTGAGTATTTATAAAGTATTTGTTCACATTTGAATAACAAATCTTGACTATTGGGCTGCTAGTGTAAAAATCATGGACTTCAAACTCAAATATTAAAAATTAAAATTTTTAAAATTTGTATAAATTTAATTCTATATGATTTTTTTTTTAAATTAATTAATAATTTACTAATAAAATGACATGGATAATGGAAATATATATATATATATTTTACTAAAACAAATCAAAATATAAAATATATAAATAAATTACAACAATACTTACCAATAAAGGAATGGTTCAAGATATCATTTTTTCCTTCTTCATTTAGCTAGCTTCTCAAGTAATTTTCAATGATTTTTTTGTCATTATAACCCCACATAATATAAGTGGCTCATAGATTCCGTAAATACTTGATTTATTCAACTCTATACAAATATGGTGAATGTACCTAAATGGTCAAAGAAAATGAATCAATTAAGGAAGAACATACAAAAAATCATAATGTTAATGACATATATATTCGACAATATACTTACGTGCACTAAAATTGTAAAATACATACGTCAAGACACTTAAATCCCGCGAGAAAATCCCTTACATCTTCAGGACCATATACATTACGTCCAATTGCAGGTAATGTTCTAACGGAAGAGGTTGCGATAAATTTGTTGTTGTAATGAAGATGTATAAATTGGTTATTTCATTTGGACTAGGGTCCAATAATCCATTGCAGTTATCCACGGGGAGGGGGAAGGGTTATGTTACATCCTCTTGTAGAAGCGCGATTTACAACACTTCTACTTCGAGTTTGATGATCATCACCATCAACGTAATGATTATCTCCATATGCTCGTTGTTTGAGGTTTTCACTTAATCTCTATATCATCACATTGAATTACAACATAAATAAAAAATAAGCACAATATATATATCATACATCTCAAGTAATTAAAGAACATATTGGATATAACTCTTGTAACTTTCTCATGTCTTTTTTCCCTTTTTTCCTTTTCCTCTTCAAACATCCTTCGTTGTTCTTCCAATTTCCTCTCAACATTTTCAATCTTTTGTCGTTGAGAATTCAATTCAGGGGTTTCGGCTTCTCCTTTGAGACCCAAAGTATGACCTCAAGCCGACACTTTCTCCAACACCACAGACACGACCTCCATGCGCAATTGTTCCGATAGCTTCCACTAATATGTCATGTCGTGCTTCCGGAACAAATGTGCCTTCACGGGCTGCCACAACCAAATCATCTTACATAACATGAGCAACTTACATAAGCAAACACATTTAAATAACATAAGCAAAACAAAATGTATACTTACAATTTTCTTAGCAACTACTTTTGAAGCCTCAGAGGTGTACTCTCCATTAGGTCTTACTCGTGCCCTCTTCCATTTCTCGTGTCTTGATGGTGGATATGGAATGTCATCATCTCCCATTTGTTGTTGTTTTTCAAGCATCATTTTCTTCTCAGGTTTCCTGTAACCCCCACGAGACAATCTATGGGGGTACATATTTTTCGCCTTGTTTTGAACTTCTGCTTCTCTTTTAGCCTGTTATTAACAAAATGTTTAATGTATATGATTAGTATATATAACTCATTAGTATAACATTATCGATTAAATAAGACTAATACTAGCCCTGAATTTCTCAAAACGACATATCTTCACAAACTTGTACCACGCCTTCTTCGATATAAAACTATACTGAATCCATGGGCGTTCAAGACCGCTCTTAGGCCTCATAATGTAGTCAGTCGTGAGCCGTAACTTAAATCTCCTCCAATGAACATCGACATAAGATATCAACTTATTTTTCAATGTTGAGTTATCGACAATCTCAAAATTTAACTATATTTAAATCAATACATAAGTATGAATCAGAAACTATAGGTAGTGAATTAGAAACTATAAAGTATGAATTAGAAATTATGTAATACCTTATTGTCTGTACATATGATATCTTTGACATTATCATCCACTTCTCTTCAGTCATCTATCAGTATACTGACCTTGCTAAGCACAAGGAAAGCAACATAACTCTTAAAAGTAGAGTCATGTGGACAATCTACTACTATGTACAACGAATCAATCTTGATCCGAATTTTCACACCAGATGAGTTGCAAAGTGATGTGAATTGGGGCATCATTGTGACACATCTTTGTGATCTTTTCGTTTGAGTTGTATTTGCAGAACACTCACACTACAAGAAAAATGGAAGATTGTGACAGTTATATTGGCAGGTTACGATGGTTAAAACCACCGTAATTTGCAAGTCATGACGGTTGCTACACTGTCACAAAAACGTGTGTCTCGAGGCCGCATCGCGACGGTTGTCAAAACCATCACACCAACCGTCGTTATCTCTCACGAAGGGTAAGAAACTGACATAATCTTCATATTGTGACGGTGTAAACTCATAATTTCGACAGGGTGAAATTTGAAGCTTGAGGTCAATTTTGTCGAAGAATAAGGAAAGAAAAGAAATTCAAGAGATGCTGGCAAAGTCAAAAGCTCTGATGTTTCGACAAAATGGCAAGTATTGTTCTAGCAGGATAAGTTTGGAAAGTTATTTATAGCTAAGTATTTGACAGAAGAAGATGGTCTTTCGACGATTTCGACAGAAGAGGGTTTTGACAAAAGACAGGGTTTGGCAGATGCTGAAAGAGTTGTTTCTTCTTTAAAAGGTTTCGACAGATTGAAGAGGTGCAAGGTTTCGTCACCAAAGAAAGGAATTCAAATTCAAAAGGTTGTAACCTTTGGCAGTTGGACACATGGAAGTTTCAGAGAAGAAAATTGCATGCAGGCTGACACTTGTCATTTAGTTATAGTTTTTCCGTTCTAAGCAGTTATTTTGTTTGTATATAAATAGGATAGTTTGTGTTTAGAATAGGTGTGTGAAAATTGATACAAAATTCCTGTAAATACTCTAAGTACCCAGTGTGAGAGAAAATGAGTTTGATATTTGGAACCATGTACGTTTGAACACCATTTATATTTCAAAGTTATTTAAATTACTTGTTCATTCTTCAGGTTTATGTCATTTTTAAACTTTGTTTACTTTTCTGCAAGTTTTAGCCTTCGACACTTTCTTCTTATGCTTGTTTAAAACCTTTACTTTATTTCAATTTTTAACTTAAAGCTTTACTTTACTTGGAAAAATCAAAGTGTTTACACTTTAATAATATTAACAAAACAAACTACAAATTTATCACAAACTCTAAGAACAGTTCGACAGAACCAATGCACATGTATCCCAGGACTTGTTTGGTTGGTCCTGCACGTAACCCAGTTTTCTGAAGAGATTGGTTAACCAGAGGTTGTTCGCCAGAAATCACAGCGAACAAATTGGCACGCCCAGTGGGACCAGTGCATTTGAAAAATCTAATAGAGAACTTCTTAGACAAATTATTCTTTGCTACGTTGTATGATTCTTAGAAGCGGTAAACTAGCCGTAACTGACGTAGAGAGACCTAAGAGAACAAGAAGAAGAAAGATGGCTAACTTGCCAAATACTTCAAACAATCCTGACGAAACAATACCAGTTTCTAATCCTATCCCTTCGTCAGGAGCAATACCAGCGTCTGGCCCTGTTTTAGAACAAATTAGGCCTCCTTTGGGAGATGCCATACCAACGGGTTCAGGATCCCATAATGCGCCTAGTTCTTCCACCATGGGACACGCCAGACCCTTTGGAACCCCTCCCCCTGGAGGAAATACATTCAGGCCATATCTGAATTATTCTCAGCCTTTGACTGGGAGGGAACAACCATATGGAATGCCAACTTCAATGATGGCAAGCCTACATAATTCGTCACCATTATTCTCTGATGCTATGGCTCAAATGTCATCACCACTGCAGGGATCAGGGTATGGTGGAAATGGAAATAGAATGAATCAAGTTCCACCAGGTTTCCACATGCCCACTATGACAAACCATTCTGCACAAGTGATTCGTCAACAGATGGACGAAAGCAATCATGAGATGGTGCAGGCTTTGACACAGCAAATGGGAGAAGTGTTCAATCCCTTAATACAAAACACTACCCAAACAAACCAAATATTGGCAGAACAGATGGCACGCATTGCTGACTTTTTTGGAGTCCCTCAAGCACAGCAAAGAATGCAATTAAATCAGAATCCTGCCAATAGGGCTGTCGAAGAAGAACTTACTATAAACCAAAGGCCTTTAGGAAACCCTCATGAAAATACCAGGGGTCAAGAGGTGGTAGTCGAACAGCCTAATGTAGAAGAGCCTATTCGACAGGAACCAAGAAGGATAATAGTCCAGAGAGACCAAAATGCTGACGAAGTATTACAGCAGAGAATGCGTTACAATAACATGCCTGTCGAAAACAATATTGCCACCATGGTTGAGAGAATAATGGCACAAAATGGAGTAAACGTAGGATTACAAAGGCCTAGTTATACTTCCCCCTTGTCTGAATTTGTCTTACAACAAGAGTTACCACCAAGGTGGAAAGTCCCCAAATTCACCAAATTCTCAGGGGATACTAGTGAGTCCACCATAGAACACGTAGCACGTTATTTGATAGAGGCAGGGGAGATTGCTAATAATGAGAACTTAAGGATGAAATATTTCCCCAGTTCTTTGACAAAAAATGCTTTCACTTGGTTTACATCTCTTCCTGCCACTTCAATCTTTACTTGGACCCAATTAGAAAGGTTGTTCCACGAACAATTCTATATGGGACAAACCAAGATAAGTTTGAAAGAGTTAGCAAGTGTCAAGAGAAAATTTTCTGAACCTATAGATGATTATTTGAATAGGTTTAGATTATTAAAAGCCAGATGCTTTACGCAAGTGCCGGAACAAGAACTAGTCGAAATGGCTGCAGGGGGTCTAGATTATTCCATAAGGAAAAAACTGGATACCCAGTACTTGAGAGACATGGCACAATTGGCAGACAGAGTGAGGCAAATAGAAAGACTAAAAAATGAAAAATTTAGATCAAATAAAAACAAAAAGGAAAGAGTGGCCTATGTAGGAATCGTTCAAGAAGATGATTATGACGAAAACGAACCAGTCATTTTCGACCAGCAAGAAATTGATCTTGCAGAATTAAAACAAGGCCCTCCATATTCCTGTAAAGTTTTAGCCCCGTCGAATGGAAAAAATCCAGTCGAAGTGGAAAAGAATGACAGGTTCCCTAAAAGAACTTATACATTCGACATCACCAAGTGTGATGAAATATTTGATTTATTAGTCAAAGATGGTCAGTTAATAAAACCAGCAGGCACTAAGGAGCCTCCTGTAGACCAACAGAAAAAGAGAGGTTTTTGTAAATACCATAATTTCTTGGGTCATAAAACTTCTCAATGTTACCTTTTCAGGGATCTTGTCCAGAACGCAATCCAAGATGGGAGGCTGAAGTTTGGAGACAAAGCCAAGCAGCAGATGAGGATTGACTCAAATCCCATGCAGGTTGTGGAGGCCAATTATGCTGAACCAGAAATGGTAAATGTGGGCGAAATGGAGATCATGGCTGAGGAAAATTTTGAAATAGTGGAAGTTACTGAAAGCTTCGACACCAACTTCACCATGATAGAAGCTGCTGAAGGTTTCGACACCCATGTAAATGTGGTGGAAGAAGGTGATAATCTTGCTGACCAGGTTGAGGAAAAAGAAGTCAAAACTCCTGAAGACTTCGACAGTGAGAATGCCATTGAAACTACTGAAGGTTTCGACGAAAGAGATGCAGTCAAAGTGGGAAGAAGTTTCGACAAGAAAAACTATGAAAGAGATGTTGAGCAGGGGGTGATCTGGGACACTTTAGGAGAGTCGAATGGGGAGTTCGACTTCATGGTGAAATATTCAGCACCACCAAGCTCCAAAACAGACATCAACGAAATCAAACCCACAGGTTGGGGAGATACTGTCAAAAATGATGACAAAGAGGAGGATAACCAAACCCTCACTGTCCAAAAAGAGGCCACTGAGGGCCTTAACCAAAATAAGATCAAAACAACAGGGATTGATGACGATGTCCTTACTGTCGAACCAATAAACAGTAGTACCATCAAAACTGAAGAACATTCTGTCGAAGGTGTTGCACACTGCTGCAAATACATCTATAAGGGTTTACACCCAAAAGGCAGTGTGAATCAGTCAAAGGAGACTATCCCAGAAGAAATGATGCTAGTCGAAAAAATGAACAAATTAAAAATCACAACTGAACAGAATGCTGGGATTCATATGGTGGAAATCACTCAAAAGGGAGGACCAGACACCAACAAGGGAAAGAAACGTCAAGAGAAGCATCAGAAGCTGGTTTACCCAGAAGAGAACGAGAGTCTTGTCGAATTCATCCAGAGGTGTCAAAGGAAGAATGCAGAAGTTATGCTTTGCCCAAGATGCAGTGCTGTGTTCGACAGGAAAGCAGCAGAAAAGACCCAGAGAAAAAGAAATTGGGGGATAGTCCCACCAACCAGAAACGAAATATTCGACCCAAGAAGAGGGAAGCATCACATCCAAGGAGTGGGAGAGAGACGTTTCAACACTTATAAACCATCCAACAGACCAAATGATGACAAATGGGTTCAACCTATAAGGGATGCCCAAGGTCAGAAGAAATGGAAGAGCTTTGAGGTGAACAGAGGTCCCTCAATGGAAGTTAAAAAGGAGGCAAGGCCAAAATACATCTCTGAAAACTACAAAGGGAAGAATCCTATGTCCAGATCCCAATGGAGAAGATTCCAAAGGCAGAAGAAAATTGGAAAGGAAACTGTAGAACACAAAAGGGTTGGGCAGAAGGAGGTTGAATCAAGCAAATGAGTGCAGATCACAAACAAGGGGATACCTCTGGCAGAAAAAGAAACCCCTCAGAAGAATGGATCCAGTGACACCACAAAAATGCAGATAACAAACAACAGAATGCTAGTGGACGAAGAGGTTACAGATGAATTTAGTTCAGAATCAGATGCCTCTTTCGACGTAACCTGCAATGTGGTTTCTGTGCTGCCCAGAGATTATGACAGGATAATGGAAGTCGAAGACGAAGAGGATGACATGGCAGATGACAGCATAGGCTTGAAGCCTGTATGCTACTACATAATGAACAATGGCTGTGTCGAAGAGCAAAATGCTTTCTTCGAAAAGCCAGATGATGCAATGAAGGCTCACTTAAAGCCTCTCTTCATAAAAGGAAAGGTAGAAAACGTGGGTGTCAACAAAATTCTGATAGATGGTGGAGCAGCTGTAAATTTAATTCCTCATTACATGATAAAGAGGATTGGAAAAGATGACTCCGACACTAAGCCTCACAATATGGTGTTGTCCAACTATGAAGGTAAAGTAGGGACAACACTGGGAGTAATACAACTGAACTTGACTGTAGGATCCATCACCAGGCCTACAATGTTTGTGGTGATAGCATCGAAGGCAAATTACAACTTACTGCTGGGAAGAGAATGGATCCATGGGATTGGGGATGTGCCATCCTCCATGCATCAAAGAATAGCAATCTGGAGGCCAGATGGGATTGTCGAAAACATTGAAGCAGATCAGAGTTACTTCACAGCTGATGTGAACAATGTCACTAGTCGTAATTTCGACAAGAACCTAGCCCATATAGCACCATGCAATCCTGCTGATTTCGACTTAACAGCTTCCGACAACGCTTACTGTTCCATGTACCTCCATCCTACGCATGGTTTCCAGTGGGATAAAGAAATAATTGGAGAGACAAATTACACTTGGGGAACTGCCCATGTCAATCCAACTGGATGGGGGAGTGAATTCAGTGAAAATGACTGAAGTTTCAGCATTGGAAAGGATTTCGGCTTACATAGCCGAAAAACAACTCAAAACGGCCCTTGAGGCTGAAGTTAGGAATATGGTTGTCGAAGCCAGCACTCAGGTTGTCAAAGAACAACATCCTCAAGAAAATATTGAGGAACAGCATGTTGGTGTAAGCCCTAGAGGCCAATACTTTTTGGTACTTGTATCAGATTATTCGTTTAATAATAAAAGGCATTTCTTTATTATGTTTGTCTTTCAGAATAATAAAGTCCCTAGAATAGTTAGTCTGTTTAATGAAATGTTAAGTGTGACTTAATCATGAGATCCCATTAAACATAAAGACATTATTCTTAAAATATCCGTAGTCAAGCTTTATTGCAAAGTGGGATAACATTAAAGCATTGAGACTATTATGAAGATAGACTGATGATCACATCTCATGGATCATGGATAAAGAGTTATCAAGTCTTGACATAGGTATAAATATTAGGAGTAATATTTATACCGGATTGACCCGCTATGAGAATACTACATAGTATGTTATGCAAAGTGTCATAAGTTATTCTCATGGTGATAATGGTGTATTACCACCCTTCGACCTGAAACCACTATGGACCCTAGATGTAGAGTCGGGTGCTTTATTGCTGATCAAACATTATCCGTAACTGGATGATCATAAAGACAGTTGATGGGCACTCCACGAAGCATGCTGAGGGACATGAGTGTCCTAGATGGAATTTGCCAATCCTGCATAACAGGAGAAATGTCTAAGGGCCCAATATTGAACTGGACAAGGATGACACAGTGTATGCCTTGTGTTCAATATAGACATAGGGGCAAAAGGGTAATTGTACAAACATATATTATCACGAAAAAGGTTTTGTCAGATCACATGACATTTTCGTGACTTGGGTAGCAGTGATGTGTTGCTAGATACCGCTCACTATTTATTATGTTAAATATATAATTTAATATAATTACCAACGTTACGAAATCCTACAGGGTCACACACATAAGGACAGTTTGATGAGAGATAGAGAAATCAAAGGAACACCGTAAGGTACGGTGCACTTAAGTGAAAAATAGAAATTCGGATAATATAATAATAATTATTGTTATTTTATAATGGTTATAAAATAATAATAAAATAAATATATTTATTATAATAATAGTTATTATAATAATATATAATATTATTATGGATCATGTGAATTGGGCTTTTAGCCCGCAGCCCACAAGAGAGTCTATAAAAGGAACCCTTGTGATGAAGCTTTTACTTGATGCAATTTCGTTTTTGATTCTCACTCAAATAATTCCGTTTGTAAGCAGCTAGCAATGTGACCGGAAGCTGTTCGTGTGGACTGAGTAGAGGCGTTGCACTTCATCAACGCTTGTGATCGCTGCATCAAAGATCTGAATCGCCACAAAGAGGTAACGATTCCATCACTGGCCATGCTCATTCGTAAGGATCACTAAAGGAAAATTTTTGTTTTCCGCTGCGTTTAGATCGCAATTTTCCTTCAGTGGTATCAGAGCCACTTACGAAACCATGGATCTGATAGCTGTTAAATTTACGTTTTTTTTTCTGTATTTGATTCGATTAAAACACAGAACGAATTTAACAATAAACGATTAATTAAATTTGGCATCTGTTGTGTACGATTTGGATGATTGATGTTGATTATGCTTCAGAAACCGACATTAGTATGGTGAAGTTGTGCGATACATTGATCATCCATAGGTTACACAATTAGATCGATCACTTTTATATAAGATATAAGAAATTCTGATGCAAAGATGGTATATGGGATATACTGTTTTGATTTCATCCATTCAATCACATAAGGATTGTAATTCTTTTGAAAGATCATCATTTTCATTCGCTTCGGAATTCGACGTTAGTATGGTGAAGCAATGACATGTTGATCTATCATATTGAGTTATCAATCGAGTTGTGTTTAACGGCATGAAATTGTTGCATTAGGATTAATGGCAGTACAATTGTTGTATTGCCGCAGACTTTTCCGGTTGGGGTTGTAAATGCACAAAAGTTGTGCAGGAACCTCCTAGTTCTGCACCAAAGGCAGAAAGAGATGCTTATAAGAAGCATTTCGATGATGCCAATGAAACCGCTTGCCTCATGCTTGCTACCATGAACTCTGAGTTGCAAAAGCAACACGAGAACATGTCTGCGTTCGATATGATCGGACATCTGAAAATGCTTTATCAAGAGCAAGCAAGAAATGAGAGGTTTCAGGTTTCAAAGTCCCTTTTTAACAGCAAGTTAGCTGAGGGAGCCCCTGTAAGTCCCCATGTACTCAAGATGATTGGGTATGTGGAGAACCTTGACAGATTAGGGTTTCCCCTTGGAAAAGAACTTGCGATTGATCTGATCTTGCAATCGTTGCCAGAGAGCTTCAGTCAGTTTGTCCTGAATTTCAATATGAATGACTTGGACAAAAGTCTTCCAGAACTGCTAGGCATGTTGAGAACTGCTGAGCAGAATATGAAGACAAAAGGGAAATCCATTCTGATGATCAGTAATGGAAAGAAACAGAACAAGAGGCCCATCAAACAGGGTGGTAGAGGGAAAGGCAAGGAAGTTGCCAAACCCAAACCCACTCCTCCTGTTTTGAAGCCTAGTGGAGGAATAGCAAAGGAGGGCACTTGCTTCCATTGCGGTAAGACCGGACATTGGAAGAGAAATTGCCCAAAGTACCTGGAAGATAAGAAAAATGGAGTAGAGACTTCAAATTCAGGTATTTTTGTTATTGAAATTAATTTATCTACTTCTGCATCATGGGTATTAGATACTGGATGCGGTTCTCACATTTGTACTAATGTGCAGGGGCTAAAAAGGAGTAGAGATTTGGCAAAAGGTGAAGTTGACCTACGAGTTGGCAATGGAGCAAAGGTTGCTGCTTTAGCTGTAGGAACTTATGTTTTAACTTTACCTAGTGGTTTAATAATTCAGTTAGAGAACTGTTATTATGTACCTGCAATTAGCAGGAATATTATTTTCGTTTCTTGTTTGGACAAGTTTGGTTTTTCATTCATAATAAAGAACAATTGTTGCTCCATTTATTTGAATGATATATTCTATGCTACTGCAAAAATGAATAATGGACTATATGTCCTTGATCTTGAAATGCCAATTTATAACATTAATACTAAAAGGTTGAAACCTAATGAGTTGAATCCAACTTACCTTTGGCACTGTCGATTAGGCCACATAAATGAGAAACGCATTTCCAAACTCCATAAAGATGGACTCTTGGACTCTTTTGATTATGAATCATATGAGACATGCAGATCTTGTTTAATTGGAAAGATGACAAAGTCCCCATTCACAGGAAAAGGTGAAAGGGCTAATGATCTTTTGGCACTCATACATACTGATGTATGTGGACCACTGAACATACCAGCCAGAGGAGGTTTTCAGTACTTCATCACTTTCACTGATGACTTCAGTAGATACGGATATGTGTATTTAATGAAACACAAATCTGAGTCCTTTGAAAAGTTCAAGGAATTCAAGAATGAAGTACAAAACCAACTAGGGAAGAATATTAAAGTTCTTCGATCAGATCGAGGCGGTGAATATTTAAGCCTAGAATTTGATGACCATCTAAAAGAGTATGGGATTCTATCCCAACTTACTCCTCCTGGAACACCACAATGGAATGGTGTATCTGAGAGAAGAAATCGAACCTTGTTAGACATGGTCCGATCCATGATGAGTCACGCCGATCTTCCAAACTCCTTTTGGGGACATGCATTATTAACAGCAGCTTACACACTTAACCGTGTTCCATCCAAAAAGGTTGATAAGACACCATATGAGATATGGAGTGGTAAGAAACCACATATGTCTTACATGAAGATTTGGGGTTGCGAAGTTTACGTCAAACGACAAATTTCAACCAAGCTTGAGCCCAAATCTGACAAATGCTTATTTGTGGGATATCCTAAAGAAACAAGAGGATATTACTTCTACAATCCTTCTGAGGGCAAAGTGTTTGTCGCTCGAACTGGAGTCTTTCTGGAAAGGGATTTTATTTCCAAAGGAAACAGTGGGAGGAAAATAGAGCTTGAAGAAATTCAAGAATCACAAAACATTGAAACACCTATGGAGGAACTAGAGCAGGAAACACAAGTAGTTGTGGAAGAGCAACCTGCTCAAGTAGAACAAGACCAGCGTAGGTCAAGCAGGACACGTCACCAACCTGAGAGATATGGATATCTCATAAGTGATCAGGGTGATGTATTACTCATGGATCAAGATGAGCCTGTGACCTACAAAGAGGCCATAACTGGTCCTGAGTCTGAGAAGTGGCTAGAAGCCATGAAATCTGAAATGGATTCCATGTACACAAACCAGGTTTGGACCTTGGTAGAACCTCCTATAGGAGTTAACCCTATAGGATGCAAGTGGGTCTTCAAGAAGAAGACTGACATGGATGGTAAGGTACATACCTATAAAGCAAGACTGGTTGCAAAAGGCTATAAACAAATTCATGGGGTTGACTATGATGAAACCTTTTCACCAGTTGCAATGCTTAAATCTGTTCGGATTTTACTTGCCATCGCTGCATATCATGATTATGAAATATGGCAGATGGATGTCAAAACTGCTTTCCTTAATGGGAATCTTCTTGAGGATGTGTACATGACACAACCTGAAGGATTTGACATACCACAAGATGCCCAAAAGATATGCAAGTTACAGCGATCAATCTATGGATTGAAGCAAGCTTCCAGAAGCTGGAATCTTCGTTTTGATGAAACCGTAAAACAATATGGATTCATCAAAAATGAAGATGAACCTTGTGTCTACAAGAAGGTTAGTGGGAGCATGATCGTGTTTCTGGTATTATATGTAGATGACATATTACTCATTGGAAACGATGTCCCTACCTTGCAACAAGTGAAGACTTGGTTAGGGAATTGTTTTTCTATGAAAGACCTAGGTGAAGCAGCCTATATATTAGGAATTAGGATCTATAGAGATAGATCACAAAAACTGCTTGGCCTAAGTCAGAGTACATACATAGATAAAGTGTTGAGACGCTTTAATATGCATGATTCCAAGAAAGGATTCATACCTATGCAACATGGTCTGTGTTTATCAAAAACACAATCCCCTTCAACTAAGGAAGAAAGGGATCGCATGAATAAGATTCCATATGCATCTGCAATAGGATCTATCATGTATGCCATGTTATGTACTCGACCAGATGTCTCGTATGCATTAAGTGCAACGAGTAGGTACCAATCTGATCCCGGTGATGCTCACTGGGTAGCTGTCAAGAATATCCTTAAGTACTTGAGAAGGACTAAGGATTCATTCTTGATATATGGAGGTCAGGAAGAGCTTGATGTAATTGGTTACACTGATGCTAGCTTCCAGACAGATAAGGATGATTTTAGATCACAATCTGGTTATGTGTTCTGTCTCAATGGTGGCGCTGTGAGCTGGAAAAGTTCAAAGCAGGAAACAGTTGCTGATTCTACAACTGAGGCCGAGTATATTGCTGCCTCAAATGCAGCAAAGGAAGCTGTTTGGATCAAGAAGTTCATTAGTGAACTTGGCATAGTCCCTAGCATTGTGGATCCCATTGGTTTATATTGTGATAACAATGGTGCTATCGCACAAGCTAAGGAGCCTAGATCTCACCAACGATCCAAACACATACTTAGGCGTTATCACCTCATTCGAGAGATAATCGATCGGGGAGATGTGAAGATATGCAGAGTACCTACACTTGACAATATCGCTGACCCATTAACAAAGCCTCTTGCGCAACAGAAGCATGATGGTCATACTAGATCTATGGATATTAAGGGTATGCCTAATTGGCTCTAGTGCTAGTGGGAGATTGTTGGTGTAAGCCCTAGAGGCCAATACTTTTTGGTACTTGTATCGGATTATTCGTTTAATAATAAAAGGCATTACTTTATTATGTTTGTCTTTCAGAATAATAAAGTCCTTAGAATAGTTAGTCTGTTTAATGAAATGTTAAGTGTGACTTAATCATGAGATCCCATTAAACATAAAGACATTATTCTTAAAATATCCGTAGTCAAGCTTTATTGCAAAGTGGGATAACATTAAAGCATTGAGACTATTATGAAGATAGACTGATGATCACATCTCATGGATCATGGATAAAGAGTTATCAAGTCTTGACATAGGTATAAATATTAGGAGTAATATTTATACCGGATTGACCCGCTATGAGAATACTACATAGTATGTTATGCAAAGTGTCATAAGTTATTCTCATGGTGATAATGGTGTATTACCACCCTTCGACCTGAAACCACTATGGACCCTAGATGTAGAGTCGGGTGCTTTATTGCTGATCAAACATTATCCGTAACTGGATGATCATAAAGACAGTTGATGGGCACTCCACGAAGCATGCTGAGGGACATGAGTGTCCTAGATGGAATTTGCCAATCCTGCATAACAGGAGAAATGTCTAAGGGCCCAATATTGAACTGGACAAGGATGACACAGTGTATGCCTTGTGTTCAATATAGACATAGGGGCAAAAGGGTAATTGTACAAACATATATTATCACGAAAAAGGTTTTGTCAGATCACATGACATTTTCGTGACTTGGGTAGCAGTGATGTGTTGCTAGATACCGCTCACTGTTTATTATGTTAAATATATAATTTAATATAATTACCAACGTTACGAAATCCTACAGGGTCACACACATAAGGACAGTTTGATGAGAGATAGAGAAATCAAAGGAACACCGTAAGGTACGGTGCACTTAAGTGAAAAATAGAAATTCGGATAATATAATAATAATTATTGTTATTTTATAATGGTTATAAAATAATAATAAAATAAATATATTTATTATAATAATAGTTATTATAATAATAGTTATTATAATAATATATAATATTATTATGGATCATGTGAATTGGGCTTTTAGCCCGCAGCCCACAAGAGAGTCTATAAAAGGAACCCTTGTGATGAAGCTTTTACTTGATGCAATTTCGTTTTTGATTCTCACTCAAATAATTCCGTTCGTAAGCAGCTAGCACTGTGACCGGAAGCTGTTCGTGTGGACTGAGTAGAGGCGTTGCATTTCATCAACGCTTGTGATCGCTGCATCAAAGATCTGAATCGCCACAAAGAGGTAACGATTCCATCACTGACCATGCTCATTCGTAAGGATCACTAAAGGAAAATTTTTGTTTTCCGCTGCGTTTAGATCGCAATTTTCCTTCACAGCATGCAAAGCAGAGTTTTGAAGAAGACTCAAATGGCGAATGGCAGAGTCAAAGACTTTATGCCATTTATGATGACGAACCTTTGGGGTTCGAAAAAGATCCAACCTCAACCAATATGAAAATGGTGGCACAGGATCCTTTAGAGGAGATTAATCTGGGACTGGGGGCAGAGAAAAGGCCCACTTACATCAGTGCCAAGTTGAATCCTCAACTCAGAGTCTAAATAATCCAACTGCTGAATGAGTTTAAAGACTGCTTCGCCTGGGATTATGACGAAATGCCTGGTTTAGACAGAAGTTTGGTTGAATTGAAGTTGCCAATACTGGAAGGGAAGAAGCCAATAAAGCAGACTCCCAGACGCTTTGCACCTGAAATTCTGTCGAAAATCAAAGAAGAAGTCGAAAGGCTTCTAAAATGCAAATTCATCCGTACAACAAGGTATGTCGAATGGATTGCTAATATTGTTCCTGTGATTAAGAAAAATGGCAAACTGAGGGTGTGTATTGATTTTAGAGATCTAAACTCAGCCACCCCTAAAGATGAGTATCCTATGCCAGTAGCAGAAATGCTAGTAGATTCTGCAGCAGGCCATGAGTATTTAAGTATGCTTGATGGCTATTCTGGTTACAACCAGATTTTCATTGCTGAAGAAGACGTTCCAAAAACAGCTTTTCGTTGTCCAGGAGCAATAGGAACATATGAGTGGGTAGTCATGCCCTTTGGTTTGAAAAATGCTGGAGCTACTTACCAAAGGGCCATGAATTCTATTTTTCATGATTTCATCGAAACATTTATGCAAATTTATATAGATGACATTGTGATTAAATCTGCTTCAGGCTTGGACCATATTAACCATCTTCGACAGTCCTTTGAAAGGATGAGGAAGTTTGGTTTGAAAATGAATCCTCTTAAATGTGCTTTTGGTGTGCAGGCTGGGGACTTCTTAGGCTTTGTGGTCCACAAGAAAGGGATTGAAATTAATGAAAACAAAGCTAAGGCAATAATGGAAGCAAAAGCGCCATCGACAAAGAAGGAATTGCAGTCTCTACTAGGGAAAATCAACTTTCTCAGAAGGTTCATCTCCAACCTTAGTGGAAAGACTCAGGCCTTCTCACCTCTGCTTCGACTGAAGAAGGAGGGTTTCACTTGGGGGCAAGAACAGCAAGATGCCTTCGACAAGATCAAGGAGTATCTGGCAAATCCTCCAGTCTTAATATCTCCTTGTCGAAAAAGAAGCATGAGGCTCTACATATCAGCATCTGACAGAACATTAGGAAGTATGCTTTGTCAAGAAGATGAACATGGCGTCGAAAGAGCCATTTATTACCTCAGCAGAGTCTTAAATGATGCTGAAACTAGATATAGTATGATAGAGAAATTATGTTTGTGTGTGTATTTCTCTTGTACAAAATTAAAGCATTATATAAAACCCATTGATGTACATATATCTTCTCATTTCGACGTAATAAAGCATATGTTGTCTAAGTCTATTTTACATAGTCGAATTGGAAAATGGGCTTTAGCCTTGACTGAATATTCTTTAAAATATATGCCTCTAAAAGCTGTTAAAGGGCAAGTAGTTGCTGACTTTATAGATGACCACTCCATACTTGGAGATGAGACAAATTATGTCGAAAAAGAGCCTTGGAGGTTATATTTTGATGGTTCCAGTCATAAAAATGGAACAGGTGTTGGGGTGTTAATTATTTCTCCCAATAAAATTCCAACAAAGTTCAAGTATAAAATAGAAGGATTCTGTTCAAATAATGAGGCAGAATAAGAAGATTTAATTGCTGGACTTGAAATTTTGTTGGAACTGGGGGCAACAGAGGTCGAAATAATGGGTGACTCTGAGTTGGTGATAAAACAATTGACGAAAGAGTACAAATGTGTCAAAGAAAATTTGATCATGTACTTTGTGATAGCCAACAGACTCCTCAAGAGATTCGACAGTGTAGTCTTTAGACACATTCCCAGATTAGAAAATCAGGAAGCAAATGACTTGGCTCAATTGGCTTCAGGGTATAAAGTGTCGAAGGAAAATCTGATGAAAATTGTCGAAGTGAGAGGAAAAGTTTTATCCACCAGACTATCCCCATCTGATTTGGAGACAATAAGATTGGGATATGGTGATGAAGAAAACTTTGAGATTTTTAATATAGGTAATCTAGAGGTTGGAGATTGGAGAAAACCTATCAAAGACTATTTACAAAATCCAAACTAGACAGTCG
Source organism: Lathyrus aphaca (assembly GCA_963966055.1). NCBI lineage: Eukaryota > Viridiplantae > Streptophyta > Magnoliopsida > Fabales > Fabaceae > Lathyrus > Lathyrus aphaca. The sequence continues at coordinate 530,496,624 of OZ014524.1, forward strand.
AAAGAAAGATAAAGTACAGAGCTATAAGTTATGTGCTCTTTGGAAATGAATTGTTTAAAAAGACTGCAGAAGGAGTTCTATTAAAGTGCCTAGGAGAGACTGAAGCTTATATAGCTTTGTCGAATGTACACAGTGGTGCATGTGGTGCCCACCAAGCAGGACATAAGATGAAATGGCTATTATTTCGACAAGGGATGTATTGGCCAACCATGTTGAAAGACTGTGTCGAATTTGCAAAAGGTTGTCAGGAATGTCAAATCCATGCAGGCATACCTCATGTACCAGCAAATGAGTTACATTCCATTATAAAGCCTTGGCCATTTAGAGGATGGGCTTTAGATTTAATTGGTGAAATTCGACCAGCCTCTTCAAAAGGGCAGAAGTACATTTTAGTTGGGGTAGACTACTTCACTAAGTGGATTGAAGCCATACCATTGACGAATGTAGATCAGGAAGCAGTCATAGACTTCATCCAGAAACACATAATGTATAGATTTGGAATACCAGAGACAATAACCACTGACCAAGGATCTGTGTTTACTGGAAGAAATATGCAGACATTTGCAAAAGAGACAGGTTTTAAGTTGTTAACTTCGACACCTTATTATGCCCAAGCAAATGGTCAGGTCGAAGCAGCCAACAAAGTAGTAATAAACCTGATAAAGAAGCATGTGGGTAAAAAACCCAGAAATTGGCATAAGACTCTGGATCAAATCCTTTGGGCTTGTCGAACATCTCCTAAGGAGGCAACTAATTCTACCCCATTTAAATTAACCTATGGACATGATGCAGTGTTGCCAGTCGAAATCTGTTTACAGTCAATACGAGTTCAAAGACATCATGAGATTCCATCTGAAATCTACTGGAGTATGATGATGGATGAGTTGGTTGATTTAGATGAAGAAAGGTTGCATGCTTTAGAATTAATAAGAAGGCAGAAAGAGAGAGTAGAAAAGTTTTATAACAAAAAAGTAAAATTCAAAGCCTTTTTAGTAAATGATTTAGTTTGGAAAGTGATCTTGCCCATGGAGAAGAAAGACAGAGTGATGGGAAAATGGTCCCCTAAATGGGAAGGACCTTTCAAAATTCTAAGAATTTTTTCAAATGGTGCATACGAAGTCGAAGAATTAGGAAAAGACAGAAGAGTGCTGAAAATAAATGGAAAGTACTTGAAGAAGTATAAACCAACATTGCAGGAAATAAAAATAGGAATAAATTGAAATTGCAAATAAAACTTGTCTTCGCCAAACAGATGGCGTGAAATAGCATTACATATGAAATTGCTAAAAGAAAGTATTCTTAAACAAATAAATTTTCCTAAGTCCTATTACAAACTACTGTCGAAAGAAGGTAGCTTTGAGTTCGTCGAACTTTTTCTTCTGAAGCTGAATTCGACGCTCGCAGAGACTCTTACTGACAGTCAGTTCTTCAATCTCCCTGTGGAGTTGTTGGGCTGATTCTGCATGTTGTAGACCCTTCTGGAGTTCGCTGTCGATTGCCTCTTGATTGGGCTGTTGGAGAGAGGCCTGGCGTTCCTTTTCTTGGAGGATTTTCTTCTGAAGATCAGCAATTTGAGCTTGATAGGCCTGAATGTTGTTTTCACACTCAGCAGCAGCCTTAGTGTATTCGTCAGAAAGCTTATTCAGTTCTGAGATTTTCTCTGTCGAAGACGCCACTATATTCCATTCTGAAACTTGCTCTTCAGATTTGGCTGTAATATTCTGAGAAAATTCCTTCTGACGAACCAAATCAGCACTCACAGAATCAATTAAGGACATCAAGTCCATAACCAAACGGCTTTCTTCAGTCGAAGCCTCCAACAAAATCATGATGTGTCCTAGGACAAGTGAAAATCATGATGTTTTCTTGGGACTCAACAAAATCACTTTATAATAAATGCAACTGACAGGAAGTCAAAGGTCATTTCGACAGCAAAAGATATTTCTCCAAGAATAGTCGAAAACATCTTTGCTGGGGGGCAATTTGTAAACTCATAATTTCGACAGGGTGAAATTTGAAGCTTGAGGTCAATTCTGTCGAAGAATAAGGAAAGAAAAGAAATTCAAGAGATGCTGGCAAAGTCAAAAGCTCTGATGTTTCGACAAAATGGCAAGTATTGTTCTAGCAGGATAAGTTTGGAAAGTTATTTATAGCTAAGTATTTGACAGAAGAAGATGGTCTTTCGACGATTTCGACAGAAGAGGGTTTTGACAAAAGACAGGGTTTGGCAGATGCTGAAAGAGTTGTTTCTTCTTTAAAAGGTTTCGACAGATTGAAGAGGTGCAAGGTTTCGTCACCAAAGAAAGGAATTCAAATTCAAAAGGTTGTAACCTTTGGCAGTTGGACACATGGAAGTTTCAGAGAAGAAAATTGCATGCAGGCTGACACTTGTCATTTAGTTATAGTTTTTCCGTTCTAAGCAGTTATTTTGTTTGTATATAAATAGGATAGTTTGTGTTTAGAATAGGTGTGTGAAAATTGATACAAAATTCCTGTAAATACTCTAAGTACCCAGTGTGAGAGAAAATGAGTTTGATATTTGGAACCATGTACGTTTGAACACCATTTATATTTCAAAGTTATTTAAATTACTTGTTCATTCTTCAGGTTTATGTCATTTTTAAACTTTGTTTACTTTTCTGCAAGTTTTAGCCTTCGACACTTTCTTCTTATGCTTGTTTAAAACCTTTACTTTATTTCAATTTTTAACTTAAAGCTTTACTTTACTTGGAAAAATCAAAGTGTTTACACTTTAATAATATTAACAAAACAAACTACAAATTTATCACAAACTCTAAGAACAGTTCGACAGAACCAATGCACATGTATCCCAGGACTTGTTTGGTTGGTCCTGCACGTAACCCAGTTTTCTGAAGAGATTGGTTAACCAGAGGTTGTTCGCCAGAAATCACAGCGAACAGACGGTTACTAACCATCATAACTTTTCATATGATTTTTTTTTATTGTTGATTACAACGGTTTCAACCGTCGTAACTTTCCATATGATTTTTGTCTTTATTGTTGATTACGACGGTTCCAACTGTCGCAACTTTCTGTTCCTTGTATCTGCAGATAAATCCGTAGAAAATTTCATTTTTCATAGGTAAATTCGCAGGTATTTATATTTAAATTTTAAAAAAAATGGTATGTAGAAATATGAACAGAATGGGGAAGAAAATCACATATATTCTTCATTCAACCAAACATATTTTCATATTACATTTAATCAAGCAACATGTAACATATTACAATTACATTCAGATAAGGAATTTGAGTATACATAGGAAGCATAAAAAGTTTCAGGACTTCTTTGATTGAAGATGATGTCATCTTTCAGCAAGTGTATAACAAGCTGCTTAAAATTTAGCAAGAAACTAGAAGTTAAGTAGAACACATGAAACTAGCATCATCTTTTGAAAACAAAATATAAAAGCATATTGTATTAAACATGTCACTACTACAAAAAGCATCCACACAAAAAAATCTTAAACATGTCACTACTATAAAACGCTTAAACAACGACGTCAGACTCACCACGATTCATCCCTACACTGTTGTGACATATCTAAACTATGGCGCTACTGTATTATATTTGTTTTTTGATTTAAAATTATTTGTATATAACAACGGTTGATAAACCAACTGTGGTGATACCATCATGATTTCATGGGTTCGAACCTCAGCGCCATCATATATATTATTCCTTTTTTTGTTAAGGCACATTTTTTCTTTTTTATTTACTTTTAAATAAAAAAATTAAGGTAATGACTACAATATTTTTTTCCACCATTGTGATATATTTTGTATGATTTTTTAAATTTTTTTATTCTAAATATGGCTTTGGCGCTTCATTAAGAAATTTTATTATGAAAGGAATATATCACGACGGCTTGTAATAATGACCATCGTAGTATAGTTTCAATATTTTTTTTATCATGACGGCTGATTGTATAGACCGTCGTAGTAGCTTTACAATATACTCCTAGCTAGTTTACTTGTCTCTTCAGTATCATTTTTCCATTGAAAATAGAAACTAGACGAAACGATAGACGATTTCTACCCTAAACCCTAACGTTCAATATTGTGAAACAATAATCGATTTCAACCAAATCTTGCATCATCAATACCCATTATTCATTGTGTTGTTGTCATTTTCATCATCATCGTCACGATCGTTACGGAAGAAAGATTACGCACCAACCAACACCTTCGTCATCATCGTCACCGTCGAGAAGAAAGATAACAACAACATCGTCGTTATCGCAAGGAAGAAATACAACACCAATACCAACACCAAATAACTTAGTCATCACGTTTAAGGTACGTAAAATATTTTCCCCATGCATCTACAGTAAACTTATTTGCCATTGTTGTTCATTTTGTTGATGTTTATGTTCTTGTTGTTCATGTTGTTAGTGATGTTGTTTTTGTTGTTTCTGAACATAGATGTCGACCTTTTCGAGTTCTTCAACAAGAAGCAGCGAAGATACTCAAACGATTGAGTATTCTGCGAATACAACTCAAACGAAAAGATCACATATTTGTGTCACAATGATGCTCACATCACTTCGCAACTCATCTGGTGTGAAAATTCTGATCGAGATTGGTTCGTTGTACAAAGTAGTAGATTGTCCACATGACTCTAATTTAAGAGTTATGTTGTTTTCCTTGTACGTAGCAAGGTCAGTATACTGATAGATAACTAAAGAGAAATGGATGATAATATCAAAAATAGCATATATGCCCCACAATTCCTTCGCTGCCAAAATAAAAAGTAAAGAAGAAAAAAAATCCCCTTGACGGAGCCTTAGCTGCATTTGAAAATCGACGGTTGGAATACCATTAATAAAATTTGAAAGAGAATTATAGTGAGCAAACGCAACATTTAATCCATTGAAACCACTTATTGTCAAGATTCATAACAAAGAGATAAACAATCATATATCTATATGAATATCTATTTATGATATTAATATCTATGAATTAAAAATTACAATGTTTCAAGTTATAATATTCCATCAAATTTAATCAAATATTTATGTCAAATTAATCAAATATTTATAACAAATCCAGGCGGTGTAATTACAACAACAAACATGAAGCTGAAAAGATATATAATTATAAAATCTAAAAGTCAAACGAATAGATACGCAAATCAAATTAAAATCTTAATTTTAATATTCTTAACAAATTTTTACTTACCAATTCTATCTATTTAATGGAGAACCACAAGGTTATAATTCAGTCATAACACATTTAAATATTTTACATATAGTTCCTATAATCACAAGAAAAAACCCTAAATCATCTAGCTGCTACTCATATATTGAGACATGAATCCATGCAAAGCAACGTTGCCACCAAAATCAAAGAAAACTAATAACAATAAAAGTGAAGATAAAAAGAAGAAAAACTCAAGCAACAATGTGATTCTCTTGAAATTGGCAATGAAGAACTCAATGAAGAATGAAGGAGTGGAGAAGGTTGCGTTTGCAAGAAACATGGTTATAAGAACCAAACGTTTATCAAAAACACAATGGAATCATCGTTGTCTAAACTTTCAAACCATGCCTTCTAGATTATCCATCATGTCTGATTCTCAAGATTTGTCCATCGATGATCAGTTTATCACAACTTTTCCTGAAGATTGTTTAAGTAGTTCATTTACTCATCACTTCTAGAATGTGTGAGATGTTATAGATTAAAACATGCACCCTTAAATTGTCTAACTTAACTGTCTTAATGTGACTTTTATTATTTTCTTCTGTTTTGTATTTTGGTGATTTTTTCCTCCTTATTAATATAATATTTTGTAATTAAAAAAAAACTAATAATCAAATTTATAACTAATTATCTAAACTTTCTAATGATTCATTAGGTTTCTTTTATAAGGAAAGTGTTTTTTTTTAGAAATAATTATATTCAATACATTATATATTGACTTTTTTTAAAGAATACAATATATGTGTTTTTTAATATATTTATATTCAATGCGTTAAAAACTAAAATAGTTTATTTATTTAATTAACATTTTCTTTATTTAGAATCCATAAACAGTGCTTAAATAACATTTGTTAGCATCACCCTTTTACAATTAAATTCTATTGATGCAAATTAATGTTATAGTCAAAAGGACAATGATCGTATTTCTTCTAATTACACGTGAAACAAAAGCTCCTCCTTCTCTTTAGACTGTAACGGTTATTTCATCGATCCCCTGTTTGACGATTGTTAGTAGATTTTTGGCTTATAAAAAAAGTGTATCAGGTACACTAATATTAGGTGAATCTTGTTCTTCTTGTTGTCGATTTCGGAGTTTGGTGGGGAGGATGAACATAGTAAGTCTTTGAGGGTTTGGTTTAAAGTCATAATCTTCGGATAAGGGATCTTCCTTCCTCGGGATTTACTTTAATGTTCATTTTCTTTTTGAGCTCCAAATTGTCCCTCGTCAAGATTAAGCATATTTATAGTTTTGTGATTCGTTTTTCATCCTTTCTTCTTAAATACGTGTTTGACTGTATTGCTGGGATATGGCTTCGTTAACTCGTCATACGGGAGGCGGGGTAGAGATTAGGAAACGGCATAATCAACACTCGGTGGTGGCCAGAAGATCTATTTGGAAGGCATTTGGTGGTAAAGGTATTGATCAAGATATGAAACGAAGCTTCCTCGTTCTTCTTCACGGAATTTCCAGATAATTACGAAGCAAAACAAATGTTCGACGTATTCAGAGAATTTGGATTGGTACTAGAAGTGTTCATACCATCTAGGTTAAACAAAAGGGACAAGAGGTTTGGTTTTGTTAGATTCAAAAAGATATTGAATGAACATCTTTTTGCCATTAAGCTTGACAATATTGTCATTAATGGCACAAAGATATTCATGAATACACCAAGGTTTAAGAGGGCTGAGAGACCGGACAGATGGATTGGTAAGAATACAACGGCGGGTTTGTTTAATAATCAGATTGAACGTCTGAAACAAACAGCTGGATGAGTAACCATATACTAGAACTGATGGTTCGTGATAGATCATATGCTCAAGTTACAAATGGTGATCACCCTATACAAAGACAATACAAGAGAAAATATAACCAAGTTTTATTGGGTGATAAACCTGATTTTTCCCACCTAATGTTCAATGTTAATGAGGAAGAAATGGAAAGATTTGAACAAGCTTCCGTGGGATTCATGGAAGTTCCGGGTACGGCTTATGAGAAGAATCAATGAGCCTTGGTTCAAAGATAAAGGAGTCTTTCTCGGGACATTCACTAATAGATAGCTCGGAGGAAGTTCCTTCCGACACTGGGGTGGAAGTTTCTATATTAGGTACAAACTGTATTGAAGAGGAATGTCACAGGGAGGAATCTCATGAGAGAAAAGATATTGATCTTGGTGAGGAAGAAACCAGTTCTAACATACCAGTGGTTGGGGGAAGTAAATTGTGTGACAGTACTGGAACAAAAAGATTGGCTAAAAGCTACAATCCGGAACAAAGAGATTTGTTGGGGGTAGTAAATTGTGTGATGAAACCAGTTCTAACATATCAGTGGCTGGGATATCGCTTTTCAATGTATTTTGATGTAGAGTTTAGGTAATGGGAAGAATTGGGTTTTTTAGAGAAAACCTAGGGTTTTGTGAATAGAATTGAGGAGTAGAGATTAATTGTGGTGTGTTTTATATTGTATATGATGTATGTGTGTTTGTTATATGTTCTGTTGTTGGATTGGTGATTAAAATGATGGAAAACTGTGTTTTGGGGTGAAATATCTTAGTTGCGGTTGCTGTTATTGTAGGCTGGGATTTATGAAATCGCCTAACTCGCTTAGGCTGGGATTTATGAAAACCTAGGGTTTTGTGAAATACCATAGTTGTGAACTGATACATTAGGCTGAACATGTGAGGAAAAAAACACTTTTACTTTTTACGATTGAATTTTCCTTTGGAGATTGTACGCACGAGTTTTGGGAGAAAGACGGTCTTGGAACGACGGAAGCCATTGAAGATCATCTGAACCCAATTGCAAATGTAATGTCTTTTCCTTGTTTTTATAGTTTTATTATTGTTATTATGAACATGAGAGGCTAAGTCCCCCAATGCTAGAGGGTGTCCCTGATTTCCTTTGTAATGACATTGATCTTTATGTTATAACAATTTCACTGCATTCTCATTATCATTATGTTGTTTGATCATTCGTAATGCAAAACCTAGATCGGAAAAATAAGATTTTCGATCTAAGGTTAACCGTGGGTAAAAATACCATAATTAACGCTTTTTTCAAATAACAATAATTTATTAGACATAGCCAAGGAATTGGAATGCCATAATTTAACCGTAAGACTTTTGGTATTTTAAAAGCTTCGTATTCTTTCTATAAAACTAAGGAATTGGGGTATAGAGGGAATACCAAAGGGTTTTCTTTAAAGTAATTTTTGAAAACTAACCTTGAAAGGCGGTAGATTTAGCCTTGTGGTGAAGTTGCTAATAATAAGTTATTTGTCATTATAAGGTTTTCATACACTTTCCCAATAGTGTTATTCTCATATTTGTCATAACAACTTATTTTTATTAAGTTCTTTTATCTTGTCTATTAGAATATCAATACCAATTTTAAACCAACCCTTAAAACCTTCTATTCAATTGATTTACACATAACTTATATATTCTTGCACAATCCTCAAAAGACCGACACTGGGGTAAACCCATTTTATTACTACAATCGATAAAATAATGCACCTGATATTTTAACCATCAGTGGCATAGCATGATTCATATGTGTTGACTAGATGTTTGATAAGTTTGATGATATGTTGATGAATGAGAATTGTGTTATGTTGCTATATGACGAACTGATGTATGATTATCTTTACTTAATGTCGATTATATTGATTTGTGATTACTCACCATGCCTACCATTGGTGATGGTCTATTATGCCATCATGTAGATACTCAAGAATAAGCTTGGTGCATGAATGTAGCTGGAAGTCTTGTTTTTCGCGTCGCTTATTTAGTGATATAGTGTCTTCCTCTGATAGATGTAACATCGAGTGAGACACATTTAAGTGGATTCTCTGTTGTATGTTAGGATGATTTTTATAAATTACTAGATGTTGATTTTTAGTTAATGATGTTTGTTGACAATGACCTAGGGTCTTGATGTTTTGATGAAATAAATGAAGTTTTATGAAGTTATGATTCCGCTACAACGTTTAGTTTGATTACTGGTTTATAAAAGAAATGAATACTCTAAATGTTTTAAGAACTCGTGTTATAGAGTAATGATGTTGTTAAGAAATTTTATGAAAAAAATATGGCACCTTTCTGAGATGTACTCTGATTTAATTAAGTGATTATTGTGTTTTATTTCGTGGGTTAGAAGGGTGTTACATCGGACACATATGAAGGAAGGGATGACACGATTTTGCTGTCAAATAATAATGATGGTGTGGGAAAAAATTCTGTTATGGACCTGTTGTACCCCAAAATTTTCCCTCCCACATTCAATACCATGTGTCTCAAGAGGTCTCTTAATAATCACAAGGTTCACAATTGGTCAAAAGGATTGAAGGTTTCATCAGACAAAGCCTCCTCCTGAACAATGGATCTAAAACTAGGGTTTTGAATTTCTCCAAGCTAAATGGACTTACAAGGCCTCAAGTGAACTTCATAACATCCCACATGCCCTAAAGAATCTTCATGTCAAGTTTCAGAGCTTTCCCAATAAGTTTGACCAATCAGAGGCTCAGATATCCATATTATGAGGTCAACTGTGGTCAACTTAAAGTCAAACTTCAAGATTTTTTGTCAACATCAAGATTATGAGGTAAAATTCATCATTTGATTAAGGGTTGGTCATGATTCATCAAGGAAATCTCAGATCATCAAGAATCAAGAAGTTTCTAAATTAGGGTTTTCATAGTAAAAGTCAACTGAACTTTGACCAGTCATAACTTTCACATACTTCATCATAATTTCCCATCCAAGGCTCATTTTTAAGGAAATTAAATCCTCTAAAACTTTGTGTCTCACAAGCCAAGCCTAAAAATGCTTCATTTGGAAGGTATGAGCTAAAACAATGTAGGTCCATTTGAAAGTCAACAAAAAGTCAACTTTTTCCAAAGCTCATAATTTGAAAATGATAAAATATATGGATATAGGACCAAAAAGGTTAGTTAGAGGACACTTTAAGCTTTCTAAAAAGTCCAAGATCACCTTCATATCATTAAAATTGAGGAAAATGTGCCTTGTCAAAGTTGGGCAATTTTAAAGGGGTGTATGAAGCAAAAAATGCCTTAACTTCAAATTTTTCCAAATGGGCCCATAAAGTTGCAACCCAATCTCAAAGATAAAGTCATGCACGACCCAATGACCATTTATTCTGATTTTATAATTTTATTTTATATTACTTTGGATTTTATTTGCTAAAATTCAATTTTAATAAAAATCAAATAAGGGATCAAATCTTTGTTCTAGAATGATTTACACAACATTTAAAGTGATTTGAAGCCATCCAAATTCGTGCAAAATCAAAATAGCAAGAAGATATTTGATTTATTTTGACATTTATGGATGATTGTTTCTTCAACTCCAAGTAACCAAAATCTTTGATCCAAAGCCCAATTTTTAACCTAATTTTATTCCATATATATATATATATATATATATATATATATATATATATATATATATATATATATATATATATATATATATATATATATATATATATATATATATATATATATATATATATATATATATAAACGTGACCAACACAAGGGGAGGGATTTCATAGGCCAAAGCATAGTATTCACACATCAAATTTTTCCAAGAAAAATCATATTCAGTTTGGAAGATTGAGGCAATTCTAAGACATAATTAAGGTTGCAACACCTTCCAGGATGATCACTGAATGAATCTCAATCGCTTGCATCATCAAAAACTCATCCATATGCATAAACTGAACTTCAATATTTTTGTTTTGTTAATTTTTTCGATTCTGATTATTTATGCGTTATCAACGAATTTTAACTTTGTTTTGTTGTTTGTGATGATCTATAGGCTGTTTCTGGACATGTTTATTGAAATTCCATGGCCAAATACGTGAATTGCCATGTTTAGGATTCTAAAAATCATGAATCAGGGATTTGTTTAAAAGCCTATTTCAGACCAAATTAATGATGTATTTAGAGTTATTGGATTGCCTTTGATTGATCTGGGTCATTAAAATGGATTTATTGCTTGTATTTTTCATGTTCAAACGTGCAGGACTTATAGTGACGAAAAATATCTGTCATTATAGCCTTTTGTGACGGACGAAGTGTCACTAGAGGTTAAATGGACGGCTGGAGGTTGAAGGAGAAGTTTGGCGCATTCATAAATTTGAATAATTGGCATTCTTTTTGTTGTTTTTGTTTCCTTGGATTAACACGTGTGTTACGTAGCTCAGCTGGTTGTGTGTTGGTGCCTTGGAGTTTCAGAGCCTGAGTTTGATCCCCAGGTCATCTTCTTTTTTTTAACATTTGTTTTATTTTACAGGTTTATTATTTATTGATCTTTGTTCAGATAAACATTAGCTTCACGCACACAGCCCAGTTGATATGCTCCTAGTCTGGTAAGGGGGAGGTCCTAGGATCAAAACGAGGCCTCTCCATCTTTTTTTAGCGCCTGTATTTCTTTCTTTTCTTTTGTTAATTTTGTTTTATTTTTCTTATTTTAATTATTAATTATTATATTATGTTAATTAACTAATTATAATCAACTTAAACTTAATTAACCATCACTAACTTTTTTTCTTAAAACAAAAATATAATAATTCAGATATAATAATTTTTTTTAATTATTCTTTTATAATACTTTAATTTATAAATTAATTGTTAAATAAGTTAAAATTCTTGTAAATAAATTAATTTTTAATTAAGTTAGAATTTTTCTTAATAAACTCTACTTTCTAAAATTAACCCTAATTTTTGTTTAAAATCCTAATTTTTCTCTCAAACCCTAAAAATTTATCCTCCTTTTTATGTTATTCATATAACCTGCATTGTTATTGCTCTGAAAGTTTTACTATAATTTATTTTTCTGCCATTATTTTCATGTATCTGCCCCTTATTGTCCTCGGGCAACTCACCAGTCGTCAAGTATTGGAATACATGAGTCATCCATCAACTGTTGTTACCTATGACGTTGATGTCAATGATAATGCCAGGCTTTTCAATGCAGGAACGAGGAAGCGTTTCCTGGATAATGGATTTGTTTCTGCCTTTCTTTCGCGTACTTGCCAATTTTGACAGGCGTCTGCTCGCGAGTTACGCTCGCATGGGATATGTTGGACGTCACAGGACTTGAAGTGTGTGAGCATTCACTGCACTAGCACCAAGTATTTGACAATTGTCGTTCTTTTCTTGATACCCCCCCCCCCCTTTGACATGCGATGCAAACAACTGTGAGTCAGTGTAAATCCTGATCTCTTGGGCGCCCATGTCCCTTGCGAGGCGGATTCCTGCCAGAAAGGCTTCGTATTTAGCTTGGTTTTTAGATGTCAGGAAGGAGAGGACTAGAGATACCTCGATCACAAGACCTTCTTCATTTTCTAGGATGATCTCCGCCCCACTTCCAGAGGGTTCAGATGCTTCATCGACGTAGATGATCCACTTGTGGGCGTTTTCTGACGTGGTTTCTGTTGGGGTCATCTCAATGAAGAAGTTGGCCAAGACTTAAGCTTTTAGAGCTTTCTTGCCTTCGTAACGTATATCAAATTCAGAAAATTCCAAGGACCACCTTAGCATTCTTCCAGCCATATCTAGTCGGGTTAAAAGTTGCTTGATAGTCTGATCGGTTATTTTACCACCGTGTGCGCCAAGAAATAATGTTGCAGCCTCCTGGCGGCATTCACGAGCACGAGGGCGACTTTCTCGATTTGCTGATATCTAAGCTCTAGACCTTGCAAGTCTTTACTTGTGAAGTACACAAGCTTCTTCCTATCAGAATCCTATCTTATGAGAGTTGCGCTGATGACTTCAGTATTGACAAATAGATATAGGTTGAGGATCTCCCCGGTCGTTGGTCTAGACAGAACCGGGGGTTCCGATAAGGCTTGTTTAAGATGCCGTAGAGCCTTCTTGCATTCTTCTGTCCAATCGAACATGGCTTCCTTACAGAGAAGCTTGAAAAAGGGGGAGGCATGTTGAGCGGATTTCGCCACGAATCGAGACAAGGAAGCGAGCACACAGTTTAAGGATTGGATTGACTTTTCTGAGTCAGGTGTAGGAAATTATGAGAAGGAGCGACATTTGTCAGGGTTGACCTCAATTCCTCTTTCTATAAGATAGAAGCCGAGGAACTTACCCACTCTTACACCGAAGGTGCACTTGTCAGGGTTAAAACGCATTCTGCATTTCCTAGCTTGGTCGAACACACTCTGAAGAAGAGCTGTGTGGTCGAAATCTTGAATGGACTTGATGACCATATCGTCCATGTAAACTTCTAACATGTCCCCAATTTGTGATTGGAAGCCGTTGTTCATCACATGTTGATATGTGGCTCTTGCATTTTTTAACCTGAATGACATTACGTTGTAGTAATAGTTTCCTGTCAGGGTCACAAACGCGGTATGCCTTTTTTCTTTGTCGGCCATGGGTATTTGGTTGTACCTGGAATATGCATCCATGACGGACAATAATTTAAAACCTGCAGAATTATCTACCAACTTGTCTATGTTGGGTAGAGGGTAAGAGTCTTTCGGGCAAGGCCGATTAAGATCAGTGTAGTCAATACAGAGGCGCCATTTCCAATTTGATTTTTCACAAGTACAGTGTTCGAGAGCCAGGTCATATATCTGGCCTCATTTACAAATTTGGCCTCTAGAAGGTCCTTGACTAATTTTTTAGCAGCTAGAGTTTTCTCTTCAGATTGCTTGCGTCTGTGCTAGGCAAATACGTGTGCTGTTGGGTTGATGATGAGCTCATGGCATAAAATTTCTAGGGACATGCCTGGCATATCAACGACGCTCTAGTCAAAGAGGTCAGCGTTGTTGCGCAGGCATTACTTCAGTTGTTCCTTGACGTCTTTGGGAAGCCATACGCCGAAGCGAACTCCTCTGTTGGGGTTGTCTCCGAAGGTTACAACTTCAAATTCTCCTTCGGGCAAAGGACATAGAACGACTGTTTTGACCACATCGATGTCTTCCTCGGAATCGGCGGGGATGCGAGGATCAAGGTTGGTAGTGTTAATCTGAGGCGTTGGCTTCTTCTTGGGTTGAACGTCGTCAGTTGGAGAGTGTCACACCCCAAATTTTACCCCTAACTTTTCGCATCTTGCATTCATCTCATCATTATCATACAATAGTACATATCAGGGTCTTGTGCGGTGTGGTCGTTACCTCGAGTCATAGTCCTCTGATTTAAGGTACTTTCTTGCTCAGTGGAGATTTTGACTTATCAATTTAAGTGGTCAGATCTCAGTTGTCAAATTTGAGTGTTGTGGAGGCGCATTTTAAATAACCATTCCAATCCAATTTTCTTTAATCACTTTTTTTAATCATATCCAAATTTAATCCATTTATTAATCATCCATGTTCATTATCCATTATTATCCATATTTTCTACTACATTCCATAAAGCCCAATTTCCACATTATAAATTCCATCTATTCATTTTCTTTCCAACCATTTTCTTAAACCAATTCATAATCCAATGAAAATCCATAAAAAAATCCATGTCACAGATTACAATTACAATTTCAAATTCTATTTCTTTTTAATTTCAAAACTTCAATTCCAAATCCAAGTTTCCAAATTTTCAAATTCATATGTCAATTTCCACTTCAAATTTAAAATTTAAAATTCAAATTCAAGTCCATTTTAAAAAAAATCTTTTCCAAGTCTCCATTTTATTTTATAGATTTAATTATGATTTCTATTTCCAATTTCAATTTCTATTTTCTACTTCAAAGTTTCAATTTCTATTCCAATTTTGTTTCAAGTCTAAGTCCAAATTCCAACTTCAAGTTTATTTTTAAATTTAATGTTTCAAGTTTACTTCTAAATTTCATGTTTAAAATTTATTTCTAAGCTTCATGTTCCAAACTTCCTTTCCATTTTAATTCATATTTCTAATGTTCAGTTCCAAATTTCAAATTTTAGGTCTTATTTATTTTAATTTCAATTCTATTCTAAGTTTTCAAATCCCATTTCAAGTTTTCAATTTTTATTTCAAGTTTTATCCCAAGCTTAGTTCATAGTTTTTAACTTTTTTTTTCCAGGTTCATATTCCAAATTTCCATTTCAAGTTCTAAATTCAAGTTCATAGTTTAAATCCATTTTCAATTATCCTTCAAGATTCAAGTTACAAGTCATTTTCTTTACATATTCAATTTAATTTTCTAATTACAATTTCCATTCCAAGTTCAATTTTAAAATTCTAATTCTCTTTTCCATTTCAAAATTTATTTTAAGTCATAACCTCATGTCAAATTTCCATGTTTCAATTCAAGTTCTAAAGTTCATGTTCATATTTCAAATTTTATTTCTTAAATTTTCAATTTCAAAATTCAAAATTCAATATCAATTTCTCAAGTGTCAATTAAAATTTTTCCAACTTATTTCAAGTTTAAATTCAATTTCCAAATTCATTCCTATTTCATGTTTCCATTCTAAACTCTTTCCAAATTCAAGTCTGCAATTTCCAATCCATATTCAAGTCTCAACTTCAATTTTATTTCCTATTTCCAAATTCTTTTCAAACATCTAAATTAAGTTCCAATTTCATTCCAAATTCATGCTAAAGTTACCTAATGTTTACAAATAAATAATTGGAAATCACAAGGTTTAAAGCTATTTTCTTTTGAAGTTATTACAAAAAGTCCTAAACATTACTCTATATTCAAATTCATCCCTTATGCCAAAACTCCATACAAAGTCTTCATTCCTCATGCTAGGCCATATTTCCAAACTCTATGCCTCTTCCATCCTTATGAATGTTCTCATGCACACACAAAAACAACGAGGATTAGTGTTTACCATTCACACCATATCTCATGTAAATTCATTCAAATTCAAACAATATCAAATCAAATCCCATTCAATTCACTCACCATTCACATCCAAACATATTCATATTTCATTCAAGATTACCATTCAATTCATAATCATCAATTTGTAAATTCATTCAAAAACATCCAAATTCACTTTTAAGTCACATTCAACTCATTCAATTCATATCAACATAACTCATGCTCATTTGATCAAATATACATGACAATGCATATCATCGTTCATATTTTAATTCATTCATTCTCAGTTAAAATGCATAATTTCTATGGTTACAGTAAAGTATCACATTTTTTTCAATTCTTCAAAAAAGACAATAAATAATATGCAGTAAATAATATGCAGCAGGGGACCACCACTTGTTCATTAATAGACAAAAAAAAAAAAAACTTCTCTGCTATGCTATAGCTGCAGAACCGTACCTCTCTCCCTCCACCCACAACATTTTCAGTTTTGTCCCCCAACGGTCCAAAATCTCAGAACCCTTCACTAACAAGTTATGTAGTACAATTTTTCAAATTAAAATCAAGCAAAACCCTAATTCATATCCTATATAAGAGATACTATTCACACCAAATAACTCAGCAACCAAAAATAACAAACATTTTTGAAAAAAAAAACTCAGAGCAACAAAAACAGATAACCCGAGCCACAACATCAGAAGCCACAGAAATATCAGCAAGAAACAAACCCATCACAGAGAAGACCTAGCCGTAATACACTTTCAGAAAGCTTAACGACCAATACTCACAATTTTTTTTTCTTACATACACATATTGTTTCAAATAACCAAAAAAATAGACACCAAGAATTTTTTGTTTCATTTCACAACAACAACAACAAGCAAAGAAGAAAAGAAGAAGTAGATGGAAGTCTGAAGCAGAATAGAGCACACCTGAAGTTTGTGCCCGTCGCCGGAAAAAGGTGATCACCGAACTAGCTCCGGTAAGGTAATCTTGAACCTTCACTTTACCAGATTCTCATTGCTTTCTTGTAGAGTTTTGTTTGCTGATCTCAAACCCTCACTTGATTTTCGATTTGGTGTTGCATTTTTTATTTAATTTTGATTTAGAAAAATTAGGGTTCTTACACTAATCTGTGAATTAATGGTTGAAGGTTTAGAATTTGAAAGTTTAAGGTTTGGATTAATGGTAAGATAAGAGAGATTGAGACTCTGAGAGTGAGAGACAGATGAGTTGAGAGAAGGGTATTGAGAAGAGAAACTGAGTTTTATTGAGAGATGAGCGTGAGAGACTGAGAACAGAGAGAAAATATTGAGTGAGAGAGAGAAACGAGAAAGGTATAAGAGGAGTTTAATTTTGTTTAGTTTCTTTTTACTCTAATTTATCACTGATTTGATTTTCTTTAATAAATACCGAATATTTCTTTATTTTATGAAAATGTATTTCTTTTTCAACTAGATTCATTCGTTCTAGTAACTACCTTTTTTTTTTATTTATTTTTTATTTTTTAGTTAGTATTTTTTTTAGTTCAATTACCTTTTATATAGTTAGTAAATTTAGTTTTTTTATTTAAATATTCTTTTATTTTAATCAGCAGGTTTTTAGGTTGGTTTTGTTAAGATTTGTTAGCTAGTTTTTAGGGTTAGTTAGTGTTTAAGTTTATAAATTATTAGGTCTGTAAGTTTTTTATTTAAATTTGTTTATTATTTTTGTTTTGATTATAAAAGTTTTAAAAAAGAAACTCTAAAAAATAGAGTAATAACAAGAAATAAAAAAGTGTGTTTAGTTTTAATCTAAAAAAAATCTCAAAATATATATACAGTGATAGTATTAGGAATCCAATTTTTTTTTTAGTATGGATCTTAACTTAAAAATCTATAGATGCTTATTGTATACTTTCTTTAACATTTTTTCGTATGAGTCTTAATCATTAGTGTTAATGTTAAAATTCAAAAAAATATGTTTCTAACATTAAGGAAAAATTCAAAAAAATAGTTTCTTTTAATTTGATTATGTTTTATTTAAGAATTATCTTTATTTATTTTTTATTTATTAATCTCCATTTGATACTTTCATTTAATATATAAAAAAAATCAAAAATATTCTTTCTTATTTTATTTTAATTATGTTTATTTTAGATTTAATGTCAAACTTAGGGATTTAGTATTAATTTCCATTTATTTTTATTTAAAAATCCAAAAAAAAAATTATTTTCTTAATATCTAAAAAATAAAAAAATATTTAGTTTCTATATCTAAAGAGATTTAAACTAGGTTATCTTTCTATGTAAATAAAAAAATAAAAGAGAAAAATTAAGGCACTTATCCTCATTTTTTTTATAGATTTTTATAAGATTATATTCTTTTTTCATTATTGTTTAGATTATGTTATATAAAAAAATTAAAATAAAGTTAATGCATTTACTCTCATTTAAGATTGTAGATATTAGTATTATTATAATTATAAAAAAAAATTGTATTTATTTTATTTTATTATAAAAAAATCAAAAAGATTAGAATAAATTATTTATTGCTTAGTTAATAGTTTTTTTTTTAAGTTAATAAGTTTTGTACGATAGGTCATCTTTCTTTCTCCCTCTTAAATAACCTTTAGTTAGTTTTTTTTTTAAATTACAAAGTTTCTTTTTTTTATCTTGTTTTAAGTCAGTAGTTTAACACATAAAAATTCATAAAAAAATTAGTATAATAATATATGTTAGAAAAATCTCTAAAAAAAATATTCTTAGTTTATTTTATTTTAATTTCAAATTTAATAATAATTAAAATTCCTAGTTAGTTTCTTTCACTCCATTTAAAACTCTAGTTTTTAAGCTTTATAAAAAATTCTAATTTTTTTTTTGGAGTAATTAGTATAGTAATAATATGAAGAAAAAAAAATCTAAAAAAATATTTATCTTTTATTTTTGTTAAACATTTTTATTTAAGTGTTGACTTTATTTTATATAGAGGTATTTTTTATTATTAATCTCCATTTGTTACTATCTTTTAAATATCTCTAAAAAAATTCAAAAATATCTTTCTTAATCTTTATAATTAATTTTGTGAATCCTTAATTTAATTTTAGCTTATCTAATTAGGTTTTAGATTTTTATTTTAATTTTTTTAACTCAATTTATTTTAATTTAATTCTAAAAAATCCTAAGAATAATGTCTTGTCTATATTTCCTCTAAGTAGTTAGTTTTAGATCATTTAGGGTGAGTGGTTTGAGCTTGAGTTTATTTTCTCTTTGGTGTGAGTGTGTGTTTAATTTTGCTATCATTTCGGTTGTATGCACACTATGTTTATATTTATTTTATTTTGCATCATGACCATATACCTGTTAAAATAAAATTGAAAGCGCACATTAATTTTCAAAATAATAATCCTTGGTCCAACGCCAAGTCGAGTTCATATACACTTCACTCACACACGTAAGTCGGTCGTTCTACGATCGCCATCTGCACAGTCTTTACACCTTACAGCTTTCTAACTTAAGCAAATTGACGCATCGCGTTTGTGTTTCCACCTCAGCATTCTCGATCCATATATCGAGCCATAACCCAGTTACTAAGCCTTTTACCTTGCATTTCCATTTACTTTATCCAGTTTATTTTTGCAAGTAGCAACCTATGCCTTAGACTTAGGAGCTTGCACCCTCATTATTTACTTTCGTCTATGCTTTTAAATCCAAAAGGGAAAGAACTACTGCAGTTGACTCAATGTCATAGGAAGTTTAGCCATCCTTAGTTCCTGTTCGACCATAGCCATTAGGACTTTTTTATTTTACAATTTTTTGTGACTTTGTTAAGTCACGTGAGTGTTTGCCATAACACTTACCTTCCCCCGCGAACCTTGAGCGTAACCAAGTGTTCGTTAATCCTTAGGAGAACTACGAGTGCTCTGATTCTATACCCGATACGTAGGCATCAATGCGATGTTGTGCGAGCACCATTAGAAATAAAACCTTAGGTTCCCATAATTTTAGCAAGCAATAAATAACAATAACACAAATATTAACAAGAGGTTCCCGTAGGATACTGCGGATGCTTAGGATGCTAACACCTTCCCTAGGTATAATCAACCCCCGAACCTAGTTTCTCCTCATTTAGGGTTTTTACGATCTTTTTCCCTTTTCCCTTTGGATTAAATTAAAGTCGGTGGTGAACATAAAAGTTTTGCGATTCAAGCTTAATCAATAGTTTGGTATCCAATTCTCACCGCAACAGAGAGCCTTCGTCTCTTGCGCGCTTGTTGCGCTTTGGTGCGGTCTCTATTATAGTCTGGCCTCTGGTCGCTACTTCAAAGCATCTCCTCGCTGCCTCAATGTCCCCATGGAGAGTAGCCACATGGCCCTTCTCTATGTAATACTTCATTTTGAGGTGTACCGTTGAAAGGACGACAGTGAGTTCGGCCAATATTGGCCTTCCCAGAATGCATTGATAGAGGGACGGACATTCGATCACCCGAAAGTGTGTCTTAATTGTTTTGGAGGCATCTCATTCCCCGAACGTGAAATTTAACTCGACGTAGCCCCAAGGCTTAGCGATGGCCCCGTTGAATCCCTGCAAATCAGAATCAACATACGAGGACAGGTTTTTCTGGTCAAGTTGTAGTGCTCGAAAGAGTGAAGTGTACATGATGTCGACTGAGCTTCCTTGGTCAACGAGTATTCTGCACACATCTGTCTTTGCCATCTCTGTGCGGATCAGCATAGGGATATGAGAGTTTGGAGACCCACCGAGGAGTTCCTCCCTGTAGAAAATGATTGCCTGGGATTTCCCTTTGATTCTCTCGATAGATGAAAGTTGAATTAGCGATGATTCGACCAGATGCTCGAGGTTTCACCTAACGGATCCAACAGTCATCTCTTTGTAACCTCCACCCGAGATGAGCATGGACGATGGGAAGCACTCTCATGGGCTGTGTGACACAAAGTATCTTGTGCTTAAGAGATTCCGAGGAATGAAGAAATCCTCGTGCCTGGTGACTGACAGGGTGACTTGCATGGGGGTGGCCTCCTCGATGACTTCATCGACTTTTTTCGTCTCTTATTGTCGAGGAGATCCGTCTTTCATGTACTTCTTTAGATGTCCCTCTTTGATAAGGATCTCAATCACATCCTTGAGGTGGATGCAATCCTCGATGACGTGCCCATGACTGCGGTGGAACCGACAATACTTGCTTTTGCCGGTATTGGCCTTGGAAGCAGTTGGTTTGGGGAAACGAACACCTCCCCGCTTGAACTCGGTGTTGATGCATTCACTGAGAATCTTCTCGCGAGGAGCGATGAAAAGAGTGTATTATGAGAATCTGTCTGTTGGTCCTCTACTCTCTCTAGGACGCTTATCTCTTCGTTTTTCATGTCGAGGGGCATCGTCACTGTCTTTCAGCCTCTGAGTTTCCACGTTCTCCTGATTTCTTGAATCTCGTGCTTTGTATGCGGCCTCCTTTTCTTCATATTGGATGTATGTTTTGGGCTTTATGGAGCAGCTCGACGAGGGATTGGGAGGTTCGATACCCATAGCTCTTCAGAAATCGTTGTTAGAGCGTAGGCACTTTTCCAAAATATACCGCTTCATGCGGTCAGTAGTATGCACTTCGACGACTTCTTTGTTGAATCGGTCGATGTAGTCCCTCAGGGGCTCTTCCTTCCCCTGTATAATCCCCTCGATGGTGGCCTCAGACTTCGGGTAAGGTCTAGATGTTGTGAAGTGCCTAGTGAATTGGATTTTCAAGACCTTCCACGATGTGATGGATCCTGCGGGGAGGTGTTTGTACCATGACATCGCGCCTTTACACAAGGTGATAGGAAACAACCTGTATTTGATCGCACCCTCCAAGATGTGATAGTGGAGCATGGCTTCGAGGTTTCTGATGTGGTCGTCGGGATCGGTGGTCCCTTCATATGAGGCTAATGGAGGAGGTTTCTCAAATCCGCGTGGGATACAGGTTTCCATAATCTCGCGGTTGAACGGCCCGCGATGATCTTCATCATCGCTACTTCCAGACTCGGGATACGTGGATCTTATTTTCCTATGACGGTCTTCATCGTAACGATACTTATTGCTTTGATCCTGATCTTCGAGCGAGCGCCTCGTCTTACGGGGAGGGGATCGAGTACGTTTCCCGGCCCTTTGTAGGCGTGATCCTTCAGGTACATCTTGATCTATAAGAGGAGAAAGGTGTATGGGATCTTTCCCTTTACGACTTCGCGGAGGAGATCGAGAATGGCGGGGAGAGCCTCTGCGACGCCATCTTCCGGATGGTGAGAGGGAACGATGGTTACGTTCGAGCACCTATATGCGTTCACTCTATTGAAAGAGAGTGAGGTTTGCCTTGTTGAGGGAGGTGATAAGAGATGGAGTGCCAACATCTGTGTCTGACGGGATGAGAATTGGTTCGAACACAAGGTCCTCGTGAGTGACGGGCAGTTGTTTTAGATTGTTCGAAGTTGGGGAAGGATGATGTCCTTCGTTGTGACTGGCGTTGAGTTGGGACACTCCGTGGTTGCCAGTGTTATCTCCGTCACTAATGACGATGATTGGGGTGTCTTTCACAATCTCGTTCACTTGGGTAGCCATGAAGACGAAAAAATGAGCTTTGATCATGCGGTGAAAGAAATAAAGGATCATGGTCACGAAAGATGAGGGAATTGCTAGATTCCCACAGACGGCGCCACTGTATAAAAATGATTCGGACAGGTCTTCGTTGCCTTCGGTTAGGAATGTAATGATGTTTGTAGGAGAATGGGTGATGTACCTACAAGATACTCTGACGCTCAAGTAAGTTTCAGTGTGAGACAAACTAAAACGTAAGAAAATGAGTGATTAGAATAAAAATACCTGACCCTCCAAGGGTGGAGGGTATTTATAAAGGCACATGCCCGTAGATTGCGGGCGTGTAGACTTTGACCGAGCATAATTGCCTCCTGTAACCCTGGAGGGCAGTTGACCGCGTAAAAGACGTTATGACGCGTGAGGGGGAAGTCCCCAACGACTATAAGCTTAACAAATCTTTTCTTATAACGATCATATCTTCGCTGATCTCTTAATGAGCTTATGCCAGTTGAATACTGGATTGGACCTCAATTTGGCGTATGGAACTTGCTAGACCAGTCCAGAACATATATAACTCAACTAGATGCTATAAACTGGATCATTTAATCTTCAGTTTAGGTTTATCACCTTATTGGTGAGCTCATTTAATATCGTCTGGTATTCTTGTAATGACTCAGAGTGTCCTTAATATACATTGAATAAATTAATGGTAAATACTTATAGTTTTTGCTCGTTGAAAATAGATGATTTAACTTTTTAGAAAGATCTTAATAGCTAGTCATAGAGAACTTAGAATACTAAAAAGAGCTTACACTTGAGAAAATTTGTTGCAAATATTATTGTCATTTACATATTAATGATATTGACATACTCTTGTGGGCCACTCTTGAAATTATATTGAACCAAGAAATCCCACATTTCAATACTAGTAAATCCCACATTTCAATACTAGTAAATTATGAGTCTTGGAATTTTTTCTTATTTTGTTTACGACTTATCCTATGGTCTTAAATATAAACAATTTTTTTATTAAAAAAATTATAATCTTAAATATAAGTAAAAATCACTTATATTTATTTATATTTATTATATTCAATGTCATTATTTCAAATATATCTCTAATTTTTTTTCACAATGTTTTAAGCAATTTCCAAAATTAAAAGTAGGATAAAATTAAAAAGAATATAAAACTTAAATATATTCAACCATTTTTCTTAAAGAACACGATTTTTTTTTAAAATTTATTTATATATAAGACAGGAGAGAATATTTTAGATAATATTTCATTTAAAACATAAAATATAATATTGATGAATTGACGGTATGTAAAATTAAATATCAATTAATCCTTTTTCAAAATTCTATTTTTCCGTAAAAAATAAAAGAAACAAAAGTATGCCACACAACAGCAACATACACGTGGCACATTCGACTCTTCTGTGAACAGTACAAAAACCTGACAAGTGGTTTATAAATAGCAGGATTTCTTTCTTCCACCGTAAAATCCTAGAAAACGATTTCACTTCCAAACCGTTTCAAAACTCTTCACTTCCTCCGTTTCATCTTTCTCAATTTTCATAAGCGTTGTTGCAATTCGAAGAACCATAATAAAAATTGACAAAAAGATTTAAAGAAAAATGGGAAAATGGAATCATCGTCCTCGGTTCTTCTCCCGTCGTAGATCTCCCGATCGTCCTTCTGTTTTCTACAACATCAAAGCCCCTCTTCCTGGTAATTTCTTGTTACTTTTGCAAATTTTTATGATGTTTTTCTTTGTTTGGATAAGAAATTTTTTTTTTTGAAATTTGTGTTGGTTAGGTAGAAAACCTAGCTAAAGAGAAACGGTTGTTGTGAATTGTTGTGAATTGTTGTAAGAATCGACCCAGATTAGCGATTTTATTCAATCAATTGCATGAACTGTGTATCGCATTGTCTATAGTTTGATTGTGATTTTGTTTGGTTTGGAACCGTTTAATGTAGTTGAGTCATTATATAGATGTTTTGTTGGTTTGGTGTCTGGTTTGGTTTGGTTTTTGAATGGGGTAATAGTATAGGTTATTTGAGGGAGTGTAGTTAGAGGAGGTGAAAGGTTGAATCTTTTTCCTTATATGCTTCTTGCCTGTTGAGATTTTTGTTCTATGGTTTGGTTTGATTTAGCTCTCCGTTGATTGTAGATGTGCATTCCAAGTGTTGGGGATGTTTTAGGTTTTAGGTTTAAATTGAAACTCGCGATCTTGTATTCATTGGGTTTGTGAAACTTGGGGTAGTCTTGTGTTCTTGCTTTAATGAGAGGTGTTGCAATTGTAGTTGTTGCGAAGGCCATTCTGTGTTCATTATTGATGTATTAGTATTTGTTTAAGAAGCCATTTGGAGGTTTTTGATAACTTTGGAAATCAAATTGTTACCATTAAATAGTTGGTAGATTTAAATGGTTAGAGAGGGCAATGTTTCTGATCTATATAAATAATAGAAGAGAAATGGGGAGATTTAGAATTAGGAGGTAGTTTTGTGATGTGTAACGTAACATAAAATATGGGAACTCTTTGTGATGTCTTTGAAATATAACTGTAGTAGTGGCCAATCAAAAGAGATTGGTATTTTGGGGCTGTTGGATTACTTGATTAGTCACACCGATCATAAGCCATAGCGTTTAGAGTGTTTTGAAATGGTGATATTGTTTGAAAGAGGGCTATCAAAATACAAAATGGTCCACCTTTTATTAGGTGGTGAGGTGCTCAAGCGGTACTCAGAAGCTTGGATTGAGCAGAAACTAACTTCGATGAAAGCAAGGAAGTGGACATAGAAATGAAACAAGAAAACGGAGGGAAAGGCGGTGTCTTAAAGGGTGGAGGAAGAAATTTAAGAGGCTGAAAAGGCTTCTAGGGAGGTGGATATGAAACAACTGGCTGAAGGAGACAAAGATTGTTAACAGTTAGGTTCTTAGCAAAGACAGTAAGAGAAGCCAGCATTATGATGGATATGGAAGAGGAAGAACCTGATGGTAAAAATGGAACTGAGGAGAAATGAAACACAAAGAAGGGTTAGTGAAGATCATGTTCTCAGTTGCAGAGGAGGAACAAGTATAAATCAGAGAATTAGATAGTTATTAGATTCAAATACTTAGAGAGATAGAGAGTATATTATTACAATGTACATAAATCATACAAGAGAAGAATCTTGAGTCAATTTGTTAAAATTGGGGGCTTTCAACATTGGGAGGTGCAGACAAACAGGGGAATTCTTCCCTATTTCATTCGAATAAAATTCCAATACATATAGATGACTACCCTACATCATTGGTGTGGTTAGGTTCTGGCTGTCAAAGCTTAAGAAAAATTTCAGAATTTGCGTGAACTTTCATGTAACTTCTTGACATAGGTTTTGTGGTTTTTCTTTTTGTATTTTTGGTTACATGTGGTTAGTTTTATTTCTGAAAACTAGTGATAATACTGTTCTTACACTGTAATACCATAACTAATGTACTGAATTTACTGTTTTTCAACTTTGTTAGATTTCCGACACGATGGAATACCTCTATGGGAGAAGAAATTTTGCACTTTGAGTGGCTGTGTAGCATGGCAGAAGATTGTTGATTCCAAAGAGCTGATCTATTGCCACCAAAATGTTCTCGATTGGAAGGATTCAGGTGCCGAAGAAGCATTTCAAAATGCCAAAAAACTTTACTGGGCGAAAATAAAAAACCTTCCCTGTGACATTTCCCTGCCTGATCCATATGCATATATTGAGCATGTAGATTGGAATCCTTGTATTGACCCTGAACTGATCAAGGAAATAGATAATGCGCACTTCAGTGTACCCGATGAAGAAGAACAAGATGAAGAAGAACAAGAGAACGCTGTGAAATATAAAAGAACAAAGATTTCAGATGATGGTGAAGATCCTTGGGAATCTGCTGCAAAATCTCTTGGCAGAACTGTAGAAAATAATAAAGTCCAAGGACAAAACCAGGGGGATTATCATGATAATTCTGAAAATGTGATTACGACGGACAATCCCTGGCAGAGTAACTTCTTTCATGGAAATCAAAGACCAACTGACAATGCTTGGGAAGGCGGTCATGATAAGTCTTGGAACGAAGGAAGAGACCATAATAATCCACACGGATATTGGAATTCCGGATGCTCACCAAAGGATAAAGGATGGGGCAACACCAGGGATAGTTCTTGGTGCCAGCAACAACCAAATAATTCGGTTAATGTTGGAAACTCTTGGGAATACAACTCTAGTAAACAAAATGTACTTCCAATAAACACAGGATGGGGAACCAGTGGCACAAATGTATCAAGATGGAAGCAACAGGAAAAAGCTTATGTTTCAAGCGACTCGCAATTTAGAAGGAACAATGGAGGAGGTTGGACTGGTGGTAATCTGAGTTACCAAACGAGGGGAGGCTCTAACAGACATAATTCAGGCTATAATGGATCTCAACATCAAAGGGGTGATAGTCAAACAGGTCATTACTGGAAGAGAGAGCAAAGTCGAAAAAGGGATTTTCGCGCTCAATAGTTTTCACACCATTACCGTGCCTCGTTTTTGATGTACCAATAGATACCTTGTTTTTTGGTTATACTTGAGGGTAACTATTCCTCAGGAGTTTTGGAAGAAGATGGTTACTGGTTGCAAGAGTATAGGCTATATGTGCTAAGGATTCTCAAAATCAAGTAGAAATTTGGGATATCTGCTCTATACATGTGGTGAAAACTTTATTTCACAGTTTGATACTATTTAGGGATAATCTTTTTGGGCTTGTCTCTTGCATTTTTGGTTTTTGTTGAGAACACTTACCAGTATCTGTGGAGAATGAATCAGTAAGAGGCTTCCTTGTATTGTATTGTATCTTGATCTTGAAAACTTTATGTATATCATTGACCTAAAGTTGAATATCCAAATGAACTTAATATGAACTAATATGAAACTGTAGTTTAATATTAGTTTGTTGCTATAAGTGGTCTATGATAGATGTTTTCTTCCACACTTGCTCACGGTGTTTTGTTGGTCATGGCCATGGTCCTTGTATTGTATAGAATCTCACGACTCTTTGTCCTTAGAAAACTTTTCACTCATGGCGAGGTTTAACAACAATAAAACAAGGCAAAAACATAGCACGGCATGATAAAGTAAATAATGTAAAGGCAACTGCAAAATTAAAGAACCTGATTGAATGAAAGTTTGATTAAAATAAAGATTCAGAAAAATACTGCAAGAACGTTGCAGAAAAAGACAGAGAAGATCAAAGAATCAAAATTGAAAGTTACAAAGTAGATGGAGGTAACAGTCACCCTTTGTCTCAAGCTCAAGTGCATTACTTATACAATCATTAATTAATCACTCATAATTCGTGTACTATTATCATTAATAGTTACTTATGGATGAAAAGAGGCAATTTGGAAGTCTAAAAGTTGAAAAAAATGTTACAGAATGCCAAAGTTCACAGCATAAACTAGGCCTGACACAGGCAGTGTTGTCTGATAAAGAGGGTTGTGTTAAGGAACCCTGTCGTGTCAGACAACATTGCTTGTCTGTGTTCTCCGCATGTTTTTACTATTGGGGGCACTTCAAGGGACAAAATGGCATGTGTTAGCTGACATGTCCAAGCCGTGTTGACCACGAGTCTTTTGTAGTGGGATGACTTGCGAATGCGTGATTTTTCCCTTGCGCTTCAAGGGACAAAATGGCATGTGTCAGCTGACATGTCCAAGCCGGGTTGACCACGAGTCTTTTGTAGTGGGATGACTTGCGAATGCGCGATTTTTTCCTTTTTCACTCCAATCTTGCGTGATACTTATTCATTAGCTGAAATAAACAAAAACACATAAAAGCACATAAAAACAAAAAAATATATGATAAAAACACTATAAAACGAGAATAAAATAAGTAAAAATATGCTGCAATAATCACTTATCAGTATGCCAAGTCAACATTGCCTCTCATTATGTCTTTCGTTGTGTTTCCACTGTCGTGTCGGTAAGATTGTGTTCTTCTAATTCATAGTTTGTTTTTCTAGTTCGATTTTATATTAGTTTTTTGACAGTATTTTGGGATGGTTTAATGTCCGGTTTAATTTTTAAGGATTGAATAGAAGTGATTTTGATTTATTATTTGTCTGTCAGGTATATTTGTTGTTTTTAAGATTATTTATTTTCTTTTATCATATTATATTAAGTTTTATGTCCTCAATCTTTGTAATTTCTCCTTTTCAATACATATCACTCTACATTCCATTTGATTTCAAAAAGAATAAAAGAACTACATTCTAACATCCAAGGACATATGGAATCCTACCTCGAACTCTAGGTCCTAAAAGGTTAGAATATAGTTCTTTTATAAGTCTTAAATTTGTTGGCGATTAATTTTAACATTTCCTTAATTACATTGTTCATACAAAGTTTAAGGGTTTAAAGGTAGTGTATTGTGTTTAGCGTGAAAATTGATAAAGAATCGCTGATCTTCCAAATCGAAATACTTTGGTTACTCACAGGATCAACCAGATTGATCATAGGACATGTGCTAGTTAATTTAAAATAAAATTTGAAAAACATTGAATATTTCGACAACATTCATGATTTGAAAGTAGTTTGCTTTAAAATGTAGAAAGGACGTAGTGCATAAATGTTATCGAAAGTACTGTAAATATGCTGAAAGTAACTTGTGCAATAAAAAGATAAATTTCTGGGTAAAAGCATAAGCGGAATTGCATTTAAATGTAAGGATATAATGTTACATCAAACATACATTTCTCAACATACTATTTTCTTTACGCACGGGTACTTTATGTAATTTTGAGTAACTTGTACAAACTTGAACACACACGAAATCATAACACTAAGATTTTTTATTTATATTGATCGAAATAACTGCCTCTAACAGTCTTCCCACTAAAATAAGACAAGTGGCGCTTAGCATGTCTTCTTTCACTAGATCTGGTCCACGTGTCATCTATTAAACTGGATAAGAACAAAGTTCTCTCCCTTATTCAAATTCAAACTTCACGTCGAAACACCATTAGTAGTGTTCTTGTCGAACTAAATCCTTAAACTTAGAAAATCTTCTTAAGTCCATCCAAAGCGTCCCCCCTTACATGAGAGTCACTTTGTCTAGATATTCCAAACTGCATCATTTTGTTGAAGTCTTTTTATAACTTCACAGAAATTCACTTTCCTTCATTTATTCCATTACTCCAAACTAGGCGTCGAAATTATGAGCTAACACACTGTCAGTGTAAGACAATTTTACACATGCAATCAATCAAATTTCCAATAATTTCCATGTAATATAATTATTTTTTAAATAAAAATCTATTTTATTCGAATACATGGTTGTGATTGGTTGACAGTGTAAAATACTTTACACTGTCAATGCCTTTCCTTTTTTTTTTTTTTCAAAATTTAAAGGCTAAACATTCATATAATCCAAACTTATATTTATATTCTTCATCTCTCAATATAAATTATTCTTAATAAAATTATTCGTTTGAAGTGTGGTCCACCAATCTAAAGAGCCGCCTCTATGGTTTGATCACCCGAGGTGCAAAGAGGAAACTTGTATAATCTCAGTAACACCTATTTCTATTGTGAAACCAGCAACTACTGATTACACTCGTGTCATTCCTGGGATGAAAACCAAAAGTAACTAAATGTCCAATGACCATTAACCTAGAGGAGGATACCTCCATAGATTTGGAAGACATGTCATCCCAAAGAACAACCACATTTACTCCTCCTAAGATCAATGTATCACTTTCTCCATGGAACAACGACTTTGACACTAAGGGTTTTTGTAAATAAGCACTTAACTTTCTCTAACGATCTTAAAATGGAAAGCTAGATGGCACTACTATAAAAAACACATGTAACCCAAAATGCGAAGTTGATTTAACCTCGATTAAAGAGGCGGGATAATAAAGGGTGTCATGAAAAACTACCATTTTACCCCTCGGTTTAATAATAATCGAGCGGTTAGTTAAAATGGTTAAGGGTTTGATCCCTGGAAATCTGGTGTAGCAGATCTCAGATATCCTATGAGATGTCGAGACAGTTGATCTCTCCTCTTAGCGCACAATGAATAATATGAATGCAAAATAGAGTTGCATAAAGTAAAAAACACACAATCAATTGTTAAACCAGTTCGTTACAACTCACCTACTATAGGGGCTTCCAAGCCAGGAATGAAATCCATTAAATAGTATTAATTCGAAGTGAAACAACCTCCGGTTTCCAACTTGTCACTCAATCACTACTCGTGCTAAATTCCCTAACAATCAACATGTGATTACACTCACTCTATGCTTAAAAGCTTAAGAGTGAACAACACTTTACAACTCAATAAAACAATCCTTCTCTTAGCTTCAACTTGATACAAGAGAGGTTCACAAAGCACAAACCCTAATACTAACTATTTTTAGTATTTGTTCTTATAAAAAAACTAGGGCTAATCCACCCTATTTATAACTATAAATCAGACTGGATTTTGGGCTTCAAATCTCAACAATTCTGGTTGCACAAAATCTGCAAAATATTCTCCAAAAAAATAGAAACTTTTAAATCTTTAGTTTCGTAAATAGTCTCCTTGATTAGAAAAATTCAAATCTTCAATTCCAAAATGAATCTTTGAAAATCTTCACCCTTGGACGCCAATTAGGATCACATAATATACAAAAGAATATTTTGTGATTTGTACAGAAAATAACAGTTTCCAAAACTATAACAGACAAAGATGTCGAATAACTCTGTTAGAATATCTTATCTGACATCTTACAAAACCTGCCCCTCTTCAATATTGAACTTGTTCTTCAGCATGTTAGGATATTTTTTCCAACATGTTGTTGACAGGTTGTTTTAGCAAAATTAATGCCAAACACAAATAGGCAGAAATAAATATCTCCCCCTTTGGCAAATTTTGACTAAAACAAACAGTCTCTCAGATAACCGCAAGAGATATAAATCTCTTCCTTCATGACACAAAAGATGTTGGGACATCATCATTAGATATGACATTATATGACATTGCACAACGGAAAAACTAACAGAAAAAACACAACTCAAACAAAGACACAAAGTAGATTCTCAAACAAACACAGACTCATCCACCTTTTCTCCCCCCTTTTAATCAAAAATTGACAAAGAAGAAAAGGAACCTTCAAACTAGAAGAAAAGAATATCAAATTATTATAAGGAAAGAACTTATGAGAGACACACTAATAAAAAGAAAAATTACAAAAAAAAACTAGACCATATAAGACAAAGACTCTACTGTTGAAAACACCAATTCAAAAGAAATGTACCACGCATGCTTTTTAAGGCATACATAAAGACTGACAAGAGAATGAACCTTCCCAGACCATGAACAAGGACTTGATGTCTGGAAAGGAACAAGCAAAACCCCAAGGTCTTACAACAACAATATGGAACATCAAATTACATACCAAATAATGTTAAGACATCATGTATGACATTATTCAACCATATTCTCAAACTTTCATACACATATAGCTCCCCCTCATGAAAAAAACCCGCATAGTTTTCATGAATACATTCAAGATTACATACAGTTGCACCCACATTTATGGTTGTCATTACATACTTCATCTGGTTCAATTTTTTGAAAAACTACCAACTTCATGCTCCTAAAAATAACCATTCTAGATCTTGATACAACCTCACACATAAAAAATACTTCAGTCTTCATAACTTCATTTTGCAATATAGGTATTAGACAGGTCCCAAGTACTTGCTCTATCATCTTGCACCTATATCCAATTAATTTTTATAAGTCTTCTGATAAGCAAATTCCCAATTTTCTTCTCAAAATCTAAAATTGCTTCACATATAAAGCCTTGGTAAAAATATTATCCAACGGATTCTCAGTGTTAACATGATCCAGAGTAATAAATTTATCTTTAACAAGATTTCTAATGAAGTGATGTCTGATGTATATATACCTGGTTCTATTATGATGAATATGATTCTTTGAAATACTCATGGCATTCAAGTTGTCACAATATAATGTCATGACATCTTGTGTGACATTGTACTCGATCAACATCTACTTCATCCACATCATTTGAGAACAACTGGTTCCTGCTGCTATGTATTCAACTTCATCAGTAGATAGAGAAACACAATTCTGCTTCTTGCTAAACAAAGATCAAATTGTTTCCCAAAAAGAAACATCCTCCAGAAGTACTCTTTCTATCATCAACACTTCCAGCCCAATCAGCATCGCAATATTCCATCAATGTGAAATTTGAATTATGGGAGTATAATAAACCATAGTCAATGGTTCCATTCACATATTTCAAGATTCTTTTGACTTGATTAATGTGACTCACCTTATGGATGAGTTTAGGTATATGGATGCTTCTTTCAATAAAGATGAAGAAGCTAAATTTAGCCTTGCAAACTGGTGTCAAAGATCTAGAATGACACCCGTTCAAAATATTCACAAGTTTGTCAGTCTAAATTTATCTTCATCCTTATTTCATAGTTGACACACCATTATGGGACATGTATGGTATATTTCTGAAGCATTTTACGACTTGATATGTTTGTTGTTGATGAATTTTTTTTATGAATGTTGTTGTTAATGTTTATTTAAAATATGAGTTTATTATATATTATATGGTTTGAATGTTTTTTAATCCCTTACCGAATATATAACTTTCCAAACTGTATTAGAAAATTATGATATGATAGATAAACTTGTATTAGAAAATAAGTAAACATTAAATTCTTGACAAAACTTATTCACACTGTTAATTGCATGTTGTTCCTTGACCATTAGAACGTGGTTTAATGATTGTAGATCTTCAATCACCCCTCTCTCCACCTCTAATTTCGTTTGCAGACAAAAAATATTTTGCAAAAAGAATTGTGAAGGCAGGGGTTGTTGAAGAACTATGATCATTAAACCAGTACATATAAGTAGTTGAAGAAACCTTGATAAACATTGAACATGTAATTATTCTTATAATATAACTTAATTTTCCATATTATAATGTTCCATTGTAGATTATAAGGTTATATGTTTAGTGAGCATTGGTGAAATAAGCATTCCACATAATTTATAATAAACTCAGGGCTATATTTAACAACGGTTGTCTAACACAACTGTTGTTAAATATGTTACATTTTTATATATCAAAATGGTTGTTTAACATACCAATTGTGGTAGGTAGCATGATACATGGATACAACCATGGTCGCACGTCCATGGTAGAAATCATGATACATACAATCACACCTTATGTCACAACGGTTGGACCAACGTGGTGGTATCCCTTTTCCAACAACTGTGATATGGGTTTTTCATTGTAGTAACCTTGATTATGTTTTGAAATTAAAGAAATCACTTTATGGACTCAAAAAAATATGATAGAGCTTGGTACGAGATACTGAGTAATTTTCTGTTAACAAATGGATTTCAGAAAGGGAAAGTTGACACTACACTCTTCAGAAAGACTCTTAAGAAAGATATCTTAATTGTATAAGTATATGTTGATGATACCATATTTGGTTCAACTAATACTTTTCTTTGCCAAGAATTTTCAAAGACAATACAACTGAATTTAAAATAAGTATGATGGGAGAGCCAAAGTTCTTCCTTGGAATCCAAATCAATCAATGCAATGAGGGAATTTATGTTTATCAGACTAAATATACAAAGGAACTTCTGAAGAAGTTAAATCTTGATGATCATAAGATCATGAACACCCATATGCATCCAACCTGCAACATAAGCAAATAGGAAAGAAATACTAAGGTCTGCTAGAAGATGTATAGAGGTATGGTTGTATCTCTTCTTTATTTAACTACTTCTAGATCAAATATTTTATTTAGTGTTTATCTATGTGCAAGATTTCAGTCAGATCCTAGAGAGATCCATTTAACAGCTGCTAAGAGGATCTTTAGATATTTGAAGGGAACACCAAATCTTGGAATTCCTTATAAGAAATCTTTAAAATATAAGCTAGTTGGATTTTCTGATGCTGACTATGTTGGGGATACAATTGAAAAAAAATCCACTAGTGGAAAGTTATCAATTCATATGTGAATACCTAATACTTTGGCCTAGTAAAAGATAAGCAACAATTTCCTTATCCACAGCAGAAGCATAATACATCTCAACTGTAGGTTGTTACACACAACTACTCTAGATGAGATATCAGTTGGAATACTATCAGATAAGTTAAAGTATTATCCCAATATTTAGTGATAATTGTTGCTATCTATTTGACTAAGAATCCTATTCACCATTCTAGAACCAAACACATTGAAGGGTGAGAACTTAAGGCTATGGCATAATAAGTACTCAAATTGATTTCCATAATTGGGAGGCTCACGGTGTTAGAATGATACCGATCTTGCGGAATTTTCCCAAGTCTCACAATCCAACCCACTTTCATCTGTAACCTAAGATTTTCAAAAGAAACACTATTTTTTTCTAATTCAAATTTTTTCAAAATATTTGGTATGACTCAAGAAAATGGGAAAATTGATAAACAACATAAAACCACGCATAAAGACTCGACATCACATGTAAAGACTCAACGAAACACTAAAACAGAAAAAAAATAATCCTAAAATCATGAAATAAACTAGAAAACAGTAAATCTAACTAGAAAACGATAGAATGAAAGAGGTAAAGTTCCTCCCCCACACTTGAACCAAACATTGTCCTCAATATTTTGATATTAGGTGGAAAAAGGAAAGGTATAACCTGTATGAATGCCATTGGATGTCACTACGACCAAATTCGCTTTGATTCTTCCCTTGTTGTCCTTGTCTTCACTGACCACTTCAATTCTGAAGTCTTGTACTATGAGATATTTGAATTTCCTTAAAATTCACTTTCCTAAATTCACTCATCACACTGCCCATTTCCAAAGGAAGTACCTGCAAAAGTGTTAGAAAACAAATACGGTGCGGTGTGTGCAGGTGGAACCAGACCATGTGAAGAACAAGGAGGATGTGAGTTACGGGAAGGAGAGACATAGTCTTTCCTATCTTACTTATCATTAGTGTCACCACCAACGGCGACATTTTCAAGAATGTCTATGGGCACCAACTTATCTCCAGGATTGTCCTCTAGAGGTTTTTCCACCTAGATGTGGATTGTCAAACAATACAAGAAAAAAATTAATTAAAAGCTTGTGGGTTGCCTCCAACAAAACATTTTGTTTAGCATCGGTAGCTCGACGGTTCAGGATTGCAAGCACTTAAAGTGGTTCTTTTGATAATGATTCCTCGATCGAACTTTTAATAAAATTTGGTTTCCATGGCCATTTATCAAGCTATATCACATATTTGTCACCTTTTATTTTCTTTCTTTTGTAGGGTGGTTCATTCTTTTGAACTTGTGGTGGTGGTTCTGGATCTATCTTGAGTATTTGTTTTTCAAGTTTGGGCTTAGTTATTTCATCCACCACGTCAAAGGCTAACCTTAACCTCTTCACCCTAATAATTTCCCTCGTTTCACGGTCCTCTAATTTTCTGTTTTTATGTAGGACCTCAGACAAATGTTTATTGGTGTGGATATTTTCCAATACCTTCACATAAATTTTAGATTGGGTATCTACCTTAGCTTCCACAAAATTTTGTGGGAGAAGGATCGTTGGGTATATGGAGGAGGAGCAACATTAGGTGCTTCCTTCTCTACCTCTTCGACAACCTCCCTTTCAGATGGTGTCAGTGGATTTTTCTCAGTATTTACTCTTTTCTCACCAGAACTCTCCTCATCCTCACTATCACTCTCCTTAGGATTTTTGATTTTTTTTCATTATTGGTCATTACAACATCCACATGTGTGATACATGGTGTAGGTTTTGAAATAGTCAAAAACTTGGTATGACTGAAATTATGTGGGGGACACAAGGAAGAGAAAATGATCTTATTTGGTAAAACCTATTTTGAAGAAATTTCAACTAAATGAGCCGACTCATTCTTCTGCACAGGTCTACTCATTCAGTTCAGTTGATTTAAGCCGACTCAAAGCTTGTTTTGAGCCGACTCAATTAAGGTATTTTCTTCTCTAAATCTCTCGGGTCCCAATATGCTGATTGAGCCTTATTTTGAGCCGACTCAAATAGTCTATTGAGCCGACTCATCCTCTTGTTTGAGCCGACTCATCCCTGTAGCTGTCATTTTTTTAATCAATTTTTTCATTCCATATTTTATTATTGTCTAACCAATATAAATAGCTCTTTTCATTTCTTTTGAGAGGTTAACAAGAAAAGTGAAATAGATACACAGTCTTCTCTTCATCTTCTTCTTCTTTGCATCAATCAACAATCACACACAACAATCTTTGTTGATCAAGGTGCAAATCAAGAAGATAGTGTTCAATTGTGAAATAGGGATTTCATATTGGGTTTAAAAGGTATGGGTTTTTTCTTGTAAAAACCTTTGGGGTTTTCTCCTCCAAGATCAAAGAGGATTTGAAGGTTTGGCACACAATCATCGTTCGTAGATTCAGCCAAGTGAGGTAGATTGAAGATCAAGTGGATCGTTCTTTCATATCAAGGTAGACGGAGGATTACGAAGATCTTTGTGGGTTCACAAGTGTTGAAGAAACTCAGTCGTGCTCAAAGTTTGGAGGATTGTATATTCTTGCAAGAAGGGAGCAGTTAACCAGATGCTTTCTTGATACGTGTGAAGGACTTGGTTCTTCTCGAATCAAGGGACAAGAAGAAGTGTGTGCAACATTCGCAACTCGGATTGGTTTGTTGTTTCAATTTTCTTCTTATAAAAACAATTGCAATATTAATGAAATTTCCCAATTCAGTTGAGAATTGGGGGCATAGTACTTCTAGCGAGGATGGTGAAGGAACTGTCTAAACAAATCTCTCGTGTTCCTTTATTGCTTCATTCTTATATTTTCTGCATAATTTGATTGTGTGTAGTTTGAAAAATTATGGTTAGGTTGAATTGGTACACACTACATATTTGAGAAATTGCTATCAACTTTTGACAACATTATTGTGAAAATTCTGCACTAAGTTCAACATAAAAATAACACTTTGTGTGATTGCACACCAAGTGTTTGTGAAAAAGGAAAACCACACACATTCATTTTTCTTGAGCTTATTTCTTCTCTATTAATTCATATTGTTGGAAGTCGGTTATCAAATAAGCTGAATTTAAGTGATTTGGTTGCAAAGTATTAAGCGCCTTATTATTCTTTGATTCCCATTCGGTTTCTAAACGCATATCCGATCATCAGTGACTTTGTTTGTTTTAGACGAGTTTTCCGGGGAACTTCCGCAAAACATTTTTCAAAAAATATTTGAAAAGTTAATTTTTTTAAAAGAGATCTATTCAACCCCCTTCTAGATCCGCGCCATCATCTAACAACATGCTCCTCAGGGGAG
The DNA here is from genome assembly GCA_963966055.1 of Lathyrus aphaca. Classification (NCBI taxonomy): domain Eukaryota; kingdom Viridiplantae; phylum Streptophyta; class Magnoliopsida; order Fabales; family Fabaceae; genus Lathyrus; species Lathyrus aphaca. The sequence continues at coordinate 530,534,576 of OZ014524.1, forward strand.
GGTCATATAGGTGTCTATGCAAGCATGGGAATTTGAGTTTCCAATGCCTATGTGTGAGTGTCGAGGGACTCGACCACAATGTACATTTGCCTAAGGTTTTCACCAGTATGGAGACGTAGTTTTCTAAACTCCTTATTTTGGAGAGTTTGTGTATCCACGAATCTCCTTAACATAGATTTTAGCCTAATGTGAGTTTGCATCTCAAGGAAATTCTCCATTGATATTTTGAGGTCAGATTTATAGGATTCTTGCGGTTCCTCAAAATATTGGGAGTGGTAATGATAGAGAAAATTTGGGTGCGGTTCCTCAAAATATTAGGAGTGGTAATCGTAGAGGAGATTTGGGTGATACATAGTAATTGCAACAAGTGTGCCTTAGTCTATACGGTGCAACAACAAAATAACAATATTGACTATTGGTCCCCAGGAACGAAGCCAAAAACTCGATGTGTCTGAAAGTGCACAAAAATATCGAAGTAATATAAAATATTGTCGAACCCACAAAGACCAATGTCAACCTACTGTTATCTATTGTTGTGATGTAAATCTAAGGCTAATGAAATATGGATTTGGGGAAACTAAAACAATAATTAAAACTAAATTAAGGATTAAGAAATATATCAAGAGAGAGGCCGAAATATGGATTCCGTTTTCCTAAGGTACTTTGTAGAATTTGGATGCTAATTATAATAGATTGCGTTCCGTAAAAAATATTGGTTTAAAGACTCCGTCTTACACTCTCCGCTATTGACTAAAGCTACACCTCATAACCATGGGATTTTGCTCTCACTCTCCCATTCTAATTAGAAGATGTATTTTGAAAATTAATTATATCCTAATTGATATCTAAAACTCTCTCACTGTTTTAAGGATCGATGCCTAGTTTCCACTATCTAGTTCCATCCTTACACTCTCGCGCTATCGGCTTGAACCTTAGTTTGTTGTTCACTCTCGTGTCAAAACAATAAAGCATACATTTGGAAACTAAAACCAAAACAACATTTATATCATACTTTCGCACATATTATTTTCTACCGAGTCCCGTCGGTAACGACGATCCTCATACGTCAGACTCTAATATATTTATCTAGACATCAAATTAAATAAAAACGACTTAAACATGGTAAATATAATCAAGGACAACATACTTAAACAATTATATAGTGCGATAACTATAATAATAAAGAGATAAAGTAAAAAACCTGTAAATGCAGGAAAATGAATGAAGATTTGAATTAAATGGAACTGAAAATAACTTCAATAAACTGACGACAAGATTATTGATCCAAGAAAGTTACACAGATTATAGGCCTAAACACTAATTGTGTGGTAGTTTCCCGATGTGAGAAACTACCACTTTTACAATTGTGATTTCTGCCTAAACTACGAGCAGCGCTTCCACGAACAAAACTTGGAAACTTGAAATTATGATTTCAAGGTATATTTATAGGAGTAATTTCATTCAATAACTTCCATAAATTAAGTGTGAGTAGTGGAGAAATTGTGAAAAACCTCCAAAGTTGTGCTGTTAGGGGGCGATTACTTTTCTGAACTGCGCAACAAATGGTGACCACCATTAGGCTAATGGCAAACACCATTATGCTCATAGAGACCACCATGAGCTTTAAGTGGATTGGTGACGTGGTTGTGTGCGACGACGAACACTAGTAGGTCATGGCAAACACCATGCACCTGAAACTTGTATTTTTCTGCATTTTCTTCATCTTTTTGCTCCTTTTCCAGTTTTCTTGCATGGAAGCTCTAAAATCGACAAATACCTGAAACACGAACAAATCACGACATAGTACTACTAAAATATAATTAAAAGACACGAAATAGCATCAGAATCGGGTCTAAAAATAATATATGTTTTCATGTTACCAATTATTTATACACCTCTGATTGTATATCAAATGTATTCACCCAATAATAATTTATTTTCTAGGTATATTGTTAGAAGTTTCTTACTAAGTGTTTGAGCAAGGAATTCTTAAGCTTGTGTGCTTTAGCAAAAAATTCTCAAACTTGTGTGTTTGAGCAAGGACGTCTTGAGTTTGTGTGCTTGAGCAAGGAAGTCTCAAACTTATGTGTTTGAGAAAGGAAGTCTTAAGCTTATGTGCTCAACTAAGGAAGTATCATACTTGTCTGTGTGAGAAAATAAATATTTTGCTTGTGTGCTTGAGCAAATTGTAATCTTGATTGGTTATAGTGAAAATATCTTGTAAGTACAAGGGGAGTGTACTACTATCAGTTTATAAGAGGAACCAAGATAACTCTCTATGTTACTTATTCTTTCTTGCAATTTATCTCCATTGCCTATCTCTAACTAACTAAGATGCTATAAACGTGTGTTTAGAATTTGATTTAAGTGTTTTAAAAGAAAATAAAGGAAAACACAATTCAACTCTCTTCTTGTGTTTTTCTCACCTTCATTTTTTTGGTTATCATAACTTAAATTTTGTTCAAACTATGAGGTAATCGTGTGCCCATGTGGGGTGTGAGCAATCGTGAATGTCGTGTGCCCATGTGGGGTGTGAGCGACTTATATAGAAATTCTGACGGGAATTATGATCATGGAAAGGGATCGAATTGGTACCACATACATTGAGTCGAGTTGTGAGTCTCATTGCATTGCATTATAATTGTGCGGTGTTGTGCATTATGTGATTATCTGCTTAGGTTGAAATTTGTAGATGTGTTGATGTGGTAATAATAATAGGGTGAATAATTTAATGATTAAATGCGATTATATTTATATTATGCATTTATTTTGTTGATTTAAGAATCTCACTCTTCTGATGGAATGATGCTTTATACGACATTGTACAGATAATCAAGATTAGTGCGGAGTTGCAGTTAGTGAAGATGAAGTTCTTCACTTTATGTTTTGAGTTGGTGTCTCCTATGATATGTAACACTGGGGTCTTGGAATGCTTTATGTTTTCTTTTCCGTTACTGTTATTACTTTTATTTCATTTGATGATGAATATATGGTTTAACATATTATGTTTAGATTGTTGATTCGAGGAAGTCTTTCCGCTACTTAATAAGATGAATTTTTAAATAATGATTTTGTTATTACCGTATATTAATAATAAGTATGTCTTACATGTTTGTTTGCATGAGCAGATGTAAGTTATGAGTAACATCATGAATGCTGTTTTTTATTCCATGTATTTTACTCTTATAATCGTTTTATATTACACATGGATTTATGGGATTTGAAGAAGTGTATTAATTTTGGATGGAATATGATTGAGATTGTGTCAAAATTCTACTTTTATAGAGAATTTTGGTTAAAGTAAAATAAGTTTTGGATATTGTGCACCAAAGAGAATTGGAGAGCAATAAATTCATTATATTCAAACACATCTCTCCAGACTTGATTGCCTCTATTATATTTAAAACCTAGCTGAAAGATCCTACTTTGAACATCTTGAGAAGTGCAATATTTGCTTTCTAACTGTTCGAATCAATTTTTAAATCTATAATCTAAAAGGGAAATAAAATATGTTTTAAAAATAATTTCTATCTTGTTCTGATTTCTTCCCACACATTAAGTTTAAAAAAAATATTTTTTCTTCAGTAAATTTTCTATTTCCTTCTTTATTTTTTGTTGATGACAAAAGGGGGAGTAGATATAGACGTATTAAAGCATCTAAATTATGACTGTTATTATCTTGCTTAAATTCTGAAGAACTAGTTATGTGCTTTAAATGTTTAAATTAAACTAACCTGGAAAGGACTTAGGGGGAGCTTATAAACCTAGCCCTATGGACTGTTAGACTTTGGGGAACTTACAATCCTCAGACCATATAGTCAACTAGTTAATTAAATCTCCAACCATTGTTCTTAAATACTTATGTTTCTCATCATAAAAAATGGGGGAATTGTTGGAACAAAATAAGTTTGTCCCATATCCGTGGGTTTTTATAATTGCAAAGTATTTAAAGAATAATAGGGTATACTAATGTTTGTTCAAGTGTGCAGGACCATAGACTAAAATTCACATTAAATCCAAGTATTGGTTCTGATACTAATCATCTAAAGAGAAGCGTGAAAAACATATTCTAATTTATCAGAAGCTGAATAACTGACTATGAAAAAGTCATCTTCTAAAAGTGGTAAGCATTGTAAGATCAGACTTTGAAGAAGTCATCCATTGAAATCAGACTATGTAGAAGTCTATTTTTTGATCAGAACTTGAGCTACTCAAAACGTAAGAACCAAGATGACACTGATGGGTTTCTGTTCATCTTTGAACACACTTTATTACATGATGGCCTACGCTCTAGCCTCTTCATAGAGTCTTTTGGGATACAAATGCTAATTCTTTTTTTAGCAAAGGATTTTCAAACTAGGTTTCACTTAGCCTGGCATATTAGTGAAATATCATATCGTCTCCTAACGTCTATTTTGAAGCTTCTCAAAAGACTCTACTATTGTAGCTTCAACGATTCTTTTTCTTCACTATTTGAGAATCTAAAAGACTTGAAGAATATATAGGACATAAGAACACAACAACAAAGGAATACATGCTGAACGTGATAATACACCACAATTGACAAACAAAAAAGAAACCACTCTTTTAAAGTTTTAGCAACAACTAAACTGAGGATTTCTTATCTATGTATATATTAGAAATCAGTAGGTCCTAAAAGAGTCTTATTGCATTGTATTATTTATACACCTCTGATTTTATATCAAGTGAATTCACCCAATAATCATTTATCTTTTAGGTAGATTGTTAGAAGTTTCTTACTAAGTGTTTGAGTAAGGAATTCTTAAGCTTGTGTGCTTAAGCAAAGAGGTCTCAAACTTGTCTGTTTGAGCAAGGAAGTCTTGAGTTTGTGTGCTTGAGCAAGGAAGTCTCAAACTTGTGTGTTTGAGACAAGAAGTCTTAAGCGTGTGCTTAAGTAAGGAAGTATCATGCTTGTGTGTGTGAGCAAATAAATATTTTGCTTGTGTGCTTGAGAAAATTGTAATGCTGATTTGTTATAGTGAAAATCTCTTGTAAGTATAGGGGACTATACTACGATCGGTTTATAAGTGGAACCAGATATAAATCTTTGTGTTACTCTTTCTGTCTTGCAATTTATATTCGATGCCTATATCTAACTAACTTAGATGCTATAAATGTGTTTTTAGAATCTGATTTAAGAGTTTTAAAAGAAAGAAAAGGAAAACATAATTCAACTCTCTTCTTGTGTTTTTCTCACCTTTAGTTTTATTGTTATCATAATTTAAATTTTGTTCAAATTATAGGTGTTTAGCGACCAAACACTTTTTTCACAAGAAGATATAAATTACATCTGATCATGTTGTGCTAGTTTCTTCCTATCTTTTTATGAATGTCAACAATATTAGTTTTCCTTGGTTGTTGTAAACATTGTGTATAGGTTTTCTATTACATATGTATTGTGTTTTGTCATTGTATGGTTATGTTTTCAAATATGTATATAATTTCTCTTGGTGTACCATTTTGGATGTGTGTATATTGGATTTTACACACAATGTAATTTAGTATTTTGTGTATATTTATAGTTGTGTTATGTTATAAAATAAAATATTTTGATTCACTCACAAATATTTGTATACACTTTCTATCTAAAACAATATAGGTCAGTCAAATTGAGATTTAAACAAAAGGGTTGTGTCCGTAGGATGAAACATTCTACAATAAATTGATCGAGAAGGAAAAAATCTATTAATTTTTATTAGGACTGAATAAAAATTTAGATGAAGTAAAGGGAAGGATTCTAGAACTAAACCTCTCTATAGCATTCATGAAGCATTTGCAGAAGTAAGATGGAAAGAAAGTTGAAGAAAAGTTATGTTGGGAAGTCAAAGTAAAAACATTGAAAGCTTTGCCCTTGCAGTAAGGGGCCCACCAAAGAAAGGTAGAGGATGGTGTGATCATTACAGGCATCTCGGACATACAAAGTAAACATGTTGGGTTCTTCACGAGAAACCCACAGATCTGAAACCACAATTTAAGGATACACGTGCATATGTTGCTGCTATTGATGAAATCAAATCAAAGAATCTATAGAGGAAAACCCTTTTAACAAAGAACAAATAAAGATATTACAGAAAACGATGCAACAAGCAATAAAAAATACTAGTACTTCTTCTTCCACGTCTACTATTGCCCAAAAAGGTAATTTTTCTATTGTTTTTCATGTTAATCACCATAAAACAAACCAATGGATAATTAATTCTAGCGCATCATATCACATAACTGGGGACATCAATGTATTTACCAAATACACTCCCTGTAAAAGATGGATCTTTTGTCCGAATAGCAAATGGTACTACCTCTAAAGTGGTTGTTAAAGGTTGAGTGATTATCAATAAACATATTACTCTTGATTCAATTTTTCATGTTCCAAAACTAAATTGCAGCTTGTTGTCTATCTGTAAATTAACAAAAAATTTGGGATGTATTACTAAGTTTTTACCAAATTTGTGAAACTTCCAGGATATGAATTTAGGGAAGATGATTGGCAATACTGAGGAAAGTGTAAGCCTTTACTACCTAAGAGTTGAAGAATAAAATAAAAGATCATATAAGGCTGCCTTTATATGTTCATCAAAGAATGAGAATGGTGTAATTTTATGGCATTATCGCCTAAGACACCCAATTTTTATATATTTTAAAAAGATGTTTACATTATTATTTAATAAAGATTCTAAGTTTTTCAAATGTGAAGTGCGTGAACTAGCCAAACACACCAAATCTCATTATTCTATACAACCTTATAAGCCATCCAAACCGTTCACCCTTATTCATATTGACGTGTAGGGACCTTCACGAGTGAGCAATATTACTGGGTCAATGTGGTTTGTCATCTTTATTGATGATTATACAAGAGTCACTTGGATGTTTCTCATGAAAGAAAAGTTAGAGGTAGGGAGTATATTTGAAAACTTTCATAAAATGGTTCAAACCCAATTTCAAGCAACATTCAAACCGTAAGAATATGGAGAGGAATACTTCGACCACACCCTTGGTACACACTTTCCTAAAAATGGGATTGTACACCAAACTTCATGTCCATATTTTCCCCAAAAAATTGGAACAATAGAGAGGAAAAATAGACATCTATTAGAATTCACTCGTGCTCTCACGTTGTTCAAGAATGTACCTAGCCATTTTTGAGGAGATGTAATTATTTCTTCATAATAACTAATAAATAGACTGCCCTCCAAAACATTCAACCTAAACATACATCACCAAACCCTCTTGTCCTTTTATCCTTTGACCAAACTCATCACAAATCTCCCACCATAGATTTTTGGATGTACTGACATGATCAAAAGCCAAATCCTAACAATCTGGACCCAAAGGTCATTACATGTTTATTTTTGGGATACCATCCTACCAGGAAAGGGTATAAATGTTATTGTCCTTATAAAAGACGAATCTATCACACTATAGATGTCACATTTTGTGAAGGGAATGCCTTTTATTCCAAGGTTGTCATTCATGGGGAGAAAGTGACAATTGATGAACACCAACCTTGGGAAATTGTTATAACAAAATATATCCCGCAATCTTTCCCAGAAACCGTTCTAGAAAACGTAGCATAATTTGTCCCATAAACCGTTCTAGAAACTGTAGCATAATCTGTGTCGCAATAATCTGTCCCAAAATCGAACCCACCGAAACTAGGCTCAACCATTAAAAATTAAGAATCTTCCCAAATAATACTTGAACTTGAATTGGACCAACAAGTAACCATTCTTGATCCTAGCAAGACAAAAATTGGAAGAAAAGAACTACATGTATACACAAGTAAGAAGAACAAGCTTCAAACTCTTAAGGAAGTAGAAACATGGACTCTTCCGAAGAAGAACCAAGGCTCTGCTAAAAATTCAGATTCTAAACCTAATCACAAAGGTAAATTACCATGCATTGAGTCAGTTTCTAATTTATTTGATAATGAATGTTATAACCAAAACTTAAACTTACCTATTTCCATAAGAAATAAAGTGTCGTCTTATACCGAACATCCAATTGAGAAGCATATTTCTAGTGAAAAATTATCGTAGGAGTACAATAATTTCATCAAATTCGTGAATAACACCCATATTCCTCAATATATCCATGAAGAAAACCTAGTTCTAGAGTGGAAGGTTGCAGTTGTGGAAGAAATCAAGGCACTAGAGAAGAATGGTACATGGAAACTTTGTCACCTTCTAGATGGAAAGAAGTTAGTTGAATGCAAATGGATATTCTTGGTGAAATATAATATGGACGGGAGTGTGAACAGGTATAAAGCTCGATTGGTAGCAAAATGATTCACTCAATCCTATGGGGTAGACTATGAAGAGATCTTTGTACTAGTAGCAAAATTAAACTTAACTCATGTTCTCCTTTCCTTGGCAGTAAATTTGGATTGGCCACTTTATAAAATAGATATAAAAAAATGCTTTCCTAAATTGTGAACTTGAAGAAGATTTTTACATGAGAATACCACTTGGACTTGAGACGTCATAAAACTCAGGTAAGGCATGTAAGCTCAAAAGATCACTATACGGGCTCAAGTAATCCCAACGAGCTTGGTTTGATGGGTTTACACGAGTTTTAGGATGCATAGTTTCTCTCATGCCAAACAGACCACACAATGTTCTTAAAGCATTCAAAGAAAGGGAAGTAACCATCTTCATTATTTATTTAGACAACATTATTATTATAGGTGTAACACCTTAAAATTTGCCATTTTATTTATCACCAATTTCAAATAGCTTATGCTTCATTTCCATGTCATTTAACATATTCTTTCATTGAATTAAAAATAATAATAAATAATAAATAAAAATAAATCATGCATTATTGGTTAGCGCATAAAGCATATGATTGAGGGTTATTCAACAGTAAAATCAATTATCAGGACTCAAGGTCAAAACAAGCTCAAAACGGAGGGTACAAATGCATTTTGGGGTTTCCCACCAAAAGGAGGGAAAAGTTCAAATTTGGCTTGTGTTAACCGGTTAACACATTGGTTAACCGGTTAACACGTGTAAATTTTGGCAAAAATTTCAAAATTTAGCATGGATGGGTTTTCTCACTTTTCCACTTCACCTTGTATCACACTCTACCATTTTCTAATGTAACCTTCTAGAATAATCTACCATATTCCAAGGGAATATTCCAAGAATATTCTAGAAGCTTCCTAACTAACTCCTAAGCTAGCTCAAAACATAACTCCTAAGCTAGTGTCAAAGCCTAGTTCCTAACCCAAGCCACCCTCCAAACTTAACATGTATACAAACACTTTTCCCTCTAAACCAAAGGAGAACGATTCATTTTTTCACAATTTCTCATATCACTCTCAATTCTCTCTCACTTTTTCTCCCATTTTCCAAAACTCACACAAAGCTTCATCTTCCAAAATTCTTCAAGTTTTTCATTGAAATTTGAAGCTAAACCTCCATCAATGAATTAATTTCGTGGATTATTGAAGAATTTGCTATTGTTTTAGTGTATATTTTCTCTTCTGGGAAGTGATTTTTGAAGAAGTTCATCAAAGTTCACTGAATCGCATTTATTTTGTGTATTCTTGCGGAAGAGCTTCAGATTCATGGTTTTCTCTTCTATAGCATGTTAATTCTTCATAGAAACAGTTACTAAAGCAAACCTCCGCTTTGTAGGTTGGTGAAACTCATAATCACTTATGTTTTAAGTTATTTTGCATTTTATCGACATATGCGTTCTTCACATTTTGTTGATTTGTGATGCATTGATTAATTGAATTGTTAGGTTTTAATTTCTTGTTGTGTTTGTGGTTCTGATTAGTGTTGTATCGATGCATCTAGGTGTTACTTTTGCGCTCACTTGGTAGGGACTGCATTAGGAACCTTTGAAATAATATGGTTGATGGAAGTGCTTTTTTCTGCATTATTTTTTATTTTGGTGGAGTGTTAATTGGTTAACACATCTGTTAAACGATTAACGCAGTGCAATTTTGGAAAATCTACAGAATTTAGCAGTGTTAATCGGTTACTGCATCCGTTAACTGATTAACACTGGGCATTTTTTACTTTTTTGTGCATTTTCTTGCATGTTTGCATGTCATTCCATCTTTAATCATCATGGACCATTAGGTTATCATTTTAGGGAGTTTTTAGAAGCTTTTTTGGTGCAGGTTCATATAGCTTCGACATCTTTCGACATGCATGTTTGTTTACTCACTATTTTTTACATAATGGTGAATTTGTGCTCATGATGAATTGTGAGTGTTGTTACCATAATTAAACTTGATTGCTAGCATGTTAATGATGATTTAAAGTTCTGTTTTGCATTGTTTTTGTAATCGATGCATGTTTCGGATGCTCGCACGCATAATTGAACATGTAGCATATTGCTTGATGAAAGTGCATAATCCATGTATGTATGCACATTGTTGATTACACTTAATTATTAATGTTTGCTTCATATTAGAATGTATTGTGATGCATGTTCACTTTGTTACTTGTTTGCATTAAATGTTCGTCTTTTGGAAAATGCACATATTTTAGTTTATGGAAAATACATTGATGCAAAATAATTGTAATGCTTGCATTCACGTGTTCATGTTCATATCAATAATGTTGCATTCTTTGATGTTGTTATGTGATGCATCTTCATACATTATTGCTCATGAATTTGCATTTTAAAATGATGAAATTCTGCCATGCTTTTCACTGCTGTATTTTGAAACAATAGTTGTTAAATGTATGTTGCATTGCATTGTTTTTTTCCCCACTTCTTACACCTATTTCCATACTGTTAGGTAGCTGTAATAGGTTGTTTGCATACCATTTGCATTTGATAGCTGATTGTGTGCCGAAGTGTTGTTGTAGCTGCTAACTTTAGGTTTTAGCTAGCTTTTAGGTACCCTTAGCTCTAGGTTCGAGTCTAGTTTAGACCATAATCATTTTAGGAGATGGTTGGTACTTAATTGTCTTCCTTTTTGTCATTTTTGATTTCATAAATCATTGATTTTACTAACCTTTTCAGGGGCTAAGGGTAAGTATAGAATATGGGTGTCCGCATACATTCTACCTCCTTCCTCCCTCTTTTAAGTTTTCTCTTATGTGATTGTGATAATCATCTTATGCTTCTTTGAAACTTCACTTTCTTTTCCTCCCTTTGTTTTCTAATCTCATCTTCAATACTTGAAGTGAGTTAGAACTTGTTCTTCTTCTCTCTTATTAGGATTAGAAAACCTCATTAATAATAGGATCACCATTACACAATGACATAAGGTGAGTCTTAATTTCCCTTAGTGTTTTCCCTTTTCCAACTTGCGTATTCTCCTTCTCATCTCCAAACAAAATCAAAACATTTAATAAAGGTTAAGCTTTCTCATGTTCCACAGGACTTTGCCATGAGATACTTGCACACATCCCATATGGGGATGAGGTGTAGGGTATTTATCATGATTAATAGGTCTTAGCATGAGGATGTTTCACAAACAACTCCTAAAAAACACTTCTTCATAAAAAAAATACAAAAACACTTAATAAACAAAATTAGGGTAATGTGTGTAGGCCTTAATCTTTGGAACTAGGTTTGGGGATTTCTTCCATACCTAGGTGTGCTTCTTATCCACCCCATCTCGGAATGACGTAAGAAGTACATGCTTCTTTGAATAAGACATGAATACATTCTTCTATGTGTAACACGGTAGGAGAACTGACTTGGGCATTTTTGTTTCCAAAAACTATATTGCGGATAGCTAGAGTCACCACCGACTTTTATTTTATCCAATAAGGAAAAAGAATAAAAGAAAAGACCTTTAAAAAGATTTTGAGTTTGGGGGGTAAGTTATACAAAGGGAAGGTATTAGCACCCTTTATATCCATAGTTATCCATGGACTCTTAGTTATTTAGCTCACTTGTTTGTTTGAAAAGAAATGTGAAGTGTGTGTTTAGAAATTTTCATAAGTCTTTGTAATGATCCTCGTATGGATGTATACAAAGCTTTAAGTTTGAAAATTGTTTGAAAGTGAGGTGTGAAAAAAAGTTTTGAAATATGAGGAAGTAACTAAGAACTACCTACCCTAGAATGGTCTTTCAAGCTTATTTATTTCCTTTCAAGGGTAAGACTGTCCCTACTATTCAAAGACGGGCGTAGGGTCATCGTATGGTCAATGAAAGCAACTGGTAGGGGTGTCTTTAGCAATTTGTAGGGACTATCATCATTTATTCCGTAGGCAACTTCGAAGAGACTATGATCTTTTTAACTTTTAAGGGACTTGATGATTTATCTGTTTGAAGGGACATTGCTTAAGACACCCCCACTTTCGAGGGACTAGACCATTTGTTTAAGGCAACCAAGAGGAGAACCCTAGAAAATGCAGATGACGATCATAGAACGATCGACTTACGTGTGTGAATCCTATTTTCAAATATTTATCTTGAAATTAATTATCTAAGTCCATATTGATCAGTTAATTCTTTTCACGCCATAAGTTACTACCCACGCAGTTAATATAAAAAATAATGGCAGAAATTAAAAGGCAGAAAATAAAATTCCTACACTATTACATGGCTTCGGGGAAATTACATAATAATAATGGCAGAAAATAAAACCTAACTATTACAAATGCGAAACAGTTGCGTTATCAGACAAATAGTAAATGAATAACATAAAAACGAGTGAAAATAGGAAATAAAAAAAAAGGTTTGCAAATTAGGGTTAAGGTTTTAAAAAAGAATTTAGGTTTTAGAAAAAAAAAATTTAGGGTAGGTTTATAAATTTTTTAGGGTTTATAAGAAAAATAAATTAAATTAGGCTTTATGAAATTGTTTTAGGGTTTAAGGCAAAAATATAGGGAAGTTAATTATAAACCTAAATAAAACAAATTAATTTCTCATAAAATGTTAAAAAGAAATAATTTTTTTTTACAAAAATAATAAAATGTTATTATATTTTTAAAAAGGGTTAATTCAAAAATTAATTAAAGGTTAATCATGGTTAAAAGAAATAAATAACTAATTAAGGAAATTAGAGAAAATAAAGGAAAAAATCAGCTTTTGCCTAAAATGTTGTAGGCAAGAGTTGAACGAACGCCCCTTTGCTTCCAGCCTCAAGCCTTTGCCACTGGGCCATGTGCGCCTTTTGGTTATAATCCAAGCCCCCAAGGTTGCAAATCCAACACTCCAACCATCAGGCCATCAACGCGCGCATGTTATTATCCTGAAACAAAAACATAATATAAAATATACAATATTTGAATTTCATTTTGCGCGCCATCAGCTTCATCCCCTACCTCTGGACCTGCGAACTTACCTTCGAAAATTGTTGTGACATTACCTGCGAATTTGGTTTTCGTAGGTAAACTTGCAAACATCATAATATTCAAACCATGTACAATTTTTCCAAATTGATCATACCAAATTGATTCCCACAATTCATACAGTACAAATATTTTCTTTAAAGGTATTTAAATGGTCTAGATTATGAAACCCCAAATCAAAGGTCAGAACCCTAACAATGGCGTCTTACGAATTGGGCCATGAATCTTTGAACTAACCACCCAGAAACCATCTACACAACATCACAAACAATAAAACAATATCAAATTTCGTTAGAAGTGCATGAATGAGTGTAATCGAAAAATAAAAATATCAAGAACAAGGCGGATTCAGTTATGGCAATAGGTCATGAATTTGATGATAATGATGATTGGGATATGTTGTGAGAACCTCCAAGAACGATTTACCACCTTCAAATTGCTTGGAAAGGGCCTAAATTCTTGAAACCGAATTTCAAATTTTTGTGTAATTTTTGAAGTATGAAAGTGGTTCTTGAGCTCTGAATTTCGTGTGCCACCCTTATGTCTTTGTTGTGTACATATAATAGAGTGAATTAGGTCAGATTTTGGGCCTTGGATGCATGGATTTGAATTGCTTGATGATGAAGAAACCAATTTGTCATAATTGTCCAAAAATAAAATTTACACATGCTATATTGGTCTTGCACGAATTTGGAGTGTATCAATCACTTTGAATACCATATATTTAATCCCAAAACAAATTTCAAATCAAATATTTGATTTTCATAATTTATTTTAATTAAAAATGATTTTAAATGATTAAAATAAAAAATAAAATCAGAAAAATGGTCATTGGGTTGTGGATGAACTTATCTTCAAGTTTGGGTTGAAATATTATAGGCCCACTTGGAAAGAATTAGAGTTATGGTCTTTTTTGCTTCATACACCTCTTAAAAATTATCCAACTTCAACAATGCATAACTTCCTAAATTTTGATCTTATGAAGGTGATATATGACTTTTTAGAAAGCTTAGAGTGTCCTATAATCAGAACTTTTTGTAACATGTCCATATCATTTACCATTTTTAAATTATGAGCTTTGGAAAAAGTTGACTTTTTGTTGACTTTCAAAAAGACCTATAATGTTTTAGCTCATATCTTCCAAATGAAGCATTTTTGGACTTGGCTTGTGAGACACAAAGTTGTAGAGAATTGAATTTTCTTCAAAATGAGCTTTGGATGGGAAATGTTTGATGAAGTATGTGAAAGTTATGACTGGTCAAAGTTCAGTTGACTTTTCCTACACAAAACCCTAATTTAGTAACTCCTGATTTTGATGATTCTGATGTTTCCTTGATGAATCATGATCAGCCCTTGATCAAATGATGAATTTTACCTCATAATCTTGATGTTGACCAAAAATATTGAAGTTTGACTTTATGTTGACCACAGTTGACTTGTTGACCAAGTTATCTGATTTTTAGGTATCTGAGCATCTGACTGGCCAAAATTATTGGGAAAGCTTTGAAACTTGTCATGAGGATTCTTTATGGTATGTGGGATGTTATGAAGTCCACTTGAGGCTTTGGAAGTCCACTTTGCTTGGGGAAACTCAAAACCTTAGTTCTAAGATCCATTGTTCAGGAAGAGGCTTTGTCTGGTGAAACCTTCAATCCCTTTGACCAATTGAGAATCTTGTGACTATTAAGATACCTCTTGAGATACATCATATTGAAGATGGGAGGGAAAATTTTGGGGTAAAACACTATGCCAAATGCAATAAAATATTCTAAAAGCTACAAACCAACCACAAGCGTCTTTCCTTCGGGAATTCTCTTCTCATTTCCTTCACTTTTGACGAAAGAACTCGCTTTGACTTATCTCTTTGTAAGATGGTTAACTCATTCGTTTAAGACAAGCCTGCAACACCTGAGTATAGGCATAAGCGGTTCAATCATAAAAAACACAAACAAGCAATTTTCCTCCGTAGTTAGGGGAACTACGTCGACTCTGACTCTCATTTCCCATGAGATACATAGGCAGTGGGGTAGGTCCCATTCGAGCACATTCTTAATTTTTCCTACATTTTTTTCATACCTTTCCTTTCTTTTATCCAGTAGTTGTTCTCAATACTAGTTATTCTCTACCCTTTGAAATAGTTCAAGGAAGCATGGATCCCGTCGGTTACGACGAACGATCTGGGATGCTAATACCTTCCAATTTCGTAACCGACTCCCAAACCCATTATCTTTGGTTCGCAAGAACTTGTTCTTTCATTCTCTTCAGTTTGTACAACATTACCTTTCCTTTTCATTGAGATAAAAATGTTTGACTGACGACTCTGTTTCTTTTCTGTGCCACTTTCACGTTTGTACTAAGATGAAAATCTCGGGAGTGACATCTGTTGACTTTTCTAGAATTTTAGGGTTAAAATTGTTACTAGCTAAGAAATTTGAAGTAAAAAACATTGGCTAGTTATGGTATTTTATTGGAATATGGCATGATCAAATTTTGAATTTATTTGTGTAACACGGTGGGAGAACTGACTTGGTTGTTTTTTTCCCACAGAAACTATGTTGCAGATAGTAAGAGTCACCACCGACTTTTATTTTATCCAATAAAGAAAGGCATAAAAGAACAGGAAATAACTTTGATTTTTTTTTAGTTTGGGGGGGTAAGTTATATAAAGGGAAGGTGTTAACACCCTTTGTATCCATGGTTATCCATGGGCTCTTAATTGCTTAGCTCACTTTATTTGTTTTGTTTGAAAAGTGTAGTGTGTGATTAGAAAATATTTTCATAAAGACTTTAACTTTGTAATGATTCTCGTAGATACAAAGTGTTTAGTTTGAAAGTATTTCAAAATGTGAGGTGTAAAGAGTATTTTGAAAATTTGTGAGCAAGCACTTAAAAACTACTTACACTAGATTGTAAGGTCTTTCTTGTTATTTTGTTTGTTTAGGGATAAAATTGTCCTTACTATTAGTTAGTAAGTAGTTTTATCCTTGGATTTGAAGGGACATGCGTAGGGTCATCGTATGGTCATAGAAGGCAACATGTAAGGGTATCTTAGCAGTTCGAAGGGACTATCATCATTTTTCCGTAGGGTCATCGAGGGACGAGATCATTTATTCGTAGGCAACTCGAAGGGACTATGATCTTTATATCAAAGGGACTTTATGATTTTTATTTAGGTAACGTTGCTAAGACACCCTTACGTTTGAGGGACTTGACCATGTTGTAAGGCAACAAAGAGGAGAAACCCTAGGGGTGCTGATGGCGATCGTATAACGACCGACTTACGTGTGTGAATGAAGTGTGTTAATTACAGTTATTTTATCTTTTGAAATTAAGGTTATCTAAGTCCGTTTAATTTTGCATACATTCTTTTCACACCCTACATTTACTAACCACACAATTAATTTATAGAATTTAGGAAATAAAGACCTAAACTATTACATCATGGGGAGGGAGATACATATTGAAATTGGGCGGAGTGCGAAAAATAAAAGTGCAGAAATTAAAAGTCCAACGCTATTACATCCCATGAGAAGTTACATAATCGAAAAAAGCGAAAAAAAATGAATTTACATAACGCGTATCTTATACAATTTTTCTAAGAAATTAAATAGGAAAAATAATATGATGAAAAGATTAAAAATAATTTTTAAAACCTAAAACCTAAATAATTTTTTTTCGTATTGATTAATTTTAATAAGAAATAACTTAATTAATTAAAAGAAAAAATTCGATTAAGAATTAATTTAATTGAATTTTTTAAAAAAAAGTTTGCTATATAAAAATAATAATTAACATTGATTTTTGTAAGTTAATGATTATTAAAAAATGTTTAGTTTTTTTAATTAAAGAAAATAGTCAATTAATCCTACTTAACTAAAAAAGAAAAAAAAGAATTAAATTAGAAGAAAAGCCAAATAATGAAGAAAATGTCACAAAAAATAGAAAGGTGAAGACCCTGGGATCGAACCCAGGTCTTCATATTCCCATACGCGCGCCTCAGCCACTGGGCTACAAGTCTTCAGCTGTCAAGTAACAACAACGAATTATTATAAAATAAACAAAAATTTGAAATATAAAAACCGCGCACGTTAAACTCCTTCTTCTTCTTCATCCGTCCAAGGGTTTTACCTACAATTTCTCGTCCATAGCAAGAACCTATAGTGACGGCTTCATCCGTCACTATAGCACCTGCATTTTTGAAAATGTTAAACAAACACAATTAATATGGTTTAAAGGCATAAATCAACCCTAAATCGTCCCATGAGTCCATTAAAGTCCTTAATTTGGTATGAAATTGCCTTAAACCAGAGTTCCTAAATTCGAACTTGTAAACCCTAGCCATAGTGTTCCTTCATTCCTGCACTGAAAATCGAATTAAACCATCCTGAGAGCATTGAAACATCAACATAAACAACATTATACAATCAAATCATGTATATAATGCATAAATAATGGAAATTGAAAAATCAAGAAAAGTGAGATAAAATGAATTCGGTTTATGCAATTTATGGTGTTTTTTATGATGGTGATGATGGATATGCTTTCAGAATATCCCAAGGAATGTAATGCAACCTTCAAAACTTCTTGAAAGTGACTGAAAAGGTCAAACCAAGTTTGACTTTGTTCTTGAAATTTTTGAAGTGTGATAAGGGTTTTCTTGCTTAAAATTTCGTCCTCTTTTCCTCTGGCCTTGTTGTATACTTATAGGAGAGTGAATTAGGTTAAGAAAATTGGGCTTTTTTGATAGATTTGGGATTACTTGGAAGTGAAGAAAAAAGGTTTCTATTTTGGTCAAAATTTGATTTTAAGACCTTCTCTTTTGGTTTGAGTGAAATTTGGATCCTTATAATGATCATAAACACCAAATATTTGATTCTAAAATAGTCCTAAAATCAAATATTTGATTTTCTAATATTTATTTTAATTAAAATTGATTTTAAATAAATTAAATCCAATATAATATAAAATAAATATAAAAAATCAGATATTAAGACTTATGGTTCGTGGATTATCTTATGATTGAGTTTGGGTTAGAAAAATATGGGCCCATTTGGAAGAAACTTGAGTTTTGGTCATTATTTGCTTCATACACCTCCTCAAAATTGCCCAACTTCAATAATGCATAACTCTCTCAATTTTTATCCCATGTATGTGTTCTTGGACGTTTTATAAATCTTAGAGTGTCCTCTAACTACTAATTTTGGTCCCATGTCCATTTGATCTTCTATGTTCAAGTTATGAGCTTTTGAAAAAAGTTGACTTTTGTTGACTTTTTAAAGGACCTATAATGTCTTGGCTCATATCTCTCAAATGAAGCATTTCTGGCATTGGCTTGTGAGACACAAAGTTGTATGGAATTGAATTTCCTTCAAAATGAGATTTGGATGGGAAATTTTTGATGAAGCATGTAAAAGTTATGGCTGGTCAAAGTATAGTTGACTTTTCCTACAAAAACCCTAATTTAGTAACTTCTGATTCTTGATGAATTTGAGGTTTCCTTGATGAATCATGATCAACCCTTGATAAAATGATGAATATTACTTCATAATCATGATGTTGACCAAAAATCTTGAAGTTTGACTATATGTTGACCACATTTGACTTTTTGACCAAGTTAATTGATTTTTGACTATCTGAGCATCTGATTGACCAAACTTGTAGGGAAAGGCTTGAAACTTGACATGAGGATACTTTGAAGTATATGGGATATCATGAAGTCCACTTGAGGCTTTGGAATTCCAATTTACCTTGGGAAACTCAAAACCCTAATTTAAGATTCATTGCTTAGGAGGAGGTTTTGTCTGATGAAACTTTGAATCTCTTTGAGCAATTGAGAATCTTATGACTATTATGAGACCTCTTGAGACATATTGTCTTAAAGATGTGAGGGCAAATTTTGAGGTACAACAATTTGTCTCAAATGAAATATAATTTTGACTTACTTCTAGAGATAAGGATATTAGGATGCTGGCCAACAGACACTCCTATGAAATCTAATGTGAAAACATGAGAGGAAAAAGATAGTCCACAAACTGATAAAGAGATGTATCAAAGAATTGTTGGAATACTTATCTACCTAACCCATACATGGCCATTTTTTTTTCTTTCTGTCAGCATGGTTAGCCCCTACATTAATGATCCAAAGGAGTCTCACATGAAAGTAGTTAACCATATTCTTTAGTATCCTAAAAAGGTACCAGGGAAGGGGTTGCATTTCAAAAAGGACACAAGTAAGAAAATATAAATATTTACAGAATCAGATTGGGCTGGCTCAGTAACTGATAGAAGTTCAACTAGTGGGTATTGCTCATTTGTTTGAGGCAACTTAGTGACATGGAGAAGCAAAAAGTAATCTTTGGTTGCAAGAAGCAGTGCTGAAGTAGAATTTAGGACAATTGCTCATGGAATTTGCGAAGGGATATGGCTCTAAAGGATGCTTGCAGAACTACAAGTGCATACTTACCATGAAGTAAGTATATTGTGTGACAACAAATTCGCCATAAGTATTGCTAAAAATCCTATGCAACACGACATGACAAAGCATGTAGAAATTGATAGACATTTCATCAAGGAAAAGATTGACAATGGATTAATTTCTCTTCAGCACACACCCTCAAGTCATCAAACAGCCGAATCTTAACTAATACACTTCCTAGAACCAACTATGAAAAATTAAAATTCAAGTTGGGCATGATAAACATCTATGACTTAACTTGAAGGGGAGTGTTGGTTGTTGATCTACAACCATTAAAGCAAATTTATGCAACCATAAATAAGGGACAACAAACAATTTTTATAGTTGTATTATATGAATACATTTATCCTTTTTTTAAATAGGCAAAAGTATATATTATAAGGATACAAAAGGGGTATCCAACCCGATTACAAAAATCCACATCTATCTAAACATTGAAAAAATTACAAAAATTTCGATGGGTGATTGTACCAATCGTAATAATTAAACATCATATTTTTCTACAATTCTTCCCTATCCACCACCAAGAGATCAAAATAATGTTGTGAGTAATTAATTTCTCATCCCAAAAACCTTCTCTAAACATAATTTTGTTCTTACCAAGCTAAATGTTCCACCCTATTATCAACCACAAAGATACACTAATCCTATATGATATGTTATTTGCAATGCAACCCTCCACCCACTTATGTAAATTTTCCAATGTATAGTTATGATTTTCCACCGTTATACCCAACCAATCATACAACCTTCTCCACACCTTAACGGATTTACGACAAGAAAACATGACATGATAAATAGTTTCATCTTCCACAAAGAAAAATGGGCAAACAAAATCATGAATATTTGATATGACAGCTCGCAGCCTTAAGTTATCTCTCGTCGGAAGACGATTGTGTAACAATCTCCAACCGAAAACAATAGATTTTAACAGCGAAGTCGCACCCCATAAGAACTTAAAACCTTCCAATTCTGCATCTAATATGGTGTTTTCTGTTCCTTCAGTTTTCAAAATATCATACCAGAACTCACCGTATATGAATGAGAAGCATCACACGACAAATATATTCATCTCTGCTCAACCGAATAGGTGCCATCACTGCCAACCTCTGTTGTAACTCTGATGCCTCTACCACAACAACCCCGAGCAACTGTACCGATGTGAAACTGAACCAGTTCCAAATTTTGCCCGTCCAACCACCAAATTGACATATCATGCCAAGCTTATTTGTGGATGTTTCCCAAAGAGCAGGATATAATTCTGCCAAAGATTCATTTGCATTCCATCTTGAAGTCCAGAAAAACAAATCTTCACCAGTACCCAACTTACCAACTAAGAGATCCCCAAATGTTTTATTACCAAAATAATTCAAAGCCTTGAAGATGTCATTCCACCATAATGATGGTGGAACCTTATACTTACCAATCTCACCAATGATTACATAATAAACATAATCTTCGTATCTAATCTCCAAAAGAAACCACCATCTTGTTTACTCTTGTACACCATCTTCCATTTAATCCAAGGTATTCCTTTTTTGCAACACGATCCGTTCCAAAGAAACCTTCTTTGTATCAATGTTAAAATCTTGATAACTTCGCAAGGAAAATTGAAGAAAGACATGAAGTGTATCGGTAAGTTAGATAAGACATATTTGATAAGCAATAATCTCCCTCCCATTGACATTAGTCGACCTTTCCAAGAAGCCAATCGGAGCTTTAACTTTGTCTATGACAGGTTTCCAAAATGATAAGAGTCTATGATTTCCTCCAACTGTAATGCCAAGAAAACCGAACGATCAAACATTGATCTTACAAGATAGAAAAATTTATGCAGCCTGTAAAAAGGAATCATCCACACCAAATCCAACAATAGAGCTTTTATTAAAATTTATTTCGAGGCCCAAACACAGTTGGAAAGCTTTTAAAGTCTTCTTTAACGCCCAAAGATAGCTCCAAGATCCATCCCCAATAATAATCGTGTTGTTCGCATATTATAACAAATTAAAGGAAACATCTTGATTATGCAATATACCTTTGAACATTCCTCTATCCGCTGCCCTCTTAATAATGACCTATAAGCCTTCTGTCGCAATAGTAAATAGAAAAGGAGATAACAGATCTCCTTGCCTAATCCCTCTAGTCAATTCAAAATCATTAGTCGGACTCCCGTTAACAAGAATAGACATGTAACTATGCAGAGCTCCTCCTTTTATCCATGATATCCACTTTTCCCCAAAGCCCATATACTCCATTACTTTGCATAAATAAGACCAATCCACGTAATTGTATGCTTTGGAAAAATCCACATTCATCATTAAGCCTTTCCTTTTTCTTTTCTTAGTATAATCCACAATTTCATTTAATGCTAGAACTCCATCTAGAAGACTTCTTCCTTCAATGAAAGCGGTTTGCGAAATATAAATAACACCACCCAAAACACATTTAATTCTATCCGCAAGTATCTTGGATATGACCTTATAGGAACTACCTATCAAGCTTATAGGTCTATACTCCTCCGAAGATCTCAGATTATCAAACTTAGGTATAAGAACCAAAAAGGATGAACATAGAGTTTTAGGCAAAATATTGTCTTTCAAAAATTCCATAACACAGTTGGCAAAGTCCTCACCTACTATATCCTAGCAAAACTTGAAAAAATCGAAGCAAAATCCACCGGACCTGGTGTCTTATCACCTCCACAATTGAAAACGGCTCTCTTGATTTCCTCCAAGTCAACCTCTTTCTCAAGACCCCCTCTATCTGCAACTGTCAGTTTACTGAACCCATCTTGTCCTATCTGCTCCATAGGCCTCCTAAAAAGCTCAAATTGGAGTTTGAAGTGATCATAAACAACCCTTTTGACTTATGTGACATCTTCCAATTTGTTATCATCTACCTTAATCGACACAATGGAATTTTTCATGTATATTTTCTTTATAGCCGCATGAAAGAACTTGGTATTGAAATCCCCCTCTTCAATCTATTTGACTCTCGCTTTTTGATGGAGAATGCTTTCTTAATTCTAAAATGGCTCCACAAATCTTCCACTACTTTACCTCTAATGGAAAAATTGTCTTTGTCGGCCATACCATTGTTGTAATCGATCATATCTTCAATATTGTTTATTGTTTGAATGTTGTCTACAATCTTAGTGTCCGCCCACCCAAACACATATTTGTTCCACCATTTAAGCTTTCCACATAACATCTGTAATTTATTTGAAAAAATTGAATGCAGGTTTGCCATGAACTTCACAAGAATCCCACGTTTCCTTCACAAAAGGTAGAAAATTAGAATGTTCAAGCCAACACTTCAGAAAACGAAACGGTTTTGGACCCTAGTTTACGTTTCTAGCAGAGATCCAAACGGGCTTGTGATTTGAAATGTCTTTGTCTCCAATAGTTTGATGCATAACATTCCAATCATTCAACAAGCCAATGGATACGATGAACCTATCCAGGCGGCTGCAAGCTTTGCCAGAAGCGCTGAACCATGTAAACCTATTACCAACAACCGGAATATCCACACAACTAGATAAATCTATGAAGTCTCCAAACTCAGCCATATTCTTTTTACTAACCACACTCCTACTAATTTTTTCTCTATCATTCTTAATGGCGTTAAAGTCACCACCGATCACCTATTCACCTGCAGCCAAGGTTGATTTTAAATGTAAAATTTTACTCCACAATTCTCTCTTCTCCTCCATCGAACATGGCAAATATATGTTGAAAAAATAACAGTTGAATCCCTTCCACATAGCATTTATACCGAAATATCCTTTGCCATTAAAAGAACAAATAGGTTATATAAAATTTTCTTTCCAAACCATGAGAATACCTCCTGCAGAACCTAAAGAATTTGACTCAAACCATTGCCAAGAAGTATTACCCTATAAACTAGTCACCATCTCCTCTGTGATGTTAGAACACTTTGTTTCTTGGAAATAACACAATTCCATACCCAACTTAGATATTAAACATCTAATTTTCCTCCTCTTGATAGCACTCCCACACCCATGAATAATGTAAGATAGAAAATTCATGTTTTACCTCTAGCTACATCCTTCTTACTCTTCTTATATTATAGCTTCCTAATGATTGATTCGAAAGCCTCACCATCTTCATTTGCTTCGACACCAAGATTTTTAATTGAATCCTATATTTTATTAGGAAGGCCATCTAACTTCTTCTTTATTCTAGAGTTACTCTGTAAAACCTCTACATCGCCAATTGAATCCGCCATGCAGTTTGAACCATCTGAGAATCTAGAGATAGAATCTACCTCGTTCACAGTATCATTATTATCCTCATAGTCTTCACTACATTTTGTGGACTCATCTTGAACGAATTTGCCCGTACCATTGATATCAGAATGTAATAAAGTTGAATAGTAAGATAGTGCAAAAGGGATCTGGTAGATTTCTTCAATAAGTTTTTACTTCCTAATAGGCTTAGTCTTTCCTAATGGACTAACAACACTAGGCCCAATCTCTTCCCAGATGTCCACACTAAGCCAATTTGCATCCCTCTTGACACCTCTGCGGAACTATTCCCATCATTGTCAAAAAGTTCAGTCTTATCCCCCTTTACCAGAATCCTCTATAAAGTTATCTCTGATAAAACCCTCGTCCGTCAGGGACAAATAGGTAGTGACTTTATTAACTATGTCAGCAGATGTCGCATCGTTTGTACTCTTTAAAACGCAATCCTCATCCTTACTTTTATTGACCGTTGGTCCCTTGGCTCTCTATCTTCTTCATCCAAGACAAAATGGTTTGTCAACACAGCCTCACCGCCTTGATCAGAATCACTCTCCGACGAGAAAACTTTTGAACTACTATCCATCTCTTCTTCTCTAAAATGTTTAAATCTAAATGAACAAATGCCAAACGAGTCTTGAACTATTTTAATGCAGAAAGGATAACCATTGATGTCAATGTTCACAATCTCTTTCAGTTTGTCGCAAACTTTGTTCTGATAAGGAACCGAGCGATATCTCATCTCTCGTGTTTCTGGGTATCTTCATCCATTTTAACAAAACATCCAATCCTGATAGCTAGAAATTTGAAGATTTTTTTTACTCCACATGTGGCAAGGAAGACCAAAACAACTTACCCAAGTGAGTCGTTCCTTATCCACATCCGAAGAAGACCACTGATGTACATCTGTAAACCATCGTTCCACCCATTCTTTATATTCATCCACCATTGTTCTAATATCTCATGTAACTTATTCTTCAAGAAGGCACAAATTAGCCCCTAACGGTGTTGCTTTAATCTTAAAATACCCTTCAACATGAAGAGCTTCTTGTACTTTGAAGGATGATCCACGATTAGACATAACACCCATGAAAGCTTGCTCAAATATTTCCATCTGTTATGATTCCACCTTAAAACTAAGATGAGTAAATTCTGGTTTATCACCCAGAAAAAAATTGATTTAGATTTGTACCCGACCTTCCTATTATCAAACCTTGCTCCTCTAGTGATCTGAGCATACGAGGCCCTCCTAAGGTTTGATCTATTGCCATCGTTACACGCACCATAATGTTCAATTGCCTTAGTCTTAGCATATGCTTTAGCCTTCACCAAGTGATCAACATTTTTCCTCTTTGAGACATCCTCCACCGTCTCCTTATGAAATCTAGGAATGTTCACAAACATCTTCCAGCCATTAATGATAATGTTATCCAATTTAATGGCAAAAAGATGTTCGTATTCGACCTGTTGTAACCTAACAAAACCAAACTTCCCCCCTCTCTTATCTAGTCTTGCAGGAATATACATTTCTAACTCCATGCCATATTCTTTAAAGATATCAAACATATATTTAGCCTGATAGTTATTTGGAAATTCTATGAAGAAGAAAGATGAAGCTGTCATCAGATCACCTTTGCTTCCTTTACCCCCCCCCCCCTCCACGCTTTTCATATAGATCTTCTTCTCACTGAAGGTTCCACATTTTTGTTGTTCTTGCTCCTTAGTTCACCCATTCTCTATTATTTGTCTTCATATTCAGTACCATACACCCAAACAAAATTAAAACGCAATGACCTTGCTTGCTATTTCAGATCAAGTCACTCCGCTTACCAAGGCCCCTAAACCCGAAGGCTAGGAATTTAAGTCGGAGATAAGAAGAATGATTAACCTTTAATAGCCCCGGCCATTGACTTAAACGCAAAAACAATGAAGATGTTACATGATACTGAGATGGTAGTAAATCAAACTGATTTGAGAAAGGAAAGGTGAAAAAACTTTTACTGTTTTTAGAGAGAAGTTGGAGTCTCTCTCTAGATAATATTATACATAATGCATCCGAGCTTACATTTATCCTTATTTACTACGCCATATAGAATATTCCCTTCTTCTAAATAGGAATTTATTTGATTTAATTAATCTCTTTAGTTACTTGTACTCCCTAGATTATTTATATCATATTCTATCATGTACAAACTCAATAAAAAATCCATAATTTACATTTTCTACTCTCTAATCACACAATAAGGATCAAACAAAATAATGCAAATTAGTGAACACTCAATCAAACACAGAATGATTAAACACATGACAACCAAATATATTCAATTATGCAAATTATGTGAAAGTAAAAGAAAAACTACATGAACAATAATTTAGTCAAACAAGGAAAAATAAAATTTTAGAAATACTATCTAACTAGTGAAAAGCCTTCTCTAAGCAAAAATGTTATTGTTATAGTTCATGTATGCCATGATGAAACTTCTCTTGATTCCAATTATTCAGCAAAATGTTCCCACCTCATATTCCTCTTGCTTCTCTTCTGCTGTTAAACAATATTAAATAAATAACCAATATATCTGTGAAATACATAAAATCGTCAAACCTTTATTAGATAATTATTTGAAAAAACAAATTACTAATGACAGGCTCACAGACTGATATTATTGGATTTTACATGAACTCAATATTTATTAGACAAATACAACATCAAGAAAACAGATAAATTCTTATAAAAACAACTTTAAAAATTTAAAGCATATTCACTTTCGTTGAGATTTCCTTAATCTCTTTTTATTGGATTTACAGAATCTCTCTTTCAATAGTAGAATGCACATTTTACCTTTGGAATGAATTTAATGAACCGAACCTTCGCCGACGGAGAGTTTTGAAGCAAAAAGTCCACTGTTAATTTGGTATCTATTAATTTGTTGGATAATCCACATGAAGTTGATTTGATTTCTACTTCCAATAACTTCAATTTGCATAATGAAGAAAACTCAACTTTCGACAAATCAGGAACTAAGGAGAGAACCTAGCCAAAGAAGTACATGATCTCTTTAATCAAGCCATATAAAGCAAGCAATAAAAAATCAAAAATACAAATATTAGATAGATAAGATGAGACAAGTTATATACCTGAAGAGTGTAACTAGAAATCGTCAATGATTCGATATTAGTAAGCTCTAGAAACCAATTAAGTAGATCTGAAAGAGGCTTTACAAAATTACCTATCAAACACATTTCAGTATCAATGTATACGCGTTTAACAGATGAAAGATTGCTTCCCGGTAGCATCTGAAAAGGAAAGCCGATAAAATAAATAGTACAAAGACTCGGAGTAGACAACTTGACTTTGTGATGGATATAATCTGTTTCTATAATTAATTCGCGAAGAGTCGCGCTTGATATGGATAGGTTTTGATCATCTAAAATTTTAAATTGAGCCATTGTCAAAGTATTCAGCTTGGGATATGCTGAAAAAGGGTCACTCCCATCAGAAAAGATTACATTGGTTAAATGTAAGGTTGTTAATGCCGGAAATTTTAGAGAATTGGGAAATATTATTTCCTGATAAGGCCAAATAATAAGAACGGAAAGAGATTTTAAAGTGTGACATGAAGCAAAACAAGACCTAAAGAATTCAAAATCATAATTGCCAACAATTTGCAAATGCTGGAGATTAGGTGAAACAGCGTATTTTAAAATCCTATCAAATAGACCATGACGCTCCAAGAGAACCGTAGATTTGAGTTTGAGAGTGTACAGAGAGGTTGAGGCTTCACGAAGAGATAAAAACTGAGATACAAATTTATCGAAACGTGCGAAAGAAAAAAAACATGAAGAACATAACGAAAGAGATGGAAGATGCTTCCAGAGATTTCTCCATCGTTGGGATAGAATGCAAGTACGAATGGCTTGTTTGATGTTCAAGGAGGAGAGTATGCAAAGAAGAATGCAATCTGGTAAATTACTCAACCTGTCTTCTTTTAGATTCGGTGGAGAAGAGGTTAATGAATGAGTTGGAAGCTGCTTCCGGAGATTTCTCCATTGGATAAGACAGTTTATTATGCGAAGAAGAACACCATCGGATAGATTAGTTACCCTATCTGGAGATTCTTCCATTGATGTTTCAGAATACTCTGAAGAAAAGTGAATCATGTTATTGAGGTGGCTAAAACCCTAACCCTAAGAGTGTGAAACAAATTAGTATAAAAAATGGCAACTGTTATGAGACAGATTTTATAATATGAAACAAAGTAGGGTTAAAGTAGGGTTTAAGATTTCAAAATAAAATATTAGATATTTGAAGATATTTAATTATAAGAATATGTAACTTTTGCTTAAAAGAAGATTAATTGATATGCAATAAAAAAAGTTTACGCTCTGAATTCACCACCATCACACATTTTTTATATTTTATAAGTTTTTAAAATAAAAATCAATCTTGTTATAATATCTGACGATTATGATTCACTGATGGTGTAAAATTTCTTTATACGGCTAATGCATTTTAATTATTGCATGTGTTGCAACTATTTTATTCTTTTATCATTAAATTATTTCTTTCTTAATTTAGTCACCATCTTCTTTTTTTATTGGGGAGTCTAATGGTCATGGAACCATTCCTTTTTTTTATAAGCAAATTCACTAAAAGAGATTAAGGAAATCTCAACCGAAATTACAAAAAGTCCAAAGGGAACTTAGTCCATTCGTACAAGTTACAGACCACCCCTCTAGAACTACCCAAAATCATCCAATTCCAAGAAGAAACAAAAATATTGAAAACTATATCATCAACATTAAATGTCTCATTGTTAAATAAAATGTTATTCCTAGCCTTCCACAAATTCCAGCAAGTGATGAACCACAAAGAATTAATCTTTTCAGCTTTGCAACGACCTGAAACCTTCGACATTCAAGTCCTTATACGATTGTTGCAGTTGGAATCAGCAAAACGATCTATATCCACCCAATCACAAATTTTGTTCCAAACTAAGATTGCATTGACGCAAGAAAAAAAACAAATGTGAACTATCCTCCTCCGATTGAAAGCAAAACAAACACATTTTATCAGTGTCATTAACTATGATAGATTTCATCGCTAAATTCAATCTAGTCGGGAGCCTATCAAGAAATAATCTCCAAGCGAAGATTTGAATTTTTAGAGGAATTTGAGTTTTCCAAACCCACGAAAGCGATTGAAGAGAAGAAAGATCCACCCAGTTAACTACAACAGTCGATGAAAGAAAGGAATACAAGTTTCTAACAGAAAAACCATTGCTTCTGTCGAGAGACCAAAACCAAACATCCTCAACATTCTGCAAAATAGAAATCAAATCCAGCAATAATGACATATTATTCAAATCTGCTACAGCGCTGCTATTGTCTGAAACCGATAAATTCCTGAAAATCCAGCACCATAACCCGTCTTCCACCCTACCAAAATCACAAACAGCACCAGCTTTATTACGGCAAGCTTCGTAAGCGGCGGGAAATCTAGATTTCAGATTATCGTTGTCCAGCCACCTTGTATGCCAGAAAGCAACATCAGAACCGTTCCCAATTACGACCTCTACGTGATCATTAAAAGTAGCAATGGCAGTGGTACAAATATCCCTCAGCCACAAAGAATCAGAATTTTTTATCCCCCATTCCTTCTCAAGTTTTGAATGATAGAAGAGTGGTAGAGGATGAGATGTGGAAGAACCTTAGAATTAAAAAAAAGCTTGTTAAAGCAAAAATCTAGAATGAAATGGAGTGTTGAAGGTGATCATAATACGAAGTTCTTCCATGCAGCTATTAAGAACCGTTACAATTTGAATATCATTTCGTCGGTTCTTGTTAACGGTCGGATGGTGGAGGATGTTGCAAGTGTCAAAGATACGATTAAGAATCATTTTGAAAAGAGGATCAATAAAATACAAAGAGTGTGTTATGGACTAACCTAGCATGTGCCCTACGCTAAATTGAGGCCAAATCCAGTATTCAACTTGATATAAGCCCATTAAGAGATCAGCAAGGATATAACCGTTGTAGGAAAAGAGTCGTTGGCATATAGCCGTTGGGGACCTCCTCCTCACGCGCCATAATGTCTTCCACGCAACCAACTGTCCACCAGATTTATGGGAGACAGTTATGCTTAGTCAAAGGCTATATGCCCGCTTTACACGGGCATATGCCCTTATAAAACCCCTTCATCTTTGGAGGGTCAGGTATTCTATTCTAACCCTCATTTCCTTACGCTTTAGTTTGTCTCACTGAAACTTACTTGAGCGTCAGAGTACCTTGCAGGTATCTCACTCTTTCTCCTACAAACATCATCACAATCCCAGCTGAAGGCCACAAAGACCTGTCTGGATCCTTTATGTATAATGGCGCCTTCTGTGGGAAACTAGCAGCTCCCCCATCTTTCATGATCAAGATTCTTTCTTTCACCGCAAGATCAAAGCTCATCTTTTCGTCTTCATGGCAACCCAGGTCAACGAGATTGTGAAACTGTTCGCTGTGATTTCTGGCGAACAACCTCTGGTTAACCAATTCCTCAGAAAATTGGGTTACTTGCAGGACCAACCAAACAAGTCCTGGGACACATGTGCATGCAATTATTCTGTCGAACTTTTCTTAGTGTTTGTGATTGGTTTATGGTTTGTTTCGTCAATACTGTAAAAGTATTAAAAACTTTGGTTTTGAAAGTAAAGTAAAACTTAAGTTTAGAAAACCATATAAAGTTGAAGTTGTTAAACAAAAGTAAGAAATGTCGAAAGCTATAACTTGCAGAAAAGTAAATAAAACTTGAATATGAAATAAACTTGATGAATAAACTGGTAAATTAAATAACTTTAAAAGTAAGATGGTGTTCAAACGTACATGGTTCCAAATATCAAACTCATTTTCTCTCACACTGGGTACTTAGAGTATTTACAGGAATTTTGTATCAGTTTTCACACACAGGATTCTACAACAACTACCATATTTATATACAAATAAAATAACTGCCCAAAACGGAAAAATCCTAACTAAATGACAATTGTCAGCCTGCATGCATTCTTCTTTCCTGAAGCTTCCACGCGTCCAACTGCCAAAGGTTGCAACTTTTAAATTTGAATTCTTCCTCTTTGTGACGAAGCGTTGCATCTCTTCGTTTTGTCGAATTGTCGAAGAAGACAAAAACTCTTCAAACCTTACAAGATAATGCTTCTGTCGAAAAAACTTCTCTTCTGTCGAAATGTTGAAAAGCATACCAATTCTGTCAAATACTTAGCCACAAACAACTTTCCAAACTTATCCTGTCAGAACACTATTTGCCCTTCTGTCGAAGCAATGGAACTTTTAACCTTGTCAACAGCTCTTGAATTTCTTTTCCTTTCATCCTTCTTCGACAGAAACGACCTCAAGCTCCAAATTTCAACCTGTCGAAATTATGAGCTTACAAATTGCCCCCCAGCAAAGATGTTTTCGACTATTCTTGGAGAAATATCCTTTGCTGTCGAAGTGACCTTTGACTTCCTGTCAGTCTCATTTATTATAAAGTGACTTTGTTGAGTCCCAAGAAAACACCATGATTTCCACTTTCTGAAAAACGTCACGTCTAGCCCACGTTTACACAATCTCCCATAACCCTATTTTTTAGCTAAATCATGGCTCCCTACCAACCGCCACTTTCAATCTCCACCAATGGATTAAAATGCATGTTTCCATTTTTCCAACTGAAAAGTCTTTTCATTTTTTCTTTTTTATATTATTTATTTATTTTATCTTTTCATCTTCTATAAATACCACCCTCAACCTCCTTTTCTTCTTTTTCACACCCTCAACACTCTTCTCCTACTCAAACGCAGAAACTCCATTACCAATCCTTTTCAAAGCTTCTACTCCTTCAAACTTCTCATCTTCTTACATCAATGGCTCCTCCAAAGACTGTTGCTGATCGCAGCGCCAAAAAAGAAAAGAAAACAGTTGATCTTCCTCCTGCTCATATACTATCTGGGCCCACACAAATGCAGCAACAACAATACTTTCCAGAACCCCCAAATGAAAGGGAGAAAGCAAGCATCTACAGGTCTCAGGTAATGATTCCTATCTCAGTTTCTGGGGTTCACCATGCCATGCTAGGCCCCATTTTTGATCCCCATGCTGACCCTAATCGTTTGAAAGACTTTTATCCTTGCTACTCTAGTTCCAAACCCATAGTTGCAAATAAGAACCCCAAGCCTGTCGAAACAGCATCCAAAAAACCTGAAATTCCCATAGCTTCGACAGAAATAGATCTGTCTTATTTGAACCAAACTAGAATTTTTAGGAGTCCTCCCCTGACGAAAGATCCTTCCGACTACTTAGCTTGGCTCACTAGGGTCGAAAAAGTCAAAGAGAAGTTCTGGAAGAAAACTGGCATCTATGACCTGATCCAACTGTCGAAGGAAGGTCCACGCTATTGCCAGAACATGCTGCTGGCCTCTTTGTACTTTTGGGATAGTACTTACAATACTTTCCATTTACCCTGTGGGATGGTTACACCTACCCTATTCGACATAGCAGCCATTACTGGCCTCAGTCCTTTAGGAGAAATCTTTAACCCTGAACATTTAAACAAGGAACCCATAGGCTTTGACACAAAGCATGCTGGATACTCTGTTTTTATTACTCATCATCAAGGCGAAGGCAATGAGGAAGTCTCCGACAGAGAGCACATTGCTTTCCTTACTCTGTGGTTAGCCAAATTTGTCTTCTGCACCAGGTCACTTCAAGTTGCCAGAAGTTATATTATCATGGCTAATCAACTTCATCATGGAGTTGCATTCTGCCTGAGTGAGTTACTTTTGGCAAACCTCTATGAATCCTTGAGTGAGAGTGTAAGCAACCTAAAAACCCTTAAGGACAAAGGTAACATCAGTCTCACAGGTCCCTTTTGGCTCCTACAATTATGGTTGAACGCAACCTTTGAAACTTTCATCCCTATGAAAATGCCAGTTGTCGAAGAGGCAGTAAAAGAAAGGCGTGTCGAATGGCCTAGGTTAGTCCAACTAACCCCTACTGATGATAACCTAGGTGTTCGACAAGCATTCACTGGTTACATCATGATGTTCGCCAAACGCTATAAGTTCACTCCTTCCATGGCACCATTTGCCAATAGACATGTGGGTCCTAGATGGTTTACAAGACAACTCCCAGTGGAGAACCAAAAAGACGAAGATTCTTATATATCCATTTGGGAGGCTTTTCTTATGCCAAGGCACTTTTTCTCCCACCACAGTCTCAACAACACTAAGGTGTCCCTCATTGTTTACCAACCCAACCTGGTGGCTAGACAATTTGGACTCATACAGACGAAGACGAAGCCTATTTATCACAAGAAAGACTCTATTATATTCTATAACTCATTTCAAAGCTTCGATAAAAGTTTAGAGTTATACAACAAATTCTTCGACTCATCTTTAGAAGTTTACCCCACCATCTTTCAACCAAGCTTCCTATGTACTGAAGACTTCGACGTCTGGTGGAAGGAATATTATATCAACAAATTCTTTGACGTAGCAACCTTCACTACTCTCCTGACGAACGATTTTACTTTTGTGCAGGATAAGAAGAAAAAAGGTACAGACAAACATATCAAAGAAATTCAACAATTTCAAAAGTATTTTGAAACTATTTACAGGCCCAATGATCTTCGTCGAACCATAGGCGAAGCAGCAGTAACTTTAAAACAAAAGTTTACAGAAAAATTGGATAAGTTGGGGGTGCCTTCGTCTCTCCCACCACATGCACGTTACAACTTTGCATTCACAACTTTTCCTCCAAAATTCCCTCCACTCCCTTCTGCAGAATTTGGTGTGGCTTTGAGCCCTCCATTTCCAGATTGGTTTGTATGTGGATCTGATTTAAAACTGCTTCGCGAATCCAGCAAGAAACTTGCCGAACGTGTGGTTCCGACGAAGTATCACTTGGGCAACTTCACTGGGCACCTTCATATTGGGATAGAACAAATTAGTGTCGAAGAACCCATTCTTGAAGGTGTCGAAGAAATTACATTCCTCTTTTTATCTCTAACTCCTTTTATTTTTATATCAATGTTCATGCAATTCTTTCTCTTTCAGCTGTTAGAGTTATCAAGAAAGCTGCTGGCGAAGGAACCTCCTCCAAGACAGTCGAAAAATCTCCCACAACTGCCAAGAAGGTTTCGACAAATAGAAAACACCTCCTTATTCATGTCTCTCAATATTCCTTTATACTGAATATCTCTTCTTTTACTGTAGGTCACTCGTACTCCAGCCAAGAAAAGAAAACAAGAAGAAAAGGAGATGAGTGTCGAAGAGTCTGAGGACGAATCTCCTGAACCTCAACCTCTGAAACGAAACAAAGGTCTGAAAATAAAAACAGTGGCATCCCAAAGATCCATAGTTCACAGAAGAACTCCCCCTGCCAGTCCAACCAACAAAATTCCCTCAAGGAGTGAAAGAAGTGGGGACTCAAGCATTCACACTGAGATCCCTCAGGTATTTACTTTCGACTGACAACATTCCTAGTCTTGACTGCATATATTCCTATCTCATACTTCCCTTTTATGCTCCCTTTAGGTTGTCATTGATGTCGAAGACTCTTCTGAAATCCAAGCACAAGCTATTCCTTCTGACTCTGAGAAGACTCTGGCTGAAAGGCTTCAAGAAGACGCCACCCCAGATGCAGGTGTCCATGGACCTCAAACCTTGGACGAATTCAACATTAGTGACTCTGAATCTTCTGGCAATAATTCTCCCTTTCACCCAGATCAAGATGCACCAATTCAAGAACCAGCTGCTGCAACAGAAATTGACGAAGACACTCTTGGTCAGGATGCACAAGCTCAAGAGCCAACTGATACCACAGAGGCTGCCAAAGAAATTGTCGAAGAAGAGGCTAATCTGTCGAACCAACCAAGATCCAACTTGAGCCTTGGAGGAACTTCCCAAAATGTTCCTACTTCATCAGAAGTTCCTGCAGAAACCCCTTTGGGTACTGGTTCGACAAGTTTATCACACGAGGAAATTGAAAGCTTGAAAGTTAGAAAGCCTCTGGAATATCTAAAAGCTCTACTCAACTCCAGGTATAACTTCCAAGACTCTTCTCACAGTGGTTCGACAGCTTCAGGGGCCACTTCTGACATTCAACCCATCAATGTCATCATGGACGAATTCAAAGCAAAAATCCTTGGGGTGGACCTGTTTGAGACCCTGGCTGAAAATCCTTCTGCCCAGTATGATCTGAAGAAACTCCTGAAACAGGTCAATTTGTTGGAGGCTTCGACTGAAGAGAGTCGTCTGGTGATGGACCTGATGTCATTAATTGACTCTGTAAGTGCTGATTTGATTCGTCAGAAGGAGTTTTCTCAGAACATTACAGCCAAATCTGAAGAACAAGTTTCAGAATGGAATATTGTGGCTTCTTCGACAAAAAAAATTTCAGAACTGAACAAGCTTTCTGACGAATACACCAAAACTGCTGCTGAGTGTGAAAACAACATTCAGGCCTATTAGGCTCAGATTGCTGATCTTCAGAAGAAAATCCTCCAAGAGAAGGAACGCCAGGCCTCTCTCCAACAACCCAACCAAGAGGAAATCGACAGCGAACTCCAAAGGGGTCTCCAACATGCAGAATCAGCCCAACAACTTCACAGGGAGATTGATGAATTGACTGTCAGCCAGAGTCTCTGCGAGCGTCGAATTCAGCTTCAGAAGAAAAAATTCGACGAACTCAAAGCTACCTTCCTTCGACAATAGTTTGTAACAGGAATTAGGAAATTTTATTTGTTTAAGCATTTTTTAGCAATTTCACATGTAATGCTATTTCACGCCATCTATTTGGCGAAGACATATTTTATTTGCAATTTCATTCAGTTCCTATTTTTATTTCTTGCAATGTTGGTTTATACTTCTTCAAGTACTTTCCATTTATTTTCAACACTCTCCTGTCTTTTCCTATCTCTTCGACTTCATATGCACCATTTGAAAAAACTCTTAAAATTTTGAAAGGTCCTTCCCATTTAGGGGACCATTTTCCCATCAATCTATCCTTCTTCTCCATGGGCAAGATTACTTTCCAAACTAAATCATCTACTAAAAAGGCTTTAAATTTTACTTTCTTATTGTAAAACTTTTCGACTCTTTCTTTCTGCCTTCTTATTAATTCTAAAGCATGTAACCTTTCTTCATCTAAATCAACCAACTCATCCATCATCATACTCCAATAAATTTTAGATGGAATCTCATGATGCCTCTGAATTCGTATTGACTGTAAACAAATTTCGACTGGCAATACTGCATCATGTCCGTAAGTTAATTTAAATGGGGTGGAATTAGTTGCCTCCTTAGGAGACGTTCGACAGGCCCAAAGGATTTGATCCAGAGTCTTGTGCCAATTTTTAGGTTTTTTACCCACGTGCTTCTTTATCAGGTTTATCACTACTTTGTTGGCTGCTTCGACCTGACCATTTGCTTGGGCATAATAAGGTGTCGAAGTAAGCAACTTAAAACCTGTCTCTTTTGCAAATGCCTGCATATTTCTTCCAGTAAACACAGATCCTTGATCAGTGGTTATAGTCTCTGGTATTCCAAATCTATACATTATATGTTTCTGGATGAAGTCTATGACTGTTTCCTGGTCTACATTCGTCAATGGTATGGCTTCAATCCACTTAGTGAAATAATCCACCCCAACTAAAATGTACTTCTGCCCTTTTGAAGAGGCTGGTCGAATTTCACCGATCAAATCTAAAGCCCAACCTCTGAATGGCCAAGGCTTTATAATGGAATGTAACTCATTTGCTGGCACATGAGGTATGCCTGCATGAATTTGACATTCTTGACAACCCTTTGCAAATTCGACACAATCTTTCAACATTGTTGGCCAATACATCCCTTGTCGAAATAGTAGCCATTTCATCTTATGCCCTGCCTGGTGTGCACCACATGCACCACTATGCACATTCGACAGGGCTATATAAGCTTCAGTCTCTCCTAGGCACTTTAGTAGAACTCCCTCTGCAGTCTTTTTAAACAATTCATTTCCAAAGAGCACATAACTTATAGCTCTATACTTTATCTTTCTTTCGACTGTCTGGTTTGGATTTTGTAAATAATCTTCGATAGGTTTTCTCCAATCTCCTACCTCTGGATTATCTATATTAAAAATCTCAAAGTTTTCTTCATCACCATATCCCAATCTTATTGTCTCCAAATCAGATGGGGACAGTCTGATGGATAAAACTTTTCTTCTTACTTCGACAACTCTCAACAGGTTTTCCTTCGACACTTTATAGCCTGAGGCCAATTGGGCCAAGTCATTTGCTTCCTGATTTTCTAACCTAGGAATGTGTCTAAAGACTATATTGTCGAATCTCTTGAGGAGTCTGTTGGCTATCACAAAATACATGATCAAATTCTCTTTGACACATTTGTACTCTTTTGTCAATTGTTTTATCACCAATTCAGAGTCACCCATTATTTCGACCTCTGTTGCCCCCAATTCCAACAAAATTTCAAGTCCAGCAATTAAAGCTTCGTATTCTGCCTCATTATTTGAACAGAACCCTTCTATTTTGTACTTGAACTTTGTTGGAATTTTATTGGGAGAAATAATTAATACCCCAACACCTGTTCCATTTTTATGACTGGAACCGTCGAAATATAATTTCCAAGGCTCTCTTTCGACATAATTTGTCTCATCTCCAAGTATGGAGTGGTCAGCTATAAAGTCAGCAACTACTTGTCCTTTGACAGCTTTTAGAGGCATATATTTTAAAGAATATTCAGTCAAGGCCAAAGCCCATTTTCCAATTCGACTATGTAGAATGGACTTAGACAACATATGCTTTATTACGTCGAAATGAGAAGATATATGTACATCAACGGGTTTTATATAATGCTTTAATTTTGTACAGGAGAAATATACACATAAACATAATTTCTCTATCATACTATATCTAGTTTCAGCATCATTTAAGACTCTGCTGAGATAATAGATGTCTCTTTCGACGCCATGTTCATCTTCTTGACAAAGCATGCTTCCTAATGTTCTGTCAGATGCTGATATGTAAAGCCTCATGCTTCTTTTTCGACAAGGAGATATTAAGACTGGAGGATTTGCCAGATACTCCTTGATCTTGTCGAAGGCATCTTGTTGTTCTTGCCCCTAAGTGAAACCCTCCTTCTTCAGTCGAAGTAGAGGTGAGAAGGCCTGAGTTTTTCCACTAAGGTTGGAGATGAACCTTCTGAGAAAGTTGATCTTCCCTAGTAGAGACTGCAATTCCTTCTTTGTCGATGGCGCTTTCGCTTCCATTATGGCCTTAGCTTTGTTTTCATTATTTTCAATCCCTTTCTTGTGGACCACAAAGCCTAAGAAGTCTCCTGCCTGCACACCAAAAGCACATTTAAGAGGATTCATTTTCAGACCAAACTTCCTCATCCTTTCAAAGGACTGTCGAAGATGGTTGATATGGTCTGAGCCTGAGGCAGATTTAATCACAATATCATCTATATAAATTTGCATAAATGTTTCAATGAAATCATGAAAAATAGAATTCATGGCCCTTTGGTAAGTAGCTCCAGCATTTTTCAAACCAAAGGGCATGACTACCCACTCATATGTTCCTATTGCTCCTGGACAACGAAAAGCTGTTTTTGGAACGTCTTCTTCAGCAATGAAAATCTGGTTATAACCAGAATAGCCATCAAGCATACTTAAATACTCATGGCCTGCTGCAGAATCTACTAGCATTTCTGCTACTGGCATAGGGTATTCATCCTTAGGGGTAGCTGAGTTTAGATCTCTAAAATCAATGCATACCCTTAGTTTGCCATTTTTCTTAATCACAGGAACAATATTAGCAATCCATTCGACATACCTTGTTGTACGGATGAATTTGCATTTTAGAAGCCTTTCGACTTCCTCTTTGATTTTTGACAGAATTTGAGGTGCAAAGCGTCTGGGAGTCTGCTTTATTGGCTTTTTCCCTTCCAGTATTGGCAACTTCAATTCAACCAAATTTCTGTCTAAACCAGGCATTTCGTCATAATCCCATGCAAAGCAGTCTTTAAACTCATTCAGCAGTTGGATTATTTCGACTCTGAGTTGAGGATTCATCTTGACACTGATGTAAGTTGGCCTTTTCTCTGCCCCCAGTCCCAGATTAATCTCCTCTAAAGGATCCTGTGCCACCATCTTCATGTTGGTTGGGGATGGATCCTTCTGAAACCCCAAAGGTTCGTCATCATAAATGGCATCAAGTCTTTGACTCTGCCATTTGCCATTAGCATCTTCTTCTAAACTTTGTTTTGTATGCTGTTCCCCAATATTTTCATGAGGATGTTGTTTTTTGACAACTTGTGTGTTGGCTTCGACAGCCATGTTTCGTACTTCAGCCTCAAGGGCCGCTTTGAGTTGTTTTTCGGCTATATAAGCCGAAATCTTTTCTAATGTTGATGCCTCAGTCATTTTCACTTAACTCACTCCCCCACCCAGTTGGATTGACATGGGCAGTTCCCCAAGTGTAATTTGTCTCCCCAATTACTTCTTTATCCCAATGGAAGCC
This sequence comes from Lathyrus aphaca, assembly GCA_963966055.1. NCBI lineage: Eukaryota > Viridiplantae > Streptophyta > Magnoliopsida > Fabales > Fabaceae > Lathyrus > Lathyrus aphaca. The sequence goes on from OZ014524.1 coordinate 530,574,163, forward strand.
ATGCGTAGGGTGGAGGTACATGGAACAATAAGCGTTGTCGGAGGCTGTAAGGTCAAAACCAGCAGGATTGCATGGTGCTATATGTGCCAGGTTCTTGTCGAAGTTACGACCGTTGACATTGTTCACATCAACTGTAAAGTAACTCTGATTTGCTTCTATGTTTTCGACAATCCCATCTGGCCTCCAGATTGCTATCCTCTGATGCATGGAGGATGGCACAGCCCCAATCCCATGGATCCATTCTCTTCCCAGCAGCAAATTGTAATTTGCCTTTGATGTTATCACCACAAACATTGTAGGCCTGGTAATGGATCCTACAGTCAAGTTCAGTTGTATTACTCCCAGTGTTGTCCCTACTTTACCTTCATAGTTGGACAACACCATATTGTGAGGCTTAGTGTCGGAGTCATCTTTTCCAATCCTCTTTATCATATAATGAGGAATTAAATTTACAGCTGCTCCACCATCTATCAGAATTTTGTTGACACCCACGTTTTCTACCTTTCCTTTTATGAAAAGAGGCTTTAAGTGAGCCTTCATTACATCATCTGGCTTTTCGAAGAAAGCATTTTGCTCTTCGACACAGCCATTATTCATTATGTAGTAGCATACAGGCTTAAGGCCTATGCTATCATCTGCCATGTCATCCTCTTCGTCTTCGACTTCCATTATCCTGTCATAGTCTCTGGGCAACACAGAAACCACATTGCAGGTTACGTCGAAGGACGCATCAGAATCTGAACTGAAGCCATCTGTAACTTCTTCATCCACTGGCATTTTGTTGTTTGTTTTCTGCATTTCTGTGGTGTCATTAGATCCATTCTTCTGAGGGGGTTCTTCTTTTGCCAGAAGCCTCCATTTGCTTGTAATCTGCACATATTTGCTTGATTCAGCTTCCTTCTGTCCAACCCTTTTGTGTTCTACAGTTTCTTTTTCAATTTTCTTCTGCCTTTGGAATCTTCTCCATTGGGACCTGGACATAGGATTCTTCCCTTTGTAGTTCTCAGAGACATACTTTGGCTTTGCCTCCTTTTTTACTTCCATTGAGGGACCCCTGCTCACTTCAAAACTCTTCCATTTCTTCTGACCTTGGGCATCCCTTATAGGTTGAACCCATTTGTCATCATTTGGCCTGTTGGATGGTTTATAAGTGTTGAAACGTCTTTCTCCCACTCCTTGGATGTGATGCTTCCCTCTTCTTGGGACGAATCTTTCGTTTCTGGTGGGTGGGATTGTTCCCCAGTTTCTCTTCCTCTGGGTCTTTTCTGCTGCTTCTAAGTCATCAGCTGCTTTCCTGTCGAACACAGCACTGCATCTTGGGCAAAGCATAACTTCTGCTTTCTTCCTTTGACACCTCTGGATGAATTCGACAAGACTTTCGTTCTCTTCTGGATAAACCATCTTCTGATGCTTCTCTTGACGTTTCTTTCCTTTGTTGGTGTCTGGTCCTACCTTTTGAGTGATTTCCACCATATGAATCCCAGCATTCTGTTCAGTTGTAATCTTCAATTTGTTCATTTTTTCGACTAGCATCATTTCCTCTGGGATATTCTCCTTTGACTGATTCACACTGCCTTTTGGGTGTAAACCCTTATAGATGTATTTGCAGCAGTGTGCAACACTTTCGACAGGATGTTCTTCAGTTCTGATGGTACCACTGTTTATTGGTTCGACAGTAAGGGAATTGTCATCAGTCCCTGTTGTCTTGATCTCATCTTGGTCAAGGCCCTCAATGGCCTCTTTTTGGATAGTGAGTGTTTTGTTATCCTCCTCTTTGTCATCATTTTTGAAAGAATCTCCCCATCCTGTGGGTTTGATTTTGTTGATATCTGTTTTGGAGCTTGGTGGTGCTGAATATTTCACCATGAAATCGAACTTCCCATTCGACTCTCCTAGAGTGTCCCAGATCACCCCCTGCTCAGCATCTCTTTCATAGTTTTTCTTGTCGAAGCTTCTTCCCACTTTGACTGTATTTCTTTCGTCGAAACCTTCATTAGTTTCAATGGCATTCTCACTGTCAAAGTCTTCAGAAACTTTGACTTCTTTTTCCTCAGCCTGGTCAGCAAGATCATCACCTTCTTCCACCACATTTACATGGGTGTCGAAACCTTCAGCAGCTTCTATCAAGGTGAAGTTGGTGTCGAAGCTTTCAGTAACTTCTACCATTTCAAAACTTTCCTCTGCCATGATCTCCATTTCGACCACATTTACCATTTCTGGTTCATCATAATTGGCCTCCACAACCTGCATGGGATTGGAGTCAATCCTCATCTGTTGCTTGACTTTGTCTCCAAATTCCAGCCTTCCATTTTGGATTGCATTCTGGACAAGATCCCTGTAAATGTAACATTGAGAAGTTTTATGACCCAAGAAATTATGGTATTTACAAAAACCTCTCTTTTTCTGTTGGTCTACAGGAGGCTCCTTAGTGCCTGCTGGTTTTATTAACTGACCATCTTTGACTAATAAATCAAATATTTCATCACATTTGGTGATGTCGAATGTATAGGTTCTTTTAGGGAACCTGTCATTCTTTTCCACTTCGACTGGATTTTTTCCATTCGACGGGGCTAAAACTTTACAAGAATATGGAGGGCCTTGTTTTAATTCTGCCAGATCAATTTCTTGCTGGTCGAAATTGACTGGTTCCGTTTTCGTCATAATCATCTTCTCGAACTATTCCTACATAGGCCACTCTTTCCTTCTTGTTTTTATTTGATCTAAATTTTTCATTTTTTAGTCTTTCTATTTGCCTCACTCTGTCTGCCAGTTGTGCCATGTCTCTCAAGTATTGGGTATCCAGTTTTTTCCTTATGGAATAATCTAGACCCCCTGCAGCCATTTCGACTAGTTCTTGTTCCGGCACTTGTGTAAAGCATCTGGCTTTTAATAATCTAAACATATTCAAATAGTCATCTATAGGTTCAGAAAATTTTCTTTTGACACTTGCCAACTCTTTCAAACTTATCTTGGTTTGTCCCATATAGAATTGTTCGTGGAACAATCTTTCTAATTGGGTCCAAGTGAAGATTGAAGTTGCAGGAAGAGATGTAAACCAAGTGAAAGCATTTTTTGTCAAAGAACTTGGGAAATATTTCATCCTTAAGTTCTCATTATTAGCAATCTCCCCTGCCTCTATCAAATAACGCGCTACGTGTTCTATGGTGGACTCACTAGTATCCCCTGAGAATTTGGTGAATTTGGGGAATTTCCACCTTGGTGGTAATTCTTGTTGCAAGACAAATTCAGACAAGGGGGAAGTATAACTAGGCCTTTGTAATCCTACGTTCACTCCATTTTGCGCCATTATTCTCTCAACCATGGTGGCAATATTATTTTCGACAGGCAGGTTATTGTAACGCATTCTCTGCTGTAATATTTCATCAGCATTTTGGTCTCTCTGGACTATTATTCTTCTTGGTTCCTGTCGAATGGGCTCTTCTGCATTAGGCTGTTCAACTATCACCTCTTGGCCCCTGGGATTTTCATGAGGGTTTCCTAATGGCCTTTGGTTTATAGTAAGTTCCTCTTCGACAACCCTATTGGCAAGATTCTGATTCAATTGCATTCTTTGCTGTGCTTGAGGGACTCCAAAAAAGTCAGCAATGCGTGCCATCTGTTCTGCCAATATTTGGTTTGTTTGGGTAGTGTTTTGTATTAAGGGATTGAACACTTCTCCCATTTGTTGCGTCAAATCCTGCACCATATCATGATTGCTTTCATCCATCTGTTGACGAATTACTTGTGCATAATGGTTTGTCATAGTGGGCATATGGAAACCTGGTGGAATTTGATTCATTCTATTTCCATTTCCACCATATCCTGATCCCTGCAATGGTGATGACATTTGAACCATAGAATCAGAGAATAATGGTGACGAATTATGTAGGCTTGCCATCATTGAAGTTGGCATTCCATATGGTTGTTCTCTCCCAGTCAAGGGCTGAGAATAATTCAGATATGGCCTGAAGGTATTTCCTCCAGGGGGAGGGGTTCCAAGGGGTCTGGCGTGTCCCATGGTGGAAGAACTAGGCGCGTTCTGGGACCCTGAACCCGTTGGTATTGAATCCCCTAATGGAGGCCTAATCTGTTCTAAAACAGGGCCAGACACTGGTATTGTTCCTGACGAAGGGATAGGATTGGAAACTGGAATGGTTTCGTCAGGATTATTTGAAGCATTTGGCAAGTTAGCCATCCTTCTTCCTCTTGTTCTCTTTGGTCTCTCTACGTCTGCTACGGCTAGTTTACCGCTTCTAAGAATCATACAACGTAGGAAGGAACAATTTGTCTAAGAAAGTTCTCTATTGGATTTTATCAAATGCACGCGTCCCACTGGGCGTGCCAATTTGTTCGCTGTGATTTCTGGCGAACAACCTCTGGTTAACCAATTCCTCAGAAAATTGGGTTACTTGCAGGACCAACCAAACAAGTCCTGGGACACATGTGCATGCAATTATTCTGTCGAACTTTTCTTAGTGTTTGTGATTGGTTTATGGTTTGTTTCGTCAATACTGTAAAAGTATTAAAAACTTTGATTTTGAAAGTAAAGTAAAACTTAAGTTTAGAAAACCATATAAAGTTGAAGTTGTTAAACAAAAGTAAGAAATGTCGAAAGCTATAACTTGCAGAAAAGTAAATAAAACTTGAATATGAAATAAACTTGATGAATAAACTGGTAAATTAAATAACTTTAAAAGTAAGATGGTGTTCAAACGTACATGGTTCCAAATATCAAACTCATTTTCTCTCACACTGGGTACTTAGAGTATTTACAGGAATTTTGTATCAGTTTTCACACACAGGATTCTACAACAACTACCCTATTTATATACAAATAAAATAACTGCCTAAAACGGAAAAATCCTAACTAAATGACAATTGTCAGCCTGCATGCATTCTTCTTTCCTGAAGCTTCCACACGTTCAACTGCCAAAGGTTGCAACTTTTAAATTTGAATTCTTCCTCTTTGTGACGAAGCGTTGCATCTCTTCGTTTTGTCGAATTGTCGAAGAAGACAAAAACTCTTCAAACCTTACAAGATAATGCTTCTGTCGAAAAAACTTCTCTTCTGTCGAAATGTTGAAAAGCATACCAATTATGTCAAATACTTAGCCATAAACAACTTTCCAAACTTATCCTGTCAGAACACTATTTGCCCTTCTGTCGAAGCAATGGAACTTTTAACCTTGTCAACAGCTCTTGAATTTCTTTTCCTTTCATCCTTCTTCGACAGAAACGACCTCAAGCTCCAAATTTCAACCTGTCGAAATTATGAGCTTACAGAAACACACTTCCACCATCTTCATAAGCGACGGTCACAATACCGACAACCACGGGACTTCCCAACTCAAAGTCGGTCACAACGAAGGACACCCTCATTCCCCTGCTTCGAACAGCCTGAAACAAACGCCTGTCATTCAAGTGGATCCTGTGTTCGAACTGATTCTCATCCCGTCGGACGCAGATGTTGACACTCAGGCTCTCATCACTGCCCTCAACAGGGCAAACCTCACCCTCTTTCAACAGAGCGAACACATACAGGTGCTCGAACGTAACCATCATTCCCCCTCACTATCCAGGAGATGACATTGTAGAGGTTCTCCCCGTCATTCTCGATCCCCTCCACAATGTCGTAAAGGGAAATATATCAGACACCTTTCTCCTCCTAGAGATCAAGATCCGCTTGAAGGTTCACGACAAGAAAGATCCAGAAAACGCATTCGATCTCCTCCCCGTAAGACAAGGCACTCGCCTGAAGATCAGGATCACAACAAGAAGTCCTGATACGATTAATACCGCCATCGGCGTAGCAGATACCCATATCTGGAGATTCTTCCATTGATGTTCAGAATACTCTTTTGATGAAGAAAAGTGAATCATGTTATTGAGGTGGCTAAAACCCTAACCCTAAGAGTGTGAAACAAATTAATAGAAAAAATCGCAACTGTTATGAGACAGATTCTATAATATGAAACAAAGTAGGGTTTAAGATTTTAAAATAAAAAATTAGAAATTTAAGAAGATATTTAATTATAAGAATATGTAACTTTTGCTTTAAAAAAGGAGATTAATTGATATGCACTAAAAAAAGTTTATGGTGTCAATTCACCGCCATCACCCATTTTTTTATATTTTATAAGTTTTTAAAATAAAAGTCAATCTTGTTATAATATCCGACAACTATGATTCACTGACAGTATAAAACTTATTTATATTGTTAGTGCATTTCAATTAAATCCAAAAAAAAGAAAAAAAATATTAACTGCATAATATAAATTCATTTAAAAAATAATTTTAATTATTGCATGTGTTGCAACTATTTTATTCTTTTATTATTAAATTATTTATTTCTTATTTTAGTCGTCATCTACTTTTTTATAATAATTTTTTTCTAGTAACAATAAAACCTTATTTTCATTCACACGGATACAATTTTTTTTAATAAGCAAAAATTATATATCAAGGATACAAAGGGGTATCCTAACTCATATACTAAAAAACCAACACCTCACAAAACGGGACTACATAAATTCACCCGGAGATGTCAACCATTTGTAATACTTACAAAAATTTGCATTTCTATATTCTTTTCTATCCACCACCATGAAACAAAATTCTATTGGTAATCGTGTCATAGTCCCAAAATCCGTCTCTAAACATAACATTGTTCCGAGATGACCAAATGATCCAACAAATAATCAGCCATAAACCCACCGCGACTTTGACTGCAATGTTCTTAGCTAAACATCCTTCAATCTAATTCATCATATGTCCAAGAATATCTCATATATATATATATATATATATATATATATATATATATATATATATCCTCCACACCCAACCATTTACAACTAAAGTTCTAAAGCGAATGAGATTTATAGGAGAATGAAAGAATAAATGCTGCACAAATTCTTCTTGTAGAAAACAAAAACGGGCATACTAACTCATGTGAATTAGAAATCACCCCACGATGTCGAAAATTGTCCCTAGTCGAAATTTTATTATGTGATAATCTCCAACCAAAAACAATTACCTTTAAAGGAATATGAGCTAACCAAATGAGTTTGAACCTCGCGAAATGATCAACATCTCGCTCTACACCATTCTGAATAACTTCTGCCACGATCGAAAACTGAATGGATATTGAATCTGCTATAGCAAAATGAGGCTGCAATTCTGTCAACATCTCGCTCTACACCATTCTAAATAACATTTGCTACCATATCTGCATTCTGAATATTATCTGCAGCTGTGTTATAATCAAGGATTCCATCTCTAAGCACCTTCATAGCAGAATTTACAATATGTTATCTGCAACTATCATGGGACCAAAACAATGAATCATGCTGGTCTCGACACATAGTGTACCAAACCACCAACTGTAATAATTCCTTTCTACGATGGCTTGTGTTTGCTTGCATGCCCTCGCTGCTAAAATCAACATTCCAAGTCCAAACATTATCTTCAAAGTACCCGTTGTCTATAACCGAGCTAGTTTGATCAGCTGCTACAATCCAGAGATCCAGAAATAAACCTGCAAGAGAAACAGTGCCACACCACCAACATAACAAAAAAAAACAGATTTGTTCCATTCCCTAATTTATGATCAATCAAACTAACAAAGTTATTTCCCCCAAAATCTATAAATATTAAACACATTTCTCCATGATAAAGAAGAAGGTACTGAATATTTCGAAAGCTCACCAAGATGCAAGGATAAATCATGATCCGGGTATCGATTCCTAATAATACCTCTCCAAATAAAATCCTTATCCGACAAAATTTTCCAAATCCATTTAGAAAGAAGATCCCTATTTAAAAGATCTATATTTAAAACCCCAATCCATCTCTTCTTCCTTAGATTTACACACCACATACCACCGAATCCACGAAATCCCTTTTCTACTAGTCAAGTCATTCCATAAAAATATTCTTTGGATAATAGTAAGTGTATGGCTAACTTTGGACGGGAGTTTATAAAAAGACATATAATGAATCGATAAATTAGAAAGGAAAGATTTGATTAAAGTGACCCTACCCCCATCGACAAAAATATCCCTTTCCAAGATGACAACCTAGACCGGACTACATCTATCAAAGGCTTCCAAAAGGATAAAAGTCTATGATTACCTCCGATTAAAATGCCTAAATACTTGAACGGACAAGAAGAAATTTTGCAGGCAAGAAAATTTTCCGCGGCTAAAAGAAAGGATTGCTCCACGCCCATTCCAAAAAGAGAAATTTTGTTTAAATTAATCTCAAGTCAGGACACAAGATGAAAACCTTTAAGAATAGCTTTAATAACCCAGAGGTTATTCCAACATCCATCCCCAATAATCATTGAATCATCGACATATTGAAGTAGGTGAAAGGAAGAGTCGTTACCGACCTTAAATCTCGTGAACATTCCATTTTCCACTACTCTATCCATCAAAACCGCTAATTCTTCTGCCGCTATTGCAAATAAGAAAGGAGACAATGGATCGCCTTGTCTCAAACTTCTAGAGACTATAAAGTCTTTGATAGGGATACCATTAACCAGAATCGACATATAACTATTAAAAACCCCTCCTTCCATCCATTTCATCCATTTTTCTCCGAAACCCATAATCTCCAAAACATTACGGAGGAAATTCCATTCAACACAGTCGTACGTTTTGGCAAAATCTACCTTACGAATCACACCTTACCTTTTTCTTCTCTTTGCATAATCAATTAATTCATTAATGGAAAACACTCCATCAAGAAGATTCCTTCCTTCAATTAATGTCGTTTGGGTTTTAGATATGTGCTTCCAATAACGAGCTTAAGACGATTAGCTAATATTTTTTACACCACTTTGTATATTGAACCAATCAAAGATATTGGTATGTAATCATCAAGATCTTTCGGCGCATCCGATTTAGGAATAAGAACTAAAAAGGATGATGCAAAGACCTTAGGTAATCTATTTCCTTCGAAGAATTCCTGAACACAGTTTGTGAAATCATCCCCCACCACCGACCATCACAATTTGAAGAAATCACAACATAAACCGTCAGGACCAGGACTACGATCTCAAGCGCATTTGAACACCAATTACTTATCTCATCTACCCCAATCCTAGCTTCTATGATATCACTATCCTCCATTGATAATCTTTTAAAACCATGACCACTTATTGAAGGAAAAGGTCTATGAACCTTACTAAACTTTTTTTGAAAATGGTTTTTTACTGCCTCTTTAATTCCTTCTACATCCTCCACAACCTGACCTTCAACACTCACGGATGATATAGTATTCAGATTATACCTATGCTTGATTGTTGCAAGGAAATACTTTGTATTACGATCACCTTCCACTATCCATCTTGTTTGAGACTTTTGCTTTAGAATGATTTCCTTTATTCTAATATTTTTTCACAATTCATCTTCTGCAACTTTTCGATTGGTGTAATATTGGCTTGGAATTCTACCATTGTTCTAACTTATCAAATCTTCCACATCATTTATAATCACAACAGCTGATTCAATTTTTGTATCTATCCACCCAAAGACGTTTATATTCCACCACCTCTGCTTCTCTCGCAAATGTTGTAGTTTTTTTTATAAAACAAATGAAGCTTTGGCCACCATAACAAAATCCTCCCAAACCTTCTTAACAAAATCCAAAAAACCAGGATGGTCTAGCCAACATTGTAAAACTTTGAAAGGTTTCGGGCCCTAGTTAATATTTTGACCGAAATCCAAATCGGCATATGATCAGAAATGTCCCTCTCACCCACATATTGACTAACCATATTCCATTCATTAAGAATACCAGGAGATACCAAGAATTTGTCCAACCTACTGCAAGATTTTCCACTCGAGTTAAACCACGTAAATTTGTTGCCAAAAACTGGTAAATCTAAACAACCCGTCATATTGATAAAAACGTTAAATTCAGCCATAAGCCTCTTTCTATGATTATCTTCGCCTATCCACTCCCACTGAATTTTTAATAGTGTTAGAATCTCCACCTATAATCCATTCACCCGTTTCAAGACTATCTTTTAAATTCAAAATCATACTTCATAAATCTCTCTTTTCTTTATTAACACAGGGAGAGTAAATGTTGAAAAAATAACACAACTTTCCTTTCCAAGAAGCTTTGATACCTAAATATCCCTTGCCAATATAGCTACAAATCATAAATAACACACTTTCTTTCCAAATGATAAGTAAACCACCCGCCGATCCCGTTGAATTAGAAACTGTCCATTGGCATTTACTATCTCCCCATAGACTATGAACCAATTCATCGAACATTTTAGGGCATTTCGTTTCTTGAAGGAAAACTAAATCAGCCCCCCTTTTACAAAGCATCATTCTAATACGTTTCCGTTTTAGGCTACTACCACTCCCTTTAATGTTATAGCTGACAAAATCCATATGTGCCCAGTAGCTGCCTCCTTCGTATTTCCTTTCGATGTTCTCTCCACCATATCCAAATTCTGGATTATAGATTCAAAAGCTTCATCATCTTCATCAGCTTCTACTCCCAACATCTTGATAGATTCCCACACTTTACCGGTAAATTTTCCAATCTCTTTTTAATCCTGGAATTGTTATGAAAAACACCAAAATCCCCAATTGATCCTCCTGCAATAGCACCCAAACCCGAGTCTAATGATATATGATCATCCTCAGGAGTACTCACCTTAGCCACCGACCGAATCTTGTGACATTTACTATTATGATTAGAAACATTAGCCTATAGTACAGCAGAATAATAATAATAAGGGGTGTAACATGATGGGAGAACTGACTTTTAATATTTGTTGCAAGATATGTTGCGGTAAGCAAGAGTCGCCACAGACTTTTATTTCATCTAATTTAGGAAAGGTATAAAAGAACAGGAAATACCTTTAAAATATTTTGAGTTCGGGGGGTAAGTTATACAAAGGGAAGGTGTTAGAACCTTTTGTATCCATGGTTATCCATGGGCTCTTAATTTCTTAGCTCACTTTATTTGTTTTTTTAAGTGTAGTGTGTGATTAAAATATTTTCGTAAAGATTTAACTTTGTAATGATTCTCGTATGAATGTATACAAAGTGTTTACTTGTTTGAAATTATTTTGAAAAAAAAAAGGAGTGGGATGTAAAAAGTGTTTGTTTTGAAAGTTGTGAGCAAGCATTAAGAGTTACTTACCCTAAGTTATAAAGTCTTTCTTGTTATTTTCATTTCCTTAGGGATAGAAATGTCCTTACTATTAGTTAGTAAGTAGTCTTATCCTTGGATTTGGAAAGGACAGGCGTAGGGTCATCGTTATGGTCATAGATGTAGAGATACCTTAACAATTCGAAGGGACTATCATCATTTTTGTAGGGACAAGATCATTTATTCGAAGGCAACTTTGAAGGGACAACGAGGGACTATGATCTTTTTCGTAAGGTCGTCGAGGGACTAGATCACTTATTTGTAGGTGACTTGAAGGGTCATCGAGAGACTGTGATCTTTATATCGAAGGAACTGTGATGATATTTATTTATTTCTTTAGGCAACAAGTTAAGGTACCCCTACGTTCGAGGGACTTGACCATTTATTGTAAGGCAACAAAGAGAGGTTACCCTAGAGGTGTGAGTGTGCAAGTGTATTCGATTCAATTATTTTAGTCTTGAAAATTAGAGTTAGCTAACGGTTGATTTTAGTCTTACCATACAATCCTATTAAGCATACATCTAACAGTTTATAATGCAGAAAATAAACCCTAATTTAAACTATTACATGGCTTTGGGAGAACTATTACAAGGCTTTAGCAGTTACATTATTTGAACGAAAATAAATTTGTGCAAGAAAAATAAATTATAACAAATTCCGCGCATCCTATACAACTATTCTAAAACAATAAAATAAAAATCGAGAATAAAAATATAAAGGAAATATTGATTAAGATTTTGATTAATTGGTTTTTATTAAAAAATGTTTGATAAAAAAAGAATTAGTTTAATGAAATCAATTAAATTTGAATTAATTATGTAAAAGTAAATATTTTTTGATGTTTTATGATTTTTATGAAAATAATGATATATTAAGTTTTTTTATTGGTTAGGAAAAAATTAATTTAAATTAGTTGATTATTTGAAAAATAAAAAAAATAAAAGAAAATAAGGCATATAAATAAAGAAAAAAGGAAAAGGTTAAAAAATAGAGGGATGGACGCTGGGAATAGTCCTTTGAGTTCATTGGTCCATTCAATTTGGTCTAAAATTGCTTCTAGCTAGGGTTCCCCAAACTCACGGCTTCCAACCCTAACAATGGCAGATTATGATTCTTGCACCTAAACTTCAATTTGATTGCCCATATAGCTTGCTCACATCATACAAAACACAAATATGTAAAGAGATTAGATGTATCATGTGTAAAAATTTGAAATCGAAAAATAAATCAAAATAAATAAATTTGGTAATGACATTGTAAGAGTCTTTGGAGGAAGGTGATGACTGGGACACCTTCAGAGGAACCTCAGGAACGTGTTTGGACCTTCAAATCTCCTTGAGAATGGATGCAACCCTGAAACCGAATCCCACTTAATCTTGAATTTTTTTGAAGTTTTGTGTGCTCTTTTTGATCAAAAATTTTGTATCCTTGCTATTTGAAGGTGTTATGTATTTATAGAGGAATGATTAAGGTCAGCTTGTGGGCTTGGGTTCAATTTATTTTGGGATGATAGGATTTGATTGAAATTTGATTTGAAAACTTTCTATTTTGGTCATATTTGGACATCATATCTTTCTCCTCTTGTTTTGCACGAATTTTGGATCAAATATTATGACAATAAATCTCAAAATCTAATCTCAAAATAATTCATAGATCAAATATTTGATTTTTCAATATTTATTTTAATTAAAATTGAATTTAAATGAATTAAATCCAATAAAATATAAAATAAACAAAGAAAATCAAAATATATGACTTATAGGTCGTGGTTCATCTTAAAATTAAGTTTGAATTGTGAAAACATAGGCACATTTGGCAAAAACTCAAGTTTGGTCATTGTTTGCCTTATACACCTCCTCAAATTTGCTTAACTTTAACAATGCATAAATTCCTCAATTTTTATCATATGAATATGATCCTGGACTTTTTAGAAAGCTTAAAGTGTGCTTTAATTACTCCTTTTGGTATCATTTCCATTTGATCTTCCATGTTCATGTTATGAGCTTTTGAAAAAGTTGACTTTTTAGAGGACCTATAATGTCTTGGCCCATATCACTCAAATGAAGCATTTTTTGCCTTGGCTCGTGAGACACAAAGTTGTAAGGAATTGGATTTCCTTCAATATGAGCTTTGGATGGGAAATTTATGATGAAGCATGTGAAAGTTAGAGCTGGTCAAAGTACACTTGACTTTCTCCTTAAGAAACCCTAATTTAGCAACTTTTGCCTTGTGATGAATTTGAGGTTTTCTTGATGAATCATGATCAACCCTTGATAAAATGATGAATTTCACTTAATAATCTTGATGTTGACCAAAAATCTTGAAGTTTGACTGTATGTTGACCATAATTGACTTTTTACCCAAGTTAACTGATTATTGATCATCTGAGCATCTGACTGACCAAACTTGTAGGGCAAGTCTTGAAACTTGACATGAGGATCCTTTGAAGTATATGGGATATCATGAAGTCCACTTGAGTCTTTGGAAGTCAAATTTACCTTGAGGAACACAAAACCCTAATGTGAGATCCATTATTCAAGAGGAGGCTTTATCTGATGAAACCATGAGTTCCTTTGAGCAATTGAGAATCTTATGAACTTTAGGACATCTATTAAGACATGTTGTCTTGAAGATATGAGGGAAAATTTTGGGGTACAACAGCTGCCCCTGTTCAATTTTCTGAAACCTGAGGAGTTAGACTAGCATGAACGCCATTCGTGGCCTGAAGGTGGAAGATGATTGAACACTTAAAGCCCAAAAATTTGCACTCGTTGGTGCACAAAGTAAAATTGTTGGTTGATTGTATTGCTTTAATGGGCTTAAAGATTCCATTTGGAGTATTTGAAGATGGGCTTATGGATTCCACCCAAAGTATCAGAATGTGTCTACGTTTGACTCTATCTGAATGTTATTCTGGAGTAAGTATCAGAACTAGATCTTTGTCTTGATCGTCTCTGAACTGTCTGTGGAAAATATCTTGAACTAAGTATCAGAACTAGATCTTTGTTTTGATCGTCTCTGAACTGTCTCTGGAAAATATCTTGAACTAAGTATCAGAACTAGATCTTTGTCTTGATCGTCTCTGAACTCTCTCTGGAAAATATCTTGAACTAAGTATCAAAATAAATCTTTGTCTTGATCAAAGCCCTTGGGACGACATATGAAGACCTTGCTTTATCCATAGGCTCAACCAATTTTTCGGGGAATGTATTCACATAAACCACTGAATAAGAAAAGGTGTCACGGACGAACGCCACACTATCCAAATCAACATTTGAAAATTCCCCATCTTGAAAAAAATCCAGCCTGCTACTGTCTAAACAAAGCCCCACATTAGGTACATCACCATCTCCCAATTCGACATGTTATAATTTATTAACAGTAGATGTGCCAGACTTTTCAGGCCTAGGAGCTACTTTATCTCTCTCATGGTTATAGTAATTGTGACACGACACTGTGGGCCCCCCAATGTTCTGATGTGGAATGAAAGGATCACCATGACAAGACTGGTATACATCTAGAGGTTCAACCGAATCGTTTTGAGTTTTCCTCCCAGTACCACAGTCTTTAGAACCTTCTGATTTTGATCTTCCTATCTCACTATCAAAGACCGAAGTTGAATCATTTTTGTCCTTTAACTCACCATCCCTAGAATCGTCCTCGCATTCTAAATCACCTTCTTCATCTAAGTCATCAGACATCACAACCGAAATGTCCTCCTCAAAACTACCGGGTTTTTTATTGCTATGGTCTTTTTGGTACGGCCCAAACGAGTCTTCGACGATCTTAATCATGTATATCTTATCATTGACTTATAAATTAGATACCTCATTAAGATTCATAGTGACCTTTGTACGCACCAAAACACATGCAACAACCAATCTCAATTGTTTTTGGGTGTCCAAATCCATCTTGACATAAACACTAAGCCGACTAAACAAAAATTTGAAAAACATTTATCCCCAAATGTGACACGGTAATCCGAAAATTTTGACTCACGTTAATATCTCTTTATCGACATCATCCGGGGACCAAGGATGAACATAAAAAAAAACCATTTCGCCACCAAAACTCTATCTTTCAAAATTAGTTGCTTAATGACCCCTGGTTCTTCTTCTTCCATCAAGACTAGATTTGCACCCAAAGGGGTAGTTTTGATATTAAAGAACCCTTCCATTTGTAGGGCCACTTTAACTTCAAAGGTAGATCCGGGAGTCTCTAACACCCCGACAAATGCTTGTTCGAATCTTTCCAATTTTTCTTTTCCAACGTTGAAGCTCAAGTGAGAAAAATTTGGACTTTCACCAAGCAATACTTGCTTAGGGTAATAGTTCCTTTTGCCATTACTATCAATACCTTTGTTTGTAACCTCTGTGTACGCGAACCCACCCTTGAATAGTTTGGCAACTGGTTTGTTATACTCATTAGGGCGCTGCTCCTTATCCCTCTCATTACCAAAATCGACAGAGAAAGAATGTCCTCCCTGCATCTCCTCTCTCACACCCCTTTGAAATTTCGGTTTATTAGCGAATATCTTATTGCCATTAATAAAAATGTTGTCTAACTTAACGACAATGAGATGTTCGTTGTCGACTTGTTTGAATCTGAGAAAACCGAACCTTCGACCCCTCTTATCTAACATAGTCAGAATGTATACTTCCAAAACCATTTTGAATTCCTTGAAAATATCGAACATTTATTGAAATTTTTACACGAATATAATAAAGTCTTGTTTTACAAATTTATTGAATTTTTTTCATTATTGCTCACTAATAATTTTTATAGTTAATTATACAAATAATTTTGTATTAATAGTATATAAATGAAAATTATTGAAACTCGTCATTGCTTTAATTGATCGAAATCCATTGTAAGAAAAAAAATCAAAAGCCATAATAAGAAGAAAAAATTGATACTCAGTATATGAAAAAAAATCAAAACTAATAATATGAAAACCAAAAGCCATAATAACTTTGTTGATGGAGAACAGGTGTTCGGGGGGAGATTTTAACGCGATTAAATATACGTATGAAAGGAGAGGGAGAACGATTTTCAACTCGGGTCTGGAATGGAAGGAGTTTGAGAAATTTATTTTGGAGGACAATTTGGTGGATTTAGCTTGCAAGGGAAAAAATATTGTTTTTTATAGGCAAATATATTTAAGGAGAGAATAAGAAGATCTACAACCTCATGATTACAAAACTATCGAAAGAGAAAGAAAAAAACAACCAAACAACTAGACTTACAGGAAATCTAGAGGGAATTTTAACCAACTATAATAGCTACAAACCATCCTACCAGTCTTGGCCAAACCCAACCATCTCCACAAAGTAACAACAATATTATGGAAAATGTTATCGACATTACAATTTTCATCGTTAAAGAGAATGTCGCTACGAGCTCTCATGCCATTCATGCTTTCATTTTATAAAGCGTCGATGAAGGTAGTAAAAGAGATTACTAGAATTCAAAGCAACTTCCTTTGGGGGAGTAAGGAGGGGAAAAGAAAAATTAATTGGGTTATGTGGAAGGAGGTGTGCCTCCCTTTCGTTAAACGGGGTTAGGGTTGAGAATGGTGGATAACTTTAACTTAGCTCTCCAAAATAAATGGAGATGGGGGATATTAACAGGATAAAATGCTTTAAGGTATTAATTTTTTAAAAGATAGATATGATGACATAAGTTTGAAGATGGTGGATTCTAGTAATTTTCCTTTTAAGGTGAAAGGTGCTTCTTTTGGTGGAAAGATTTATGTGGTTTGGAGAAGGAGTTACCGGAGAGTTGTTTTGTTTCTAATTGTAAGTTTTCTATTGGTAAAGGTTTTTCCCTCTCTTTTTGGTTCTCTTGGTGGATTGGTGAAAGTTGTTTAAAGGACAATTTTCCTACTTTATTTCTATTGTCTAGCCTTAAAGAGGTTTCGGTGGCTTGTATGGGCGGTTGGCTAGAAGAGAGGTGGATTTGGGGAGACTTTGGGGTGCCTGGTCCGATGTATGGAGTTGTTGCAGTGGAGATGAGGAGGTTACACTCCTTGTTAGAGATTGTTCGACCGAATCTTGTCGGTGTTGGTGACATGGTTTGTATCTTAAGCCCATCAGATGGGTACTCAGTAGTAGCTTCTTTTATTTACTTAATTTGTTCTTAATTCCTTATGGGGCGAGGAATCTATTTGATGTAGCTTTTTCTAAGATTTGGAAAGTGGTGGTTCCTTATAAGATTAAGGCTTTTGGGTGAAGATTCTTTTTTAATAGGCTTCCCACAAAGATTGCTCTTTCTAGAAGAGGTAGTGTGTTCCCGAATGGTGGGTTGGAGTGCATTTTTTGCTCGTTGGCGGAGGATTCTTTAGATCACATTTTCATGTATTGTAGTGTTTCTTTGTTGGTTTGGAAGGAGATGGAAGATCTGATTGGTTTGGAGAATTGGGGAGCTAGTAATATTAAGGAAAGCTTTTAAAATGGTTTGATTTTTCTAAATAAAGAAGGATGAAGAAAGGAAAATAAGGTTGTGTTTGGTTGGCTACAACTTGTTATTCGTGAAATTTACGGAATATAATTAAATTTATGAATGATGTTTGGAATGTTGGATTCGGTTTAGAATATTAAGGCTTTGGTGTGTAGATGGTTTTATATTGGGAAAATTACTCGCTTCAATTATTCATTTTATGAGTTTTGCAAATTTCCTATGTACTATTTAGCTTAAGGCTTAATTTGGTGTAAATTTTCTTTTTATTTCGAAGTTTCTCTCGTTTTTCTGTAAATAGGTTCAAGAATCTATCATTTTTATTTTTAATAAAATTCTTACTTATTAACAAAAAAAAGAAAATTTTTTCTTACTAATTATTGATTCTCTATATCAGGTATTAGAAGACAATATAGTTAATTTTACTGAATATTAAAAAAAAATTGTAAAAATAAATTTAGTATACAACATGCCTCCAACTTCTTTTCTCTAAACTGTTTACAGCCAACTTCTTATTCTGGCTGATAAACCCTATTAGGGTTTATATCTTTTTATTTATTCTTCACTCGCAGCAAATTTGTTCTCTGATTAGGATTTCTAAGACAATGAAAACAAGGAGAAGAGATTATAGCGCAGATGAATTCAGAGACAGACTCGGCGATTTACCTGATTGTGTTTTGATTCAGATATTGTCAATTTTGAAAACCAAACAAGCTGTTCAAACTTGCATCCTCTCCACAAGATGGAAGAATCTATGGAAGCTTCTTCCGGTAATTTCCATGAATTCTCTTTATTTCAAGACTTTCAAAAGTTTCACCAAATTCGTTTCTAAAATTTTGTCACGACGAGATGACAATACCACACTACACTCTCTCGAATTCCTCCATGATGGTCATGTGGAGTATTACCTGCTGAAAAGGATTATAAAATATGCATTTTTACATAAAGTCAAGATATTGCCAAGAGAGATTTCTCTCTAGTTACAAGCACAATTTTGCCAAGAGAGATTTCTCCCTAGTTACATATCTCATTGCAACAAAAGCTAAACACTACATGAAGCTACCTTGATTTGATTATGTGTGTTTTGGGTGAGCTTAACTAGTCATCGATGATTAACAGAATTTATTTGTTGAAATTAAGTAATATTTTGATGCTTTTTTTCATGAAAAGTTGAAAACCAGTCTCATAAAGCATAGTTCAAACTTTCAACATAAAAATGTGCATGATGTATGATGGATTTTCTCATGTCTGTCATGATGTATTATAGAGGACTTGTACTACTGAACTTACGCTCCTGCCTCCTGGATGTTAGAAAATACATGATAATGCTTGATGCAGATAGAAAAAAGTGAAAATTAAAGGACTTCAATTATCGAAGATGGTAGCTCAATCTTGAGAATTCAGCCTTTGAAACAGATCTCGTTGAAAATTTAGCATACTGCTTTAAATGTAAGTGTGAATGATCATATATAAGTGAAAAGTAAGTGAAACAATTTGGGTCTGTTTGGAGAGTAGTGATTCTGCTATACCAAATAAAATTTGCAATGTTGAACATGGAATATAAACTAGAAACCAATTCTTGAGGATATAAAACTAATGAAAATGGCAACTGTCATAAAATTTATTTAGAGAAAATGCAATAAAACAAGGAAGGAGCAATCACATTACACCTAAAGGTATTCTAATCTCTTTAGAGTATTAAAATCTATGAAGCATAGACACCTTTTAGGAATAGACGTGTTAGGAATCACCCAAGGTCTTCCAGTGATAAAAAGATTTTTATACGTCTAAAAGGTTTATTTTAAAATAAGAGATGTCTTTAGCCACTAATTAGTGTTTTATTATTGTTGTTAGTTTCAAAAGGCCCATGGCCCATAGTTAGGTTCTTCAAACCCTAACTATTTATTGTATCTCTTTTAGTATTATGAAGTAAGAAAGAAGAGTTGTTTTATTTTATTGTCTTTCTATGCAATTTTAGATCTAGGTTTCTATAACAATAGTCTAACATTGGTGCTTTCATCTTGTGTTCTCATGCCTCCTCCCAAACCCAACAACCTCCTACAAGAGAGCTTGTTGAAGAAGTTGTCCAAACTGTTCATTTTCACCTAAATAATGTTATGGTAGAAATTCATCAACAAATGAATGAGAGGTTTGACAAGGTTAATGCTGAAATGAGGCATAATCTAGGTCAGATTAAAACTATAATGGATGGGGAAAAAACATGTTTATGATTCTAAACATGAATCAATCATGTTAACCCTCCACAAGCTCCTGTCCCAAAAAAGACAGTAATCATCTACTACTATTCACACAACATCAACTTCTTCAGGTATTACTCAACACTCTTCCCATATACCCATGGTTTCCACGCCTATTATTCCTATTATTTCTCCCACAAATACCCCATTAAGACAATCTGCAACCTTTTCCAACACACCTACACACCCTGTTGTGACATCAATGATGAGAAATATAGCAGCACAACCACCGCCACTTTTTTCTCCATACATTCCCTCCCAAATAGATTTTTCACCTAACCCAAACTATCCAATCCCAATTTTTCAGCAAAACCGTTACCCATAAATACCCCATATCGTCACTTTACCACCCTTTCAAACCCCTAAACTTGAGTTTGTTATGTTTGATGGTTCTAATCCCCTTGAATGGTTGTTTCAAGCAGAACACTTTTTCAGTTTTTATAATATGCCTCATGAAAATCGATTATCATTATTTTTATTTTACATGAAAGATGATGCTCTGGGTTGGTTTAAATAGATGCATCTGAATTTGTTATTAACTGATTGGGTTTCTTTTCCAAGAGCTTTGGAATTAAGTTTTGGTCCCTCATCTTATGAGAATCATCAATATGAACTATTTAAGTTAAAACAAGAAGGGTCAGTTGTGGAATACCAAACTAAATTCAAAAAGCTAGGAAACCAAGTTGTTGGTTTGCCTCCCGATGCGATTTTAAATTGTTTTATTTTGGGGCTGACATTAAAAATTCGTAATGAGCCGGAGATTCAAAAACCAACTTCAATTTCCCAAGCTATTAGGCTTGCTTAACTCATTGAATCCGAGCTCAAAGATTCTAAACCAAAATTTTCAAAACCTTTCACTAACCCTTAAAAAAACAACACCACCTACCCAACTCCAAAACCTCAAAACCTTTCAACCCTCATATCCCACAAGGGAGAGCCATTCCCAAAACACCACCTTCTACACCCCTACAAGATTCTCGATATGTCGTCTCTCCCAAGACTAACTTCAAGAACGAATGGCCCAAGGATTTTGCTTTAATTGTGACGAAAAATTTATTTCGGGACACAATTGTATGGTTCCCGTGGAGACGGGCATCACTCACAATATTCTTCAACCAAGAATTGCTCACCATCTTAACCTTAAGGCAACCCTTATTCCACAATTTTCTAGTATGGTAGGAAATGAATCACATTTAAAATGTGAATGGATCTGCAATGATGTTTCAATTGTTCAACGAAACAAGCTTTTTCAACTTCCATTCTACCTATTGAAGGTGTTGATGTGGTTTTAGGCATGGCAAGGTTGCGAACCTTAGGTCAAATTCAAACTACTTTCTCTATTCCCTCCATCACTTTTACTCATCCTGACAAACCCATAACTTTGAAAGGGGGTCCTTCATCTCACCCAATCCATACTAATTTCCACCAACTTAGACATCTTATTCATGTTAATTCTATTTCATCCCTCCATCAAATGACTTTTCAACCAATTCTTCCATCTTTAAACATTGGTACCACCCGAAACTCCACTTTTGACACTTTACCACCAGACATACACCCTCAAATTTGTAACTTTCTCCAACATTACCCAAAAAAATTCCAACAACAAATTGGCCTTCCACCTAAACGCCCACATGACCATCATATTCCTCTTAAACCCAAAACCTCACCCATTAATGTTAAATCATATCGTTATCCACACTCACAAAAAACAAGCCATGACATCAATCATCCAAGGCATGTTAAAACAACGCATCATAATTGCTACTCATAGCCCATTTCCTCACCCGTTTTACTAGTAAAAAATGGAACTTGGCATTTTTGTGTGGACTATCGAGCTCTAAATGTTGTTACTATCAAAGACCGTTTTCCCATTCCCACCACTGATGAACTCCTAGATGAACTTGGTTCTTCCAAATACTTCACTAAGCAAGACTTACGTTCCGGTTACTATCAGGTCTGAGTTGCATCGGAAGGCACGCATAAGAATGCTTTTCATAATTCACTTAGATGTAGATTTGAATTAATGAATATTAACCACTCTAATATACACCCAAAGTCCATTGAATTTAAAGAGAAATCAGTCCCAAAAATGTCTCCCAAGGTAAAAATAAGAAGAGAGGGGGAAAAGAAGGAAAAGGAACCAAAACAGCCCCAAAAACAAGGGAAAAAGATAATTATGCTTCAGAAAAACTGGTTACTACCAGGCTAGTAACTGGTTTTTCTACGCCCAGAATAAAAGAAAGTGCAAAATTCATCATGATCCTCTTTCAAAACATTTTCCAAACACCTTGTGATCATAGATCTGAACTTCCACAAACTTTAGAGTAAGAAAACAACAAAAGCCAGAAATCAAAATGTAACACAAGATCCAAAGGATCACACACAAAGATCAACAAGGATCTACATTATGGATGATGAAGATGAAGGTGTAACAATGGAGGAAGGTGAATTACCAATATCAAACTCCAAATTAATCCACAAGCAAGCTTGATCTACTGAATTTGATGAAGAAAAATAAAAAGGATGAAGGTTTAGCTCAAAGTTAATCAAGAATTTAATGTGAATTCTTGATAACTTTCAAAAAAAAAATTAAGCTTTGGTGAATTTTGGTAGTTGGGGATATATTTTGCAAGAGGTTTTTTGGCTCTCTAAAGCTTGAGAAAATGAATGAAGTGAAACCTCTATTTAAAAAGTTTAGGTATGGATCTTTGGTGGAATGGAATTAGGATTGGAAGATCAAAATTAGGCTTGGGAATTAAATTTGGAGGGAATTATCAAAAGAGTGGTGATTAATGAAGGTGCATGGTGGGAATTAATTTTGATGATGTATGTGAATTAAATGGAGATGATCTAGAATATTCCACATGTGATCAAAATGAAAATGGTGCCAAAATTACAAATTTTGAATTTGCTGCCAATTTTTCAAATTTGTGTGATGGTAACTGGTTACTACCCAGGTGTTAACCGATTACTCAGTGCAAAATTTGAAGAATATTTGATTTTCTTTGCACGGTTGTGGTTCCGGATCGATTCTTTTGCTTGTCAAAGAAGGCATGGAATAAACACATGAACCTTGGAATTCCTTGAATAATAATCAATAAAGACTCGAGAAATCCTTGATCAGATGAATTTGTATTATTTGCAGATTAACTTTGACTTTTTATTAATGAAATTCATTCGATTTGTGAGACTGCTATTTTTGGTATTTTTTACTTGTTCTTCCCCTGAAAATGTTAATAAAAGAAAACAAAATATTTTTTTGGATTTTAATTAAAGGTTAGTAAACAAAAACAAGTAAAAACACATAAGAAAAATGGGATCCATTGTGAGGCATAAACCTGCAACCAAAAAGGACCGAGGAACTAGTGCGTCATCTTGTTTGTATGCCAAATGATGCAAATGTTAACACAAACTTAGGGGCAAAAATTAGAGTGTTGAACATGGGATGTAACGTAACTCTGTTTTCGGAGAAGATACCAGCACAAGGTGGCCTTTACGAAGATGAGGGCGTGATACCAACTGAAGGCGACATCGAAAAGAAAGATTAGTCTAGGAAAGACTTATTGGGGATAACAAAGGAGACGAGACAAAGCAGAATGTGGGCTCGAACAAAAATACGAGGTCAATCTGAAGGTGGAATCGAAAAGTAAGACCAAGTTGAAGGTAGGCTTACAACAAGGGATGAGACCAAGTTGAAGGTGGGCTCAAACACAAATACGAGACCAAACCGAAGGTGGACTCGAGAGGTAATATCAAACCGAATGTGGGGTTACAAAAATGGGTGAGACCAATCCGAAGGTGGGATCAAACAACAAAGGATGAGACCAAGCCGAAGGTGGGCTTGAATACAAATACGAGGTCAGGCCGAAGGTGGACTCGAGAAGACAAACCAAGCCGAAGGTGGGACTACAACAACAAGTGATAATACTAAGTTTAAGTTTGGCTCAAACAGAAATACAAGGCCAAGTCGAAGAGGGAATCGAGAAGTGAGACCAAATTAAAGTTAGGCTTACAACAAGGGGTGAAACCAAGTCGAAGGTGGGCTCAAACACAAATATGAGGCCAAGCCGAAGGTGGACACAAGAGGTAAGACCAAACTAAAGGAGGGCTTACAACAAGGGGTGAGACCAAGCCAAAGTTGGGCTTAAACAACAAAGAATGATACCAACTCGAAGGTGGGCTCAAACAAAGGACACAAGGCAAAGTCAAAGGTGGACTCGAAGAGTAAGACCAAGCCGAAGGTATACTTACAACAAGAGATGATATCAAGTTGAAGGTGAGCTCATTAAAAGGATATGAGGTAAAGTCGAAGGTGGACTCGAAAAGTAAGACCAAGATGAAGGTGGGTTTACAACAAGGAGTGAGACCAAGCCGAAGGTGGGCTCAAACCAAGGATACGAGGCCAAGCCGAAGGTGGACTCGAAAAGTAATACCAAGTCAAAGGTAGGCATACAACAAGAATACCCTTAGATTGCTTTGAAACATGTTGGGGAATGAACTAGGCATTCTTTGTGGGGATATCTTGGTTTGATTGAATAAATATAGTTTCGAGCATTCACACAAGGTACCAAAACTAGCTTATGCTTCACATGCATATGTTTGAATTTTTCCATGGCTTAATGCTCCGTATCGACGGAACTGCTACGCTTTTGAGGATACAAATGTAATGATGATTACTACATGTAAATACAATGAGGAAGACCACTAATTTGATCTTTCGAATCTCCGTGAGGAATAACATCTCTGATGGGGGGAAATGTTAATAACACACCGACTTTGAACTGCCACCATTTCCAAAAATAAGTTGGACTTACGGAATGATGCGGAACGATGAACTTGCTAGGAAGGTCTCAGCTAAGATGATTCTGCTCGGGGAAGAAGTATAATCATAGAAATTTCGTCAGGGAATGATAACCTTCTGACCTGGATGAGGAAATGACTTGTTAGTACTCTATAGAGGAAGGAACCTATTGGGGAATCAAACATGAATAAGGTCCTCTATTGGGGAAATGTGCCAATGAAGATTGGACTTTGAGTTGTTAAGAACATCGATAACTATCGGTCTTCAACTAAGGAATAATGCCAACAACTATTGGACTTTTATCCACATAGAGACATCACACTTGACCTATAAGAAGGAGAGCACTTCGGCTTCTCACCTTCTTCGCCACTGATGGAGAGTAAGGAATCCTCTCATACTGCTAGGAATGAGAAGATCCTCACAAGGAACACCTCTCCGTAGGAATATGCATCTCTTCTCGGGGAATATCGTATATTTGCTGCTCTTCTAGAGAGAGGAAATCCAATGAGATATGCAGAGGAGAAAAAAACAATGATGCCTTGTGCAGGGTAAGACTTATGCTTCAAGCTCCATATCTACAAATTAGGGAATTCAACTGCTAGCTCCTGCAAAAAGGGTTAGACAAGCACATGTTCCCCGAGTATATGGTCTGAGTTTACCATCCCGGTCACTTATCATTCAAAGAAAATATCAAGTGTATTACTATCAAGTATGCATTGTAAAGTTTCAATGTTTTCAAAATGCAATATTTATCAAAATATTCGGAAGTCTTTTGCAATCAAAACGGTAAAATAAAAACAAAAGCGAAAAAGCTATTTGACTAAAATGAATTTTATTGATTGAAAATGTAGCTTGTAAATAGGCGTTACATCAGGAGACAATTCCTGGAAAGAGGTAAAGTGAAAATGGATTCCATCAAGTTTCAACTCTGCTATGAGTTATATGTCCCTTAAAACTTTCAGTGTGCTCCGCTTTCTGAGGAAGACGATTGGACTGATTATTATCCTTCGAAATCTTCAGTAGTTGTAGACATGATGAATCACAGATCATTCATATCGCAGTTGTTCGTTTCAATCCCTCTTTTGCGTGGACTACCTGTAACACGGTGGGAGAACTGACTTGGGCTTTTTTGTTTCCAAAAACTATGTTGTGGATAGCAAAAGTCGCCACCGACTTTTATTTTATCCAATAAGGAAAATGAATAAAAGAATAGGAAAGACCTTTAAAAAGATTTAAGTTCGGGGGGTAAGTTATACAAATGGAAGGTGTTAGCACCCTTTGTATACATGGTTATCTATGGGCTCTTAACTACTTAGCTCACTTTACTTTTGTTTGAAAAAGAGTGTAGTGTGTGTTTAGAAAATATTTTCATAAGTATTTAACTTTGCAATGATCCTCGTATGGATGTATGCATAGAGTTTAGTTTTGAAAATGTTTGAAAAGTGGGGTGTAAAGAGTGTTTTGAAAAGAAGTGAGCAAGTACTTAAGAACTATTTACCCTATGTTTGTAAGGTCTTTCTTGTTATTTATTTCTTTTAAGGGTAAGATTGTCCTTACTATTAGTGAGTAAGTAGTTTTTACCTTGAATGTTAGGGACGGGCGTAGGGTCATCGTATGGTCATAGAAGGAAACATGTAGGGGTATCTTAGTAATTCGAAGGGACTATCATCATTTTCGTAGAGTCATCGAGGGACGAGATCATTTATTCGTAGGAAACTCGAAGGGACTATGATCTTTTATCTTGAAGGGACTTGATGATATTATTCGTAGGAAACTTTACTAAGATACCCCCACGTTCGAGGGACTTGGCCATGTTTTTGTAAGACAACCAAGAGAAGAAACCCTAAGAGGTGCAGATGGCAATCGTAAAACAATCGACTTACGTGTGTGAATATTGATTTCAGATATTTTATCTTGTGAATTAGGGTTAGCTAACGGTTGATTTTAGTCTTGCCATACAATCATATTAAACATACATCTAACAGTTTATAGTGCAGAAAAATAAAACCCTAGTTTAAACTATTACATGGCTTTGGAAGAGATACATAAATATAAAAAATCCTGACAGAAAATGTAAAGTGCGGAAAATAAACTTAAATTATTGCAAGGCTTTAGCAGTTACATTATCTTTAGAATTTATAAAATAATCAAAATGAAAAGATCGGAAGAATATTGAGTCTTTGAGATGAGAGGAGGATATGTTTTTATCATGCTATTAGAAGAATAAAATAAAATAAAATAAACAGTCAGATAAAATCACTGCAAATTTTAAAATATTGGAAAATAAGAAAAGCGATTAAAATAAAATCTAAATAATATTAAAACGATGCTAAAAATCTAATAAAATCAAATAAAGAGCGCACAATTATTTTCAGATTTTTTTGAAAATATGAAAATAGAAAATAAATATAAAGAAATAGAAAAAAGAGGAATTTGCAATTTTGAGGGTCGAAATCTTTTAGAGTTCTATTCTAAAAGAGTACTGTTTTTCGATTTGTTTCTGAACTTCTGGAAAATATTCGGAGTAAATCAAAACAGTAGCACTTACCTGACTTACCTGTCAGACTAGAATTCTTATCACTACTGCAGCCTTCAAAGTATCGGCGGAAACGGATTACAGCAGATTAACCAATAATTTAGTTCTCCATGGTGCCCTAAACTTCAATTCGATCGCCCGATAGCTTGCTCACATCATACAAAACATAAATATATAAAAAGATTAGATGTATCAGGCGTATAAATATGAAATTGAAAAATTGTAAAAAAAAACAAAAAAGGCAAGTTCGGTTATGGAGTTTTGGAACAATGTGATGATTGGTACGCCTTCAGAAGAGTCTAAGGAATGTTCTTGGACCTTCAAACCTCCTTGAGAATGGCTGTAACCTTAAAACTGAATCCAACTTACTCTTGAGTTTTTGAAGTTTTGTATGCTCTCATTTATCAAAATTTTCCTCCCTTTGACTTGTGGAGATGATAAGTATTTGCAGAGGGTGTAATTTAGGTTGAGAAATTTGGGCCTTGTTGATGGATTTGAAGTTACTTGGAAGTGAACAAAGGATGTTTCTAATTTGGTCAAAATATTAGATTAAATTATACCCTTTTGGTCTTGCACAAATTTGGACACTTACAATCATCATAAACATCAAATATTTGATCCCAAAATAGACCTAAGATCAAATATTTGATTTTTCAATATTTATCTTAATTAAAATTGAATTTAAATGAAATAAATCCAATATAATTTAAAATAAATATAAAAAATCAGATATTATGATCTATGGGTCGCACATGATCTTATAATTGAGTTCGGGTTGGAAAAATATGGGCCCATTTGGAAGAAACTTGAGTTTTAGCCATTTTTGCTTCATACACCTCCTCAAAATTACCCAACTTCAACAATGCATAACTCTCTCAATTTTTATCTCATGTATGTGTTCTAGGACTTTTTAGAAATATTAGAGTGTCCTCTAACTACTCCTTTTGGTCCCATATCCATTTGATCTTCCATTTTTAAGTTATGAGCTTTTGAAAAAGTTGGCTTTTTGTTGACTTTTCAAATGACATGTAATGTCTTGGCTCATATCTCTCAAATGAAGTATTTTTGGCATTGGCTTGTGAGACACAAAGTTGTAGGTAATTGAATTTCCTTCTAAATAAGCTTTGGATGGGAAATTTTTGATGAAGTATGTGAAAGTTACGGCTGGTCAAAGTACAGTTGACTTTCCTATAAAACCCATAATTTAGTAACTCCTGATTCTTGATGATTCTGAGACTTCTTTGATGAATCATGATCAACCCTTGATAAAATAATTAATTTAACCTCATAATCTTGATGTTTACCAAAACATCTTGAAGTTTGACTTTATGTTGACCACAATTGACTTTTTGACCAAGTTAATTGATTTTTGATTATCTGAGCATCTGACTGACCAAACTTGTGGGGATTGTCTTGAAACTTGACATGAGGATTATTTGAAGTATGTGATATGTCATGAAGTCCACTTGAGGCTTTGGAAGTCCATTTTTCTTTGAGAAATTCAAAACCCTAGTTTGAGATTCATTGCTTAGGATGAGGCTTTGTCTGATGAAACCTGAAATCCTTTTGAGCAATTGTGAATCTTGTGACTATTAGGAAACCTCTTGAGACACATTATCTTGAATATGGGAGGGAAAATTTTGGGGTACAACACTACCCTTTATGGGTTTTCAATCCACCAGGATACCCATTTTTTCCTAAGTTTCCCTTGCAGGTTTTCAAGTTACCGGGTGTAAATTTATTTTCGCTTATATCCCTAATTTTTGCCCGAACCTTTTTCATTTTTTGTAGTTCTTTGGGATGCCTTTTTTTTCTGGACTCCTCTTTTTACTGTCCAGTGGGGCTCTTTGTACAAAGTATTTTTTAACTGCATATGTGTAGACACCCTAATTTGCCCTCTAGTTTTCTGGATTTTCGTTTTGCATTTCATCTGCATTTCTATTAGATCATTAACATTTAGAGTTTCATATCATTTGCATAGGTTTTTGAGGCATGGGATCGATATTTCCTGAAGATTGGAGTTTCGTGTCCTGTTTGTGGATTGTCAAAGAATTCAAGTTTTCGGCTATACAACCCTCAGTGGAATCATTTTGTCATGCTCTTGTCACATAATTAGGGTTTGTTTCCCTGATTTAGCAGTCTTTGAGAATTTCACGTTTGCAAGGATTCTTCATTATGCATCTGGCACAGTTTAGTCTATTATCAGGATATTCTTTTCTTCAATAAGGATTTTGTTTCTTCTTCTCAGCATATCAGCCCATTCTCTCCCTCAGTGAGCATTCGATACAAGTGGTTTATGGTTCCTTACCTCTTTGGGTTATGGATTGAAAATGTTGGTTCTAATTTCATGTCAGAGACATCTTTGTGTTGATGGTCAGGTGACTCCGAGGTTCATGGTGATCCATCAGTTCAAGTTGTGTTTCTTTATGGATTTATTTTCCCAATGGTTATTTCTGATTGTTCAGAGTGATTCAAGAGTTATTTTGCTAGAGGAGGATTAATTCAGAAAATCATTCGCTTCAATCGCAAGTTGTTCAACGACTCGAGAGCGATTCCATTCATTTTAATCAGAGGCTTATAAAACGGTTCAAGATTGGTTTCGGGCTAAAGGCTTTATATCCGTTATTAACCCATTCTAATTTCATCTATTGTTTTTTATTTATTGTCCATATTTTTATCCAATTTTCTATTCCATATCCATTTCCTAAATCCCAAATTACTAACCATTTCTCATATCCAATCTACCATTTTTCATCATTTAGTCTCAAGTCCTTAATTCCATTTATCTTTATACTTCTTTTCACAATTTTTTCACCATTTTGTTTTTTATCCATTTTAACAAATCATTTTCCAATCCATGATAATATTCATTATATTACTCCATTTTATATTTCTAAATATTTATAAAGTCCATCATCCATTAAGAGGGAAGCCCATTTACCAAAAAAAACTCATTGATTTTCAGATTAAGAATAAAGTGAGAATGGTCTATGATTCACAAGAATTTTCAGTACATGAGATAATTGCCTCAAATCTGGCGGTCCCCACTAAAGGTACTATGCACATGCCAAAACCAAAAATTCCGTTACGCACAAAAGCATGACTCACGCACTCCTTGCAACAACTTGCCACACCAATTCACATTTTCATCACCAATAGAAATCACTACACTCTCCATCCACACAAACGTACGACAGAATTCACACGGATTCCTTACATACTCAACGCCAGCAACATTTTCACAAAAAAAATTTCATTCTTTCATTCATAACATACAATCACCTTCATTCGCACCTTTTCAAAAAACACACAAATACAAACCTCTTCTGCAAAATAGCAAAACGGAATCAACACCACACACACGCATTTCCGCCCATTACCTTCACCACCTCACAAAGGTATCTCGCAACCTTCACCACAAATCCAGCATCAATAACAACTCACCTCAACTCAATCCTCACAAACATCCATTCGACCCTCACTGCAAATCGGTCTTGAGGCTTCACCACTTCAAACCATAAACCTTCTTCACCATATCCATGTCTTTGCATCTTTGCAAACACAAACTCCACCAAACAGCAACAACCGAACACAGAAGCCACTTTTCTTCATCATCCAAACGGTATCCCTTCAACCATATCTCCACTCTCTCAACAAACACAACCATAAGCTCACCGAATTCACACAATAAAACCAACCATCACTTGTTCTTCAAACCTGCAAAATAACATAACCAACTTTCATCTCACATTAACCTACACTCTACAAACAGAACCCCCAACATCACACTCTCACCCTATTTCAAAACCAAAAAAAAAGCAATCACCCAAGCCTTCTTCAATCACCGAACAAGATCTCCGAACATCCTCCATCGCACAAATCTAGTTCGGCCTCACCCTTTTCTTTCTTTAAATTTTCTCCATAACATCTCAACAACAATAATCGCCCTTCGTCACAAACCACAACAACAACAACTTTGAACTCACCACCAACCACCTTCAACAACACCAACACTGAACCCAAGAGCAAATTCAGAATAGAGGATGAAGGTGAAGTAGTGGACGAAACAAAGATTGAAGATCTGGAATCGCAAGACCAACCTGAGGTGGACGAAGCCGAAAGAGAGGCGTCGCTGACGGTTTGAGGCGGAGCGGCCGCCGTTTGGTGTTGAAGAATCGCGGCGAAGCTAACCGCGACATCGAAAGAGAGACAGCACGAGAGAGAGAGAGAGATGACCTTGATGCCGTTTTCTTCGCTCGTGAAGTGAAATCTTGGCTGAGTTCTGTTCGCCGGTGGTTGTTATCGTGAAGAAGAAAATATCAATCTTAGTGGATTTGTTCTGGGTTTCACGATTGATGAGCAGGGGATTCGTTTCCTTGCGTTTTTTTCTTTTTCATATATAAAAGAAATTTTTATTTCCTTTAAGAGTTTTAGGTTTTGGTTGGTACTGATGGGTAGCCCATCCTGATTTTCTGGAGTCACCCTCATTTTCCAGCGATGCCCCCTGGAGTTTTCCTGAGGAGCTATTGGGCTTTCTTTTGTTTGACCCATCATCATGTTATCCACACCTGCGGTTTACTCATGGCACCCAGTGCAATCAACCAACAATAATTGGGCCTAGAAAGGCTAGGGCCTGCGCCAGATTTTATTGATAGCCCCCATTTCATGAAACCCCTCCCTTTATTTTATTGTGTATTTTCCTTTTATGTTGTTCCTTTCCTTTTAATTCTTTTTCTTTTCTTTATAATTTTTTGTTAATTTTCTAAATATTTAGTAGAAGTTATGTTTAAGAGGTTATAGAATTTTATTTTGTTAATGTTGATTTTTTTATTTCATTATAGCTTTAATTTTAATTTCTCCCGTTTAATTTAGTTGATTAAATAGAGTTTTATTTGATTTTGGTTTTAGCGTTGTGTTTAATTTTTTGTAGGTTCATTGCTCGGTTTTGATGACGGAGAATGTAACTTGGTGATGACCTGGTGATCGATTAGTTTTTGGACTAATAATATTTGGATACCAATTGAACTTAGACTTTGATCTTGCACGGACCGATTCTTGTTAATTCTGATTCTCTTTGTTGGTCGGCTTGGATGTTGGAAGTTTATAATCGGCCTTTGTCTGATATCCTGATAATTAAGAATTGCGCTTGACATTTGAATTTGTTTTGGACTTGATACTTCTTCTTGAATTTCTTTTGCACGTATTGAAGAGGCAACGGACCTTCTCCGTTAGGTACCACTGGAACCATTATTTCTCGCACCTCATTCTAGTCTTAATGCTATGTTATGAGCATACTGCTGCATCTGGAAGTCCTACTGGTGTAGGCTCTGTTTGTGCATTGGTCGATTATTCCATATTGCATTTCTCCTCTCCTTCTTATTTCCTAATCATATCAACTTCTTCTTTCTCCTTTTCTTTCATACTTTCTTACTTGTGATCGTGATGTGCTTAGGCCATCTTTCATCTAGCTTCCTCCCTCTTCTATTCTTCTTTTTCATCTTTCTTCTTCCTCATCTTTTATTCTTTCTTAGCTCGAGGTGTGCCTAGGCCACCGTGGTGCTGCTCCTTTCATCTTTCTTTTCTTTCTCTTCTTCTTTCCTCTTTCATTAGGATAGTGAGCCTCACTAACCTAGGACCATCCGAGCATGTGAATATTAGGATTATTTTAGTCCCCCTTTTAGATTTTTTTTCCTTTGAGATCCTTTTGGTTCTTCTTTTCTTCTCATCTCATAACTCTAAAAAACATCTTTAATAATTTTGAAGTGATGCATTTGATCCATAGCCTTATTCCATGAGGTATGCTTGTAGTCTTCCCATCTTGGGATAGTACATGTTTATCTTGTGATGCACACGTCTGATCAAGGTATCTTCTTCATAAAAGAAAAACATAAAAAACACTTCTTCATGTAAATAATCAAAACATCTAATAAGTAAACAAGTTAGTGAGCCTAAGCCCTAGTCTGTGGGTTCAAGTTTTGGGGATCTTCTCCTTACTTGAGTGTGCTTGTTCTATTATTCCATCTTGGAATGTAGAGACAAGTGCACATTCCATTGAAGAGAGCTTGAGTTCACTTCCTTGTGACACACTCATAAAAGCTTCATAAAAAAACACAAGCAAACAATAAGCGTCTTTCCTTCGGGAATTCTCTTCTCACCTCATTCGCTCCGTCCGCGAACTTGCTCTTACTTGTCACTTTGCAAGACTGTAACGCACTCGTCGTCCGAGCCTGCAACACCTGAGCATTGACATAGGCAGTTCAAGCTTTAATTCACAAGCAATTTCCTTTTAGTACCCCTAGTTAGGGGAACTACGGCGTCTCTGATCCTCATTATCCTGATGAGGTACGTAGGCAGCGGGGTAGGGCCCGTTCGAGCACAATCTTTATTTTCCCTACATTTTTCTCTTTGTTTTCTTATTCAGTTCCTTTCCCAGTTTCTTTTCCAGTTCATTCATTTTCTTTAGCAGCAGTTTTCATACCCTCACCCTTTGAAATAGTTATCTTTGCAAGCGTGGATCCCGTCGGGTACGGCGGACGATCTGGGTGCTAATACCTTCCCAGGTCGTAACCGACTCCCGAACTCAGTCTCTTTGGTTCGTAGGACCTGTGTCCTTTCTCTTTCTTTCTTCTGGTTTGTGCAGCATTACCATTCCCTTTCTTCGGGATAAAAATGCCTGGCTGGCGACTCTATTCTTTTTCCGCGCCACTTTCGCGTTTGTACTAGGATGGAAATCCGGGGAGCGACAGCTGGCGACTCTGCTGGGGACCTGCACACCAGATGATCTCTAGTTCCCCTGTGAGTCTCTCCTAGCGCGTGTGTGTTGTTGTTTCATTGGGTGATGTTTGTTAGCTGTGGCTTGTTGTATTTTATTGTTGTTTGTTTACGGCTTTATTTACAGCTTTATTTACAATTTTCAATCTTTATTTTATGCATCATGTATATATACTGGACTGTCTGGACTGGTTTTCTGTTTGGTGGGATGGGTGTTACTTGTTCTTGAGAGATGAGCCAAGTACCCGGCTCGAGTGCACCATAGGACTTAGAGTGGTTCCACTTTGGCCTCATGAGATCTTGTCATGGGGGTAGTAGTGAGTTCCACACCCAGGTTGTGATTGTCTTGGAAATGTCTTGATTTGGGGATCTTCCTCTCTCATTACATAACCCTGACAGTTATGTGCAGCTGGGGACCGATCACTGAGAACCTTGTGGAAACATCCCTCTTTAGTGATGACAGTGGCAGCCCACATTTTGTGGCAAACCCATTCGCATCCGAGGGCCCACCTGGGGATCGCATAGGATGACCTTGTGTCCTGGACTCAGCTGAGGCCTCCCTGCGTAGTACATAATGCCAAACTGATTCCCTGATCTGGTCATGAGACATTTCTCGGAGATGGTGACAGTATTATTGCTATTCGGCTTTGAGAGTCCGTGATGTCTGACCCGGAGCCTACCAGTGAGATTGGGAGGGGTTTGCAGGAACCCTCGACCTCAACATACACTCATTGCCAGTGCAGTCTTATGTTTCGATCCGGTCACTATGATCCTGAAGTTCATGACCTTCGGTTCTCGGTTACTATTTTGGGTTATTATGAAGAGATCTTATGGTTACAGACACTCGATTCTTGGCTCAGTATTCCAGATTCCAGGCAGTTTCCAGCTGTGATCCCATGTCTTTGCATCTTTGCATCATCATATTGCATTTTGCATCTGCATTGCATTTTCCTCTTCCAGAGAGCTCATCCTTCTCCTTTTGTCCATGACCAGCCAGCTGATTTCCCGGTACTCAGTTTGAACAAGTGGTAACTGTTGGAAGACGACAAGTTGTTTGAAGTTTGACTGAGCAGTTGTCAAGAGGTAAAAAGTCATATTCTAAGTCGTCAGTAGCTATGTCAGAAAGCAACCGTCAAAGTGTTGAGTTTCCACCTGGTTTCACCTCGATGACCAATCCTTTGTATGGTCTTTCTCCTGATGAGGATCTTCCACAGGTGAATAACCTTGCTCAAGCTCAGCCTGCACAGACCCCGATTGCGAATCAGAGTGTACCTGAACCATCTGTTGTCCGAGGTGGACCTTCATCTTCTTCTGATTCTACAGATTATCAGAGTTTTGCTTTCCCTATGCCGAACTTCCAATGGGCGATCCCTCTTGTGAAAGCCAAGGATCCACAAGTTATTGATCCTGCTGAAAGATTTCGTGTGTTGGATGAGCAACTCAAAGCCTTAGCGGATCCTGATGCCTTTGGTTTTGATGCTCTAAACCTGTTTTTGGTGCCTGGTCTTGTCATACCTCCAGATTTCAAAACTCCGAAGTTAGAGAAATACACTGGTGTTAGTTGCCCGAAGCGTCATTTGGTGATGTTCTGCCGAAAAATGACTTCTCATGCATGCAATGATAAGCTGATGATTCACAGTTTTCAGGACAGTTTAAGTGGGGCATCTTTAAGTTGGTATATGGATTTGGAAAGCAGTCGTATCCGATCTTGGAATGATTTATCCAGAGCTTTCGTAAAGCAATACCAGTACAATGTCGACATGGCGCCCAGCCGCATGCATTTGCAGAGCCTATCTCAGAGGACTGGTGAATCTTTCAGAGAATATGCACAACGGTGGAGAGAATTGGCAGCCCAAGTGCAACCACCACTTTCAGACAAAGAATTAGTGGACCTGTTCGTGGGCACGTTGCAAGGTCCGTACTTGGAAAGAATGAGTAGCATTTGGACATCAAGCTTCTCTGATTTGATAAAAGTTGGAGTACGCATCGAAAGCCTGCTCAAAAGTGGAAAGATCCAAGACTCTTCGAACATCCCAGCTAGTGAAGGTGAATCTATTGTTAGCTCCCAAGAGGAAGAATGGTATGACGCCAGTGCAGTCATGGCAAATATCGAACATTCTAGACCAACATCTTCTCAGAGATCATTTTTTCCTAGGACTGGTTACTCTTATGGGCATTCGGCAATGCTCAGAGCACCATATCAGAAACCTTGGACTCCTCCTCGTCCACATCTGCAAGCTCATGGTCGAAGACCTCAGAATCAACTTCAGAGCCAGCCTAGGCCTCGCAACAATCTGGAAAGAAGGAATGCTCCTCTTCATCCGGTTCCCATGGCGTACAGTGAACTCTTGCCACATCTAATTCAGATCTCATTAGTGGTTCCAAAGCCTCTCAAGTCGTTGCCAGAGCCGTACCCTCCAGGGTACAATACTCATGAGCAGTGTGGGTATCATGGTGGATCAATGGGACATTCAACTGAAGATTTCAAAGCTTTTCAGGACAAAGTACAACAGTTGATCGACAAGGGCTACATATCCTTTCCAGAAGGAAGCTTGGTTGTGCACGTCAACCTCTCAACTGATTGAGTTCAAGGACTTCGGAGAAGCGTCTCCTGATTTCAGTAGTCCAGGCAAGAAGATGTCATCAGAGTTGGTGATCACTGTATCCTTTTATCATTTGAATTGTAGTTTCTTTCCTGTTAGCAGCTACTTGTCTTTTAAGCATTGTTATTTTGAATGGTAATGTTAATATAGTGATCTTGCATTTTTGAATCGATTATGTCGCATTCGCTCATTTTTCCTTACTTCCAAAAAAAAACAAAAAAAAAACAAAAAAAATTGCATCCATTTACCTCCCATTTACTTCACTGTTGTTTAGCAGGTTTGAGGGAGGATGATGACAACTGAATACCCATAATTGTTGAAGATATGCTTTCAGAGTAGAACCTGCTGACGATGTACAGGCATTGTTTCAATTCCCAAACACCGGAGATATAAGGGAGATAGACCCTCGTCAACCCCTTTGAGCCTTGAAGTAGGAGTTTCTTTTCTGAACGGAGAAAAACCCTCACATTTAACCTGGGGCAGGGTAGTCATTAGTTAATTTGACCAAGCGTTCAAATTTCCCAAGGAGTGTGCATCTGAGGATCCATTACCTTTTATTCATTACACCTTAAGAGGTCAAGGGACGTGAAACCACAATGGTTATCCCTCAACAACAAAGGAATGAGGCAGTCACAACCCTTTCAGCAAGTCAGACAACCAGTGTCACACGATTTGTTCAACAAAAAGCAAAAAAAAAAGAGAAATAAAAGCCCTCTAAGTCAAAAAAAAATGTGTGAATACAAATGACTTAGGCAAAAGTTAGGGCATCCCGCTGGACTTCAAAATCGAAAAAAAATTCAAAAAAAAGGGGAATCAGTCCAGGAAAAAGTTAGGGAGTAAAAAAATCAGAAAGAAAAATCTTCCATTAGAACAAAATCGTGTGATTACAGACACAAGGTCAGAAGGGGTGACTGTTACTCCAAGAAACCTCATTGGTGCTTAAACCATCAACATCATTGGTTCCTCACCCATCACAAAACCCTTCCGAGAGGTGAGCGCTCAGGCCAAATTAGCTGAATATAGGACCAGAGAACATCAAGGAGAATGGGTAGGCACAGATAAACTTTGAGCCATAAATCTTTCTTTCTAAAACCGTGAACCAGACCACGTTATAACCCTTGAAAGTCCTAATTGAATCAGGTTTAATTCTGGAAGCATACTACGACAAGGTTGCGTAAACTGACTCCTAACGATTTGCTAACTCAACACCACGTTTGGACTAATCGTCCATTTGTCACCCACTGTCACAACATCAAAATAAATAAATTTTCAAAACTTGCATGTGTATTGTATTAAAATTACCATTTGTAAATGAACAGTTTTAATTGCAAGTCAGTCTGTGACATCAGGAGAGTTCCTACAAAGAGCAATCAAAGGAAAACTTGATCATTCACCAATGATGACCAGAATCAAAAGCATCTTGTAGGCCTATGAATCAGGGGCATGTTATCCAGTCATCTCATTGACCAAGGAATCTGTCAGGGTAAAGAAAGTTCCCAAGCATCAGTTGAGTGGGGGAAAATTATTCAAGGTCAGTTGATCAAAAATGAATCTACCAAGTAGGGGCAGGCCACCCGGATTTTTCTGTTAACTAAGGATGAATTCTTCCAATGCTCAGTCAGAATGAGTCAAGTCACTTCCATGCTCATACCGGGGCAAGACACCTCCAGAGATCACTTAGTGCAACTCTCCTCGAGAGAACATCCGAGTCCACCATGCCCGGAATCGTATAATCAGTGACAGTCTGTTCAGAGACTTACCAGAACTGGGGGCAAATTTAGCTACACAGAGCAAGTTATATCAGCAATCTTAGAGTTCAAGATGAGTGTCGGGGAATCATGCTTCCCACCCTCGCCTTTGTCACCCTTCTCAACTAGAAGCCTTGTCACTAAGACCTTTCTTCCCACCTCGGGAGCTTTTTCTAGCCTTTCATGAGCATTGCATAAATCATTTGCATATGTTATTCATGTCGCTTTGCTCGAGCATTTGGAGCATACGCATCATCATTGCATTGAGCATAACCCCCGCATCATCAGATCTCATCCAGGGCCTCGTAATCCCAACTTCTTGACATCTCAAAGTCCAGTTCTCGTCTGGAAAACCGTTTTAAAGTCCAGTTCTCGTCTGGCAAGCCAATTCAAAGTCCAGTTCTTGTCTGGCAAGTCAACCCAAAGTCCAGTTTTCGTCTGGCAAACCAACTTCAAATACCAGTTCTCGTCTGGTAGGAGAATCTTGTAACCAGTTCTCGTCTGGTCAGCTTTTCATTTAACCTGTTGAACGCCAGTTCTCGTCTGGTAATCATTCTTTTTCAGAGTCAATTCCCGTTTGACAATGAACCCAAGGAGTCAGTTCTCGTCTGACGACTTATTCTTTGCCCATCAGTTCTCGTCTGTTGGCCTAACTTCAATAAACCGGTTCTCGTCTGGTAATTCACCATTTAAGTCCAATTGCTTGGCAACCAAACAAAAATATCTATCAACCCGGCCTTACGCCTAACCATCCTTGTTTTAGCTCCCGTAGCTTGCATATTCATATTCTTAGCATCATGAGCATACGTTCATATCTTGCATCATTTGCACTGCATCTTCATACCGCATGGTTTCTGTTTTCTCTCTGGTGTGGGGAAGAATTGTTACAAGACGCAATCTGGGGCAGTTATCTCAAGATCCGTTTGATTTTTGCGAGAGTTTGAAGACACTAGGGAAACCCTGGAGGCCAGGTCTTCTGTAAAGTCCTCTAGAGACGATCTCTTTCATAGATAGTGAAATCTGAGGCAATTTGAGGAATGAAGGAAGGCTTGTGCAATTTTGATAATCAGTATGCAACAGTTGATGAGATCAGAAGTTTGAAGCACTGTGTTAATGCTCAGGGAATGTCTGGTATTTATTTTACCAGCAGGGCATTGGAAGTTTATTTCTTCCCCGAGCATAAGATCTTCTTTCAGCCGACAAGGTTTCCTCGTGAGGAGTTGGTATTCATTCAGTCAAAGTCCAATTTTCATTGGCATATCTTCCCAACACAGTCGTCATACTATACTTGGGGCATATTTTGACTTACTTGATTCTCCAGCAAAGTCACTCCCCAGCAGAGTATTGCCAAATATGTTTCTCAGTCATGCCAGAAGGTTGACATCTCCCCAGCTGAGTTAGAGCAGACGATATCCCCAGTAGAACTTCAAGGCTAATTGAATCGTTCTCATCCCCAAGCGGACTTATCTTTCCACAGTGAAGTATTCCCAACAGGCAGCTGAAGGCCTTGTTTCCCCACAAAGTTAGAATTGTCAGAGCTCTCTCTCTCTCCAGCAAGGGTCCCAGCAAGAGTTATTTGACGAAGCATTTTCCCTAGCCAAGTCTGAAGATGATCTTTCCCCACAGAGTTCATGTCTGATCTCCACTTCCGGCAGTGAAATATTTCCCAGCAAAGTTGCCATACTGGTGGTCATTTGATGATACAGTTAGGTATATATCACCTCAGTCAGAGATGGGTAGTCAGACCTCTAGACTTATCTTCCCCTGCAGAGTTGTAACTCTCGGTGGCCAATCAGGCATTTGTCTACCGCTCGTCTGCGTTTGTCAACACTCGTATGTGTTATCTCTAAGCAGAGTTATCCCCAGCAGTGATATATCATGCTTTATTGCTGCTCGTCTGCATCTTTCAACACTCGTCTATGTTAGCTTTGTGGTATTGCTCGTTTTCTTTCCCCAGTAGAGTCTATATCTACTAGCACTCGTCTGTGCTCGCATCTTTATTTGATGCTCATCCTCTTTCAGCACTCGTCCGTGCCTTTTCCTCAGCAGATTCCTCTTTATTTGAGGTATTCCCCAGCACTCGTCCGTGCTAGCATCTTTATTTGATGACCGTCCGCAGCTCTCGGCACTCGTCCGTGCTTATTAGTCTTTGAAGTTTTTTCCCCAGCGAAGTTGCCTGTACTCGTCTGTGCGCGCATCTTCATTTGGTGCTCGTCCGCATCCCTGCAGCACTCGTCCGTGCATTTTATTTTCGATTCCTCTTTATTTGAGGCATATCCCCAAGAAAGTCGCCAGTACTCGTCCGTACTCGCATCTTTATTTGATGCTCGACCGCATCTCTTAGCACTCGTACGTGCTTGTTACTCCTTTGAAGATTGCTCGTCCGCATCCTTCGACACTCGTCCGTGCCTATTACTTATCTAGTGCTCGTCTGCACGCCCCGACACTCATCCGTGTTTGGTATTTTCTTTTGAAGATCGTCTGAAATAAGCTGATACTCGTCTGTATCTTTTCTGACACTCGTCTGTGTTAGATTGTTCCCTATTGAAGATTTCAATGCTCGTCTGTGTTGGATTTCTGGTATTCGTCTATACCAGTGATTGATACTCGTCCGTATCATTATTAGAAGCACTCGTCCGTGTTTCTTGGATCATCGTCCGGTACTCGTCCGTATCGTCGACTTATGACACTCGTCTGTGTTTCTTTGATGATCATTCCAATGCTCGTCCGCATTGAAGAGGTTGAAAATCCTGACGGTGGGATTAAAACGTCAAAACAATTTCCGGAACCTGCATAAGGGTTATCCGAAGAAGACTCGTCCGTCTTATTCCACCTATCTGCGTAAGGATTCGTGAAGAGGATTCGTCTATCCTAGTTGCATGTCTATCCCACGGACTTATATGCATTTCCGGAACCTGCGTAAGGGTTATCCGAAGAAGACTCGTCCGTCTTATTCCACTTATCTGCGTAAGGATTAGTGAAGGAGATTCGTCTATCTCAGGTTACTTTGAAGATTCTTAAGGGCTCGTCTGCTCTCTGCACCTGGCGTCACAGGTCATTCGAAGACTCGTCTGTCAACATGTTCTTACTCTAGATATCAGTTTCAACTTGGAAGAAGCTCGTCTGCTTTTCCTCTCTTTCTTATCCCCAGAGCGTCATCTGGTTGGGTTTATTTCCCAGTGGTGCATTCTTCGTTAGAGTGCAAATTTCTGGTCTTCTTGGTATTCAATCACAGTTTATCTTGAATGGTCGATAGCCCGTACTATCGTCCTTTTCAGATTAACTGATGATTGAATAGGGGCAGCTGTAGACACCCTAATTTGCCCTCTAGTTTTCTGGATTTTCGTTTTGCATCTGCATTTCTATTAGATCATTAACATTTAGAGTTTCATATCATTTGCATAGGTTTTTGAGGCATGGGATCGATATTTCCTGAAGATTGGAGTTTCGCGTCCTGTTTGTGGATTGTCAAAGAATTCAAGTTTTCGGCTATACAACCCTCAGTGGAATCATTTCGTCATTCTCTTGTCACATAATTAGGGTTTGTTTCCCTGATTTAGCAGTCTTTGAGAATTTCACGTTTGCAAGGATTCTTCATTATGCATCTGGCACAGTTTAGCCTATTATCAGGATATTCTTTTCTTCAATAAGGATTTTGTTTCTTCTTCTCAGCATATCAGCCCCTTCTCTCCCTCAGTGAGCATTCGATACAAGTGGTTTATGGTTCCTTACCTCTTTGGGTTTATGGATTGAAAATGTTGGTTCTAATTTCATGTCAGAGACATCTTTGTGTTGATGGTCAGGTGACTCCGAGGTTCATGGTGATCCATCAGTTCAAGTTGTGTTTCTTTATGGATTTATTTTCCCAATGGT
Source organism: Lathyrus aphaca (assembly GCA_963966055.1). Taxonomy (NCBI): domain Eukaryota; kingdom Viridiplantae; phylum Streptophyta; class Magnoliopsida; order Fabales; family Fabaceae; genus Lathyrus; species Lathyrus aphaca. The sequence goes on from OZ014524.1 coordinate 530,616,393, forward strand.
TATTTCTGATTGTTCAGAGTGATTCAAGAGTTATTTTTCTAGAGGAGGATTAATTCATAAAATCATTCGCTTCAATCGCAAGTTGTTCAACGACTCGAGAGCGATTCCATTCATTTTAATCAGAGGCTTATAAAACGGTTCAAGATTGGTTTCGGGCTAAAGGCTTCATATCCGTTATCAACCCATTCTCATTTCATCTATTGTTTTTTATTCATTGTCCATATTTTTATCCAATTTTCTATTCCATATCCATTTCCTAAATCCCAAATTACTAACCATTTCTCATATCCAATCTACCATTTTTCATCATTTAGTCTCAAGTCCTTAATTCCATTTATCTTTATACTTCTTTTCACAATTTTTTCACCATTTTGTTTTTTATCCATTTTAACAAATCATTTTCCAATCCATGATAATATTCATTATATTACTCCATTTTATATTTCTAAATATTTATAAAGTCCATCATCCATTAAGAGGGAAGCCCATTTACCAAAAAAAACTCATTGATTTTCAGATTAAGAATAAAGTGAGAATGGTCTATGATTCACAAGAATTTTCAGTACATGAGATAATTGCCTCAAATCTGGCGGTCCCCACTAAAGGTACTATGCACATGCCAAAACCAAAAATTCCGTTACGCACAAAAGCATGACTCACGCACTCCTTGCAACAACTTGCCACACCAATTCACATTTTCATCACCAATAGAAATCACTACACTATCCATCCACACAAACGTACGACAGAATTCACACGGATTCCTTACATACTCAACGCCAGCAACATTTTCACAAAAAAAAATTTCATTCTTTCATTCATAACATACAATACCTTCATTCACACCTTTTCAAAAAACACACAAATACAAACCTCTTCTGCAAAATAGCAAAACGGAATCAACACCACACACACGCATTTCCGCCCATTACCTTCACCACCTCACAAAGGTATCTCGCAACCTTCACCACAAATCCAGCATCAATAACAACTCACCTCAACTCAATCCTCACAAACATCCATTCGACCCTCACTGCAAATCGGTCTTGAGGCTTCACCACTTCAAACCATAAACCTTCTTCACCATATCCATGTCTTTGCATCTTTGCAAACACAAACTCCACCAAACAGCAACAACAGAACACAGAAGCCATTTTTCTTCATCACCCAAACGGTATCCCTTCAACCATATCTCCACTCTCTCAACAAACACAACCATAAGCTCACCGAATTCACACAATAAAACCAACCATCACTTGTTCTTCAAACCTGCAAAATAACATAACCAACTTTCATCTCACATTAACCTACACTCTACAAACAGACCCCCAACATCACACTCTCACCCTATTTCAAAACAAAAAAAAAAGCAATCACCCAAGCCTTCTTCAATCACCGAACAAGATCTCCGAACATCCTCCATCGCACAAATCTAGTTCGGCCTCACCCTTTTCTTTCTTTAAATTTTCTCCATAACATCTCAACAACAATAATCGCCCTTCGTCACAAACCACAACAACAACAACTTTGAACTCACCACCAACCACCTTCAACAACACCAACACTGAACCCAAGAGCAAATTCAGAATAGAGGATGAAGGTGAAGTAGTGGACGAAACAAAGATTGAAGATCTGGAATCGCAAGACCAACCTGAGGTGGACGAAGACGAAAGAGAGGCGTCGCTGACGGTTTGAGGCGGAGCGGCCGCCGTTTGGTGTTGAAGAATCGCGGCGAAGCTAACCGCGACATTGAAAGAGAGACAGCGCGAGAGAGAGATGACCTTGATGCCGTTTTCTTCGCTCGTGAAGTGAAATCTTGGCTGAGTTCTGTTCGCCGGTGGTTGTTATCGTGAAGAAGAAAATATCAATCTTAGTGGATTTGTTCTGGGTTTCACGATTGATGAGCAGGGGATTCGTTTCCTTGCGTTTTTTTCTTTTTCATATATAAAAGAAAGTTTTATTTCCTTTAAGAGTTTTAGGTTTTGGTTGGTACTGATGGGTAGCCCATCCTGATTTTCTGAAGTCACCCTCATTTTCCAGCGATGCCCCCTGGAGTTTTCCTGAGGAGCTATTGGGCTTTCTTTTATTTGACCCATCATCATGTTATCCACACCTGCGGTTTACTCATGGCACCCAGTGCAATCAACCAACAATAATTGGGCCTAGAAAGGCTAGGGCCTGCGCCAGATTTTATTGATAGCCCCCATTTCATGAAACCCCTCCCTTTATTTTATTGTGTATTTTCCTTTTATGTTGTTCCTTTCCTTTTAATTCTTTTTCTTTTCTTTATAATTTTTTGTTAATTTTCTAAATATTTAGTAGAAGTTATGTTTAAGAGGTTATAGAATTTTATTTTGTTAATTTTGATTTTTTTATTTCATTATAGCTTTAATTTTAATTTCTCCCGTTTAATTTAGTTAATTAAATAGAGTTTTATTTGATTTTGGTTTTAGCGTTGTGTTTAATTTTGTGTAGGTTCATTGCTTGGTTTTGATGACGGAGAATGTAACTTGGTGATGACCTGGTGATCGATTAGTTTTTGGACTGATAATATTTGGATACCAATTGAACTTAGACTTTGATCTTGCACGGACCGATTCTTGTTAATTCTGATTCTCTTTGTTGGTCGGCTTGGATGCTGGAAGTTTATAATCGACCTTTGTCTGATATCCTGATAATTAAGAATTGCGCTTGACAGTTGAATCTGTTTTGGACTTGATACTTCTTCTTGAATTTCTTTTGCACGTATTGAAGAGGCAACGGACCTTCTCCGTTAGGTACCACTGGAACCATTATTTCTCGCACCTCATTCTAGTCTTAATGCTATGTTATGAGCATACTGCTGCATCTGGAAGTCCTACTGGTGTAGGCTCTGTTTGTGCATTGGTCGATTATTCCATATTGCATTTCTCCTCTCCTTCTTATTTCCTAATCATATCAACTTCTTCTTTCTCCTTTTCTTTCATACTTTCTTACTTGTGATCGTGATGTGCTTAGGCCATCTTTCATCTAGCTTCCTCCCTCTTCTATTCTTCTTTTTCATCTTTATTCTTCCTCATCTTTTATTCTTTCTTAGCTCGAGGTGTGCCTAGGCCACCGTGGTGCTGCTCCTTTCATCTTTCTCTTCTTTCTCTTCTTCTTTCCTCTTTCATTAGGATAGTGAGCCTCACTAACCTAGGACCATCCGAGCATGTGAATATTAGGATTATTTTAGTCCCCCTTTTAGATTTTTTTTCCTTTGAGATCCTTTTGGTTCTTCTTCTCTTCTCATCTCATAACTCTAAAAAACATCTTTAATAATTTTGAAGTGATGCATTTGATCCATAGCCTTATTCCATGAGGTATGCTTGTAGTCTTCCCATCTTGGGATAGTACATGTTTATCTTGTGATGCACAAGTCTGATCAAGGTATCTTCTTCATAAAAGAAAAACATAAAAAAAAAACTTCTTCATGTAAATAATCAAAACATCTAATAAGTAAACAAGTTAGTGAGCCTAAGTCCTAGTCTGTGGGTTCAAGTTTTGGGGATCTTCTCCTTACTTGAGTGTGCTTGTTCTATTATTCCATCTTGGAATGTAGCGACAAGTGAACATTCCATTGAAGAGAGCTTGAGTTCACTTCCTTGTGACACACTCATAAAAGCTTCATAAAAAAACACAAGCAAACAATAAGCGTCTTTCCTTCGGGAATTCTCTTCTCACCTCATTCGCTCCGTCCGCGAACTTGCTCCTACTTGTCACTTTGCAAGACGGTAACACACTCGTCGTCCGAGCCTGCAACACCTGAGCATTGACATAGGCAGTTCAAGCTTTAATTCACAAGCAATTTCCTTTTAGTACCCCTAGTTAGGGGAACTACGGTGTCTCTGATCCTCATTATCCTGATGAGGTACGTAGGCAGCGGGGTAGGGCCCGTTCGAGCACAATCTTTATTTTCCCTACATTTTTCTCTTTGTTTTCTTATTCAGTTCCTTTCCCAGTTTCTTTTCCAGTTCATTCATTTTCTTTAGCAGCAGTTTTCATACCCTCACCCTTTGAAATAGTTATCTTTGCAAGCGTGGATCCCGTCGGGTACGGCGGACGATCTGGGTGCTAATACCTTCCCAGGTCGTAACCGACTCCCGAACTCAGTCTCTTTGGTTCGTAGGACCTGTGTCCTTTCTCTTTCTTTCTTCTGGTTTGTGCAGCATTACCATTCCCTTTCTTCGGGATAAAAATGCCTGGCTGGAAACTCTATTCTTTTTCCGCGCCACTTTCGCGTTTGTACCAGGATGGAAATCCGGGGAGCGACAATATGCATTTACAGGGGATGGAAAATCTTCACCATCCATGGTTGTTAAAATCAAAGCTCTGACCGAGAAAACCTTTTGAACAACGAATGAACCTTCATAGTTAGAAGTCCATTTACCCCTATGATTTGTTAGATGAGGAAGGATCCTTTTCAACACTAAGTCACCGACTTGTTAACATCGAGGACGCACCTTCTGATCAAATGTTTGTTTCATCTTTCGCGGGTACAATTGTCTATGATATACAACTGTCAACCGCTTCTCTTCAATGAGACTCAACTCATTGAACCTCGTTTGAACCCATTGGGCCTCGTCAAACTTAACATCCATCATCACCCTTAGGGAAGGAATCTCGATTTCAATTGGTAGGACTGCCTCCATACCATACACAATTGAGAACAGGGTTGCCCCATTTGATGTATGCACAAACGTTCGATACCCAAGCAATGCTAATGGAAATATCTCATGCCAATCTTTCTAAGTCACTACCATCTTCTGCACAATTTTCTTGATATTTTTAATAGCCTCCTCAACAACGTCGTTCATCTTCGGGCGATACAGATAAGATTTGTGATGCTCGATCTTGAAGTCCCGACATAATTTCGTCATCATCTTATTATTGAGATTAGAACCATTATCAGTAATTATCCTTTCAAGAACTCCACAGCGACAAATGATATCTTTCTTCGTAAACTAGACTACCGTCGGCTTGGTGACGTTTTTGAAAGATGCTTCTTCCACCCATTTGGTGAAGTAATCGATGGCGACCAAGATGAACTGATGGTCGTTGGAAGCAATGGGCTCAATCTTTCTAATCATGTACATGCCCCAAATAGCAAAAGGTCATTGAAAAGACATGACGCTCAAGGGATTTGGAGGTACATGCACTTTGTTTGCATAGCTCTGGCATTTATGGCATTTGCGGGCATATTTGTAACAATCAGACTCCATAGTCATCCACACTATGCCAAACAAGACCTTAGACAGCGCTTTAAAGCGCTGTCTAAACCTCCGCTGCTAAAGGTTTAGACAGCGCTTTTTTAAATCTTAAAAGTGCTGTCTAAGGTACCCTTAGACAGCGCTTTTAGGAATACCTTAGACAGCGCTTTTGAAAAAGCGCTTTTTAAGCCCCTATACCTTAGACAGCGCTTTTGGTGAAAGCGTTGTCTAATCCCCTCCTATTTTAATTTTTTTAGGTATACCTTAGACAGCGCTTTTCAAAAGCGCTGTCTAAGCCCCCCCCCCCCTTAGACAGCGCTTTTGACAAAAGCGCTTTCTAAGCCCCCCTTAGACAGCACTTTTGCCAAAAGCGCTGTTTAAGGTATACGCAAATTTTTGCAGCTTTTGTTTTAAACCACATTTTTTCCAGGTTTATAAACCAGAATTTCTACCTGTTTTCAACCAAATTTTGGCAGACAAATATCACATTTTATATATGCCATTTCAAACCATTTTGGCCTTTTTTCTACCAATTTTTGGCTAACAAATATATATATACCAATTCAAACCAATTTTGCCTTAAATGTATCAAAATATATACAAATTTATGTACACATTTACAAGTCATTACATATACTACAAATGTACAATATAATTACACAAATTTATGTACAAATTTACAAGTCATGTACAATATACTACAAATTTACAAGTCATTACTTAAAACATTGAGCTCTATGATGAATTGACACCATTCCTCTTTGATTTCGTCCACTTGATCCTTTGTATAAAATGCACACTTGAATTCATCAAAGTACTACATAATAATATAACATAGTTTGATTTAATTTCAACTATTTAATTATACGAGATATGTGTAAATATAAAAATAACTCATAAGTTAGAAATACATACATCGGTGGGAATCTCTAATCGGCCCAAAACAAGAGTATCTCGCATAAACCTCAACATGAAATACCCGCAATCTATTTGATTACGTTGTTGAGGACACTACATATGGAAAAAAAATATGGATAAATCCTAAGTTTTATCAAGTGTCATCACTAATATAATAAAAAATGTGATAATTAAAAATATACCGCCACTTGAATCCATGTAATGGAGTTGGCGCCCCTCTTTGAGGTTTGGATATCTCGTTGGGCCCGAAAAGCTTGTAGGATGCTAATAAAATAAAAATGAAGTAATTAGAACAATTCACATAAACTAAGAAATACACACACAAAAAATTTGAACATTCTCACTTACGTGTCAATTATGACTTTCATATCCGGGTATGTTGTCCAATCATTTCCTAACGAGTCAAGATAATACACGATTTCTCGGATAGGATTGATTGCGAGCAACAACCAATGTCCACTGTAATGATTAAGCAAATGTTAGATGTCAACTAGGAAAAAAATTATAATAGATGAATTTAGAATGAAATTCTAACCCAGTATTAAACGGTATAAAAAACAACTTCTCTGCATCTTTATTGGCCATGAGGATCCGAAGAACGTACTCCATCACGGTATCCGGTCTACTTAAGATTGAACTTAAGTTGACGGTCGCGGGTGCTAAGAATCCGAATGACACGTCCAAACCATTGGGGCGCATCAATTTGTCATACAAAAACCTAATATAAGAACATCATTAACATTAGACACCTCTTTTGAAACATAAAGTAAATAAGTTATTCAATTAATAAAACAAAGTAGACCGGATTTACCTAATATATGTATTGACAAAGGTGACGCCGATTTCTTCACGACAAAAAACTTGCATGAAGTCTTCATTACCAATCATTTGGTCGTAATCAAAGCCGAAAATCCCTACCTCCATATGTACATTCCGAACACCTCCGGTCGGTATATCGGTCATCTCTAGAAATGTCCTGAGGCACGACCTATACTTGGTGGTAGGTTTTTTCCTATCTACGGTCTTCTTAGCACCAGCACTTTTTACCTGTGTGGAGGCGTTGCTAACCTCCTTTTTTTGTTGTGCGGAGGCGTTGCTAACCTCATTTTCTTGAAGCTACATGTCATATAAATAGTTAGATCAAATTAAGAATGTAACAACTTCCATGAATATATGTCATATAATTGTATAATACCTCTTTTCTTGAAACCACGGACTCGGTATGCCGCGGAATCGCATTATCTTTTGATTTGGATTTTGTGGGAGTCTATTTAACATAACCAAGGAAAATATGTATGTAAAATGCGCGTAAAAACTTTGAATATACACATTAAAGTTAACATAGGTTTTAGGCATACCTCATATCCTACGCATATGAGGTTTATCGGCCATGCAACAAACGAACCTACTGCTTCGTCCACCGTTGTTGCATCCGAATCATCGTTAGGATATGGTAATGATGCATTCGGCTCAACTGCAATATCAACTGATACCTTCAAACATCCAGCAGGGAGCTCTCTAGTGTGGAGTAATACTCCGCTAACGTTATGCACTTTTCCCTTGCCAACCATCTGATAGTATGGTGACGACAAATATAGCTGACAATGGGAAATGTCCTAAAACCAATAATAACAAGAAATTGTTAATGTGTATATATGTCAAATACATAATTTGAGCAAATAGTTTAATTTAAGACAATTATATGTAATTACCTCTGGAATGTTCGGCTGAAAGGTACAGTTGATATTGTCTTTGTCTGAACCATCTTTGAAACATGTTGAGGCGCTAGCCTCTCTTTCTCTCCTCAATGCATCAAGCTCAGCTTGCATGGCTTCCAATTTTGCATGAAGCTCCCGATTACTAGGAGCCTTTCCTTTTTTAACACTCAGGGAGGTCGGAGTGACTTCAAATCCCTTACCCCTCACCCGACCAGAATACTCAGGGACATCTAATGCCCGACTAAGTATGCTCCTAGTATCATCGGGAGATAAAGACTGAGATAGCGCCTCCTGAAAAATCAAATGAATACCGTATACTTGTCAAATATTTGTGTATAAAAATGTTATTCAATTAATGAAAAAAATGTTATACTTACAAATTTCTGGTATACGTGTAAAACGTCTTCTTGAGGAACTCCAGATTTGCCCACACGGGCTTCCTTCCACAAAACATGTGCAGGAAGAGATGTTTCTGAACTTTTCTCCTTCTGCAGCTACACATTAAGTCATACAATTTGATCAGATAAAACTAATATATGATGAACAAATTTGTTATCGCAATTTATAAATACTTACCATGGATTGTTCTAAGCATCCATATCCGACACGTCCTTTTCGGTACGGATATGCGGGACTTGATGCTCTTTCCCGATTTGTGGCACTTATTCTTTTAAAAACCGGGTCTTGTCGTTTGGATTTGAAAGCTTCCCATTCTTCAGATGATATCAAACTTTCATATTTTTTAGGAAGCTCCGCATCCACATAATTACCATCCGCATCCCTAAGGAACTTGGATGATAAAAATGTTTGAAACCCTCTTAGAAGCTTTCCGGACAATTTCATACAAAAACCTCTTCTTTCTTCTTCGATGTTAAAACATCGCTAAGAAAAACATACAGATTGATAGTTAGTATCGGTAATTGAAAAAACATAATTGATACCGTATAATTAAGGGCCAAATGATTGTACCTTTATCTCACTCCAAATTTTTTCTTTGGAGTCATTCAGCTCTTTGTTTCTCCAATCATCACAGGTAATGGGAATTTCATTCCTTACTAGTGCACCGATAAAACTAGTTAAGGTATGCCCATTAGGTTCTACAAGTTGTCCCTGTTGGCTCCAATAGACATCTAGTATGATGCCTCGAGATCTTCCTTGGACCACCCTTCTCATTACTGTGATGCCTCTTCGAATCTCTTCTTCCGCGGATACTTTTTTACTAACTTCCTCATGTTGGTTATCAGCCATGTCTAACCTGTAATAAACCAAGAAAACCATCAAATATCAAATATAACTTATAATCAAAGCAATTAAGAAAATATAACGAAATCATGCATTATCAGATATAACTTATAATCAAAGCAATTGAAAACAAAAAAATAAAGAAATCATGCATTATCAGATATAACTTATAATCAAAGCAATTGAAAACAAAAATATAACGAAATCATGCATTATCAGATATAACTTATAATCAAAGCAATTGAAAACAAAAAAATAAAGAAATCATGCATTATCATATATAACTTATAATCAAAGCAATTGAAAACAAAAAAAATAAAGAAACCATGCATAATTTACCTCAGTCACTAACATCTCTTTCTTTTCTTTGTTGGAATATTAATCACTTGTTTCTTAACAATGCGTACGGATGAATTGATCCAAATTCCCTCATTATGATCGTTTCTTATATATGACTCATCCGGTATAAGATCCTCAACTTCATCATTTCTATTCAACTCATTCCGTCTAATGCATGACTCATTTTCAACATCAATATCACATTGATCGACACCGCTATCATCAGTCACTTTGTTAGAGAAAAGCATTATAGACCATTTTGTACTCTTCGGGTCATTCACATAGAACACTTGTTTAGCTTGAGATGCTAGAATAAAAGGTTCATCTTTGTACCCTACCCTAGTAAGATCAACTTGCAAAAATCCAGACTTATCCATTTGTATGTCACTACTATTCACCCACTTGCAATCAAAGATGGGAATCTGAAACTTCTCGTAATCAAACACCCAAATGTGCTCAATAACTCCAAAATATGACAAATTTGCATATTTGGGGTTTAAGTCCTTCATACTTGATATATGCATTGCTTCAGCTAGCACGGTGACACCACTATTTTGCATAGTACTCTTATCATCTTGTTCTTTGGTATAAAATGTGTATCCATTAATTAAGTATGCGCTATGAGAAAACACATGCAAACTTGGACCATATGCCAAACATCTCAACCTTTCTGTTACCGAAGAAGGATCTGAAGAGCGCTTCGAATAAATATGATCATTCAACCATTGTATGAAACTTTGATTGTGCTCTATAACTATCCAATTTTCATTTCTGTTCGGATTTAACCTTCGGAGTACATCCTTGTGCATTTCAACATATGGCTCAACCTCATTATTATTGTGCAGAACATACAAATGAACTTGATCCCGTTCATCCCTTGATATTGTCACAATTTTATTCCCAATTAATTTTTTACCTTCCATTTTTACGAAAATCTGAGCACTGGGGAGTCCAATCGATTGAACGTTAGACAAATATTCAGTACAAAACTCAACAGCTTCTTCAACAATGTATCGTTCAACAATACACCCCTCTGGTCGACTTCGGGATTTCACGTACCTTTTTAATATTTTCATATACCGTTCAGCAGGGTACATCCATCTCATATAAGCTGGTCCACACAACTGCGTCTCTTTCACAAGATGAACAACTAAATGAACCATTATGTCAAAAAAGGACGGAGGAAAATACATTTCAAGCTCACACAAGGTAATTACAATCTCTTTTTGTAGTGTTGGTAAGATCTCGGGATCGATCACCTTACTACAGATTGACCTAAAGAAAAAACACAATTTAGTTATGGCACTTCTTACTTTTTCTGGCAAAATAGAACGTATACCTATCGGTAGAAAATGTTCCATTATAACATGGCAATCATGTGTCTTCAAATTCTTCAACTTGAGGTCTTTCATAGAAACAAGTCTTCTGATATCTGATGAGTATCCTTCTGGAACCTTAACTTCACTCAAAGACTTACACAAATTTTTTTTCTCCTTTCTAGATAAAATAAAAGCAGCAGGTGGTAGATATGTTCGTCTTCCTTTCTTCACGGGTGCTAATTCAGTTCTCATTCCCATTTTTAGCATGTCCTCCCTTGCTTTAAGGCCATCCTTAGACTTGCCTTTTATATTGAGTAATGTACCGATAACACTTTCAAATACGTTTTTTTCAATATGCATAACATCGAGAAAATGTCTCACGTACAAAGACTTTCAATATGGCAATTCAAAAAATATCGACCTTTTCTTCCACCCACCTTTCACAATCTTATGTGCAAAAGGCTTGCCAAACTCACTACGCACATCTTTCACCTTTTCAAAAACTTGTTCACCTGATAATGCCGGTGGAGCTCTACGATGTTCGGTGTCTCCATTGAATGCTTTTCTCCACCCACGGTAGTGATGTTTAGAATGTAAGAATCTACGATGACTGAGAAACACATTCTTCTGGCAAAGTTCCAATCGAATCGTATCGGTTCCGTCTTCACAAACAGGACAGGCACGTTGACCTTTAATGCTATACCCAGATAGATTCCCGTATGCTGGAAAATCATTAATTGTGCCAAACAACATTGCCCTCAAATTGAAACTTTCTTTCCTATATCCATCATAAACCTCCACATTGTTCTCCCACAAAATCTTTAAATCTTCGATCAAAGGTGTCAAGTATACGTCTATGTCATTCCCTGGTTGTTTAGGCCCAGAGATTAACATAGATAACATCATGTACTTACGCTTCATACATAACCACGGAGGTAGGTTATAAATCATAAGAATCACAGGCCATGTGGTATGTGAGATACTTTGAAGACCATGTGGGTTCATTCCATCAGTAGATAATGTCAATCGAAGGTTTCTTGCTTCTGATCCAAACTCAGGATAATCATTATCAATCTTCGACCACTGTGGTGAATCAGTCGGATGCCAATACTTTCCATCAATAATTCTTTCATTTGCATGCCAAGTAAGATGTCTTATATTGGTTTCACTACGAAACATGCGCCTAAATCTCGGAATTATCGGAAAATACCATAAGACTTTTGCGGGAGATAATCTTTTCTTATATCGAGACAAACCGCATTTAGGGCACTCAGTTAAAGTTGCATATTCGTTAGGAAACAAAATGCAATCGTTAGGACAAGCATGTATCTTATCATAGCTCATGCCAATAGAGCACAACATTTTTTTTCCTCATAGGTTCGATTAGGAAGAACATTATCATCCGGTAGCATTTCTCTCATAAGGGCCAACAACTCTGTGAAACTTTTATCCGACCATCCATTGCCCGCCTTTAAGTTGTACAACTTTAATACCGCAGACAGTCTTGAGAATTTAGTGCAACCTTTGTACAACGGTTTCTCTGCATCGCTTACCATCCTCTCAAACATTTCAGGACAATCATGAAGATCTTCTTCCAGTGCTTCTACAATCTCTTCAACTCGATCACAATCGTATGTTTCCGTGTCTTTGTCGTATGAAGCATAGGTCGTATTACCTTTTCCACTCGATTCAACATTCTCGTTAATTTTCTCACCATGAAATATCCAACACTGATAACTTTGATCAATTCCATGCCTCAGCAAATGCGATTTCAATCCATGTGCGTCAACCTTACCAATATAACAACAACGCAAGCAAGGACAATGCATTCGTCTGGGGTTTCCAGCGTGTTGAACAGCATACTTAACGAATTCCGCAACCCCTCTCTCGTACTCTTTGGTCATTCGATCGGCACAGATCCATGTTTTATCTATGGTTTTCCTACTTATTAAGGTAAACAATCAATCCAGACGAAAATACATAACTAAGGTAGTATCTTTGAATATTCTAACAATTTTAAAGTTCAATTCATTTTAAACTTCAATAACGTATACATAACCAATGTTAATATAAACTTCAATAACGTATCCGATACGCCGATATACCAACTTTAATTACCTCATCACTTTCATTTTTTCTATTACAAGAATCAAACTTTTTCTATTACAATATACCTATAACTATACCTATAACACGTTAATTTTTCTATAACTAACTTTAATTTTCTATTAGAATATACCTATAACTATACCTATAACTATACCTATAAACATTTTCTATTACAAACATTTTTGTATTACAACATTTTTCAAGGAAGAACATTTTTCTATTACAACATTATTACTTATCAAACATAACAACTTTAATTACCTCATCACTTTCATTTTTTCTATTACAAGAATCAAACTTTTTCTTCCATTACTTTTCTCTTATAAACATTATTCTATTATCAACATTTTTCTATTATCAACATTATTACTTATCAAACATAACAACAACAATGTACCTTATGAACTCAGTTTGTACAAACTCAGTTTTCTAATCAAACATAACAAAAACAATGTACCTTATTGTTTTCCTTACAAACATCAACATTTTTCTATTGTCAACTTCTAAACTCAGTTTTTATGAATCAAAACAACTTAAACAAGAATAATACACTAAACTCAGTCAACAAGATTATGCACATTCTCAACATTAGTAAACTACCGCAAGATTATAAACATTCTCAACAAGACTATAAACATTCTCAACAAGATTATACAGTAGAAACGAAGATATGAAGAAATGTAGAACATACCGCAAGAAATGAAGAACAGTAGAAACGAAAAAACGAAGTCAACACACAAATGTCGAGACACGTACGATTCTTCAAACACGTTCAATGATTGAAACCGAAGGATGACAGTGTATTCAAGTTCGCTGTTAGGGTTTCGTTCGCAGGAGGGAAAACAAAAGAACAGAGAACGAAAATAGAAGTCTGAAATTTTATTTTAATTAGACCTTAGACAGCGCTTTTGTGGAAAGCGCTTTCTAAGGTATGCCTTAGACAGCGCTTTCCAAAAGCGCTTTCTAAACCCCCCCTAGACAGCGCTTTTGGTTTTATTTATTTTTTTAATTTAAAGACTTTAAACAGCGTTTTATCAAAAGCGCTGACTAAGGTATATATTTAAAAGCGCTGTCTAAGGGGGGTCTTAGACAGCGCTTTTAGAAAGCGCTGTCTAAGACCCCCCCCCCCCCTAGACAGCGCTTTCATTATTTTTTTTGGAACATTTTCCGTGTTTTATTTTAATTTTAACCTTAGACAGCGCTTTCTTTTAAAAGCGCTGTCTAAGATGCGCTGTTAAAAGTCATTTTTGGCGTAGTGCCAATAATATCCTGATCTCAACAACTTTTTCGCCATAGCATGTCCTCCAGCATGGATACCAAAGGAGCCCTCATGAACTTCTTGCATCAACATCTCCGTTTTGTGTCTATCCACGCATCTGTGCAGGACCATGTCAAAGTTCCTCTTATACAACATGTCATCCTGATTTTAAAAAAAAAAATACCAGCCAACCTACTCAGAGTTTTCTTGTCGTTGTTGGATGCCCCTGCAGGCTACTTTTGGCTCTTCAGAATACATTTAATGTCGTGGAACCACGACATATCATCGATAACCACATCAACTGTTAATACAAAAACAGGACTCTCGAGGCGTGCCACATCAATTCTAGGCATGTGATTCCACCATTGCACTTTGATCATGGAAGACAAAGTCGCCAAGGCATCAGCCAACTAATTCTCATTACGAGGCACATGGTAAAACTTTATTGTCGTGAAAAACATCAATAATATTCTCGTATAATCTCTGTAAGGAATCAGATGTTCTTGTTGCATGAGGACTTTCTTCATAATCCACAAATAATTTGACGAAACTAGGATCAACTTTTGATTTTCTTAATTTATTCATCTATAATTAGTTATAATATAAATATAAATGCCATACGTGAAATTAAAAATATAAATGACTACCATGTTTAAGAATTAAGTTTACCTTTTTTCTTCTAATTTTATCATTTATTTTAAATTTTATTACTTATAATAATTGAATAATTACATTTGATTCAAACTTTAAATTTGAATCAAATAAATTTTGATCTAATTCAAATATAATATATATATATATATATATATATATATATATATATATATATATATATATATATATATATATATATATATATATATATATATATATATATATATATATATATATATATATATATATATATATATATATATATATATATATATATATATATATATATATATATATATATATATAATCAATCTTAATAAATCAAATCTAATTTAGTTACAATTTGTTAGATCAATGAAAATAAAAGTTAAATATTTATTTGTGTTTAGTAAAATTAAAAACTGTATATTTTAAAAGATGATTATTTAAAATAAATAAAAAAACATGCATTATTGTAATTTTTATGTTTTCTTTATAACTTACTAATTACTTACGATTCTCTATATTCGGTATTAGTGAATTTAGTAAAGTTTGTTTTGCTATTGATATATTAAAATAAATTGTTATTATAGTGAATTTAGTAATGTTTGTTTTTTATTGAGAATTATTAAATCTAACCCTTTCAAGGTTTTCACGCTGTGACTGTTGTGAATCACTCGAGAAGACAATTTGCTTCCAGCTTCTGCTTTTAAACCTGTAGAGTCGTAGGTATACTCTCATTGGTATTAGCTGATAAACCCTAGTAGGGTTTTCGTGCTGGTTATATCTATTTTTTTATTTATTTTTCACTTGCATCATTGTTTCTCCGATTAGGAAATTCTGAGACAATGAAAACACGGAGAAGAAATTATAATGCAGACAGACTCAGTGATTTATCTGACTGTGTTTTGATTCAAATATTGTCAATGTTGAACTCCACCAAACAGGTTGTCCAAACTTGCATCCTCTCCAAAAGATGGAAGAATCTCTGGAAGTTAGTTCCCGTTCTTCC
Organism: Lathyrus aphaca; assembly: GCA_963966055.1. NCBI lineage: Eukaryota > Viridiplantae > Streptophyta > Magnoliopsida > Fabales > Fabaceae > Lathyrus > Lathyrus aphaca. The sequence goes on from OZ014524.1 coordinate 530,632,169, forward strand.
CCTGAGTTGTCGTCACTTCAAAAATTTCAAAAATTTCACGAAATTTGTGTCACGAATTTTGTCGCAACGAGATGAAAATACCACACTGCACACCTTGGGATTTCTCCATGATGGTTATGTTCATCCTCACCTTCTGAAAAGGATTATAAAATATGCATTTTCACGTAATGTCAAGATATTGGATATACGACTTACTAGTCATTTTGAACCCTTTCCGATTTGCTATTTTTCATGTCATACTTTAACGTCTCTTAACCTTACTTCAATGGATGAATATGAATATGAATATGATCGTGATCGTCGGTGTCAAATATTTCCAAATTCACTAAACTTTCCGGCATTAACCTACTTGTATATAGAGAACTTTGCCTTTTGTAGCAGTGGTCGTGATGTTTATGCCGATCCATTTTCGACATTTAAGAGATTGAATACTTTGATCATTAAAAATTGTGAAATACTTAATGAAGAAACCCTCTCCATATCAAGTGTCACACTTGTTAATTTAACAATAAAAATGTTTTCTCATCAATCTAGCAACATAGAGCTATCTACTCCAAGTCTTTGTAGCTTTTGCTTTGTGGGGAATCCTTGTCATAAACTTAGTGGGAGAAATAACAAACTTTCTTCTATCAAACATGTAACTCTTCATGTTCCATCACATGTCAAAAAGTATCCTTTGGTTCTACACAATTGGCTTGCTGAGCTTGCTGTTATGGAAACATTGACGATCTCTTTAACTAGTCTTAAGGTATACCTGACTCTTTTGTTTATGAAAATTTTAGAATTTTCATTGTTCCTAATTTACTTTCATTGCTTAGGTTCTCTCCTTAGTTCCTAATTTATGGAAAGTCGATTTCCCTTGTTTACGTAACTTGAAGTCATTGAAAATAGTAAAATTCCGACCTTCATCAATACCAAAAGCGGTAGACAAGTTTTTGCTTCGAAATGCACCGTCGTCAGCAAAGAAAACCATCATCAATTTAAGGTAAATAAGATATCCAACATTTAAACAAAATTTTCTTGATTTTGCTTTGATTCTAGCATGTTATAATTTTCAATCTGATGTGCAACATATTTTACCACTATATTCTGCAGAAGAAGGAAGGGTGGAGGATACTACAGGATTCTTTGATGCATTAGCACAATTTAATATGATTTATTTTCTAAGATTTATTGAATTATTGTTCTTATTTTGTTCATTAAAAGGATTATTATATATTTCTACAATTTTGAATTATGTATGCCTGAATTAAATAATAGCATTTGGATTATGTTGTTCTTTTCTTTTCTTTTTTTTAAGCAAATTGTATTAAGGGAGAAAAAGAGGTTCTCCGGCCGTATACAAACGTCAATCAAAAAAGATAAAAAATTCTCCAAAATAAATTACAAAAAATTTAGAGGGGATTTAAATTACATCTCCTACGACCTAATTCTAACAATCTTCAAGAAATAGAAACTATACGATTGAAAATCAAATCGGGGTTGCAAACTTCGTTGTTGAACATAATATTGTTCCTTGAATTCCATATGCACCAAACCGAGATGAACCAAACAAAACAAGACATGGTCTCCTTGCTTTTATTTATTAAAGCTAAAAACCAAAGGAGAGCGTGATTCGTTAGGTTATCCGCAACAATCATAGGGATACCGATCCAATAAAAAACTTGTATCCAAACCTGCTGAGATTTGGTACAAGTCAAGAATAGGTGTGAAACGTCTTGGTCCTCGTTGAAGCAAACCTTGTCGTGAGGTGAATGTACAATACCTCTAAAGGCAAGGTTCAAACGAGTAGGTAGTCGATCAATAGTCATTCTCCAAGCGAACAATTTGACTTTTGAAGGAATACGAGTTTTTCAAATTACCTTGATGAGGAGAGTTTTCGCCGGAGATAAGTCCATGCAAGGTAAGGCCGAATTGACGTATGCATAGAGAGACCGCACCGATAAATTGTTATCCTGCTCCAATTTCCATTCCCATGTATCTTGTGGCGAATTGTTGTGTCGCATATCGACTGAGTTCAACAAGAAAGCAAGCAAATCAGAATTATAGATTAGGAGAGGGTCCAGGCCAATTAAGTTCAAGTTCCAAGTCCAAGAATTTTGGAAACATGTTCCTAGATCAAGGATACAGCAGGCTTTATCTGAAGATTCAGCATAAGAGGTGTCCTACCCTAAATTGACCTAGGGTCAGATCATTCTCAATAATCTAAAAAGTCAAAGATAATTCCTTTTTAGAACATTTTAAAGTATTGGATCTTAGTCTAGGGATTTAATTTATTTTTAGAGGTTTATTTTATTTTAGATGTTAGTTTTTTCTTTTTAATAAAAAAAATTGAAAATAAAATAACAAGAATAATAATATTAGGTAAGGGATTAATTCCAATTTTTAGGATATTTAAAATTTTAGGTAAATTAAGAGAATGGTACATTTTTTATTTTTTATTAATTAAATATAAATTTTATCATATTTATTCATTAGAATTTTATTAAAACCTCGTTAGGGATGATTGTCGTAAAAAAAAATGGGGTTATTATTAGGAGGATATTATTTTTATAAATCTAATTATTTAGGATTTTATTTAAAAGAGCTACTATTAGAATAAATTTTTCATTTAATTTTTATTATCTATAAAAAAGAAAATACTTGACCTTTCTTTTTTTTTAGCCTTTAAAAAAACCAAGTGGACATTAGTTTTATTACGTGGGTTCATTCTAATTGGGTTTATTTATTTTATATTTTACTTTTTTGTAAAAAAAACATCTTTAGTTAAGAAATTTTAAAATTAGAAAAATGAATAATGGATTTTAAGAGTTTTAAGGTGGGGTTATTAGCTATCTTAACGCGTGTGTACATTGGTTTTTTTGTTTATTATTAATTATTGTTTATTTATTTATCCTAAATAATAAAGAATTTAACAAGTAAAAATAAGTAAGAATTAAAAATATTTATAATAAAAAATCATTCTCTTCGTTCCACCTTTTTAGTTTAGTATAATTCAGTCTGACACTATTATCTTCATTATTATTAAGATTTTTCATAATTTTATTAATATTAATGTGCATTATTACTGCTATTTATTACTATATAAAATAAAATATAAAAATTCAATATAGGAATAAATAAATAAATTCATGTGTTTTGGTTTTATTTTAACTATATCATTTATTTTTACATATTCTTAGTCCATAAAATATAAAATTTCAATATTCATTTTAAATCTCTATCAATATATTTCTTTAATAGTGTAATCTCTACCATTAATATATTTAACACCACACATTCAAAAATTATCATTATTAAATATTAAGAGGTTTTATAAGTAAATAAAAATCTGGAAGAAGAACAAATGATTTTTTTTTGGGTCGTCATCGTCAATATTAATACTAAAAGATTAATTAGTCTTATTAAATTTAAAAAAAGAAAATTTATTTTTGTCATTTAGTATTAGTTATCTTATTAAGATGAGATCCCAAAATCTCAAATTTTTCTAACTAAAAAAGCTATAGACCAAAATTACACGTTTTAATATCTTCATTATAATATTAATAATAATTATTATGAAAAAATAAGATAAAAAAAGTATTGTTATTATTATGGGATCCAAATATTTCCAAACGAGAAAAAGACACATTTACTACATATATGAATTTCCATTGAAATAAATCTCCCAATTTCCAATTTTATCATATACTCATTACTCTCATTCTTAAATTGAAAAATAAATCAGATCTCTATTGAAACTCATTCAATTGTTTCTCTAATTTAAGATGGAAAGAATATCAAAACAATAAATTTTGTTTAAGTCCAATTCCCCTATAAATTGGAATCAAATACACGATAGGAAGAAAAGAAGAAGAAAAAAAAAACTTACGGAATCATCTAAAACCATTCATTTAAAAGTTTCGGTCGAAAAGCTATTAGAAGGTTCACCCTTGAAATATCTTTAATGTTTTCGCTCATCTCTGGCAGTCAAACCCATTATTCGCAATTTGAGCTTTGAAAAGAGAAGGTATTATTTCTTAGTCTAAAAAAATCTAAATGTATGGCTTGTGAAACTGAATTATTTTTCTCATGTGATATAATGATTGTTCAAATTAGACTATACATGTTAATAATAATAACTATGCTAAAAAAAACAAAGGGGCATTATGTAGTTAAATTGATATGTTGATGACAACATGATAAAGATGTGCACTTTGGTTTGGTAAAAGGAAGTCAAAAAATTTATATGCCAGTAGTTGTTTGAATACCCCGTCCGGCTGTGTTCTAGCAGGTTCCATTTTTACTTATTTATTTTATTAATTGGTGACATAAGTCATGATAAAGAAATAGTAATTAGATTTAGGGGATAAACAATCAATTAAAACACTAATTTTAAATATAATTTTGGAATATGAATAACGTCAATTGAAGTAATTGAGATTTAACTCATTTATTTAAGTTGTTAATTTTAGGGATGAATTTGATTATTAAGAATCAAGATTTAACATGTAAAACATTAGGAATGAAATCATTAAGAAATAATTTGATTATTAAATATGGTGCCAATAAAGGGTTAAAATTACTTATTTGATATTAACAACTTATTATTTAATAAAATATATTTAAATAAAATATTTAGGGTTAACTTATTAAATATTAATTTTGTGGTTGATTTATAATCTTTGGGTTTATTCTAATTTTTATTATTTCTTAATTAACACTTTTGGGTTTAATTATAATTTTTGGACTTAATATATTGGGGATTATATAAAATTAATTTATATTTTGAGGTTTTATTATAATTAATAAATTTTGGGTTTAACTTTTAATTTTAGGGTTATTATAATTTGGTGGTTTTGTTAATATTAATATAAATTTGAGGATTTATTATTTCTGGGTTTATAAATTGGGATATAATTTATACAAAATTTGAATTTACTATAATATTTAAAGAGATTTTGGTTATTTAATTTGATTATCTTTATAACTGAAAATGGGTGTTTATTATTATAATAATTTGAAATTTGAAATTCTACTTAAAGGATATGTATAGGGTATCAAAGGTGGTTTTTTTATAATAAAAATCAGAGTTTTTTTAATAAAGATTAGGGGTCTCTAATAACATAAAAAATGGGGTTTTAAAATGAAGGGATTTTTTTAATGATTTAGTAAAAGGGGTATTTAGAAAATAATAGGATTAGGATTAGGGTTTAGGGGTAGGGGTTAGGGAAACGAACTACGGTCCTTTGATCCCTCTCCGAGAGTACGTAGGCATAAAGTCATTGAACTAGGACTTTAGCGAATGAAATTTTCATAAATTGTTATTATATCCTTCTTCTAATCATTTTTCTTAAAAATACACAAAACCCTAATTTTCGTAGAATGGATCCTACTAGGTATAGTAGAGGTGAGGGGTGCCTAACACCTTCCTCCCACCTAACCGACTCCCGGAATAAAGAAAAACAAATTTTACCCTTATTTTTCCTAAAAAATGGGGTGGCGACTCTAGATTTTAAGCCGGCCGTGACAGCTGACGACTCTGCTGGCGAGGGTAGTCAATCCTAATTCTTAGGATTTTAGGGTTCTTTGTGTGTTTAAGGTTTTTGTTTTATAATATTCATTTATTTTATTTTTGGGTTTTTTATTTATGGTATTTTGTTTATTATATTTCATTATTATTATTCGTTTTATTTATTTATAATATATTATAAATGTCATCATGCATGGGATATTTAATTATGGAGCCAAAACACAGGCTGAGGATACCTTAGAATATTAGGACTTTGTGGAACGGAAGTGTCTTTAATGAGGTGAACATCTCATTAATGCATGGAGGCCACGCTCGGAGTAGATCCTACTAATGGCTATCTCCCCGTCAAGACTAGCCCTTGAAAGAGGATGATAACATAGTAGTTGATCCATGACTCCGGGACAAACATTTTTTACATACCCATGCATTTTCATACATTTGCATGCCTACATATACATTTGCATGTCCTTTCCAACCTAGAACTCTCGATACTCACAAATGAAACTTGAAGGATATCCCAAGAAGCTTTGTAGGAACTCAACAAGGGATAGGTACCATTAAAAAGAGAGGGTAACCCTTTTTTCATGTCAGTCACAAGTCTACTCAGATGCAATAACTTTGCGCTCCTCGTCAATCACAACAAAGGAAGCTTGGAAGGGAATTGGATCCTACACCAATGTCTCTTGACTTACTCAGAGGTGCCTAAGTAAAAGCTGCAATTATTTGATTCTACTTAAGTCCTACAAGTTATGGACACAAAGCACAAGATCTGCAATTGACTTTCAAAGAAGAAGTACCATTAGAAAAAGTTCACCCCTACGTGGACATAGTGCCAGAATTTCAAGCAGTGTCTCCTAAAGATGGTTGGATAAACAAGGGAGCTTGCCCCGGGGGTCAAGGGACTTTATCATTTCCAATTGTAATTTCTTTTTTTGCTAAGTATTTTTTCAATTGAAAGTTGTACTCTTTGAGAAATAATTTTAATAAAACGAGCATGCATGTTTTTGGAATTCATCCATTTGTTTACACTCTCTTTCTTATGCCATAAAAAATAATCACATAGTTCCTTTTCACTTCTCACCTATTGAAAAACTTAGGAGGAGAATGATGTAAACAAACAAACGAATTTGCTGATGTATGCTTTAATGGTAAGTCCTGGCTGACGATGTAAGGTATTGTTTCATTCCCTAAACACTGGAGAAATAAGGAGATAATCCATAGTCAACCCCCTCTAGCCAGAAATCGGTGTTCTTTCTATTTTTGAAAAATACCTTAATGTTAACCAGGGCGTGGTAGATTTCAATTAATCCAATGACGCATTATAATGCAAGGGAATCAATATATTTAATCACACAGATAAGGGTTTAAGCACATCTCATTCCTCGCATACATCATTAAAAGTTGAGGAAGTAATTAAGATAAAGCTCACCACATATTCTTCCTCACACCATTCAACATGGAGGAAGAAATCAAGGGTAACAATGGCATTAACAACTTTCGAAATCAAAGAATAAATCACTCAAGGATTGTTAAAAAAAAAAAAAAAAAGCCCGCCAAGTCAAAAAAAATTGAAAAAAGTTGACTTAGGCAAAAATTAGGGTATCCCGATGGACCACAAATTCAAAAGAATTGGTCCATGCAAAAATAAGGGGTTAAAAGCAACAAAAAAAGGAAAAAAATTGAACAATCTTATAACAGAAGTGGGTGATTGTCATCTCAAAGATCTCAAAGGTTTTAAACCATTGTCACCATGACTAAATAAATTCTCTTGCAAGATGAACGCATTTGTTTGGTTGATTGGATTTAGGAATGGAGAATATCAAGAAGAATGGGGAGGGTTAAATTTTAAATTTTGAGCCTTATATCTTTTGTTTCATAAACCGTGAACCAGGCCACGTTATAACATACAAAAGTCCTAATTGAAGTTAGGGGCAATATAAAAGCATACTCAGCAAAGTCTTTGTTAAACTGGCTTAAAACCCGAAGGTTTGTTAAATCATTATTTTCTCATCTTGATGTGTGCCAACCTCGTGGCCAAATATCATTATACTTATTTACACACCTATTTTCGATTTCAAAAACTTGCATGAACATGGCCTTTTAATTACTTTTCAAAGGGAATAATTTTACATGTAAATCAATACTTAGCATTGAAGGAATATAAACAAGGGTTTAATTAAGGAAATGTCAATTCAAGACCCTTCTAACTAGGGGAAAATTATCAAGGAACCATTCTAATTAAGGGGCAAATCTTTATGATCCTAAGGGCATGTCATATGAAAGTCCAACTCACTAGGGGCAAAACATTTCAAGATTTAACGCACCTATGTCAAGAAATAATTCCATGACTCAAATAATAAGGGATATATATTTTTTCAAGAGGCTCATACTGGGGTATACCAACTCGAGGGTGCAGTGAGGCTAATCACTTCAGATGTTATATAATCAGGGACATATTATTCAATATTCAAATATTGGGGCAAGTCATATAAAGGTCATATTGCAGCATTGTGGGACCCAAGTCCGTTTCATGCAATTCATCTAGACCTCAAGGATTAGGGGCATGCCTTTAAAAGGATTCAAACAATGGGACACACTTTTCAAGATGAAAATATTAGGGGCAATTCATATAAAAGTCACATCACATTATGGTGGGATCCAAGTTCCTCTTCAAACAATACCTCCATGACAAAGGGAAGACCATTCAAAAATTCCATATTGGGGCAGGACACCTTAATAGTATGGTGAAACTGATCATTCCAAGGGTTAATCAATTCAGGGTATACTTTTCCAAGACTCAAATACTAAGGAAGTTCATCTCAAGTCGTATCAAGGCAGGGTGGAATCTAAGTTCCTTTTCAGGCATAATCCTTTAAGACTCTATCAATCAAGGGCAATACTCTCTGAAGCACAACTAAATCTGCGACAAATTGCTGCAAGGCTAGATCAAAGGAAACCACTTCACAAAACGGGTTATTTGGGTTACTTATGGAGACATTCAAATTATTGTCATGCATTAATCATGTCGCTACACTCTAGCATCTAACATAACATCACATGCATACATTAACATACATACATAACATAGGATTTATGACCGCTCATAGAAGTCAAATCCCCAACTATACCAGTACAATTCCTAACTAGGAATGCTTATTGGCCTTCTCAAGGGTTACTTTAAGGGTTTTTATCAAAAGTTTCCATTAGGTGTTCTCATCAAATTTTTATCAGAAGGATTCCACTAAGCTTTCACATAAGGGTTTTATTTGAAGGATTCATCTAAGCGCTTTAGTTAAAAGAATCGTCAAAGGGTTTGGTTTAAAGGCTTCATCTAAGGGTTCACCAGGGTTTTATCAAGAAATTTCAACAAAGTGGTATTAAGGGATTCCACCAGGGATATATTAAAGGCTTCGCCGGAATTTCCTATCAAAAGGGTTTATCGGGATTGTCATAAAAGGATTCTATCAAGGGGTTTCCCTATATTTCACCAATGGGGATTCCTATAATACCCACTCATGAGAGTTTGAAATAATTCCACGACGCACCAAGGGTTTGATTTAATACAATAGTTTTTTTTCTTCTTAAATGCTATAAAATTGCTTAACATCTCCTCTACTTTTTTTAATGATAAATTTTTTTTATTCTAGAATTTTGATATCATATCCTCTATTTTTTAATAATAAAATAATTTTTTTATAAGCAATTTGTATTAAAAGGGAGAAAAAAGGAATCTCCGGCCCGATACAAAAAATAAATCAAAACAAAAAATTAGAGAAAAAAACAACCTAAAGATTACAAGAAATCTAAAGGTGTTTCGTCCAATCATAGAAACTACATATCGATCGACCTAATTCCAACCATCTCCAAGAAAGAGTAACAATATGATTGAATATCTCGTCGATTATGCATATGGCATCATTGAAAATAATGTTATTTTTAGTGTTCCAAATACACCAAACTGTAATGAACCACACGAAGCAACTCATATCCTCCTTACCCTTATCAAACAAAGCCAAGAACCAAAGCAAATCGTGATTACTTATAGAGTTAGTACTAACCGGAGTGATCCCAAGCCAACCCGAAACCTTAATCCAAATTAGTTTTGCTTTGAAGCAGTTCAAAAAAAGATGAAAGGCATCTTTATCCTCTTGAAAGAACAAAACACACAACTTATCATGGGAGGAGGATACAATGCCTTTGGAAGCAAGATTATTATGGGTAGGGAGTATATCACAAATAATCCGCCAACCAAAGATCTTTAGCTTCAACAGGATACAAGTTTTCCAAACCACCTTGAGAAAAAGGTTTTCTACTGCATTGAAATTGAAAGCATGAAGGACATAAATTAGGTGCTCATACGTGGAATAGACCGAAAATCCTTAGAAATGTCCAGCCTTCACTCACACCGATCTTCAATTTTGCGAGCTACCATGAAATCAGCCAGCAGGTTCTTCAAAGCAGAAACAAAATCCTGAACAGGTTGAAACCCAACCGGCCAGCATCTTTCAAAACTCCAAATCCATTCGTCTTACTCCCAATAGTCGAGATTAGCAACACAGACAGATTTAATTAAGGCAGATTCGAACAGAATTGGGAATAAGTCCTTTAACATGTGATTCCCACACCAATATGAGTTCCAAAATGGAATGATATCACCTCTGCCCAAACTTGGAGAAACAAGGGATTGGAAGTTGAAAGAAGCCTCTTGTTTGTTGAGATTAATTAATTTACACATCCAAAAGGAGGTTGCAGTAGGAAAAGAATCTGGAATAGTTTCTTGTGCCCAATAGCTCAAGTTACTGTAGTGTGAAAACAAAAACTTCCGCCAAATTTCCTTGCCACCCAGCAGAAATTTCCAAAGCCATTTGAATAGGAGATCTTTATTAAATATCCCAATTTTTTTAATGCCTAGTCCACCCAACTCCTTTAGTTTACAAAGGTTACTCCACTTCACCCAAGCAATATACTTTGTTTAGCCTCCGAACCCACCACAAGAACCTTCGTTGGATAGCTATTATACCTTTTATAACTTTTGAATGAGCCTTAAATAACGATAGATAATGAATAAGCATGTTAACAAGAACATAATTGATCAACGAAACCCTTCCTCCAATCAAAAAGTTCCTACCATCCCAAGAGTTTATCCTTGCTTTAAGATTAACAATCATAGGATTCCAAAACAATACTCTCTGATGATTAACTCCAATACAGATTCCAAGGAAAGTAAAAGGAAGGGAACCAGATTTACAGTAGAGAAATCTTTATGCATCCTTGATGAAGATGGGGTCAAGACCAATACCGAAAATGCAACTTTTTGAGAAATTGATTTTAAGACCCGAAACTTTTTCGAAACCTCTAAGAATGGTCTTTAAGGCCCACAAGTTAGTGTAACTACCATCAAAAAACAACAATGTGTCGTCAGTGAATTGAAGAAGCTCAATAGAATCATCTTCATTGTACTTAAAACCTGAAAAGATATGAAGATTATTCGCACGGTTAACCAAAACAGCTAAAGATTCAGCGACCAAAGCGAAAAGGAATGGAGCTAAAGGATCTCCCTGTTTTAAACCTCTCGTAACCGCGAAATCCCTCGACGGACTACCAATGATCAAGACGGAAACAAAGCTAGAACATATATCCCCTTGAATCCACTTTATCCAATTATGACCAAAATTCATTGAGAGAAGGCCATGAATAAAAAATTCCAATCTACACAATCATAAGCTTGAGCGAAAACTACCTTGAAAAGAAGAAACTTCTTCTTATCACGCCTTTCTGAATCAATAATCTCATTTGCTAGCAAAACTCCATCCAAAAGATTTCTCCCAGGTATAAAAGTCGTTTGAACTGGGGAAACCAAGCAAGAGATGATAGGGGAAATCATATGGGAAAGAAACTTAGAGATAACTTTGGATATGCATCTGACGAGACTAATGGGCCTAAAGTCCCCAAAGTCTTTGGGACAGTCAACTTTTGGAACCTGAACCAAAAATGAAGACTAAAATGCTTTAGGAAGCACACCTGAATGGGAAAAATGAATGATACATTTAACGAAATCATGACCAATGATTTCCCAATAATCTTTGATGATTTTGAAAGAAATGTTGTATGATCCCAGAGATTTATTACCCTTGCAAGCAAAAACAACAACATGAATTCCCTCGTAAGAAAAGGGCTCATCCAACTTCTGCCTATCATGAACATTGATTTTTTGGATATTCTCAAGGTTTAAAGCAGGTCTAAAATTCTCCTCACACGTAAATTTTGCTTCAAAGTAATTACTGGCTTCTTCCTTGATAAGGCTAGGATCTTCGATTAAAGAATCGACAGAGCCAATAGCAGAAATAAAATTATAGATATTCCTGGACTTTAAAGAAGCGTGAAAGTAATGAATATTTATATCACCTTCTTTCTACTACTTAGATATTGACTTTTGATAAATCATACTCTCCCTAATTCGAAGATTACTCCACAAATCCTCTTGAACCTCCCCTCTCTTGATAATGGCCTCTTCCGATAGACCTTCCACACCTCAATCTTAACATCGTCTAACTCATTGATAGCTTCGACATATTTATCAATATTGATATCCATCCAACTGAATATATGGACATTTCACCACTTCAAACGTACTTTAAGGGCGGAGAGCTTTTCTTTGAAAACATAGGTAGGAGATCCATGGAAAGAAAGAGAGTTCCACGTATCTTTGACGAAGGAAAAGAAACCCTTATGGAGAAGCCATCAGTTGAAGAAACAAAAAGGTTTTGGCCCTGAATTATAGTTATACGAATTTAACCAAATATACTGGTGATCAGAAATATCACGCTTGCTAACTTTTTGAGCCTTAAAATCCCAGTTGTCTAAAAGAGATTCATCCATTAAAATTTTATCCAACTTACTACAACTCGAACCGTTAGAATTAAACCAAATAAAGCTATTTCCTATAAAAGGCAACTCGATCAGGTCCAATTCACTTATAAATGAATTGAAGTCCACACACTCGCGAGACAAAGTAGTATTCCTTCTCTTCCTTTGTTTAGGTGATTTAACAAAATTAAATTCGCCACCAACTATCCAACTTCCATCAGGGTTTCGAAATTTAAGATCAATTAAGTTTTCCCAAAGTTTACGTTTGTCTTGGATCCCACTAGGAAAGTAAACGTTGACGACAAACAGGGGAGAATTTCTCCAAAGAAAGATTGAACACAGAAAACTGTTACCTTTAATAGTAGAGATGGACTGGAATAAACCTTTCTCCAAATAGCCAAAAGACCTCCTGCATAACCAATAAAACCATTGGCTGGCCATTCAAAAGGATAAAATAATATATTATAAAAGGCTAAAATCCACTATAAATTACAATGAGAAAAAATGGCACAAGATGTGCCAAACAAGAAAACAACTATCAAAATAACAATACTCTACAACAACATCAAAATAAAGCTTAACATAACACACAAAAAAAAGCACAACCAATCAATAAACAAAGCAGAAGTGAAAAATCACCCCAACTACACAACAAAAGACCACCCCAACATCACCAAGCTAAATCTAAAACCATTGATTCGCGGAAAACAAAGTTAGAGCCATATGAAGCAATGTCAACCACATAAAACTCGAGAGACAAGCCAAGAATCTCAATCAACTATTGGATTAGACACAATATAGGGTTCTTTAGTCAATTGTTGAAGGATAAAGAGTTCATCCGGGTCTTATGATGGAGTCGGTTCCAATCCAAAAAAATACATTTATCCTCCACCTCTTTCAAATTAGATCATACATCGGTGAAGAGCTTTTCATTATGAGTCATGCTAAATCAGAATAAACTCGCCTCTTACCATAGCCCTTGAATGGAATGACAGAAAAAAAAACTCAAAGACAAGATAGAAATCCCTAGAGAAAACCAAATGCACAACTAAACACCCAAGATTCCTTTATCAGACACTAGCAACAAAATCATAGACCTCTGGTCCAACCTACCAACCTTAGGTTCAAACCCAATTTGGATTTCAGAGATGAGGAAAAATTTTAAGAACTTAGCAATAATTGGGTACTAGTTAGTCAAGGATATTTACAAAAGGAGGTCTTATAAAAACAAATTCTTTAATTTGATTTGATTTGATTTATGGCTTCTCTGATTTTGTTTCCCTTAGTTTCTTTAGTTATATGTTGTTATCATTCATAACTACAAATGCCTTAGTTAGAGAAATAATTTGTGCTTTGATTTTAACATGGGTGTATGACTAGAATGAATTAACCTTTAGTTCTTAGATTGTTTGTTGAAGAAAGTTTTAACTCCTAAGTTATAAAAAAAATGATTCATGAAGAATCTTGAATCACATGTTGGCCTATCTTGAATAACACCTCTCTTATGCAACAACAAAAAATAAGGCTAGTACTAGTAGTAGAGTTTAAAAGTAGACATTGATGTATCCATCTCCAAATACATAAAAATATTGAAATATATAAATTCCATGAAAGTTTGACGAAGGTCCGTACTTTTTTATTTTCAATGATTTCAAGTTCCGTAGGTAACAGAAATCAATACTCCATCAATCAGAAACTAGGTATAGAATCTAAGCAACGAGGGTTTATAGTAAATAAATATAAATTTAAAGCAAATCATATTAAAACAAACAAAAAATATTAACACTATACAAGCACATCTAAATTTTTTTAAAATTTTCATAAACTAAATTAAAGTACCTCAAGAGTACTTGAGTTTAATTTAAAATTAATTTTATATTTTAATAATTTAATTTTTTAATTTAATTTAATTCTAATTTAGTTTAATTTAAATTTAGTTTATTTTATTTATTATTGTTAATTACTTTTGTTAGTTTAATTTTAATCTAGTTTTCTTAAGAAAAACTAGTAACACTTCGTCTGAAAACTCTTGCGATCGCACATAATATCCTCCACTCCATTCCATAGTCGGATCCATCACTGCAAACAACAAAAAGAACTCACCTATATCCCCTCAACTGAATCCACCCTCCATCGTTCAGAACAACAATAAGGAAAAAGAAAACAAAAAGAACTCACCTATATCCCTGTCGCTCCCGGGATTTTCATCCTAGTACAAACGCGAAAGTGGCGCAAAAAGGTTAGAGTCGCCAGCCAGACATTTTTATCCCAAAGGAATGGGAAAGGTAATGTTGCACAAACCTTGAGGAAGAAGGAAAAGGACGAGGCCTTGCGAACCAAAGATCTGGATACGGAAGTCGGTTACGAATCGAGAAGGTATTAGCACCCCAATCCGTCTGCCGTACCCGACGGGATCCACGCTTATAAGTCTGTTTTCAAAGGGTGAAAAATGATATGCTGTTTGAATGAAAGAATGGCTATCTGGAATGGAATGGAAATGAGGAAAGAAATGGAATTGGCAAATGGGAATAAGAGGGGAAAAATGTAGGAAAAATAAAGATTGTGCTCGAATGGGCCCTACCCCACTGCCTACGTACCTCATCGGGATGAATGAGGATCAGAGACGCCGTAGTTCGTCTAACTAAGGCTTACACTCGTTTGTGGTTTTTAGGATGACGTTGCGATAGCTCTAGCTCAGGTGTTACCGGCTCTGACTCGAGGGTGTTTACCGTATTGCTGTTTGAACTGTTGAGACAAGTCATGTTCGTCCGCAAAGAGTATGAGATGAGATGAGAAGACGATACTTCTTGGTTTGTTGTCTTTTAGAAGAAATGTTTTGAGATTGTGTTTATTGTATGTACAACACTAAAGACTATGACACAGGAGCGAATACTTTCCAAGATCTCCCCCAATGGAACGTTTGTAAAGCATCCTAGAAGGGTGAAGGAGACCTCCACTCATCATTTCCCGTATAGCTTAAGGCTCGTGGCGCATTGTACACCTTTTCCTTTATTAAGTGTTTTTGATTTTATTTTAAGATGAGAAGAGAGACTCAAATTGTCAAAGGAAAAATTCTAAGGGAAACTAGACTTACCCTAAGTTAGTTTGATTTTGAAGATAACCTATGGTTAGTGAGGTTTGGAATATTAAATCTACCTAAAAGATATTAAACTAGAAATGCGGGTAAAAGAAGTTAATAGTGAACAATATGGTCCTCCTAAGTCATGGTGGATAAAAACGTGAATGAAATGTAAATGGGATGAAACAATGGATCGGGTGGGTCGATTGTGTGGTGCTAAGACGCACGACTTATGGTGTGAAACATGCAAGGCTTGCTTTTGGTTGAATGGAGTGGAACGATGGTAATCGAGGAACCTTAAAGTCACATGCAACTTTATTTATTTATTTGAAAATATACTCGACGTTGGATCGAGTTTTATTTATTTCGTTTTTTGAGATTTTGTTTTCTAACGATTCATTTTATCTTTTCTAACCTAATTAAAGAAACTATACAAACATACAAGTTCTAAGCTATTACATCACAAAGCACAAATCACAACAAAATAATCGAGACATAACAAATATCCAAGTCCATAAGCCAAACCTTGAAAAATACCTTGCACACAAAAAAACAAATAGTTAGTGAATGATATGAACCATGGACATGCACAATATGGTGGAAATGAATTTAAATGCCAAAAAATATTAAAAGTCATGGAAAAAATGTGAAATTAAATTCCTAAGGTCTTAAACCTGATTATAACACTATGTTAAAAAATCTCTTAAAAATTCTAATCCTAACTATGTCAAATGGTCATCTAAACTTACCTAAAGTTTAATCACAATTTTGTACGAATTGCACTACCAAAACAGCAGAAAAAATGCCCTAAAAAATACACAAAAAATATTCTATGTACTTTAATTTGTCCTTTAATCATAGCAAAAAGAATGGATCCAAAATGTTACAGGAAGTGATAGAAATAAATTGTACAAATTCATGTGTCCAAGTGAAAATTCAATAGAACATCAATTAAATGGAAAAATTGAAATTAAATCAAAAATGGTTAAATTCAGAAAATAAAAATTGGGAATATTTCTAAAATGGCTTAATATTCTACCATAATTGTTTTGGATTTTTATTAAATGTTTTACTATTTTTCATAGAATTGAAGGAAACTATATAAAAAATAGAAATTTAAAAGAGAAGAAATAGAAAGGGGGGTGAGAAAAGAAATGTCTATTAGTTTATAAAGAGAACTGGGCCCCAAATGGGGGTGAGAAAAGCAGTTCTCAGGGCCCAATTCGCATAGTAGCTTATCCTTTAACCTATCTTTATGGAGATGTAACAGCACTATTAATCCACATTAACTGACTTTATTATTCTTAATTTATTAAGATAAATCTTAATTACTCTATATTCTTCATTATTCCCATTAATTTAATTTATTAAATCAACTTAATCCATCAATAATATAATTGAAAATATAAAACCAAAAAACAAACTGAAAGAAACAAAACCTAATCAAACGTAAAAAACCTAAATCACCTTCTTCTTCCCTACGCCGCCACACTCCCCTATTGATCTTCCCGAAGCCGCGGCCGACCCCCCATCATCATCTCCTCCGTTCCTTCTCTTCCTATTCCTGTCTATCCCCTCCAAAAACCTAAACCTAAACCTCAATCCCCCTTCCCTGCGGTACTACCCTTTCGAATCAACTTAAATCGCCGCCGCTATAAATCCCACCTAATCTATCTCTTTCTCCATATCCCAAACCCTAAACTCGCCGGGAAATCAACGGGAAATCACCGCTTCCGGCCGTATCAGCTTAAATCTCCCCCTTAACCAAACTCTTCTTATTTCCGTCTCCCCTTCGAATCAAACGGAAAAGCCGTAACGGGAACCTAAACACCGACGAAAAACGCCGCTCGCTCAGCTCTATCTATTTTGAACAATCAAAGCAAACAGTTTCGAAGAAAACCTGAGAAAGGAGATGACGTTGCCGCGGTCGAACTCGCGAGTGCACAATCCTTCAAATCTCTCTGTGTGACTGCGTCGCGATGGCCCCGGATCCGTGTCCTTCTTCCGCTTCCGACTGGCGAATAATCCTTTTGATTCAGGCCTTGACGAGCTCTCTTGACGACAATGGAGAATGCCGATTCATCGCAAATTTGTTGAAGGTGAAGAAACGGTAATCTTATATGTTTATTGTTGATTGCTCTAAGCCTTTTTTTGTGCGTGAAATGCCTACGCCCTTATGCTTGATTCATCGATTTCTTCTTTTTTTTGCGTTTCTGTGACTATCGTTATGTTGACGATATTGCAGATATGGGATATAGTTCTTTGCTTGATGAAGATGATGACCGAAAGAGGTGTTGATGTTGTTGTGCTATGCGATGCAGATGAAGACGATGATGAAGGAGTGAACAGCTTCGGTTAGGGTATGTGTCTTGGCCTTATCGTGTTTCTGCAATTTTGTTTCTCCTTCGCATCTCTGGTTGCAATCTGATATTGTGTAGAGTTATTGAATTTTGGTGATGTGATTCTTGGATTTTGCAGGTTGTCGATGATGAAGAGAGTTGTTATGGATTGAACGTGAAGGCCAAGAGGATTGGAGAGTGGCGATGTGAATCGATGAAGATGGTGTATCAAGAAGAATGAAGATGAATTTTGAAAGTTTGTAGTAGATTGAAGATGGATGGATTGGAGATGAAGGGGTAATGTGAAGAAGAGGATGGTAAATGGTGAACTGAATTAGAGAAGGAAAGGAATGAAGCAGAGATTTGAGAAAATGATTCCAGCCCCATGAAGAAGAAGATCAAATGCTTTATAGAGATTAATGGTGAGTGTCTTGTGATACAGTTTAATTTCAGTTAGAAGTTGCTAGAGTTTGTTAGATCTCTAACCGAATTCGATTATGGTTTGTAACTGTTTTCATTTTGCACTGCACTCTTCTCCATTTTCTTTTATGCTGATTTTCTTCTTCTTGTCTCTGATGTGCGAATTGAGTGGTTGTATTACACTGATGAAGATTTTATTGTTGAATTGATTCTGAGATTCTGTTATATAACTTTGTGATGTTTTTCAGGTATGAAGCTTGTTGGAGTTGAATGGAGGGAAATGGTGTGAAATCAAGACATGAAGTTGGCGACTCGTTAGACTTGGAAGCACCACCAATATTGCCAAGTTTAGGATTTGTGAACTAACCTCTGACATAGACTTCTGTAATTAGCCTTGGTGAATTTGAGTTTAATTGGAATTTTCCAACTTGTAGTAACTTGCTATTTGCTTCATTCTTTACATTTTATTTACAATTTTGTCATGAAAATTGAACCTTATATCATATGCATATCTTGGCAGCATGAAGTTGTAATTAAAATAATATTGGCCATGAATCCAGATTGGTGAACTTCTTGTATCAATTAATCTTTGAATAAGCTTCGAATCTTGCATTGCACGCTTATGATCCGTAACCGCGTACTTAACGATTTCCTCCATCCATGTACCTTGTTGAAGAACTCCAAACTCAATTCATACGTGCTTAGCAATTTTGAACACCTTAAAATATGGACTAGATTTAAAATAAGTTAATGACATCTAGTTTGAATTGAATTCAAAAACTAAGATATTATTCTTGCACCTCTAAAAACACTTCCCAAAACTTATATCTAAGTTAATGACATCTTTTAGTTTGAATTGAAAAGATATTCCCGGCTACTTGTCATCAAAATCAACTTGTCTCGTGGCGTTTCCCTTCCCATATTACATCCATTGGTGCCAAAAATATGTTGACATATGATGCCTCTCTTTTTTTTTTGTATACTTCTAATAACCAAAAAAATAGTGTGTGGCTTTTCCTTCCCGTAAAAATTATGTTTTACGGCTGGAGAATGGTGCAGATTAATGTGCACTAGTCGTAATTGAATCACGAGACATGTGATTGTACGAGAAATAGGTTATGGTTTGGAGTAGGCTTGGATGAAAAAAGTAGATAATTAAAACTTGAGCTCGAATTAACGAATCTTTTCCCTTTCTCCTTATAAAACCCAAATGACGCTTACTTTAACCCAGGCGCACTTGAATAAACATATGCTTGACTAATAATCCCTTATCTTTAATTGGCTTGCAATATTTAGAAATAGACAAACCACCACTTAATTGGAAACAAAAAAATCATCTAAGGAAGACTTCAAGTAGGCCTCAATCACTTAACAAGCGTCGTCACGTGTAAAATTGATTCAATCTTCTAAATTTCTCAAAAGAACTAACTTGTGAAGCAATTACTCAAGGGAACATTAAGTGATGGTCCCTCCGCCAGGAATAACGCTCGGAATAACTCTTAGGTGCAATCCTAAGACTATAATCTCTCATTGCACAAATAGTCCCCATACAGGAGAACCCGTGTTTCTCCTAATTCCGAGTACGAATTGGTGAATAGGTACAACAGTAGCTGGATGAATCCTCAACCCAGGCCATACTCACAATGAACTCAAACATTCGTTTGAGCCTTCCTTGCTTCAATCTAGACTTTAATAGCCAGATAAATCCTCATTGAATAAGAAGATTCACATCACAAGAAAACGGCTTCGATCCCCTTGCCTTACTTAATGCAAACGCGTGATTGTGAATGTCGTGACCTCATGTGAGAATGCAGATGGGTGGAGCATAAGGTCAATTAAGGCAATAAATTAGAGGGCAAATTTTGGGGTGTTACAATCCCCTCAACTGAATCCACCCTCCATCGTTCAGAACAACAATAAGGAAAAAGAAAACAAAAAGAACTCACCTATATCCCCTCAACTGAATCCACCCTCCATCGTTCAGAACAACAACAAGGAAAAAGAAAAAAGAGGAAAATTTTGAGAACGAAAAAGGACAATAAGAAATCCTTTGCGTTTTAAAACCACAAGCATGACATAATTCGACATGCTAACAATCCTAACATTTCAACTATTGCGTGCTTGAACATACTTCGACTACAGCATACAAGATCAGTATGTAAACAGACTTCGCCTTCATACTAAACCTTCTGTCGAACCATGAAACTACCCTTATTGACACTTGAGTTTGATCCAAAATACCACAAATCTTCGTCTTGGAACAAACTCTACACTAACAAGGTAACAAACTAGTTTTCATCATGCAGTTTTATCAACTGCATACAGTTGGAAAAACATGTTACTCGACAATGTCTTCTCCTTCTCCGATAGGCCAACTGCATCTCCTTTGATCCTTTTAACACTTATAACAAACTTTGTTGAACAAGAAGGACTTGCATCTTTAAGCACCACAAACCAAAATCATTCACACCGGTGAATTTCTCAAACTCATACTTTGTTGACGGCATCTTCTCCTCCATATTCACCGCACCAGTTTGTTGTGAATTTATGTCATCAATAGCAAAACAAAGTAATGAGATAAAGATTGAGTTTCTTGAACAAAGACAAGAAACCCTATTAGGGTTCACAAAGGAAGAAAAAAAGAGGAAGAAGAATAGATAATTGGTTAAATTTGTTTTATTATTCAATTTCTCAATATGGCTCAAAGATTACAAGTGAATACCAACTATAACCTCTCTCAACCTAATAAGGATTTGGCACCACCCCTCCTATGATGAGAGACTAGTATGTTATTTATAATAAAATCGAACCTACTAAACTAATGGGCTTTTTAACAATTACCCATTACAATCTAACTTAAACAATTGGGCTTACAAGCAAGACTCAATTCGACATACTAACAATCTTAGCATTTTGACTACTACATGCTTGAACATACTTCGACTATAGCATACAAGATCAGTATGTCAACAGACTTCGACTTCATATTAAATCTTTTGTCGAACCATGAAACTACTCTTGTCGACACTATAGTTTCATCCAAAATGCCACATAAACAATACATAATGTGGAGCATTTTGTTCTAATACGTTACGGAGATGTATCTCCGTAAAATTAACGGAGATGCATCTCTGATACAATACACTTGTATAATGATTTCTGAATGTGATGCATGATATGTGTTAAATTTATACATAGATGTATCTTCAAAATAATTTAACATTTAATTAAAATTTAATGCATCTGAAGATACATCTCCAAAATCTAAAGACATTTAAGTATTTTTCACGTCTTGCAAAGACCCTTTTCATAAGGGCTAAGAAATATAAAGGGTACATTAAGAAATTTACTTATCTTAAATCATAACCTGCAAAGGCCCTTTTCTATTCTTCTACTAATATTACTATATTTGGATTTGCATACTCAGCCTGGACTACATGTCTCATTACTAATTACTAGAAAATCCATCATTGGCTATGTTGTTTTCCTTGTCTCTTCCTTGATTTACAAAAATTTAAGAAGTAAATCACAGCCTCCAAATCCAACTTTGATGCAAAATACAAGGCCCTGTCTAGCCTATCTTTTGAAATTTAATGTCTTCATTTTCGAAAATTTGCAATGTGCAAACCCACTTCAGTTATAATCAACAATATACATAACACATAACTCAACATTTTATGAAAGAACAAATCACATTAACATAGATTACCACACTATTAGAGAGAAAATAGATCAGTTGATCAAGCTTTTTCATATTTCCTCCATTTCACAAGTGGTTGATTCATTTACCAAGTCTCTCTACAAACCTTTGAATTTTTTTATTTTCAAGTTTGGTCTGAAATCTCTTCACAATCCAGCTTATGGTAGAATATTGGATTGTAATCCCTAATTTTTATGAAGTTTCTTAATATATTTCATTGATTTCTTAGACACCACTGAATTTCTAAAAGTATCTCTATTTCCGGATTTACAAATTAGGACGTACTATTTTTTTCTCAACGTTGATTTTTTTTCAGATCTATACATCTGGATCCCAAATTTACAAATATATTATCTCCGAATGTGTACATTCGAAAACTATTTATTTACCTACTTTCAGATTTTAACAACAAGAGAAGAACATAAAATCAAAAACCTAAAAAAACAAAGCTATTATTATTCCTAACAATATTCCTAACAATGAAACTAATCTTCTTGTTTCTACTTGACATAAATATCTAAAAATCCCTAGATCCATTTTTTTATAACTACTAAATCTAACATATAATTCCATACGAAAGTGAAAAATGGTTTAATGGAAGTTTAATGGAAACAACATAGATCATCTATCATAAAATGGTTCAAGAATGGAAATTTGAAAGAAAACCCATTTGAGATCTTGCAAAAAAAATGAGAAATTTGGTGAATATTTTTTAATTTGAAACAGATGAATGTTGCTGAGAGATATGAGGGTGGCGCTAAGAGATATGAGGGTGGTGCTGAGACTATGAAACAGATGAATTTTGATGAGAGCTAAATTGTTTCTGGATATACGCATCCAGAAACAATTTATTTGCAAATTTGGAATCCGGCGAAAAAAAATCAACGTTGAAAAAAAAATGATAGCATCTTGATTTGCAAATCCGAAAAAAAGAGATATTTTTGGAAATTTACTTGGTGTCTAAGAAATCTATGGTGTGTAAAAGAAATCCTATTTTTATATTAGTCTCCTTAATCCAGGATCAATTGTTAGAGTAAGAGTTAGTTATTCAGGTTGTTACCATAAGTTGGTTATCAATTTAGATAACGTGGTATATTTCTTTTGTATGACATCTATATTTCTTTTGTATCTTGATATTTCCTTTATAATTTATAAATAATACAGCATTAGTTAGATAAGATTAATCAACTGAATTTATGATGAGACATTATTTGGGTTCCATAATATAAATACAAAACTCAGTGAAAAATTGAAATGTCAGGTTTTAGATTATGAAATGCAGTCCTTAATGTTTTGTTTTTAACAAATAAAAATTAACAGAAGATTATTGACCATTCAAAATTTCATGTAATTAGTGTAGAAGTATTCTCAACAGGAGTTCATGTAAAATGAAGAGTAAAAAATATCCCATTTTTATATGTGCATGGGAAAATTCTGAAAATACTATTCTTTTAAGAATTTAATTGGTATTTTTCTGATTAAATAGTATTCTTTCTATCAACATTGGTGAAATAAACTATTGCTTACATTATAAACCCTTTATAAACTTACATATTAGATTCATATTACATGATTGTATTGCAAGATAACCAATGTAACATTGATTGAGCTCCTTATCCCTCCATAATCATTTGCAAGTCTACCTAAGATCACCTCACATTTAAGCTTCTCTTTTTGGTCTGTTGCGGCCACGTGGAAGGACAGGTTCTTCTTGTAAATAAGGTTCTGCGTCATCATCGTCGTCCTCTTCTTCCTCTTCATCAACTTCCATGATAGCTTCATTAATTGCCATCTGGTATTGAAAAAACACGTCACAAAATCAGGGAAAAAACAGAAGACAACTGACAAATATTTCCGAAAGAGGCTAGAATTTTGCGCATATATCTTATGTCGATTGAACAGGAGTTAACAGGCAAGGCACATGCCAAAGGGAAGATCAACCAACTCAAAAAGGTTTAATTTGGCATATGGAAATCCAAATTACAGTCACTTGGGAAAAAGAATTCAAATAAGCAACTCTACAAAAGTGAACTCATTCCCAAAATTCAAATTATAAAAAAATGTTATAATGAATTTAGTTAAGGATCCAATAAATGAAAATCTTAAATTGCATACTTATAAAATAATGTACTTTTTATCATTTTTTGTTTGTTTTTTCATTCTGAAGCTAGTTACTAATTACTATTACCAAATCTATCCTTGGTTCCAAATTTTAGAGCTTCCATAACTGATTTTGGACTTCTAAAACTGATTTTAACATGTTTGGTTGCTATCGTGTATAATAATTGTCTTTGTCTCCAAAATTGATTCTAGCTTTAAAGTTAAGATTTGCAGCTTTTGAATCTAAACATGATTTTTAGAATGAAATTTAATTTTCATCTCACTTATATGTAAACGTATCCAAACATAACATTCAAATCACTTTTAGTGTGTGTTTGGAAACAAAGTCATTCACCGCCACCTTACATTCAAGAGCTTCCCACCGTGATTTTTCTAAAGCTACAACTGTTAGCTTTTACAAACCGTGCCGGTGGTGATGTGATTTTTGAGAATTCGAAACATAGACCCAAAAACAATTCTAGAGGTGTAGAATTGATTCTGAAGTGGTTTTAAGGTGTTTGGTTATTCTAAAGTAGAATTGATTCTATCTTCACAATTGATTCTACTTGAAGGCACAATTTGTAGCTTCTGAGTTTAAATGTAATTGTTACACTAAAACTTATTATTCAACTCACTCTTACATAAATATATTCAAACGTGAATCAAAACTGCTAAACTTAATTATGTTAAAATCAATTCTATCTAGCGTCAATCCAAACATAAACTTAGTCATCACTTTTAGTAAGAATTGATTTGCCAAATCATTTTACTCAAAAGTTAATTTTGTATCACCGGCAAAACCAAACTCACACAAAAAAAAAAAATTCTAAAAGTAAGTTGTTTCAAAATGATATGATAAGGTGGAGTGGAGTGGAGCCCACTTGAGCCACCCATTAGAGGTTGCCCATCAAAGGTGCTCTAAGATAAGTAGATAATGTTATTGTTCTTGTAATTCGGAAAATAATTTTCCGAATTTGGCTATTTCAATTTTGTAAAATTACAAAAACCAGTACCATGCTCCTTCCACCCGATAGTCCAACTATGCTATTACTTAAAATCCGGTTGAGGAATTTCATCAAACACATAGAAGACACATAAACAAAAAAGCAGCACAAAGAAGAACCCCAGTTATAGTGCTATTATTACCTCTTCGTAGTAATCTTGGTCGAGCTTCTCGCCAATTCGGAGGGCAGTGACCACCGTAACAGCGAGGAGAGAAAGAGGAAGCGCAATTGCGAAAGTGATGCTACTGGCGTTTGCGCCGGCGCGTGTGACCACCGTGGCGCGCCTTGGTCTCTGGCAGGTGGCGTGGAGAAGAGGCGGAGAGGTGAGGTAAGGTGGGGCCTTCAAGGAAGGGAATGTGAAGGTGTGAGTGGGAGGAATTGGGTTAGAGATGAGAAATGAAGTGGCCATGGATTATAGTGCAACAGTATTTGCGGTTCGTGTTTGTAATGTTCTGGTTCTGGTTAATAATGTTCTGGTGTTGTTACTTTTTTTAAATATAATTCTTACTTAGGTATTTGATATAAATTGAGTTTTTTTGTTAAATAATTGTAAAATTTATTTAATTTTAAATTGAATAAAAATTAAATAATAATAATAATAATAATAAGTGTGAATGGTGGTAGAAAATTATGATTGGTTGAATTTATTTTCATGGGAATATGACATTTTCACCTTCTCTAGATTAAAATAAAAATAGAAGAATTGTGTATAAATAAGATTTCAAAAAATAAAAAAATATATATATATTTTAAAATAATTTTTAAAAACTTGAATCAAATATGAAAATATTACATTCTTATAGTCACATTTTCAAAAATACACCATTTTAAAAAGTTAACACTTGACTTCTTAAAATACATTTATTTATAAAAGAAAAAATTTAAGTTAAGATTTGTTTTTATTTATTAGTTGGAATTTCACTTCTTAAAAGTGAATAATACAATTTTTATAAAAAGATATTTGGAATAGCTTCAATCATTTAATCATTTGATTTGATATCTAAAAATAAGTTTCAATAAAATTATGAAATATTTATAATATCACTTTAAAAATAACTATTCAAATTAAATTTTTATTTGAAGTTTATATAAAAAAATAATTTATAAATTTTTTAGACAATTATAGTGTACTATAAAAATTATTTTTTAATAAAAAAAGTCAAAACTAACCGATCCTAAATCTTCCAATTTGGAGGGAGAAAAACTTAGCTCATTTTTATTTTCTTCCCTGTCCCTCTATTTTTTTCTCCAACCAAACAGATCTTAAAAATAAAATTGTAGAGAGATCAGTTTACAAGTGAAGATTATGTGTTGTTAAGATATTGGTGACAAGTAAACAATAAAATAATAAACAAAAAATATTTCAGATTATATCACTGTTGTTTAATAGCTTCATACATTAGCACAAGTGTCATAATATATAATCAATAACATGTGATATAAAATACTATTATCCTATCAAGTATTGCAGAAAAACAGCACAAAATAGAATTCAATGGTAGCAAGCACTATACAAAAAAATGACAAAAAGAAGATATAACATATCAACCTATGGAGTATGGAAGGAGAAGAAAGGATGATCCTGAAACTGATCATGAGTGTGAAATGAGGTGACTATCTTCTACTACTCCTGGAGGAGACTCCGGCGGTACGGCCGATTCTTGAAATACAGAAGATTCGAGATCCAGAATCCTCCTTGCAGTTGCTTGAGATTCTTTGATTCTTCCAACTTTTCTAGATGGGTGAGACATAGAGGCAACAGCTCTTGTTGAATTGCTACTGTCAATTGAATGCAAGAACTTGTCTTTGGAAAGTGATGGCGCCGATGCAATGACGGAACTGAATACTCCGGATTCCCTCAAACTTTGTATTATGACCTGAAGACAAGTTCGGCGAGAAATGTAAAATATGTAGAAATAGATATAGCAACAGCTCTATCTAACACTGTTGTCAATAGCGGATCACGGAGAATAGCACCAAGTGCCGCTATGTCTGGTATTTTACAATATTTTCGCAGAACGATAGTGATTTGTTTAAATTCAGCTATATTACAGTTCTATATCGCGACGCGACTATTTAAGAGGTTCTCTAACAAGCTGAGTCATTGGAACAACTTTAACTAACTTGTCACTTACCATGGGAGCGTATATGCGGGTCAATATTCCTTTCCTCAACAGTTTGATCTTCAGTTCTTTATCACCCCACACAACATGCTCATTATACCTGGAACAAGAAAAAGATTAAATGTTTCTCGAAGATCGATAAATAACGGATAAAATACATCAGAAAGTATAAGTAAATGTAAATTGATGTTGACATACCACTTCAACATTTCTTCTTCAGTTGCTGTTGACGCAATGATGAATGCCTGAAATTGATAATAAGGTCTACTTCGAACAAATAAAAGAAATGATGAATGCGAAGAATCGAAAAAGTTTACATATCATCAATGACTGCGTATCAACGAAAAATATTTTCAAACATAGAATAAACGCTTGTGTAGCGCCGACACTTCAAATTGAAGGTGTGGCTAGGTCTGACATCGGCACATGTTTGAAATACATTGAATCATCTCCGGTGTGTAAGAGTGTCAGTGTCATGCCTAGTATATGTGTAAGTGCTTCACAAGTTATGAATACATTGAATTAGCTTACAGATCTATCAAATTCCAACATGAAGCATCTTTTGACATCTTCTTTTGTAGGTTTGCAACCACAACGATCACGTCTAGATGTTAAATCGGAGAATTTGGCGTATGTGTAATGTAAAACAGCAGCTTCTTCCAATTTGATTTCACTGGCATAATTCAGAAGAATTATCACGATACTAATTAAAAAGAACATTGACACAAATATGTTGTATAGATTGATGATGTATTATACTTTGGGGTTTTCATATAATTGTGCCATCTGTGTGCACCATTAGGCCGAAGGTGATCTTGTACCCGTGCAACTGATTTTCCATTTCCGTAAGTCAGGAAATAGTTTGGATTGCCGCGCACAGAATCTTTGTATGTGCCAAAGTATGTGTCCTTTGGAAGATGGTCGTAATTCTTCTTGAACATCGTTACCTGATTTGACACATCGAGAGAGAAAGAGGGGAGTAGAATTGTAAATATAAAAAACATGCAAACTTTATATCAGAATCGCGGAAAATTCTGCAGACATTCTATAAATTCAGTCAAACACAGGCATGCATTGCACAAAACAGAAAAACTCAAAATGTGTTTATAAGTTGCACACTTTTAGCAAAAAGACTCTTTAAGGCTTTCGTGACTTACCTCACTAAAAGGTTCTTTGATATCGTCTTTCTCAACACTGCTTTCCTAAAAAAAGAAGACTGATAGCATTAGTTACAATACTGAAGCTAACAATATAGCCATTTCTCGTCCGGTGTCATGAGTTATAAAAGAACGTCATGAAATCGAAAAAGAATTCGAAGATTCTACTCACATAGTTAGGAAATATGACCATATCAACATTTCCCGGAACATCAAGAAGCAGCTGCCTTAAAGAATACTCACGAGCACCAGCCGGGTGTATTAATTCATCTGTATCAAGGTGAAGAATCCAGTCCATACCAGCATCCTGATGTTACGGCGTGCAGGAAATTGTGGTGATCAACAAAATTAGGCAGGAGAAAAAAAACAATCATAACATAAAAGACTAATAAAACGAGAATTTGCGCGATAAAACAATTCTCCATACCCTTGCCATGACAATAGCGATCTCCATATTGAGGGATTGCTTCACAAAAAGTTCATAATTGCATGGCTTATAAAAGAAACTTGCCAGCCATGTTTCGTTCCAAATACGACTGATGCAACCAATAATATAAATAATCAGTACGAAAAAATATCTCTAGCAGAAACTAAAAAATTACAATTAGAATAACATTACATATATATTTATCCTGAAGAAGAAATAAAATCTTATGGCGATGAGCATGAACACGGGCGATAAAAAAAGCGGAATCGTGAATAATTAGAAGCTCTAGAACAACACTATATTTTCAAACAGAGAAACACTAGAGAACACTATTGTAACCATTGAAAATTGCAAAATAAATTCAAAGGATCGGAGTCCGTATAAAAATGGTAAAATTGATTAACCTCTTAGCTTGTTGTTCTTCCAGCTGCTTTGTTCTATATATAACCTTTACACCCTAGTTAAATAACATAATTCAAATTAGAATAATAGCATTAGAGAAAAAAAAAAAAAAGAGGAATGTGAAATAAATCAATATAATTGAATCCTAATACTAAGAACACTCAAATTTATCGTTCAACTCACTTTCGGGCTAACGTATCCAAACATAAATCCATTTACCTTAAACTAACTTTTAACTAAAATCAAATTTTACAAAATCATTTCAATCAATATAAATTTTAGCAACCGTAGAACCAAACACACTGAGTTTGTGTTTTTACTTACAGGAATTGATTCCAAGACCTTCGATACTTCAGGAGAAGCAGCCTTCCCCTCCACAAAGAGAAAAAAGTTTGTAACTCCGATGACTTTATGATAAAACATCCACGGAAGAATCTGCTCAAGCCCGGCTGATGTACTAGTCGTAACACAGATCTGCAAATCAAAAGTAGTAATACTTAATAAAATCAACTAAGATGAAGTCAATCAAGTGCTTGAATCAAAAATGAAGGGGAAAAAGGCTTTCTGTGTTTAAAATAGCTTAAACATAAGAACAATAACATATTCTTAGAAACAGTCTTCAACAAAAATATATCAAAATTACCTCAATTTGCAGAAACCATCAAACACAGATCACACAAATCCAATAAAGCACAGATCACATGAACTCAAACTCCAGTACTAAATTCTAATAACATAATTTACTCAAAGTTCAACACAGCCAGGTCTAAATCTTAAAGCAAAATTACTAAGATTCGAAACGATAGGTAAAAAAAGATATTTGGCTAATCAAATAAGTAAAAATGAACAGAAACATAAACAGTATTTTCCAAACAACCTTCATTATCCTCATCAACTAATTCCCACTAAAATTTCTACATCGACCCCAATTACAAACACAGATCATAGAAAACCAATAAAACATAGATCACCTGAACTCAAACTCCAATACTAATAATATACTTTACTTAAAGTTCAACTCATATAAGACTAAATCTTAAACAAAAAATTACTATAACATTCAAAAAGATAGTTAAAAAAAACACACTTTACTAATCGAATTGCTCGAAAACAAGAACAGCAACAGAAACAATATTTTCAGAACTAACCTTCACCATCCTCATCTACTAACAAAATTTCAACATCAATTTCATTTACAAACACACAGATCATAGAAAGCCAATAAAACATAGATCAAATGAACTCAAATTCTAATACTAATAACATACTTTACTCAAAGTTCAACTTAGCAAGGACTAAATCTTGAACCAGAATTATTATAAGATTCGAAAAGATATTAAAGTAACACACTTTACTAATC
This sequence comes from Lathyrus aphaca, assembly GCA_963966055.1. Taxonomy (NCBI): domain Eukaryota; kingdom Viridiplantae; phylum Streptophyta; class Magnoliopsida; order Fabales; family Fabaceae; genus Lathyrus; species Lathyrus aphaca. The sequence continues at coordinate 530,662,659 of OZ014524.1, forward strand.
GAATTGCTCGAAAACAAGAACAGCAAACATAAACAATATTTTCACAACCAACCTTCATTATCCTCATGAACTAGTCACAAACAAAAAATTCTACATCAACCCAATTTATAAACCCAGATCACGAGGCATAAAACACCATAACCAGCACAATTGATTGAAGAAGTGAAAATAAATCCAACCCCCACCATGAAGCAACCCTTTTGCTTCATAATTACAACCACAAAAAATAGGCACAGCCCACATTCTAAATCAAAGAAAAGAAGCAAAAAAAACAAACCTTTGGGGTAAGAGAATCACCAAAATCAAGCTTCCAGTTATGGTAATAAGGGAAAGAAGGTGAAGAAGAGCGACCAAGGTTAAGGCAATCAGAAGAACGGGAAGTTGAATGAGGGAGAGGGGAAAGAAGGGAAGAATCCATGCCGGGGAAATTATGGGAGCCATGAGGGGACAAAAGGGTCGATGGATCGGTGATGCCGCCACGCCATTGAAGGATGAATGCTATGGTAGCTAAGGAAACGGGAAGGAGAGTGAGGAGAAGGAGGATCTTTGAGGTGAAAGAGTGGGATGAAGAGGAGGAAGATGGGGTTGTACGGAGTGGAGTGTGGAGGTTGTGGTTGTGGTGGTTGGTGACTGGCATGGTGGCGGTGGTGGTGGTGGTTGTTGAGGATGGGATGGAAGTAACCACCAAATCGGGTCACACACGCAACAGCAACAACTCCTCTGTTATGTGACAGTGAGGAGAGTAAGAATGAAACATGGAGTCACATGTCTCATATGTTCTTGTAAAAATTATTTTTAAAATTATTATTTATAAATTATAAATGAACTTATTTTTATTAAAAAATAGTATTTATAAAATAATTAACTTCACTAACTATAGTTGTGACCATAAAGTAATAAAAAATAATATTATAGATCAATATAAAACTAATAATTAAGTTAAAGAGAAAAATAAAACAATGAAGTCCCATTATTATCATTATTAATATCATTTTTCTTTTACAAAATTACTAATTTGTTATAGAGACAAACTTCAGTTGATCTATAGAGGAGGCACAGCAAGAAGTCCATCGCTTCTGATCAACGTCTGGATTGAATCAAGAGGTAACCTCACCATCACATAAATTGTATTGAAATGCATCAATTTACATTTCATTCATATACGCAAATTTTGATTTGTTTTTGTTTTCGTTTTCGTTTGAATTCTTATACCTGATGTATGATAATTTTCCAATTGCATTTTCCTTCATTCTTTCTGTTATCTATGATAATTTAGTGAGTTTTTTAAAATATTATCATTATCAATATGTTAGGGTCAGTGTCGCATTTTAGGTGTCTGCATTTCATAGTGCTATGCATCTTTTGTTGAATTCCATCGCCAATCAATTTAGCAGATCATTGTCTGAAATAGAAAATTATTTCACATTTCCAATCAACTTTCTTTATCCCCTTTCTAGCTGCATCTTTTTGCAGATCGAACCGTGTCCTCAAGGTTTTTCATTGAGGTAATGGTAACTTCGTGATCTTCGATATTATTAGATTTTTACGTTTGTACCTAAGTCATTTTTACAAAACTTGTTTGTAAAGAAGTGTCACTCTTTTCGAGACCTTATGTATTTTTAATGTAAGATTTGCGGAAAATCTGGGTTAAACACGGTTGATGCAGCTTATATCGAGTGTGCATTGCGGTCGCATAGACATGAAAATCATGATGTCACGACCCAGATTGTAATTGCGGACCTTTTTTAAAATAAAGATAGATAGGTGCTGTGTTTGATTGTTTGTCTGTGTATATATATATTTTACTGAGAAGGTTGTGATTTTTCTAGTTTAGATATTAAGTGTATATTTCTCTCTTACTATAGTTTTTATATAAATATTGTATTTTCTACTATTATTATCTATATCTCTTTTCATATTGTGATTTCTGTCATGTTTATATGTTAAGATATGATGCATGAATTAGTAAATTCTCTTATTTTATTGAATCTTTATGGCTTGAAGTGAACTTGAATATCTGGTATTTCAGCATCCAGAGCCAAATTTGTGTGAACTTCTGTCTTTTTTTCACTGTGTAGGTAAAAAAGGAAGAGGGTTTAGTTCCAGCTTCTGTCAAATTGAGGAGAGTTGAAGACTATGGTGAGGTCTACTACGAAGGATGCACAAGATCTCATCCGCGCTCTTTGGTCTGCTTATTCTGCAACCCCCACAAATCTCAAGGTTGTTCTCTCTTTCCCTCTGCATTTCTACAAAAATATTTACTTTTCTAACCATAACTTTGGCTCTTTCTGTAGATTATTGATCATTATGTTGTATTCGCCGTCTTCACTGCCCTCATTCAGGTACTTCCCAGCCTCAGTTTCAATTTCCAAGAGATCTTCAATTGTTAAAACTTCGATTTTTCCATTTTCTTAATGAACAGGTAGTTTACATGGCTTTGGTGGGAACGTTTCCGTTTAACTCTTTCCTTTCAGGAGTACTTTCTTGCCTAGGGACTGCAGTTCTGGCTGGTAAGTGGTGAATTCGATGCATGTGTTTTGTTCTTGTAATTCTTATCAATGTTAAAACATTTATTTTGGACCAGTTTGTTTGCGGATCCAAGTGAATAAAGAGAACAAGGAATTCAAGGTAATCTGTTTCTCTGGTGTATGACATTTGAGTAACAAAACCATGTAATATTTCTAGGTTTTCTTCACTTGATATATTCTTACAGATAATTGGTGTTCCATCGCAATGCAGGACTTTGCACCCGAGCGAGCTTTCGCGGATTTTGTTTTCTGCAATGTGGTGCTCCATTTGGTGATCATGAACTTCCTAGGTTAAACTGTGTTTGTGTGGTTTTGCTTGTTTCAAATAGATTCAGTCACTGGCATTGTAGAAATAAAATTGTGAATGCTACTTACTCATTTTCTTTCCAAATGTAAAATTACAAGACATGAAAAACTCAACCCAATTCAATTGCCACATTGAACATGACACACCTAACACCTAAAACCTCTTTTGCCAATGAAAACACTAAACATTTATTACAAAATAGATGAAATAAAGATGATAAATCAAGGACAAGGTTTAGGCTATTCATAACTTAAAGTCTCACCTACCATTAAATATACAAGACAATCAACAAGAAAAATACAGACACTACTACTACACCTTCTATGTACACAAGTTATTTCAATCGAGCTTGCATACTTAGTCCGAAGAAACTTGCGGTACAAGCAAGTTATCATCACTACGAGTACGAGCTTTGGAGTTTCTTCTAACGAGGTTGGTGAATTCGTTGAGGTGCGCACTTGAGGTTAACATATTGAGGTGGCTTCTCAAAGTGCTTTGCAGATCCAACCGGTGACTTGAGACCCCTTTCATTTGGCGACAAGATCTTCAGAAGAGCCGTGGCATCCTTGTTAACACCTGATTAAGAAAGATATCAAATATGAGACATCACATTTTTATGTATTGTACCAAATTTCCAATCAATTAGCTTCAATGCTTACCATGAAGAGGCTTCTTTTCTTCAACAGGCTCATCAATAACCGGACACTCTTGAGCTTCGTCAGACATCACCAATTTCTCAAACTCATTCTCTAGAGAACTGAAGTCTTCTTCTATACCAAGATCAAAAGTTTCTGACAGAAGATTTTCTATATCATCATTTGTAGCATCAATACTATCACTTACTTCAAAATCTTCCTCCTCATTCTGGCTCAACCAATAGTTATGAAACCATGCTGAAGATTTCACAAGTTCCCACCATTGAGGTGAAAAATCCTCCACTTGACGAAATGCAGCAGGTATGAAGAGAGGAGCATTTGGATTCAGAGCTGAACTTCTTTTAGATACCAATGCCATTAGAAACTGCCACACAAATACAATAACTTCAGCACAATCCTTACATAGTATGCATAAAGTATATCAGTTTGCATTTACATGAGAATGCAAAAGTGTTGTCAATCGCAAATCGCAGAATCATGAAAAATACGGAAATAAATTCACATGTAGGTTATGTAGGTTTCGGAATCAGGTATGTCCTCACAAGAAGAACTAGTTGCTGTAAGCCTATAACAAAGACAAAAAACAATGACACACACCAATATATTGTACACTCCTAACTGATTTCAAATATAAGCATAATAATTACTTAGAAACTATGAAGCTCATAAGCCTCCTCTACAAGTAGGCGTGTCATGGTCGGTCACTAAAATGGTGATTTCAAATATAATCAAGTTAATCATTTAAAACCTATGAAGCACACACACCTCACACCTCCTACCGACACACATCAGTGTCACAAACTTGTATGACACTCGCGACATGAGTTGATGTGTGTTGCGACACGCATCGGTGTCACATACTTGTATGACGCGCACAACATGAGTTGGAAAAGTCAGACAAGTGTAAAAATCAATAAAGTTTTATTTGTTTGCTCCAGACACTTACACATTTTGAATCGACGACCGACACCCCAACACCAATATGACACTCATAAAACACTTCTTTAAGATCTAAAAAAACAGTTGCTTCAGATAAGTATTCCCAAAATCAAGATCAAAGCTTTGATCTAAACCCAACCTCTCCCAGAAACACTTCATCTTTTGTTAGATTCTTATTTCAAAGCAAAAACAAAACAAAAACAAACACCTAGCAAATCCATCATGAAGCTAACAAAACCATGATCCATACAAGGTTTACTATATAGTAACAACAGTACAACCATTCTGATTTCAAATACACACGTCACAAAGAAAATCAATGAAAAATCACAGCATAACAAATTAACAAATGATCACTGACAAAACATCACCCAACTATGCAGAATATGTTCACTACACAAGATTTGTAAAAAAAACATTTTTTTTTTCAATAGATCAACAAAGGGTCACAGAATCTGAGAAAAAAAACCCATCTAATGAACTATTAAAAAAATCATATTTTTTCAAAAGATCAACAATGGATCAAGATATTGAACAAGAAATAGCATGAAAAAACTACATAATACTCCATTGTTACCTATTATAAGTGTTTTGCAGAGTGATGTTATGATTGTTTACAAAGATCACAATCACAGAGTGAGTTGAAAAATATGGAAAATGGTGTATATAAATTCTGTCAGTGGAAAATGGATAAAGAAGAAAAAAAGACAGGGCTAGGTTCGGGTTAACCGAAGCTGAGGTTCGGAAAGAGGCTAGGTTTGCTTTTTTGAAGTGTGGACCCCAGCACGTGGGGGGAAAGTGATGAGAGTGGTCGATGGTGGAGAGAGAGTGGTTGATCGGACGGTTGAGAATGGTACAAGTGGGGTAGATATTTTAGGTAAAGAAGGGTCAATGATGACTTGGATTGTAGATAAGGGCGGCTTGAGGAAAAGTAAGGTGTGTGTGGTTGCATAGTTTTATAATGTGGACTCGCACGGATTCAGGCTTTTAATTAGGGTTGGAAAAAATTGAATCAATTTACATAAATCCGTTTTAATTTATTATGAATTGAATCGAATCAAAATTATTGGTTTAGTATGCAATTTAGAAATTCCAAATTGTATTACAACTTTAAAAAAACATTAAACTAAATCATTTATTAAAATAGTGTACCGTTAAATTTTTCTATTAAATTAAAATTTATTTTTAGTATTTTTCATTTTCAAACTCGATATGATTCGGTTTCAATTTTAATTCGATTTGATTTTAGTTTCGTATTTAGAATTGTTTGTACAATATGATTTGGTTTACTAAGCAATCATAACAGTTTGATTGTCTTAACTTCAGTTTGGTTTGGTTCGATAGTTCAGTTTAATTAATGGTTTTTTTAAACAACCCTATTTTAAACCACTATATTGCACAATGATTTAGATCCAAAGAAGTATAATCATAAGAACACCTATTTTTATAGATTTAATGAATCCTAGTTGAAAGATGGAGCAACTATACCAACATTGATCGTAAGGGGTTTGGATATCACAACTTTTGTGAATGATAATGACAATAATAACAACAATTTAATCATATACCCACATTCATGTTTTTTCTTATGGTGGAAACTAAATATTATCAGCGCGCAACTATAGAGATTAATCCATCAAGTCGGGAAGGACTTTAATAGGTGACAAAAAAATCTCAAAAGATTTAACACTAGGGTTGGATTTGAGCCAAGACCCACATTCATGTTTTGAAACAATCATTTAAATAAAAAGAATTATGGTGAAAAAAAATCAAAATATTTAGTTTTAGGCTTAAAGACAGTCCTCCTTCTTACATTTTTCTAAACTTTTAATCTCCTTAAAAAAATCAAGTTTTAAGTCCCTTTGTTTGAATTTTTTTGGGATTTTTTTGGTCCCCTATTTAGACTAGTCTATGTGGCATGTTCAGCAATGATTTGGCAAATGAAATGTTTACCCATGCTGGAATTAAAGTGTCATGTCATTTAAAACATTTTATAATTCATTTATAATATAAAAAAAATAGAAAATAATTAAAACAAAATAATATATAATCGTTCCTCAAGCTCTATTCAGCTCATTCCTCAAACATTTTCCCCAAATTGTACACGAACCTTAGACCAGAAATTGTGAAGAACCCTAGCCCAGAAATTGCGAAGATCCTTAATTCTAATTCGCCCTTAACCCTCGATTTCAGTAACCCTACGGGCTACAACTATTCAAGAATAGGAGATGGCAATGCTAGGGATTGAGGCTTTGAATGAACCTGCTTTGAAGGATATGAAGGAGGTGTCAGCATAATATTGGAGCATGTCACATTTTAAGACATACACTAAGTGTGATCTTCAGGTAAACAATATGTGTGAAGCCTTTAATAGGGTAATCCTAGAATATAAGGACAACCCAATTATCATCATTTTAGAAAGGATAAAATATTACTTGACTAAAAAATTACTAACCAGAAAGAACTCATGGTTAAACATATTGGTAATGTGTGCCCTATAATCTAATTATCCCTAGAGAAGAATAAGAAGCTTACTGAAAGTTGGACTCCAACTTTGCATGGTGGTGATGAAATGGCTATTTTTGGTGTTACATATGGTATAAAAACTTACTATGTCAACGTCAAATAAGGTATTTGTGCTTGTTGGAAATGGGACTTAATTGGAATCCCTTACATCCATGCCATAACATGTATATGGCATATTAAGAAACAACTTAAAGAATATATTTATGAGTATTACAAGTCTGTCATGAACTGAATAATGTTATTTAATTTGTCTATCATGCAGCTTCTGAATATATTTTTGAGTATTGGTGTTTTGTGCAGGAAATCAACTTTTCAAAAAACATACTCTCACATCATATATTCTATAAATGGTCCTCAACTATGGCATGTAGATGGTGCATTAATGGTCAATCCACTAGTGATGAGAAGGGGAATTGGATGTCCTAAAAAGATGAGGAACAAGACCAATGATGAACCAAATAATCCACATGTTATGCCAAGGAAGATAGCAATTGTCACATGTACAAAATGTGAATCCATGGGACATAGAAAAGGAGCATGTAAAGGAAAGAGAGCAGCAGATAGGGTCATGCCAAAGGGAGGGAATAAAACCAAGAAGCAAAAAACAACAAAGGGAAAGGGCGATAAAAAGAAGTCAAATAGTGCATCACAGCCTACTCAAGAAGTTGGATCTTGTTCATAAGGAGCTTCAGCTACTCAAAAATAATAATTATGTCATGTTTATGTATTTTGGTCTCTTATGAACTGAGTAATGTTATGAATTTTGGTACATCATGAACATGTTATAATGGTTATGTATTTTTGTGTGACATGTTGAAGTTGTAATGGTTATGTATTTTGGTATGACATGTGCAAGTTATAATGGTTAAGTAGTTTGAAATGTATGAACAAATTTATGAACAACTTAACAAAGTCAATTACATTGCATTACAACATTATAGAAAGAACAGTTAAATGTAAAATTAACATTGCCCTCAATATTCAACAACAACATTCTTTATTCAACTTAACAAAGTCAATTACATTGTATTACAACATTAACAATACATTACAACCAAACACAAACAAACATAACACATATAACAAAAGTGAGTCAACTAATTTATTATGTTTGATACAACCAACCCAATTAACAGCACTAGTGTCATTCCTATGGTAAACTTGTTCATCATCTTCAAGAACGTGATCTTCAACTTCATTTGACCTATTCTGATAATGGATTCATTCAACTTGACATTTTCTTGGTTTGATTTTGTGTGCATTGAAGATATTACTTCCTTGCCTCGTTGAGACATTTATTCATTGTACCAGACGAAGTGACTACATCTCTTATATTTGTGATTCTAGAAATATACACGAAAAAATAGGGATTTTCTGGAGAAGACAGAAAATTAGGTGGAGAAGACGGAAAATTAGGGATTTCCTAGAAATATACATGAAACTAACTTTGTACTTCCCACAGCCAAAAAAACGATGACTTGGATTCAAATTCGTCCATGTCGTCATCAATAGAGAAGGAAGACCACATTTGCATTCAATGTGATTGGAGCGAGACACACTGAGATTACTTGATGTTGAATATTGGGACATGGTTTTTAAGGCTTAGATCGTGAAGATTGATGCGAATTTTTTGATTTTTTTGGAGAAGAATAAGAATTGCGGGTTTCTATAGCTTGCGAGTTGCAAATTAGGAAGAATACAAATAAAACACAACTTCAATATGTGTTTTATAATGTTTATCATTGAAAATGTTTAATTAAAAATGTTTTTTATTTAAAATGTTTAAAATAATATATTTTAAATGACGTGGCACTTTAATTCCAACGTAGGTCAATATTTCATTTGCCACATCATTGTCGAACATGCCACATAAACCAATCTGAACAGGGGGCCAAAAAATCCTAAGAAAATTCAAACCAAGGGACTTAAAACCTGATTTTTTTTAAAAGAGGAATTAAAAGTTTAGAAAAATGAAAGAAGGAGGATCAAAACTGCATTTAAACCTTAGTTTTATGAAATATACCGATGTTAATTTGCTCACATATAAAAATGTATAAAAAAATGAAAGAGTATTTTGAGTTTAGTGATTTTTTTAGAATTGAGGTATATAAATAGATGTATCAAATTGATTGCTCCTAAAGTAATAAACTTTGGTAATAATATAATAAGTGCATTTATCTTTTGTTATGAATACTTTTTCTTATATATATATATATATATATATATATATATATATATATATATATATATATATATATATATATATATATATATATATTCATTGGATATTCATAGAATTTGTCCTTCGATTTGTCATAAATATTCATTGGGTTTTAGAGTTCAAAGTATGTTTTTAAATGTTCGAATTTTAAAATTCATAATAAATTATGAAGTGTATGGATTCTATAATTTGAACTGAAAATTAAAGAAATTGAAACTTTCTTTGTGGAATCCTCACAGGCCTTCCCACTTTCCTTCGTGGATGTTTCGACATACTATCCTATTTATCGCACATGAAATACCAAGTTGATCAGTCTTAATACGTAAAACATGATAATCAAGAATAGTACATGCATTTTCCATAAAGGATTATGTTCTATTGTCAATGACTCGAGGCTAAGTCATAAACAAACCTGCTCTGATACCAAATTATACGTCTAGAATAATAATGTGAAATGTCATTTTTTTATAAGCAAATATGTTAATGGAGTACAAGGGGTAATCAAACCCAATACACACGAATTATTATAGATTAATAAAGTCGCAAGGACTTTACACCAGTCGTAAAAACTACAACACGCCCTATTGGTTAGGACCAAGTACAATCCAATACCAAGAAATAAATTTGATATTTGACAAAACATCATCAATAGAACTAATAAGGTTATTAAACATAATATCATTCCTCCATAACCACAAAAACCACACAACAACCATCCAATTCAAACTAACTTTATAAATTTTCACTCTCTTTCTCAAACCCAAAAGAAAATTTTGAAAGTTCAACCAGCAATCCTCATTTTCGCATCCTTCGCATCCACCTAAACAAACACCTTCTCCCACACCTTCAAATTAACCCTACAATTTAAAATGAGTGAATTGAATTTTATTCTTCCTCAAAACAACACACGCAAACCTTATCGTGAGAGTTATGCATAATTTATCTCCTAGCAAACTGATCTCTTATTGGTCTTATGTTTAGTAAAACCATACACATAAAATTTTAATTCTTGACAGAAATTTGGATAACCATATCTTTCTCATTGTTTTAACAAAATCGGCATCCCACCATATTCTTCCTGACCTGGTCTTTGATAATATCTCTCTTAAGGAAAAATACATTGTTCACACTTTGTCGCCACTAAAACTCATCATCAATCTTGGTATCTAATAAGATTCATTCCAGAATTTTATTCAGGTTAATGCACAAGTTGAACGCTTCAGAAGTCCTAACAAACGCATTCGGGTTAAAACAACAGATCATGTTTCCATTTTTCCACTAGTCAGCGTCTAATCGTTGCATCCAGATCAACATACTCCTGAAACATAACCTGAAAGAGTTCCTCAATGGTAAAACTCTCAACCATTTGTAATTCCAAAACAAGGATCTTTTTCCATTGTCCACTTTAATATATATTGTTAGATCTTGTGTTGGGGGTTTGCTGCAAAACTTGAATGTGAAGAAGATGAAGATGTTATGATGAAAGATGCATACAATAAATTTCAAAGCGTGTGTTTACACTAAGCTTTAGGTTCAATTCGCCTCCACTAATTTAGAAAAAATGGATGTATATGGGTTAAAAGGCGAATCCCCTTCAAGATACTTTGAAAATCTTAACATGAATCGCATATTCACATTAAGCATATCTATTAATGATATTTTACAGAATAATGTTTCCTCGTTTATTCTTGTGCACTATAAAAATAAAATAATGACTTAGATATGATTTTTGACACTTGAAACAAGTAATTTTTGTATGTTTTGTGCCTAACAAGTATCTATATTTATATAAAAACTTGTACCAATTGGTGAAGAGAAACAACGTTTCAATGGTTTCAACATATGACCATTCGTGAACCATTATATATCAATAACAACAAACATTTTCACGAAAATTTGTATTGGTTTGGTAGTTGCTCCTTATGACCATGCACCCAATCATTATAGGGTCTCTAGTTTGATTCTAGACAGTTGCAACTTTTGGCCATTTATTTTATTAATTTAATATTTTAGAAATTTCTCCAACAATCCCCCACCATTTTCAAAATATATCTAAATCCATTATTCAGAAAATTTCATGGTTTCAGATAAATGTATCTTACGATTTGAACAATTACTTAGTAAGTTAAGTTTTCACTCATCCCCGAATAGATTAGTAGACAAGCTTTGAACCAATTATTCATTAGAAAAATCGTGCATAACTCATACATGAAATATCGGTACCATTGATAGAATTATTAATATGATACATTTAATAAGGTCTTGTGTCTCATATCCTTTTCATGGGATTTAAGAGTCAAACTCTTGAACTCTATGAAGCGACACCGCTTCATTCTCATATAGTTAGGTAGACTATATTATAAATGCACATATAATTATGCATTCCAACAAACATATGTGATCGGTAAAATAGTAAGTGTACTATTTTATCGATGTAGTAATAAAATGGGTTACCCCTAGAGTCGGTCTCTTGAGGACTACACAGTTAAAATAAGTTTGTATAAAAAGTTTGAACAAAAAGTCTTTTGGGTTGTTCAGGGATGAACAAGCTTTATATTAAAGATATAAGGCAAGAGTACTAAGTAAAATAGTTAAAATGACAAATGTGAGAATTAGACTGGGAAGGTATATAATTTGCACTGTAATGACTCTTGTAATTTTGTTTACTCTAAAAGTTGTTCATGAAAAATTAATCTTTCCAATGTTGAAATTATTTTTCCAAAATTCCTTTTAAGAAAAACCTTTGATATTCTTCCTCGGCCCTAATTCCTTAGTGGTCTAGGAAGAACATCAAACAATAGTTCTGACATAGAAACAGTTACCACAGGGTATTCCCATTCCTAGGTAATATCTACTGTGATAAAAAGTATGTAACAAGGTTAGGGTGGTTGGTCGGACCAAATCCTAACTTCGATTGATTACCAAATTTTCCAAAGAGATAACGCATAGAGCACATTACATACAATAAAGATTAAAATTAAACAAACGATTTCATAAATTAGCAAACTCAAAAGTCATTACAATATCAAATTAGGGATACCCCCTAACATTTGGGGGTTTAGCCTCTCATGTTTATAACAGAAATCACAACAAAGTATGAAATAGAAATAGACATTACAATGGATTTAGGATTGCTTGGATCGTCAATGGCTTTCGTTCTTGATCGATCCTCAGTCTTCGATAATTTCCACTCGTTCAAAAAAACATAAAACTATTCGATAATCACAAAAGTGTTTTTTCTCATCACACACTCAGCCTAATGTATCAGACTCCCACTTACTCCATGCAATTCCTAAACTACCCCCCAAATGTTACAAAAGATCAACACTAGAGAACAAATGAAAAATCACTTCCAGAGGTCCTGACACGGACCGTGTCAGGGGACACAGTTGGTTGTGTAAGACTGTAGCCTTTTGCAAAAGAGGAGTTTTCTTCAAGGGGCCCTGAGACGGGCCGTGTCATGGGACACGGGCACCCGTGTCAGGCTTCTAACTTGGTGATTCTCAGCATCTCTACTTCCACGCCTCTCTTTTCCCTTACACGGGCCGTGTCATGGGTGTAACACGGTGGGAGAACTGACTTTAGTTATGTTGCGGATAGCAAGAGTCGCCACCGACTTTTATTTTATCCAAAGGAAAGGCATAAAAGAACATGAAAGACCTTTTAAAAGATTTTTGGGTCCGGGGGGTAGGTTATGTAAAGGGAAGGTGTTAGCACCCTTTACATCCATGGTTATCCATGGGCTCTTAGTTACTTAGCTCACTTTAAAATGTTTTTGAAATGTGAAGTGTGTGAATAGAAATTTTCTTAAGTATTTTATAATGATCCATGTACGGATGTATATAAAACCTTTGTTTTGAAAATTTGTTTGAAATGTATTGAAGTGTTTGAAATGTTTTGAAGAGTGAGCAAGTATCTAAGAGGAACCTACCCTAAGTTTAAGTCTTTCCTGTTCTTGAATCCTTTAAATGGTAAGACTATCCCTATTATTAAGGAATAGGTAGTCATTACCTTGGATGTAAGGGACAAATTAAGGGACATCTGTTATTTAGGCAACTGTGGGGTGTATAAGCAATGTGAAGGGACTTATCATCTTTTATTCGAAAGGGACAAGATCATTACGAAGGCAACATTCGAAGGGACTTGATCTTTTTATCTGTTTAAGGGACTAGATGATGTGAAATGAGGGACTTTGCTTTATACACCCCACTTGACCTTTTGTTTAGGCAACTTGAGAGGCAACCTTAAGAAGTGAGATGGCGATCCAGGATCGACTTACGTGTGTGAGTGTACAGTTTTAAATATTTATCTTTTAAGTTAATGATCTAAATTGATTTAAAATACAAACATGTTTCACTCCCTATTTTACTAACCATAACATTAAAAGAATAAATATTAAATATTACTACTAAAATATTACATAAAGGAGACAATTACATAATAATAATTAAATCACAATAAATAAGCAAAATAATAATAATAATATAATTGGGTTAGTAAAAATAATAATAATAAATCATAATATATAAATGGGGTTAGTAATAATAAAATAAATATCATATGAAAATAAATATAATTAATAATAAGATAAACAAAAATATTAGCATAATAATTAAAAGTTCAATTTTTATATAAACAATTATTTTTTAAGATTAAGAAGAAAATATAAACAATTATATACTAATTATCATAAAGTTTTAAATTATATACATGTTATAAAAATTAGGTTAATTATAAACATATTATGAAAATAAATTATATTTACAAAATTAAATTAGCAAATTTTAATTAATTATCTAAAATTATCTATATACAAGAATTATATCAAATAAAAAAATATGGACATAATTAACATTTACATGAAATAATTAGGGTTTAAAAGTACTATTAGGGTTTATAAAAAAAAAATAGGTTTTAAAAGATATTTTAGGGTTTTTTAGAAAATTAAATTAGGATTAATTAAATACTATATGGAATTATACAATATTAATAATTTACAAAAATAAATAATTTTTCTAATAAGATTTAAATTAAAAAAAAGATGAGTTCTAAAATCATATAAACATTCTATTTATTTTACTATTTAAATTTGTTTAATTATAATATTAATTAAATAAGAAAATCAGAAAAAAGAATGAAAAAAAGAAAAACTTACCTGGGCTGGGATTTGAACCCAGTCCCTAAGCTTTCAACCTTCAAGACCAGCACACCAACCACTGGGCCATGCGCACGCAAGTGATAGCAAATGCACTCCATGAGGTTTTGTGGCTAACCTGGAAAAAATCATGATAAAACAAAAAGAAATTGCACAAAAGGCCGGGGGGGATTCGAACCCAGGACCTTCTCATAACACGCAGACACACTTACCATCCAGCCGGGAGGGCGCAACTGATAGTATGTCCATCACAATAAATAATATATTAAGTTTGCTAATTAAATGGAAAAATAAGAAAAAGGTTGCTGCATCCAGGATTCGAACCAAGGACTTTCAAGCATAACGCACGCGTTTCTTGCCACTGAGCCAACACTGCAATTGTGAAACAAAACAACAAACAATTCAATAAACATTATATCAAGTATTTGAATGAAGAACTTGGCGCCAAGGGCCTTCGTCTTCAACCTTTTTCCTGCGAAAACACCTGCAAAATCACTTACGAAGTTTCCTGCGAATTTTTCAAAACAGAAACCTACGAAATTGGAATACCATCAAAACAGTGAAATTTTTCAAAATTGATTGGTGTATTATGATCCCTAGAGTTCACATGATCATTCTATGTCCTTAGAATTTATTTATTTTAGGTTTAGTGTAAAACCCTAATTACTTGGCCGAAACCCTAGCCATGGCAACTCCTTAAACCTGTAGTGAAAATGAAATCAAATATGCCAGAAACCATCCACATACAATTACAAACAAGAATCAATAACCAAAATCATGTTAGAATGCTTGTGTGAATGAAATCGAAAATTTCAATTTTAAGATGAACATGGATTCGGTTTGTGCATTATGTCATGATTCAGAGGTGTATGATGATTGGTTTCGATTCAGGAATGCTTGAGGAAGCTGATAGTGTCCTTAAAATACCTTGAAACACTTGGTAATGGAGAATCCGAATTGAAGTTTTTGGTGATTTTTTTTGATATGCAAACTTACTCTTTGAGGCAGGGAATTCGTGGCCTATGCATTGGGATAGCTTGTATACTTATAGTAGAATGAAATTAGGTCAAGAGATTTGATCATTGTATGGACTTTTTGATTTTTGGAGATTGAAAAAGATTAGATCTTAAATTTCATATATTTGTGAATGAGACCTTTCTATTTCAAGCCAATCTTTATCAATTGTGAATCAATTCAATCCAAATCATATTAATGACCTTCTAGAACAAAAATATATTTTAAATTTTCACATTTGATATTTTATTTATATTTAAAATGATTTTTCTTATAAAAAATCATAATAAATAAATTAAATTAAATAAAATTATGAAAATATCAAATAAATTTCGTGCATGATGTCATGGAACACTTTGGGTCACAAAAAGTTCAGCCCATTTAGAAAAATTTGGTTTTAAGACCCTATTTTCTTCATAAACAACCCAAATATTTCCCAACTTTGCAAGGGCACATATCCTTCAATTTTAATGCTATGAGGGTGTTCTTTGACTTTTTGGAAAGCTTGAAGAGTCCTCTAAACAACCCCATTGGTTTCATGTCAATATCATTTACCATTCTCAAGTTATGCCCTTTTGAAGTTGTTGACTTTTTGTTGACTTTCAAAAGGACCTATAATGTCTTAGCTCCTACCTTCCAAATGAAGCATTTTTGGGCTTGGCTTGTGAGAAACAAAGTTGTAGAGAATTCAATTTCCTTCAAAATGAGCTTTGGATGGAAAAAATGTGATGAAGCATGTGAAAGTTATGGTTGGTCAAAGTTCAGTTGACTTTTCCTGAGGAAACCCTAATTTAGAAACCCCTGATTCTTGATGATCTGAAATATCCTTGATGAATCATGATCAACCCTTGATCAAATGATGAATTTTACTTCATATACTTGATGTTGGAAAAAAATTATGAAGTTTGACTTTGGTTTGACCACAGTTGACCTCAGTTTGACTTTTTAACTACTTTGACTGATTTTGACTTATCTGATCATTTGACTGAGCAAACCTTTGAGAAAAGCTCTGAAATTTGTCATGGGGATTCTTAAACATATATAAGATGTTATGAAGCTCACTTGAAGTCTTGGAAACCCATTTAGCCTGATTAAAGTCAAAACCCTAGTTTTGGATGCACTGCTTAGGAGAATGCCTTGTCTGAGGGATTTGTCAAATCTTCTGACCCATGATGAGCTTTGTGAATCTTGTGAACCTCATAAGATGTCTTGTGAAACCTTGTGAACCTCATGAAAGGTCTTGTGAACCTTGTGAACCTCATAAAGTGTCTTGTAGACTTCCTGAACCTCATGAAAGGTCTTGTGAACCTTGTGAACCTCATAAAGTGTCTTGTAAACTTTGTGAACCTTGTGAACCTCTTAGCCCACAAAGTCTTGTATTGTGAGGGCAAATTTTGGGGTGCAACAGCTGCCCCTGTTCAATTTTCTGAAACCTGAGGGGTTAGATTGGTATATTTGCCAGTCGTTACCTGGAAGGTTGAAGGGGATTGAACACAAAAGCCCAAAAATTTGCACTCACCGTTGCGTAGAGGGATACTGATGAATAGTTATATATGCTTGAGTGGGCTTAAAGATGCCACTTGGAGAAAAGTTCTTCAAATATGTCTCCTGGAGGATAAAGCAGTCCAAGATATGAAGATATAACTTTCTGGGAAGATAAACAACGTCCCATGATAATGAGGTAACCTTTGGGAGGATAAACAACGGCCCAAGGTCATGATATGCTTTCAGGAGGATAAACAACGTCCTGAGGTATAAGAATAACTTTTGGGAGGATAAACGATGGCCCAAGAGTAATGATAGCTTTCAGGAGGATAAACAACGTCCTGAGGTATAATGATGTAACCTTTTGGGAGGATAAACAACGGCCCAAGGTTATGATATGCTTTCAGGAGGATAAACAACGTCCTGAGGTATGAGTATAACTTTTGGGAAGATAAACAATGGCCCAAGGTTATGATATGCTTTCAGGAGGATAAACAACGTCCTGAGGTATGAGTATAACTTTTGGGAAGATAAACAACGACCCAAAGTCATGATAGCTTTCAGGAGGATAAACAACGTCCTGAGGTATAAGAAGCTTTCAGGAGGATAAACAACGTCCTGAGGTATAATGATGTAACCTTTGGGAAGATAAACAACGGCCCAAGGTCATGATATGCTTTCAGGAGGATAACAACGTCCTGAGGTATAATGATATAACCTTTGGGAAGATAAACAACGGCCCAAGGTCATGATATGCTTTCAGGAGGATAACAACGTCCTGAGGTATAAGAAGCTTTCAGGAGGATAAACAACGTCCTGAGGTATAATGATGTAACCTTTGGGAAGATAAACAACGGCCCAAGGTCATGATATGCTTTCAGGAGGATAACAACGTCCTGAGGTATGAGAAGCTTTCAGGAGGATAAACAACGTCCTGAGGAAATGGTAACTTTTGGGAAGATAAACAACGACCCAATAGTCACAAGTTGTTGATGAAGTTTGTCTGCTGGAGAATTAATCTGAAAGACAAGATTATAACATTTCGTATGATAATATTAGTTTATGCATTATGTATGCATGTATAATATGATGCGCTTAAGTAATGTATTATGTATTTATGTATATGTATGTTATGGTATGATGTAAATGATGTATGTATGCATCATGCAGCTTGAAGCGCCTGGATATCTTCGTATAACAACTGCTGGCCAGGGAAAATAAATCCCGATTTGTTATTGAAGAATATGAGGAACTCGTTCCCGTCTTGTTTGATAATATAGTGAAGAATATGAGGAACTTGTTCCCGTCTTGTTTGATAGCACAATATTTATAACCTCCCGCCTTCGTTCGTCGTACTTCTATTGAAGGAATAAGTTCCTGAGTATCCCGACTGAGGATAAAAGAGATGGACATAAATTCAAGGGGAGATGTAACTCGAAGTATCTATAAAGATAGATTTGATCTACTGGAGATTTGTAGTTGTCTTGTGGGGATGAACCACGAAGCTTCGTTGAATTCCTTCCCTCGTTCGTCCTTAGTAAATACTATTACTGCATTTCCATGTGTTTCTAGTAAACATCAATCATATTCAAGCATTTCATGCATTTCTGGTGAACATCAATCATATTCAAAATCATACATACATTCAAACACAACCAATGGACGTTTTCGCTAGGGTAAAAGTAAATTTGGATTCCGAGGGAAAAGTAAAGCTGAACTTGAAAACAGAATCATTTCAACTTCGAGAGTGTATAACCAATTAGGTCTAGAACTCCTGAGATTCTTAACTTTCCTGAATACCTTCCCAGAAATCCTCATGGCTGGATCTGAAGATATGATACTGACATCATCTGATACTACCGGCGTAGATAATTAATTTCCACAATGGCTTCTGCCGAGAATCCAATATCAAGGTAATAAAATGAGAGGAACGTGTCTTCAAATTGTGATGGACCATATACGCTCCGGGTATTAGATTTGAAAAGAAAGCATTGCCCCTTGGTTGAGGATGAATTGTCCCATAATGGAAGTATCTGAATGTAGTTACCTTAAGAGAAATAAGTAGAATTCCCCACAATAATATGCCCCTGACATCATGAACTTTATAATGTTACCTTTGGTAATTCAAATATATGAGGAGAGCTGCCCCTGACTATTAAGCATTGTTGAATCTGGACCTGATTGCCCCGAATGAATTGAACAGTAAGTTGGTATGCCCCTTGATTGGGAAACAGTGACTATGCCCCTTTGTATACATGGACTTTGATCCAGGAAGCAACTTTGTTTATCGGAAGGACTTTGGTTTATTGAACATTCATCCTGTAAGTTTCTCTGTTTATCAAACACTCAGGTATATGCAAACAAATATATTCAAAAATGCAATGCTTATGTCTGTCTTGAAGTTTTGAAAAAGAGTTATTTTAGAAAAATAGTTTTTGTGAAAACTGTGATATTGACTCAAGTTTTATAATAAGCCCTAAAGGAGTCAGGATACCTTTTCGTAGCAGTACGCTTTCGAACTAACCATGCTTCAGTTAGGACTTTTAAAGGGTTGTAACGTGGCCTGGTTCACGGTTTAAGAAACAAAGGATAAAGGCTCAAATTTTATTTGTACCCAACCCAATCTCCATGATGTTCTTCAGTCCTATGCTCAGTTAACTTATGCATTGAGGCTCAAAGGAGTTTGGAATTGTAACACTGACATTTGTGATGGTTCAGAAACCAAAAATTTATTTGAACATTCAGTCATCTTTCTTTGTTGAGGATTCATAGTGACCTCTTTTTTCTTTTGACTTTGTTATCCCTTCTTTTTGCCTGAACTGTTTATTTCAAGGTTACAGTCAGCGGGATATCTCAATGTTTACTAAGTTTCCTTCATAGGTTTTAACTTAGTGAGCTTTTCTTTTGCTAGATATTGACTTGCAGACTTTAGTGATTATAGAGAACCATCATTAGTTGTGTACAACACAAATAATTGGCATAATTGAGTTAACCGAGTAACTACCCTGTCCCAGGTTATGAATAAGGGTTTTAATTTGTGCGAGAATAAAAACTCCTACTTCATAGGCTCAAAAGGGTTGACTAGGGATTAACTTCCTTATATCTCCACTATTTAGGAATTGAAATAATGCCTGTACATCGTCAGCATAGTCTGTTCAAAAGCATACTGCATAAGATTATGGTATTGTTTTCGTCATCCTCCCTCTACAGGCTTATAGCTTTATCAGGAGTTAAATATCACAAGATAGAAATAAGAAGCATAGTTTTAAATATAGTGAAACGAATGGATTAATTCAAGACAAACATATGCAATGCATTAATGAAAACAAGAGTTTAACATAATAGTAAGTGTTTAAACAAATAAAAGAAATTACAAATGAAAATTCAAATGTTGTCCCATCCAGTTGGCTGAATGTCTTCAATTGCAATCTGTGAACTTTCAGGAGCAGTATATTTCACCATGAAATCAAATTTTCCACTTGGATGTCCCAAGGTGCCCCATATCTCAACAGGAATAGGTAATCTTCCTTTCTTGCTACTTTGGGCAACCTGCCTTGCAGCTTCGATGTTTGATGAACGATAGTAGAACTCAATTTGACCTTCTGGAGTAACCTCTAGGAATCCTTCGTCAATCAGGTCTTGAATCTTTTTCTTCAGTGCCCAACAGTTATTAGTGTCGTGTCCAGGACTGTTGGAGTGATACTCACACCTTGCCTTTGAATTATAGTGAGGAGAGGAAGTTTTAGGATTTTGAGGAGGACTTTTCAAAGAAATTAGTTTCATCTCCAACAAGCATTGCAGAATTTGTGACATTGGAGTGCTGAACCTGATAAACTGCCTTCTACATTCCTTGTGTTGAGGTGGATTAACCTTATTAGGTCTTTCTTCTTCAATTGAAAAACAATCAGTGGCAATCTGTCTCTTGCCTTCTTTTATCCTCATCTTCCTTTCAACCAAATCAACTTGTTTTAATGGAGATTGACTGACAATTAGATTCCTGACTCCGTTACTTTGAAGTTTGTGGACAAAGGTTCTTAACTCTTCTTGCCCCTGAGCTAAACTTTGAATAAGAACCACCTGGTCATTCATCTGGATCCTCATTTCTGCCATCTCAGCCTGTAATTGTTTCAGCTGATCATCCTTGTTGTCCTCAGGATTCTTCTTCTTATCCAGCAGTGTCTTCAACTCATCTTGTCCCTTGGACAAGTTCAGAATCAACTCTTGGAATTGTGCATTCTGAGCCTGGAGATCTTTGATAGTTTGTTCAAGATCCATTGCTGAAATAAACAGCGAGAAGATAAGAAACCTGTGCACAAGAAACCAGTGATGTAATGATATGATATGTGAATGTATATGCAATGTTTTCAAGGACCGCAGGATTTAAATTTGCTTAAACAAACAAAAAGGTAAACTTTTATTAGTAATAAATTTGTTTTGCCTTTTGGGCTTACAGAAAATGAAATGCAATAAATACAAGAGATGGGGTTTTAAGTCTCCCATGGACGTTTCCTCTTTGTGTTGAGGTATGAGTTGAGATTCCGCTCTTCGTGAAGTTGCTTTGTTAGTTCCTGGATCCTTTCTTGGCTTGCTTTGTAATGAGCCTCGAAAGTATCCCTTTGCTCCTTCAACTGGATCCAGAATATCTGTAAATCTTCCATGTCAGTAGGCATGTCTGGGTGAAGGATGGTATAAGAAGTATCCCCTTCAGCAACAGGTTCCATGGTAACTGGCAGGATAGCAGGATATGGCATCATGAGAGTCTGAGCACGAGATCGCACCCATATGAGGTAAGCTTCCATAGGAATAGTGTACTTAGGCTCCAGAGTCTTGCTGTCAACCTTGTTCACTTTTCCCCATGCTCGTATGAATCTTTGACGGTAACCTTGAAGATTGTTGTCATAGTCAAACACAATACCCTGAATCAACATGTCATGTGGACCATCACTCCGAGCATAACCAAACTATCGTAAAGCTAAAGAAGGGTTGTAAGTAATGCCTCCTCTTATGCCTAGAAGTGGCACATTAGGAAACTCCCCACAACAGTCAATGATAGTAACATTCTCCATAGATCCGGAGCACCAATGAATATCTGAATGCGAGAGTGACATAATCCTTTTGGACCATCTGAACCCTTGCTCATTCTTCATCACTGAGCGAGGAAGGTGAGAAATAAACCACCTAGATAGCAAAGGTATGCAACACATCAAAGTTCCTCTTGACCTTGTAGTACGGGTGTGAAGAGAATGTAGGATGTCTCCAAGCAATGTAGGCACTGGATTGTGACTCAGAAATACGTTGATGGCATGAACGTCTATAAACTGATCTGGATTGGGGAACAACACTAAGCCATAAATCAACAAGGCTAAGATCTCCTCAAAAGCATCATAGCTCATAGCCTTCAAGAACACTTGAGCCTTCTCTATCAACACCTTAGCAAGAATACCCTTAACTCCGCTTCTCGTTTCTAGAACAATGTCTGACTTATTCAGATGTAGAGCTGTAGCAATAACCTCAGGTTTAGGCTCTTTTTCCAAGCCTGTGAATGGTTTCTGATCAAGTACAGGTATACCCAGAAGTTTAGAGAACTCTTCCATTGTAGGAACCAGCTGGTAGTCGGGGAATGTGAAGCAATGGTGTTTAGGATCAAAGAACTGAAACAGAACACTCATCATGCCTTCATTGAACCCTGAAGTGACTAGATCCAGTAGATGACCATGTCTCTTGATGAACTGAGAGTTTTCAGAAACTTGGGAAACCAATTCTTTAAGCTTAAGAGGTATCCCTACAAAGTTGATCCTGATAGTGTTTCTACGAGCAGAAGCCATGACCTGCAACAAAGAACAAAGATAAATCCTTTGGTCCTTGAAATGGTTAGTGAAAATGCTATGCTTATGATGCATGATGATGTCATGATGTTATGCTCAATCACAAACATGTGGCACACACAAACAAGTCACACAATAGCCCTAGGTTTAAAGGCTTGCATGAGGTTCAAAGGTAAGTACCCTCCCCTGAAGTTTAGATGGTTCATCCTGTCCTATAAAGTAACCAGGTTCTAAGGGATCTCAATATCATTGATCCTTCACAAGGGTGGTTGTTCAGTAGGCAACTTACTTGCCAACCAAAACCCTCCAAGTTTAGAATCTCAATGAGTGTAGCATCGAGTATCAACCAACTTCAGTCTTCACCAAAGTCGGTTATCTCACTACTTTTCTAAAGGCCAAGATGGGATAACTAGGGTTCTAAAAGTTAGTTAGTGCATTGACAATATATGGCAGCCTCATATTATCCTCAACTTGACTTAAGGAACATAAGCACCAACCAAGAAGTCACACTAACTATGGCCACCAGATCAACCATATCGGTATACGCTGTACAGTTTCCTTGGTCTATTGCCATTTACCTAAGGTACACTAGATCCGGGTTAGGATCTTTCACACATAAGAGCACCCAACAAGATAAGTATAAAGCAAACAAGGCAAACAATTTTAAAGTGATCTAATTCCTTCGTCTTCAACCTTTTTCCTGCGAAAACACCTGCAAAATCACTTACGAAGTTTCCTGCGAATTTTTCAAAACAGAAACCTACGAAATTGGAATACCATCAAAACAGTGAAATTTTTCAAAATTGATTGGTGTATTATGATCCCTAGAGTTCACATGATCATTCTATGTCCTTAGAATTTATTTATTTTAGGTTTAGTGTAAAACCCTAATTACTTGGCCGAAACCCTAGCCATGGCAACTCCTTAAACCTGTAGTGAAAATGAAATCAAATATGCCAGAAACCATCCACATACAATTACAAACAAGAATCAATAACCAAAATCATGTTAGAATGCTTGTGTGAATGAAATCGAAAATTTCAATTTTAAGATGAACATGGATTCGGTTTGTGCATTATGTCATGATTCAGAGGTGTATGATGATTGGTTTCGATTCAGGAATGCTTGAGGAAGCTGATAGTGTCCTTAAAATACCTTGAAACACTTGGTAATGGAGAATCTGAATTGAAGTTTTTGGTGATTTTTTTTTATATGCAAACTTACTCTTTGAGGCAGGGAATTCGTGGCCTATGTATTGGGATAGCTTGTATACTTATAGTAGAATGAAATTAGGTCAAGAGATTTGATCATTGTATGGACTTTTTGATTTTTGGAGATTGAAAAAGATTAGATCTTAAATTTCATATATTTGTGAATGAGACCTTTCTATTTCAAGCCAATCTTCATCAATTGTGAATCAATTCAATCCAAATCATATTAATGACCTTCTAGAACAAAAATATATTTTAAATTTTCACATTTGATATTTTATTTAAACTAAAATGATTTTTCATATAAAAAATCATAATAAATAAATTAAATAAAATAAAATTATGAAAATATCAAATAAATTTCGTGCATGATGTCATGGAACACTTTGGGTCACAAAAAGTTCAGCCCATTTAGAAAAATTTGGTTTTAAGACCCTATTTTCTTCATAAACCACCCAAAAATTTCCCAACTTTGCAAGGGCACATATCCTTCAATTTCAATGCTATGAGGGTGTTCTTGGACTTTTTGGAAAGCTTGAAGAGTCCTCTAAACAACCCCATTGGTTTCATGTCCATATCATTTACCATTCTCAAGTTATGCCCTTTTGAAGTATTTCACTTTTTGTTGACTTTCAAAAGGACCTATAATGTCTTAGCTCCTACCTTCCAAATGAAGCATTTTTGGGCTTGGCTTGTGAGACACAAAGTTGCAGAGAATTCAATTTCCTTCAAAATGAGCTTTGGATGGAAAAAATGTGATGAAGCATGTGAAAGTTATGGTTGGTCAAAGTTCAGTTGACTTTTCCTGAGGAAACCCTAATTTAGAAACCCCTGATTCTTGATGATCTGAAATATCCTTGATGAATCATGATCAACCCTTGATCAAATGATGAATTTTACTTCATATACTTGATGTTGGCAAAAAATTATGAAGTTTGACTTTGGTTTGACCACAATTGACCTCAGTTTGACTTTTTAACTACTTTGACTGATTTTGACTTATCTGATCATTTGACTGAGCAAACCTTTGAGAAAAGTTCTGAAATTTGTCATGGGGATTCTTAAACATATATAAGATGTTATGAAGCTCACTTGAAGTCTTGGAAACCCATTTAGCCTGATTAAAGTCAAAACCCTAGTTTTGGATGCACTGCTTAGGAGAATGCCTTATCTGAGGGATTTGTCAAATCTTCTGACCCATGATGAGCTTTGTGAATCTTGTGAACCTCATAAGATGTCTTGTGAAACCTTGTGAACCTCGTGAAAGGTCTTGTGAACCTTGTGAACCTCATAAAGTGTCTTGTAGACTTCCTGAACCTCATGAAAGGTCTTGTGAACCTTGTGAACCTCATAAAGTGTCTTGTAAACTTTGTGAACCTTGTGAACCTCTTAGCCCACAAAGTATTGTATTGTGAGGGAAAATTTTGGGGTGCAACAATGGGACACAGGTGCTCGTGTCAGGCTTCTGACTTGAGCTTTTTCCGAGCATTCTTCGCCCCCAGGAGCGTGTCGTCAACATGTCCAACCGCAAGCTTCTTGTGACCTAAAAACACACCAAAACACCACACAAAATCAAAGATGCCAACAAACTAAATCAAAAGGAAGTAAAACAAGAATTGCTTGTGAAACAAAGAACCACAACTGAAAACTTACTTAAACACTCCAACATCCGACTGAAACAACAAAAACTAAAGACAAAAACTGTTTGAAAAATACGAACTCAAACCACTGATCAAACTCCTCCGGACTTAAACTTTTGCTTTTCCTCAAGCAAAAACATGCAGAAGAAAATAAATAAGCAAAGATGAACTGCCTCCTAAGTTGCGAGTCGAAGCGATAATACTCATATGTGGGTTTTTCATTCCAGGTCACTTAACAAGAAGTTTCGGTTTCCTCTCTCTATTAAGGTATCACACAAACACTTAACCATGCTAAAACCTCAGACCTAAATTGCCTTTTCAGTAACCTCTCTGACTATGCTTTGGGCTTAAGTCTCATTTTCCAATTTTTCACCCTTTTCATTCTGACAATCATTTTAAAAGCTTTTGTGATTTTTCCTCGCATGCACAAGATCGATCAAACCTTTTATATTTTGCTTTTGTTGGCCCCGTGATTTTCTCTGTCCCCTTTGGGATGGCTTAGTACTCAATCGCCGTTAGGCTGAATAACTGGGTGAGGGTTACCCAACTTAGAAGGATCGATTGATACCTTGCCTTTATTCACTATTTCTTTTCGGTGCCTTTTTTTCCAATCAATTTCTCTCTCTTTTTATTCGATCAACCTTGTGCACACATGTAACACGGTGGGAGAACTGACTTTAAGTAATGTTGCGGATAGCAAGAGTCGCCACCGACTTTTATTTTATCCAAAAGGAAAGGGTATAAAAGAACAGGAAAGACCTTAAGAGAATATTTTGGGTCCGGGGGGTAGGTTATGTAAAGGGAAGGTGTTAGCACCCCTTACATCCATGGTTATCCATGGGCTCTTAGGTACTTAGCTCACTTTTGAATTGTTTTTGAAAGTGTAGTGTGTGAATAGGAAAATTTTCAGAATAATAATCCATGTATGGATGTGTAAAAACTTGTTTTTGAAAATTTGTTTGAAATTGTTAAGTGTTTGGAAAGTTTTTTTAAGTGAGCAAGTATATAAGAGGAACCTACCCTAAAGTTTAAAGTCTTTCTTGTTCTTTATCCTTTCCTTGGTAAGACTATCCCTACTATTAAGGAGTAGGTAGTCATTACCTTGGATGTAAGGGACATGAGAGGGACATCTGTTTTTATGAAGGCAACTGTGGGGTGTATTAAGCACATATGAGGGACTATCATCATTTTTCGAAGGGACTCGATTCGTAAAGGCAACCACGAGGGACTTGATGATTTTTTTTCTTTTTAAAGGGACTTGCTTTATACACCCCACTTGACCATTATGAATTAGGCAACTTGAGGGATAACCTTAGAAAGTGAGACGGCGATTAAAAATCGACTTACGTGTGTGTGAGTGTTTATTTTAATTATCTTATTATTAAAGTGATCTAATTTATTTTACATAGAATACATATTTGCACTCCCTAATTACTAACCATAGCAAAAATAAAAATATTTACAAATTTACATCCAGGAGCATTTACATAATTATAAGCAAAATAAAATAAATAGCAAAAAATATAAATATATAGCAAAATAAATAAACAAAAATAATGAATAAGTGAATAAAATTGGGGGTTAGTGATAAATAATAATATTAAATAATAAGCAAAAGTTAGTAATAATAAAATAAAAGAGGTTAGTAAATAATAAAAATTAATGAAATAATAATAATATATAAAATTAAATAAGCAAAATAAATTATATGGTTAGTAATAACAATAATAAATAAAATTAACCAAAATTATAAGAGATTAACAATTTTTAATATAAACAATTATATTTAAAAAGAAATATGAACAAACAATTATTTTAATTTACAAGTTATTAAGTTATTTTTTAAATGTATTATAATTATAAAATTAAAATATTATAGGCTCAATTTAGAATTATTTACATATAATTTAGATTATGAACAAAAATATTTACATATTACTAATAATAAATTATATTTACAAAATTATCATTAAATAAATATATACATAATATCTATACTAAGAATTAGGAAATAGAAATTATTTAGAAAATAAAATTGGATTTTACAAAATTAAAGTTCATTTAGAAAATATTTTTTAGGGTTTTGAAAATTAGGGTTAAGTTATATACAGAAATATTTGAATTGATATACTTATATTTTAACTACATGAATAATAATAAAATTTAAACAAACAAGAATTTAGGATTTTTGAAAAAAATAATTTTTAGAACTATAACACATAATATACATATAAGAAAAATTATAATTTTAATTATTTAGAAAAAAAATAGTAATTGAATTAAGAAAAAATAAAGCAAAATAAATAGAAATCAAAACCTGGTGGAGCTGGGGTTTGAACCCAGTCCCCCCTGCTTGCAACACACAAAACACACCACTGGGCTGCCCTCTCATGCGCATCATCATAGGGAGAAGAATGAGTTTTATTCCTTATCTACAAAATCCAGAAAAAATAGAGAAAAGCAAAAAGGCCTGGGGTGTGATTCGTACCCAGGACCTTATGAATGCAAGCATGCGCGCGCTACCGCCTGGCTGGGAGAGCCCATCTGCTTATAAAACAACCACAAATCATAATATATTAAGAAAGCCATTAAAATGAGAAAAATATCAAAACATGGGCTGGAAGCAGGATTCGATCCTCTCCCCTTTGGTCAAATACGCATACGCCTTTCCACTGGGACAACTCAATGGTTGTGATATACAAACAGAGAAAACATATTATATTTTAAAACAACATTTGAATTTCAAAACTGGCGCGAACTGGTCTTCATCTTCAACCTCTTAGCCTTCGAATTTA
Source organism: Lathyrus aphaca (assembly GCA_963966055.1). Taxonomy (NCBI): domain Eukaryota; kingdom Viridiplantae; phylum Streptophyta; class Magnoliopsida; order Fabales; family Fabaceae; genus Lathyrus; species Lathyrus aphaca. Next base: position 530,690,961 of record OZ014524.1, read on the forward strand.
GCTGCGATTTCACCTATGATATTTCCTGCGAAAAAATAAACCCTAGCAAAACCTACAAAACTCAACAATCAACCAAACTATGAAATTTCACAAAATTGAGAGCGTAAACATAATCCAGAGGTCAATCCAAATCAAGCCATGGTTTTAAAAATCATTTATATTCACTAGAGCGTTAAACCATAAAACGAAGGTCATGAACCCTAGAATGGCACTATGTGATTCGGCCATGGTTTCTTCAATTAACCTGCCCAGAATTCATCACAAACCTTCATAAAGCACAAATCATCAAACAAAACTTAATAATAATGCATAAATGTTCAAGAACGAAAAATCATGAAAGTGTGAAAAAGTTTGAATCGGATTTGTCCATATGTGATGTTATGAGGCAATGTAATGATCTGGTTATGTTCCATGATGATCAAGGAAGCCAGCCATGTCCTTAAAATACCTTGTAGTGCTCTGAGTTTTGAAATCCGAATGTGGCTTTTGGAAGAGTTTTTGAACAATGTACTTACACTTTTGGCTGCTGGAATTCGTCCCCTTGTGATTGGTTTCTATTGTATACTTATATGAGATCAAATTTAGGTCAAAAGATGATGGATTTATGGGCTTTTTGGAAGACTTCATGGTGAAGGAATGTCATGATCTTAAAGTGTGAAAAAATCAAATATTTGCCTTCCAATTTGGTCTAGCACGAATTTGTACAAGATCAAATCATGTTAAACAGCATTGATTAATTTCTAGAAGAAGAATCATGTCCAAACTTTGATTTTTAGATTTTATTTTGATTTAATTTGATTTAAAATGAATAAAATTCAAATAAATATCAAATAAAAATATAAAAATCAGAATTTCTCACCATTGGGTCGTGCATGATGTTGTGGCATGGATTGGGTCATAATTTGCCAAGCCCATTTGGAAAGAAGTGGTTTTAAACCTCCATTTTCAACATAAACCCTCACAAAATTTCCCAACTTTGCAAAGGCACATCTCCCTCAATTTTAAGGGTATGAGGGTGTTCTTGGACTTTTTGGAAAGCTTGAAGAGTCCTCTAAACAATCCCATTGGTTTCAGGTCCATATCATTTACCAATCTCAAGTTATGCCCTTTTGAAGTTGTTGACTTTTTGTTGACTTTTGGAATGACCTATAATGTCTTAGATCATATCTTTCAAATGAAGCATTTTTGGGCTTAACTTTAAACATAAAAGTTGTAGAGAATTCAATTTCCTTTAAAATGAGATTTGGATGGAGACTTGGTGATGAAGTATGTGAAAGTTATGGCTGGTCAAAGTTCAGTTGACTTTTACTGAGGAAACCCTAATTTAGAAACTCCTGATTATTGATGATCTGGAATCTCCTTGATGAATCATGATCAAACCTTGATCAAATGATGAATTTTACTTCATATAATTGATGTTGGCAAAAAATCATGAAGTTTGACTTTGGTTTGACCACAGTTGACCTCAGTTTGACTTTTTAACTGCATTGACTGATTTTGACTTATCTGATCATCTGACTGAGCAAACCTTTGAGAAAAGTCTTGAAACTTGTCATGGGGGTTCTTACATACATATAAGATGTTATGAAACTCACTTGAGGTATTGGAAGTCAATTTAGCCTGATTAAAGTCAAAACCCTAGTTTTGGATGCACTGCTTAGGAGGTGCATTGTCTGAGGGAATTGTCAACTTCTTTGACCAATTGTGAACTTTGTGAACCTTGTGAATCTTCATAAAATGTCTTGTGATACTTATGGGAGGTATTGTGAAGCTTGTGAACCTTGTGAACCTCATGAAGTGGCTTTGTAGACCTCATGAACCTTAGGAAAGCTTTGTGATCATTGTGAATCTTGTGAACCTTTTGAACCTTCAAGAAGTGACTTGTAGACTTCATGAACCTTAGGAAAGCTTTGTGATCATTGTGAATCTTGTGAACCTTTTGAACCTTCAAGAAGTGACTTGTAGACTTCATGAACCTCATGAAAGGTCTTGTAAATGTAGAGAAACTTGGGAACCTTGTGAACCTTCAAGAAGTGACTTGTAGACTTCATGAACCTCATGAAAGGTATTGAAAGCATTGTGGGACTTGTGAACCTTGTGAACCTTCATAAAGTAACTTGTAGACTTCATGAACCTCATGAAAGGTCTTGTAAATATTGAGAAGCTTGTGAACCTTGTGAACCTTCATAGAACACAAAGTCTTGTATTGTGAGGGCAAATTTTGGGGTGCAACAGCTGCCCCTGTTCAATTTTCTGAAACCTGAGGGGTTAGATTGGTATATTTGCCAGTCGTGACCTGGAAGGTTGAAGGGGATTGAACACAAAAGCCCAAAAATTTGCACTCACCAGTGCATAGAGTGATATTGATGGTTGGTTGAATGTGATTGAGTGGGCTTAAAGATGCCACTAGGGGAAAGTTCTTCAGATATATTTCTTGGAAGATAAAGCAGTCCAAAATATGGAGGTATAATGAAAGCTGTCAGGAGTCTGGAGCAGTCCTGAGGTATTGATGATATGTTTTCAGGATACTGGAGTAATCCTGATGTAACAGCATGTCTTCATGAGGATAGAGCAATCAATAATGATAACCCTAAAGCAGTCTTGAAGTAATAATATGATTTCAGGAGGATAGAGCAATCAATAATGATAACTCTGAAGCAGTCTTGAAGTAATGATTTCAGGAGGATAGAGCCATCAATAATGATAACTCTAAAGCAGTCTTGAAGTAATGATATGACTTCAGGAGGATAGAGCAATCAATAGCTCTAAAGCAGTCTTGAAGTAATGATATGACTTCAGGAGGATAGAGCAATCAATAGCTCTAAAGCAGTCTTGAAGTAATAAGATGATTTCAGGAGGATAGAGCCATCAATAATGGTAACTCTAAAGCAGTCTTGAAATAACAATATGATTCCAGGAGGATAGAGCAATCAATAATGATAACTCTAAAGCAGTCTTGAAGTCATGAGAAGTTATCAGGAGGATAAAGTAACCCGGAGGTGACGATAAAGCAGTCCCAAAGTAATAAGAAGCTTATCAGGAGGATAAAGTAACCCGGAGGTGACGATAAAGCAGTCCCAAAGTAATAAGAAGCTTATCAGGAGGATAAAGTAACCCGGAGGTGACGATAAAGCAGTCCCAAAGTAATAAGAAGCTTATCAGGAGGATAAAGTAACCCGGAGGTGACGATAAAGCAGTCCCGAAGATCATAAGTTTGTTTGTTGGATAATTAACCTGAAAACAAGGTAGCATTTGTATGATGATATTAGTTTATGCATTATGTATGCATGTATAACATGATGTACTCAAGTAATGTACTATGTGTCTATGGATATGTATGCTATGGTATGATGTAAATGATGTATGTATGATATGATACTGCCGGAAGTGCCTGAATATCTTCGTATAATAACTGCTGGCCAGGGAAAATAAATCCCGATTCGTTGCTAAAGAATATATAACCCTCCGTCTGCTGGGGATAACAGGGTATAAATAACCTCCCGTATGCTGGGGATAGTAAGGTATATATAACCTTCGTCTTCGTTTGATAGTAGGATAAGTATAACATCCCGTCTTCGTTCGTCGTACCCTTATTGGAAAGTAATTTCCCGAATATCCGTATGAGGATAAAAGAGATGTACACAAATTCCAGGAGAGATGTGACTTTATGAAGATGGATTTGCCCTACTGAGGGTTTGTAACTTGTCTTGTAAAGATGAACCGGCGAAGCTTCGTTGAAACCCTTCCCTCGTTCGTCCTTAGTAAATACTATTACTGCATTTTCATGCATTTCTGGTAAACATCAATCATATTCAAAAGCATACATACATTCAAACACAATCAATGGACGTTTCGCTTATGTAAATAGGGTAAAAGTAAATCTGGATTCAAAAGATGGAATTTATTTATATCAAAAAGTGACCCATACATGGGTAAGTTTGTACAAGGAGACATAAACCCTAGTAAGAGGATTTTGTCATAAAGTTTTTTACAAAACAAGGAAAATCAGCTATGTGGGAAATAATCCTATTGAGTTTCAATTCTACTATTGCCATTCAAGTATCTCATCTTCTTGCTGTTGAGACAGAAACGATTGGATTGAGCTTTATCTGTTTGAGCTTGAGTAAGTAGTACAACTGGTTGCAGTTCCATGAGTGATCCAAACGAGACATAGTCATACGCTTTAATCCCTAACTTTTGCCTGAATTGCCCTTTCAGGTTTTCAATCCACCGGGATACCCTTTTTTTTGCCCAAGCCGCCTTTTCAGGTTTTCGACTTGCCGGGTGTACATCTTTTCATATATATCCCTAATTTTTGCCCAAACCTTTTTGGTTTGCCGGGATGCCCTTATTTTTGCCTAGGCCTGTCAACCTAGCGGGTCTCTTTTTATGCGTAGTATTTTTTAACTATGTCTGCGTTTACAGGCTGTGGGAAGTCTTCACCATCCATTGTAGTCAGTATCATGGCACCTCCTGAGAACACTGTCTTGACTACAAATGGTCCTTCATATGTTGGAGTCCACTTGCCCCTAGGATCACCCTGTGGTAATATAATACGCTTGATAACCAAGTCACCAGCCTGATATACCTTTGGCTTAACCTTCTTGTTAAAAGCTTTGATCATTCGCTTCTGGTACATCTGGCCATGACAAACTGCTGCTAACCTCTTCTCATCAATCAAATTTATCTGGTCCAGTCGAGTCTGAATCCACTCATCTTCATCCAAGCCTGCATCCCTCATAATTCTCAAGGAGGGAATCTGAACTTCAATGGGCAGAACTGCTTCCATACCATAGACTAAGGAGAATGGGGTTGCCCCTGTTGAAGTACGTATCGTGGTACGATAACCATGAAGAGCAAATGGTAACATCTCATGCCAATCCTTGTAAGTAACAGTCATCTTCTGTACAATCTTCTTAATGTTCTTATTAGCAGCTTCAACTGCCCCATTCATCTTTGGACGATACGGAGAAGAGTTGTGGTGCTTAATCTTGAACTGTGTGCAGAGATCAGTAATCATAGTGTTGTTCAGATTAGAGCCATTGTCAGTGATAATCCTTTCGGGGATGCCATACCTACATATGAGATTATTCTTAATGAATCGAGCCACCACATTCTTTGTAACAGATGCAAATGAAGCTGCCTCTACCCACTTCGTAAAGTAATCAATAGCAACCAGGATGAAACGATGCCCATTAGAAGCAGTAGGCTTGATCTCACCAATCATATCAATGCCCCACATGGCAAAGGGCCAAGGAGCAGTCAACACATTCAATGGTGATGGAGGTACATGCACTTTATCAGCATAAATTTGACACTTGTGACATGTTCTGGAGTGTTGATAACAATCAGCTTCCATGGTAGACCAATAATATCCTGCTCTCAATATCTTCTTTGCCATAGTATGACCACTAGAATGAGTGCCAAAGGTCCCATCATGCATCTCTTCCATGATTTCTGTAGCTTCCTTCTTATCCACACAACGAAGCATAGTTGAATCATGATTACGCTTGTACAAAATCCCATTACTCAAAAAGAACTTAGCAGAGAACCTCCTTAGAAACTTCCTATCTTTGACAGATGCCCCTTCAGGGAACTCCTGAGCTTCAAGATATCTTTTCACTTCATAGAACCAAGGCTTCTCTTCTGCCCCTTCAGTGTCAATCTCATTGCAGTATGCAGGCTTTTCAAATCTATCAATAGTAATCTTGGGAGCTTCATCATCCCAGCTGATCTCAAACATAGATGCCATGGTGGCCAATGCATCTGCCAACTGATTCTCTCTTCGTGGAATATGTCCAAAGGTAATCTCTTTGAAATGTGGGATCAAAGACAACACATGCTCTCTGTAGGGAATGAGATTATCATGCTTGGTATCCCAATCTCCTTTAATCTGACTCACTACCAGGGCTGAATCTCCATACACATCAAGGGACTGAATCTTCATCTCAATAGCAACTTTAATACCCATGATACATGCCTCATATTCAGCCATGTTATTGGTACAATAGAAACAAAGTCTGGCAGTAATCGGGGTATGACAACCTTCAGGGGAACTAATTACAACACCAACACCATTACCATGTGCATTAGAGGCACCATCAAAAACCATAGTCCATCGGGATCCTTGTTCAGGTCCGTCATATTGTCCAGGTTCTTTGGTAACAGTCATAATGTCTTCATCAGGGAATTCAAAACTCATTGACTAGTAATCATCCACTGCTTGATGAGCCAAATGATCAGCAACAATACTTCCCTTGATGGCCTTCTGAGTAGTATACTGTATGTCATATTCTGTCAAGATCATTTGCCATCTTGCAATTCTTCCGGAGAGAGCAGGTTTCTCAAATATGTACTTGATTGGATCCATCTTCGAAATCAACAAGGTAGTATGGGTCAACATATACTGTCTTAGTCGGCGAGCAGCCCATGCCAAAGCGCAGCAAGTTTTCTCGAGCAGTGAGTATCTTGTTTCACAGTCGGTAAACTTTTTGCTAAGGTAGTATATTGCCTGCTCTTTTCGACCAGACTCGTCATGTTGCCCCAACACACACCCCATTGAGTTGTCTAGCACTGTTAAGTACATAATCAAGGGTCTTCCATCAACTGGTGGCATCAAAATTGGAGGTTCCAGCAGATATCTCTTGATTTCATCAAAGGCAGTTTGGCACTCATTGTTCCATTCCATCACCTGATCTTTCTTCAACAACTTGAAGATTGGCTCACAGATGGTAGTTAATTGGGAAATAAATCTTGCAATGTAATTCAATCGTCCCAAGAAACCTCTAACCTCCTTCTCAGTACGGGGAGCTGGCATCTCTCGTATAGCTTTCACTTTTGCAGGATCCACTTCAATACCTTTTCCACTGACAATGAAACCCAGGAGCTTTCCAGATCTAACTCCAAAAGTACACTTGTTTGGATTCAACCTCAACTTGTATTTCTTCAACCTCTCAAACAACTTGTGCAGATGATCAAGATGTTGCTCTTCATTCTGAGATCTGGCTATCATATCATCCACATATACCTCTATCTCATGATGAATCATATCATGAAACAAAGCCACCATAGCACGCTGATATGTTGCCCCTGCATTCTTCAAACCAAATGGCATCACCTTATAGCAAAAGGTGCCCCACTGTGTCACAAATGTTGTCTTCTCCATATCTTCAGGTGCCATCTTGATTTGATTGTAACCAGAGAAACCATCCATAAAAGAGAATACCTTATGCTGAGCAGTGTTGTCTACCAGAATATCAATATGAGGAAGGGGAAAGTCGTCTTTGGGGCTAGCCTTGTTCAAATCTCTGTAGTCTACACACATACGTACCTTACCATCTTTCTTAGGAACTGGTACCACATTTGCAACCCACTGAGGATAAGAAGTTACTGCCAAAAACCCTGCATTGAACTGTTTCATTACCTCTGCCTTGATCTTTTCTGACATTTCAGGACGCATACGACGAACTTTCTGCTTCTTCGGACGACAATCTTCTTTTACTGGTAAACGGTGAACCACAATGTCTGTATCCAACCCTGGCATATCTTCATAAGACCAAGCAAAGATCTCCACATAGTCACGTAACATCTGAATCAACCTGTTCTTGACACTGTCCTCTAAATCAGCCCCTACCTTGACCTCTTTTCTGTTTTCTTCAGTTCCCAGATTCACAACTTCGACTGGCTCTTCATGTGGTTGTATAGCTTTCTCTTCTTGTTGTAACAACCTAGCAAGCTCTACAGGTATTTCACAATCGTCCTCATTTCCGTCTTCAGTTTGATAGATCGGATTCTTGAAATCATAATTGGCAATAGTAGAACTGTTATCAACAGGATCCAGAGTGGATGAGGATCTGCATTTAGTGATGTGGGTGTGTGTAAGAACACATAGCTGATAAAACAAAAATAAAAGAAAAGAAAGACAAGGAACACAATATTTACTAAAGCGAAACGTCCACTGATTTTATTGAATGAAGTATGCAAATGAAATGACAGCCCGTAACAAGCACACCATTGTGCCCCGGGTAAGGCACATGGCTTGAAAGTTTTATTGTTCAAGAAATTACAAACTTAAAAGCAACAACACAGTAATAGTATTTACTCCTGACTAAAGGAGATAGGGATAACATCTTCAGCTTTCCAATTACTGAGTCCAGCACCCATAGTAGGAAAAATCCAAGCATCCAAGTTGTAGTCTTCATCTTGATCTCCCACAGCATTGATAACCCCTTGATTGGTGATACGAGCAGCACGAGCACGACGAACAGCCTTCTGGGACTCTGCAGTGAAACCCAAACCAAACTTGTCAGATTTGTATGGGATATCAGGAAGCTGACCCCAAATAGTACAACCACCTTCATCCATCACAGCTCTAGCATCATTGAGGGAGGCCATGGCCATTGTTGGAGGTTTTCTGATGACCACAGGAGCTTTCTTCACAGCAGGAGGAGCTACATAATCATTAACCCAGGGAACCACTTCAAATGACTGACATGGAGTCTCAATGTATTCACCTTCCACTTCCAGATACTTGAAGGTGTTTACATGGCTGACAAAGTATTCTTCCTCTCCAAAGACAGTAACAACCTTTCCATTCACCGGATATCTCAACTTTTGATGCAATGTAGAGGTCACAGCACCTGCCCCATGGATCCAGGGACGACCAAGCAGACAAGAGTACGAAGGACGAATATCCATCACATAAAATGTAGCAGTAAACACCTGAGAGCCAACTTTGATTGGAAGATCAATTTCCCCATGCACCACTCTTCTAGAACCATCAAAAGCCTTTACCACAATATTACTGGGTTTCAACACAGCATCTTCAGGACTCAGCTTATTCAGGACTTCCTTGGGCAACACATTCAGAGAGGAACCATTATCTATCAGCACATGTGACAGGGTAGTGCCCCTGCATTCAATTGAAATATGCAAGGCCCTGTTATGATCCCTCTTGGCAGGGGTCAAATCAGCATCAGAAAATCCTAACCCATTATCATAGGTCAGGTGGGCAACACAATTCTCAAATTGGTCAACAGAAATTGCACTGGGCACATGAGCAGACTTCAGAAACTTGATCAAGGACTTGGCATGAGCCTCAGAACACAGCAACAAGGACAGCATAGAAATCTTTGAGGGAGTATGCCCCAGTTGATCCACAATGTCATAATCACTCTTGCGAATGATTTTCAATACTTCTTCCATCTGCTTAGAGAGATCATCAGCAGCTGGCACATCAGTGGATACAGGCTCAATAACAGGACCTTTGCCCCTAGCATCAGTGGTGGAAGTAGCAGCAGGAGTAACTGCACTCTTAGAAGCAACTGGAGGAGAGAAGACTCTTCCACTACGAGTGATCTTGCTAGATCCAGCAATATTATCAATGTCAGCAGGCACATCAGGTAAAGGCTCCTGCTTGACACCATGGATGTAAACATCAGACCCATAGTGCCAAGGCACAGCTTTATCAGATGTATAGGGAATAGGACCAGGAGTAGTATTGATCAGAGGAGCCACTCTGGCTTCAGCAACAACTTTCACAGGACCTTCAGCAGTAATCTTGATTGGACCCTGATGAGAGATTTTAATGGGCTTCTTTGAAGTGATTCTTACCGGTACTTTGTCAACCATGTCAACCTCTTCAATCTTCTTACCTCGAGTCAGATGATCCACCATACTTTCTACAGATGTTGGTCTTCTTTCAAACACTATAGTATACTTATCCATGAGACGTTGAGTGCCATCTCTCAAAATGAAGCAACTATCCGGCTTATAGGTACAATACAGACAATCTTCACGACAACCTGGAAAGATCCCAGCTTGTACTAACCTCTTTTTGATAACAGACAATGGTGTGGTCAACTCCATAACTGAATAGACATGTAGGTCTTCATCAATGGCATTGACAGTCTTCTCGTGATTTGGCAGTGGTGCTGTAATCACATTTGGTGGATCAAACTCAATTTCTCCAGCATCAATCATATCTTGAATTTTGTTCTTCAAAACCCAGCAGTTATTAGTATCATGTCCTGGACAGTTTGAATGATATGCACATCGTGCATTGGGATTGTACTTGGGAGAGGTAACATTGGGATTCTGAGGAGCCTCCCTCAGGGTAATAAGTTCAGCCTTCAACAAGTGTTGCAATGCCTGAGCCATTGACATGTTGATCTTCGTGAACTGTCTTCTAGCCCTCTGTTGGTTGCCTTGAGGCTGCTCTGTTGTTGCAGGAGTTGGATTTGAAATATGAACTGCACTAACAGATTGATGCCTTCTGTTACGATCAGGTTGACCATAAACAGCATTGGATTCTTTCTTCCCAGTGGGAGGCTTCTTTGCAGCACCTGATGAAGAAGTGCCCACTTGGATCTTACCACTCTTGATACCATTCTCTACTCGCTCTCCTGTCATGATCAACTCAGTGAAGCCAGATGATGAGCTTCCAATGAGGTGACTGTAAAACGGACCATTCAGCGTACACATGAACATATCAACCAATTCCCTATCTGTCAAAGGGGGTTGAACTCTTCCAGCTAAATCTCTCCATTTCTGAGCATACTCCTTAAAACTTTCTTTGGCACCCATAGACATGCTCTGAAGCTGCATGCGAGTAGGGGCTAAGTCAGCATTGTATTGGTACTGCTTATAGAAAGCTTCAGCAAGATCATTCCAATCTCTGATGTTGACACTCTCCAACTGATAATACCACTCCAGCTGAGCTCCAGATAAGCTCTCTTGAAAGAAATGGATCCACAACTTCTTATCAGCAGTGTGAGGCTGAATCCTTCTGACATAAGACCTCAAATGCAGCTTGGGACAGGAGACCCCATCATAAACAACAAAAGTAGGAACTTTGAAACCCACAGGTATGACCACCCCAGATATCAAGCTCAAATCCTCAAAATCCAGCCCAGATGATTTCTGTAATTCCATAGCATCCATCCTATCCACCAGCCTCTTAAATTTGTCTTCATTAGGCTCATGATAGTAATTAGCCTCAGAATCAGAGTCCCCCATTGTGTTGTGGAGACTGCCTCCCTCTTTCTCAGATTCCTCATATTCATAGTCATCAATCTGTTCCTTGGTCTTGACAGGACCCTTGAACCTTCTTCCCATGTTGAGCAACCCAGCAGACCTTCTAGTCTTCTTAGTCTTCTTGGCCAGCAGTGCCTTCAAATCATCTTGCCCCTTGGACAGGTTCAAGATCAGCTCTTGGAACTGTGCATTCTGTGCCTGCAGATCCTTAACTGATTGTTCGAGAGCCATTGCTGAAATAAACAGCGAGAAGATGAGAAACCTGTGCATAATTATAAACCTGTGATGCAATGAAATGATATGGGAATGCATATGCAATGTTTTCAAGGACCGCAGGATTTAAATTTGCTTAAACAAACAAGAAAGTAACTTTTTATTAGTAATAACTTGTTTTGCCTTTTAGGCTTACAAAAATGAAAATGAAATAAATACAAAATATGGGGTTTTAAGTCTCCCATGGACGTTTCCTCTTTGTATTGAGGTATGAGTTGAGGTTTCGTTCCTCGTGAAGTTGCTTTGTTAGCTCTAGGATTCTTGCTTGGCTTGCTTTGTAATGAGCCTCGAAAGTATCCCTTTGCTCCTTCAGTTGGATCCATGATCTCTGCAAGTCTTCCTTATCAGTAGGCATGTCTGGGTGAAGGATGGTATAAGTTGTGTCTCCTTCAGCAACAGGTTCCATGGTAACTGGTAGGACGGCAGGATATGGCATCATGAGTGTCTGAGCACGAGATCGTACCCATCTGAGATAAGCCTCCATAGGAATAGTGTACTTAGGCTCCAGTGTCTTGCTATCAACCCTGTTTACTTTTCCCCAAGCTCGTATGAATCTCTGACGGTAGCCTTGAAGATCGTTGTCGTAGTCAAACACAATGCCCTGGATTAACATGTCATGTGGACCATCACTTCGGGCGTAACCAAACTGTCGTAAAGCTAAAGATGGGTTGTAGGTGATGCCTCCTCTTATGCCTAGAAGTGGCACATTAGGAAATTCCCCACAACGGTCAATGATGGTGACATTCTCCATAGATCTGGAGCACCAATGGATATCTGAGTGAGAAAGTGACATAATCCTCTTGGACCATCTGAACCCTTGCTCATTCTTCATTACTGAGCGAGGAAGGTGAGAAATAAACCACCTAGAGAGTAAAGGTATGCAGCACATCAAAGTTCCTCTTGCCCTTGTAGTACGGGTGTGAAGAGAATGTAGGATGTCTCCAAGCAATGTAGGCACTGGATTGTGACTCAGGAAAATGTTGATGGCATGAACGTCTATGAACTGATCTGGATTGGGGAACAATACTAAGCCATATATCAGCAAGGCTAAGATCTCCTCAAAAGCATCATAGCTCATGGCCTTCAGGAACATTTGAGCTTTATCCACTAATACTTTGGCTAGAACACCCTTGACTCCACTTCTCGTTTCTAAAACAATGTCAGACTTCTTCAGATGTAGAGCTGCAACAATAACCTCTGGTTTAGGCTCTCTTTCCAAACCTGTGAAGGGTCTTTGATCAAGAACAGGCATGCCCAGAAGTTTAGAGAACTCCTCCATGGTTGGAACCAGCTGGTAGTCAGGGAATGTGAAGCAATGGTGCTTAGGATCAAAGAACTGAAACAGAACACTCATCATGTCTTCATTGAACCCTGAAGTGACTAGATCCAGTAGGTGACCATGTCTCTTGTTGAACCGGGAGTGATCAGACATTTGAGAAACCAACTCTTTAAGCTTGGGAGGTATCCCCACAAAGTTGATCCTGATGGTGTTTCTACGAGCAGAAGCCATGACCTGCAACAAAGAACAAAGATAAATCCTTTGGTCCTTGAAATGGTTAGGGAAAATGATATGCTCATGATGCATGATGATGTCATGATGTTATGTTCAATCACAAACATGTGGCACACACAAACAAGTCACACCATAGCCCTAGGTTTAAAGGCTTGCATGAGGTTTAAAGGTAAGTACCCTCCCCTGAAGTTGGTTGGTTCATCCTGTCCTACAAAAGTAACCAGGTTCTAAGGGATCTCAATATCATTGATCCTTCACAAGGGTGGTTGATCAGAAGGCAACTTACTTGCCAACCAAAACCCTCCAAGCTTAAGATCTCAATGAGCGTAGCATCGAGTGTCAACCAACTTCAGTCTGCACCAAAGCCGGTTACCTCACTACTTTCTAAAGGCCAAGATGAGTTAACTAGGGTTCTAAAAGTTAGTTAATGCATTGACAACATATGGCAGCCTCATATTATCCTCAACTTGACTTAAGGAACATAAGCACCAACCAAGAAGTCGCACTAACTATGGCCACCAGATCAACCGTATCGATATACGTCGTACAGTTTCCTTGGTCTATTGCCATTTACCTAAGGTACACTAGATCCGGGTTAGGACCTTTCACACATAAGAGTACCCCAACAAGATAATGTAAAGCAAACAAGGCAAACAATTTAAAGTGATCTTAATTCCTAAGGGTACCCCTCTTTAATTTAGATCCCCAGCAGAGTCGCCAGTTCTGTAACACGGTGGGAGAACTGACTTTAAGTAATGTTGCGGATAGCAAGAGTCGCCACCGACTTTTATTTTATCCAAAAGGAAAGGGTATAAAAGAACAGGAAAGACCTTAAGAGAATATTTTGGGTCCGGGGGGTAGGTTATGTAAAGGGAAGGTGTTAGCACCCCTTACATCCATGGTTATCCATGGGCTCTTAGGTACTTAGCTCACTTTTGAATTGTTTTTGAAAGTGTAGTGTGTGAATAGGAAAATTTTCAGAATAATAATCCATGTATGGATGTGTAAAAACTTGTTTTTGAAAATTTGTTTGAAATTGTTAAGTGTTTGGAAAGTTTTTTGAAGTGAGCAAGTATATAAGAGGAACCTACCCTAAAGTTTAAAGTCTTTCTTGTTCTTTATCCTTTCCTTGGTAAGACTATCCCTACTATTAAGGAGTAGGTAGTCATTACCTTGGATGTAAGGGACATGAGAGGGACATCTGTTTTTATGAAGGCAACTGTGGGGTGTATTAAGCACATATGAGGGACTATCATCATTTTTCGAAGGGACTCGATTCGTAAAGGCAACCACGAGGGACTTGATGATTTTTTTTCTTTTTAAAGGGACTTGCTTTATACACCCCACTTGACCATTATGAATTAGGCAACTTGAGGGATAACCTTAGAAAGTGAGACGGCGATTAAAAATCGACTTACGTGTGTGTGAGTGTTTATTTTAATTATCTTATTATTAAAGTGATCTAATTTATTTTACATAGAATACATATTTGCACTCCCTAATTACTAACCATAGCAAAAATAAAAATATTTACAAATTTACATCCAGGAGCATTTACATAATTATAAGCAAAATAAAATAAATAGCAAAAAATATAAATATATAGCAAAATAAATAAACAAAAATAATGAATAAGTGAATAAAATTGGGGGTTAGTGATAAATAATAATATTAAATAATAAGCAAAAGTTAGTAATAATAAAATAAAAGAGGTTAGTAAATAATAAAAATTAATGAAATAATAATAATATATAAAATTAAATAAGCAAAATAAATTATATGGTTAGTAATAACAATAATAAATAAAATTAACCAAAATTATAAGAGATTAACAATTTTTAATATAAACAATTATATTTAAAAAGAAATATGAACAAACAATTATTTTAATTTACAAGTTATTAAGTTATTTTTTAAATGTATTATAATTATAAAATTAAAATATTATAGGCTCAATTTAGAATTATTTACATATAATTTAGATTATGAACAAAAATATTTACATATTACTAATAATAAATTATATTTACAAAATTATCATTAAATAAATATATACATAATATATATACTAAGAATTAGGAAATAGAAATTATTTAGAAAATAAAATTGGATTTTACAAAATTAAAGTTCATTTAGAAAATATTTTTTAGGGTTTTGAAAATTAGGGTTAAGTTATATACAGAAATATTTGAATTGATATACTTATATTTTAACTACATGAATAATAATAAAATTTAAACAAACAAGAATTTAGGATTTTTGAAAAAAATAATTTTTAGAACTATAACACATAATATACATATAAGAAAAATTATAATTTTAATTATTTAGAAAAAAAATAGTAATTTAATTAAGAAAAAATAAAGCAAAATAAATAGAAATCAAAACCTGGTGGAGCTGGGGTTTGAACCCAGTCCCCCCTGCTTGCAACACACAAAACACACCACTGGGCTGCCCTCTCATGCGCATCATCATAGGGAGAAGAATGAGTTTTATTCCTTATCTACAAAATCCAGAAAAAATAGAGAAAAGCAAAAAGGCCTGGGGTGTGATTCGTACCCAGGACCTTATGAATGCAAGCATGCGCGCGCTACCGCCTGGCTGGGAGAGCCCATCTGCTTATAAAACAACCACAAATCATAATATATTAAGAAAGCCATTAAAATGAGAAAAATATCAAAACATGGGCTGGAAGCAGGATTCGATCCTCTCCCCTTTGGTCAAATACGCATACGCCTTTCCACTGGGACAACTCAATGGTTGTGATATACAAACAGAGAAAACATATTATATTTTAAAACAACATTTGAATTTCAAAACTGGCGCGAACTGGTCTTCATCTTCAACCTCTTAGCCTTCGAATTTAGCTGCGATTTCACCTATGATATTTCCTGCGAAAAAATAAACCCTAGCAAAACCTACAAAACTCAACAATCAACCAAACTATGAAATTTCACAAAATTGAGAGCGTAAACATAATCCAGAGGTCAATCCAAATCAAGCCATGGTTTTAAAAATCATTTATATTCACTAGAGCGTTAAACCATAAAACGAAGGTCATGAACCCTAGAATGGCACTATGTGATTCGGCCATGGTTTCTTCAATTAACCTGCCCAGAATTCATCACAAACCTTCATAAAGCACAAATCATCAAACAAAACTTAATAATAATGCATAAATGTTCAAGAACGAAAAATCATGAAAGTGTGAAAAAGTTTGAATCGGATTTGTCCATATGTGATGTTATGAGGCAATGTAATGATCTGGTTATGTTCCATGATGATCAAGGAAGCCAGCCATGTCCTTAAAATACCTTGTAGTGCTCTGAGTTTTGAAATCCGAATGTGGCTTTTGGAAGAGTTTTTGAACAATGTACTTACACTTTTGGCTGCTGGAATTCGTCCCCTTGTGATTGGTTTCTATTGTATACTTATATGAGATCAAATTTAGGTCAAAAGATGATGGATTTATGGGCTTTTTGGAAGACTTCATGGTGAAGGAATGTCATGATCTTAAAGTGTGAAAAAATCAAATATTTGCCTTCCAATTTGGTCTAGCACGAATTTGTACAAGATCAAATCATGTTAAACAGCATTGATTAATTTCTAGAAGAAGAATCATGTCCAAACTTTGATTTTTAGATTTTATTTTGATTTAATTTGATTTAAAATGAATAAAATTCAAATAAATATCAAATAAAAATATAAAAATCAGAATTTCTCACCATTGGGTCGTGCATGATGTTGTGGCATGGATTGGGTCATAATTTGCCAAGCCCATTTGGAAAGAAGTGGTTTTAAACCTCCATTTTCAACATAAACCCTCACAAAATTTCCCAACTTTGCAAAGGCACATCTCCCTCAATTTTAAGGGTATGAGGGTGTTCTTGGACTTTTTGGAAAGCTTGAAGAGTCCTTTAAACAACCCCATTGGTTTCAGGTCCATATCATTTACCAATCTCAAGTTATGCCCTTTTGAAGTTGTTGACTTTTTGTTGACTTTTGGAATGACCTATAATGTCTTAGATCATATCTTTCAAATGAAGCATTTTTGGGCTTAACTTTAAACATAAAAGTTGTAGAGAATTCAATTTCCTTTAAAATGAGATTTGGATGGAGACTTGGTGATGAAGTATGTGAAAGTTATGGCTGGTCAAAGTTCAGTTGACTTTTACTGAGGAAACCCTAATTTAGAAACTCCTGATTATTGATGATCTGGAATCTCCTTGATGAATCATGATCAAACCTTGATCAAATGATGAATTTTACTTCATATACTTGATGTTGGCAAAAAATCATGAAGTTTGACTTTGGTTTGACCACAGTTGACCTCAGTTTGACTTTTTAACTGCATTGACTGATTTTGACTTATCTGATCATCTGACTGAGCAAACCTTTGAGAAAAGTCTTGAAACTTGTCATGGGGGTTCTTACATACATATAAGATGTTATGAAACTCACTTGAGGTATTGGAAGTCAATTTAGCCTGATTAAAGTCAAAACCCTAGTTTTGGATGCACTGCTTAGGAGGTGCATTGTCTGAGGGAATTGTCAACTTCTTTGACCAATTGTGAACTTTGTGAACCTTGTGAATCTTCATAAAATGTCTTGTGATACTTATGGGAGGTATTGTGAAGCTTGTGAACCTTGTGAACCTCATGAAGTGGCTTTGTAGACCTCATGAACCTTAGGAAAGCTTTGTGATCATTGTGAATCTTGTGAACCTTTTGAACCTTCAAGAAGTGACTTGTAGACTTCATGAACCTTAGGAAAGCTTTGTGATCATTGTGAATCTTGTGAACCTTTTGAACCTTCAAGAAGTGACTTGTAGACTTCATGAACCTCATGAAAGGTCTTGTAAATGTAGAGAAACTTGGGAACCTTGTGAACCTTCAAGAAGTGACTTGTAGACTTCATGAACCTCATGAAAGGTATTGAAAGCATTGTGGGACTTGTGAACCTTGTGAACCTTCATAAAGTAACTTGTAGACTTCATGAACCTCATGAAAGGTCTTGTAAATGTTGAGAAGCTTGTGAACCTTGTGAACCTTCATAGAACACAAAGTCTTGTATTGTGAGGTCAAATTTTGGGGTGCAACAACACAATTCTTATAATTTAAGCTCGACTGTCAATGAAAACTACTCAGGGTATACTTCTCGAATAAGAGTATTATGGCACAAATCTATACGTCGGACTCGTTCCTTACTCCGGAAACTCAGGGTGTTTCTGGTATACTTAAATATCGGGATTTTCCAAACTCCTAATCAAGCTTCTTTTCATTCAAAACCTTATATACTTTCTTCGCACTCGCTTGCAGAAACAAAACAGCTCAATTAAATCATCATTATTATTTATTATTATTATTATTATAAATTCAAATTCAGGGTGTTTTCACAGCTGGTCTAAAACACACTTTTAAATAGGAAACTAACACATAGACTCAAATAGACATAACAAAACAAAGATTAAAACTGAAATAACTAAAATAGAAATAACTAAATACCCCCCCCCCACACACACACATACACATACTTGAACTTAACAGTGACCTCACTGTTTACGATCAAATGTAGTAAGGGACTCACAGTGCCTTACTGAGGAGAAGGAGGAGGATGAGGATCCTGCAGCCTCATCTGCTTCAACCATTCATGCATTTGCCCAATTAACTTCCCTTGCCGAATTTGTTCTTTCCCTTGTCGAGTTTGTTCCTCTCCCTGCCTGGCCTGCTCGCTACGAAGGTAACACATCTCTTTTTGCATCCACTCCCATTGCTTGGTGGGAATCTGCGAAAAACCGATTTCCTGGTGGGGTGAGGCTCTAGGAGATAGGATGGGGATCTCATCAGGTTGATACCCTTCCTCTCCACCAGTACCTGCAAAATCATTGAATTGTTCTCCTTCGAGCTACAAAGGGTTCTCATATAACCAATTAGCTTCCTTTTCAATACTGATAAAATCTCGAGCAGGCAGAGCTAACAAGTGTCTGTTTCTACTTACCAAGGAATAATAGTCATTATAAACAGTAATCATACCTTGAGTGGTAAGGGTTGCCAAGTCGATCTTGGTTTTACCTGTAATTGTATGTTCCTCCATTAACAGTGGACCGTACCCAAAGTGATCAGTAATTTGGGTTATCATTCCTCCTACAGAAATTTCACCAGAAGAGGCGTTCGCAACGCGCTTCAGGTGATCAGCTACAAAGGCAGCTACAATAATGAGCTCTTTGTGTGTCGTGCCATCGAAGAAGAATAGCTCCTTCTGTGTGGCCACCCCAGTATTGTCTCCTCTTCTGAAAAGGGTGTAAGCCAATCCCTTTTGGGCGTACCTAAATCATGGGTTTTGAATACCCGACGCTTTTTCCGCCTTTGCGATATAATCGGTTCTTCCAGTGATAGCCTTCCAAAAGTCCCCTGCAATAAAATTTGTTGGGGGAGCTCCGGGTCCAAAACTAGGAAGTTTTAGAACCTCTCCCAACTCAGCAACTGACAACGAATGGTCAGTGTTGAACAAGTAAAATTTCAACGTAACAAAGTATTATTCATCTGAGCCTGTTCACCTGTGTTTCAGCTGAAATTCTAGAGTACTCAAAAATTCAAACGTTATGCGCTCATATGTCGGCGCTTCAAATTGCATAAATTCCAGCATAATACCCAGTACATGAAACATTCTATGTGTAACACCCCAAAATTTTCCCTCTTATTTATTATCAACCTCGAGCAATATACGCTTCATTCTTGCATCATTCCGCATATCATCGCATAGCATTTGAAAAAATAAATAAATCATTCATCATCCTTTGCATGAGGTGTGTGGTCGATCGAGGCTTGATAAACATTGGAGTTCAAGAGAAAAATAATATCCCAAAAAATATCCAAACCACTTCCAAGCTAACCAACCAAAAAGGGAAGAATTCACCTTTCCTCCCTTTTTCTTTCCGCTTTTCCTTCCACTTTCTTTCCACATTCCCTTTCATCCTTTCCCTCTTATTTTTCCACTTCAATTCCACTTCATTTCCCTTGGAAGCTTCCACCATGTTCTACCATCTTCTAGAGTGTTCCAAGGAGTATTCCAAGGAATATTCCCTTTTCCAACCTAACCCTAACTAACTACCAAACCATAATTTTGGACCCCAAGCCTAATTTTTGGGTCCCAAACCTAATTCCCCCAAACCTAGCTCCAAGCCTAGCCTCTATATATTCATTAATCACTTCAATGCAAAGGGTTCACACAATTTTCCAACTTTTCACTCTTTCACAATCACTTTTTCTCTCTCACTTTTCCTCCATTTCCATTTTCACCAAAGCTTTTTTGAATAATCTCTTCAAGTTTCACATTGAAACTTGAAGATCTTAAAGCTTAAGCCTTCAACCTCCATTGATTGTGGATTGTAGAAGAAGAAGCTAGTGAATTTTGTGAGGATTTCGGCTTATTGGAAGTGCGCGAAGGTTCAAGCATCAAGAACGCATTTATTTGGTGAATCCGCGGTTTTCTTGGTTTTCTCTTCGATCAAGCTCCGATTCTTGCAACATTCACCGAAGCACTTCTCCGCTTCGTAGGTTGGTGATCTAAATCACTTCTTCTTTAAGTTGTTCTCTTCATCTCGCCATTTCGGCATTCTTTAATTGCTTTTCGTTTTGATTGCGATCGATTATGTATTGCTTGCGATTTGTGATTGTTATTGGATTAGGATTTAAGGTGTTGATAGTTATAGGTTCTATCATGTGTAAATAAACCCCAATTAAGTAGAAATTAGTGTTAGAATGTTCCTAGGAATGTTATGGATCATTAGAAGTAAGATTGTGGCCAAAAGCACTTATTTCAAAAGCATTTTTCACTTTCTGTTCAGCGTTAACCGGTTAACTCATTTGGTTAACCGGTTAACGCATGCGTTTTTGGCCATTTTTAGTGTTATCCAGGGTCCGTTAACGGGTTAACCAATTTGGTTAACCGGTTAACGCTGTTGATTTTTGGATTTTTAGCTTATTTTCTTGCTTATTCTTGCTTCCTAGTGCCTCTAATGTTCATACATGTTTAGGTATTGATTTTAGGGAATTTTTGGGTCCATTTCCAATAGCTCATTCCCCCATTTCGAGTTGTTTCGACACGATTCCGTTCATGTTGCGTGTTATGCATTTTTGTGCTTCTTTGTGTATAGCTTGAGTTCTTGCATTTTGTTTCCATGTTTGTGCATTATTTGGCATATGAATAATCATGTTGCATTCTGTTTTTACATGTTTCACATTGCATTAAATCATTTTTGCATTTCCATTATATCAATGTATGTGGCATAATCATGTATGTATGTGCATTTGGTTGCATTTGTTTGCATGCTTGATCATAGCATTTATATCAATTCAATTCTGAATTTTGCATTGAGTTTGACATTATGTTTGAGCTATCATATTGCATGTTCATAATCAATAATCATCGTGTCCATATGCCATGTTTCATGCGCTACATTTTTGCATTACTTGTTGCATAATCAACCATGTGATGCATTCTTGCATAATCCTAAAAAATGTTCATTGATCTTTCATTTGTATATGTTGATTTAGGTTCAAATGCATGTTCATGATGAAGTTGGTGCATTTTTCATTGAGTTGTGCATTAAAATATGAAAATAATCAAATCTGGATTTTGCATTTCATAGCTGTTTTTGCATATAGGTGTAACACGGTGGGAGAACTGACTTTTAGTTATGTTGCGGATAGCAAGAGTCGCCACCGGCTTTTATTTTATCCAAAAGGAAAGGACATAAAAGAACAGGAAAGACCTTAAATAGATTTTGAGTTCGGGGGGTAGGTTATATAAAGGGAAGGTGTTAGCACCCTTTATATCCATGGTTATCCATGGGCTCTTAGCTACTTAGCTCACTTTAAATTGTTTTGAGAAAGGTGTAGTATGTGATTAGAAACTTTCTAAGTACTTTGTAATGATCCTCGTATGGATGTATACAAAGACTTGTTTTTGAAAATTTATTTGAAATGTGAAGTGTAAAAAATATTTTGAAATGTGTGAGCAATTAAAAGGAACCTACCCTATATTAAGTATTTACTGTTCTTATGTTCTTTCAAATGGTAAAACTATCCCTATTATTAAGGAATAGGTAGTCATTTCCTTGGATGTAAAGGGACATGTATAGGGTCATCTGAATATAGGCAACTGTAAGGTGTCTTTAGCAATACGTAGGGACTTATCATCTTTTACTCGAAGGGACAAGATCATTTATCGTGGGCAACCTCGAAGGGACTTGATCTTATAAACTGAAGGGACTTGGTGATATTTATGAAGGGACTTTGCTTAAGACACCTTACTTGACCTTTCGAAATAGGCAACATGAGAGGTAACCCTAGGAAATGAAGACGGCGGTCTTAGATCGACTTACGTGTGTGAGTGATTATGTTCAAGTATTTAATCTTTTTAATGAATTTTCTAAATCAATTTTTAATTACAAACATGTTATACACTCCCTAAATTACTAACCATGCAGTTAATATATTTATAATAAAAATAAAGTAAGAATATAAACCTAAACTATTACAAAGCTTCGGGACAATTACAACATAATCGGAAAAATAATAATAACGATAAATAGAAAATAAATAAGCAATAATTTAAATGTTAGTAATAATAAAATAATAATAAGAAGAAAGGGTTAGTAAAAATATAAAGAAAATGACAATTTAAGAGAGAATATTATTTTTAAGCTAAATAAACATTAGAAATTTTTTTTAGAAGAAAATATAACAATTATGACAATAATAAACAAATAATTATTATTTACATAAAAAAAATGATTTAATTAGGATTTAAAAAATAAATTTAGGTTAAATATTAAGATTAACAAAAAAAAATTAGGGTTTATGCCTCATTTAAGAAAATTAGGGTTTAGACATTTTAGGTTTAATTAATTAACTAAAACTTAAATAAATTATTTACATATTATGAATAATAAAAGAATATACAAAATTTATTTATAAAAATATATTATGATATTTATAAAAATATAAATTTGATTAATATTTTAAATAGAATTTTTAATTTTAATATAAACAAATTAAGTAATTAGATAATATATATAATTAAAACAATTAAGAAAATAAAATAACAAAAACAAGGTTTTAAAAAAATGGGGGAGGCTTGGATTTGAACCCAGGACCTCCCCATTACCAGAGGGATGCATTACCAACAGGGTTTCACGTGCTAACTGATGATATATTGATTAATGCATATTATATATAAAACCTGGGAAATAGAGAGAAATAAAAAAAATGGAGGACCTAGGAATCGAACCCAGGTCCATTACCTTCCCATACAACGCATCCAACCATCTGAGCTAGGTGCACATTTGGTTATAAGTCAGATGACATTTATTATATAATAAACCTGCAAAAACTCATGAATATTAAAAAAAACATAAGCTGGGAATCGAACCCAGGTACCAAGGCTTCCCATAAGCGCACCCAACCATCTGAGCCAAGCATTCTTTCTGAGATATTAATATCAATAAAACATAATAAAATAAATTGAAATTTCAAAATCTCCTTTTCGCGCCAACGGTCTCCATCTTCAACCTCTGTACCTGCGAATTTTACTACAACGTTACCTGCGAAATTTCCTGCAAACTGAATTTCGTAGGTTTTCCTATATTTTAAAGAAACATCATAACACGCAAAATTGTTTCTCAATAATGGTACCATTCAAACACCCATGGTTCATAGGTTTCAGATATGTTTTTAAAAAGTGTTTATATGGCTTAAATCGAAAAACCCCAAACCAAAGGGATGAACCCTAGCTATGGTATCTTCTTTAATCTGCACTGAAACTTCAATCCAAACACATAAAAATAATTCATACACGTTAATAAACAAATCTCAATGGCTAAAAACAGTTTATATCTCATGAATTGATGGAATCGAAAATTTGAAAATTCAAGAAAATATTGATTCAGTTCGTATGATTCATGGAGTTCTGAATGCAATGGATGATCAGGATTGACTCAAGGATGTTCAATGAACATGTTTCAACCTTCAAAACGTCTTGAGATGGCCTTTAACAAAAAATCCGAGTGTGACTTTTCTTGATATTTTTTGAAGTTATTTTGGTGTTCTTGGCCTCTAATTTTTGTGTCCTTCTCATTAGCTTGTGTTGTATATATATAATAGGAGCTAATTAGGTCAAAAAATCAATCTCTACTTTGGACTTTTGGATAGTTTGATCATGAAGAAAGATATGGTTCAAATATTGAAAAAAATCTAATATCTCCTTGCTATTTTTGGTTGATCTGATTTAATATGATTCCAATCATCTTTAATTGATCTTTAAGAATTTCTAGAACAAAAATCAGATTTTTAGATTGACTTTTTATATTTTATTTTCATTAAAATAGAATTTTATTAAATAAAATCCAAAATAATAAAATATAAAACATAAAAATATGGAAAAATAGTCAATGGGTCGTGTATGACCTTATCCTTGAGATTGGATTGGAATTTGGTAGGCCCATTTGGCAAAATTTGGTTTTAAGACTTCATTTGCTTCACAAACCTCCCAAAAATTTTCCAACTTTGCAAAGGCACAAATCCCTCAATTTTAAGGCTATAAAGATGTTCTTGGACATTTTGGAAAGCTTAGAGAGTCCTCTAACCAACCTCTTTGGTCTCATGTCCATATCCTTTACCATTCTCATGTTATGCCCTTTGGAAGATGTTGACTTTTTGTTGACTTTTGAAATGACCTATAATGTCTTAGCTCATATCTTCTAAATGAAGCATTTTTGGGATTGGCTTGTGAGACACAAAGTTGTAGAAATTCAATTTCCTTAAAAATGAGCTTTAGATGGAAAAAATTTGATGAAGCATGTGAAAGTTATGGCTGGTCAAAGTTTAGTTGACTTTTCCTATGAAAACCCTAATTTAGAAACTCCTGATCATTGATGATCTAAAATATCCTTGATGAATCATGATCAACCCTTGATCAAATGATGAATTTTACTTCATAAACTTGATGTTGGCAAAAATCATGAAGTTTGACTTTGGTTTGACCTCAGTTTGACTTTTTAACCACTTTGACTGATTTTTGCATATCTGATCATCTGACTGAGCAAACTTTTTTGGGAAAGCCTTGAAACTTGACATAGGGATTCTTGAAGACATATAGGATGCTATGAAGCTCACTTGAAGCCTTGGAAGTCCATTTAGCCTGATGAAATCCAAAACCCTAGTTTAGGATGCATTGCTTAGGAGGATGCATTGTCTGAGGGGATTGTCAAACTTTCTGACTAATTGTGAACCTTGTGAACCTCTTGAGATACCTTGTGAACCTTGTGAACCTCTTGGGACACCTTGGTAAACAATGCCTTGACTAGGGGAGGGCAAATTTTGGGGTGCAACAATAGGTGCTGTAAAATGTATGTTGTTTGTTTGTTTGCATGCTGTATTTGACCTTTTACACCTACCTTTTCATGCTGCATTCTGGCTGTAAAAAGCTGATTTGTGTTATGCATTGTTTTCATAGCTGATTGTGTGTTTGCATGCTGTAAATAGTTGCTGAATTTTAATTTAGCATAGTTTAGGCACCCTTAAACCTAAAATTGAATCTAGTTTAGGTCCAAGTTACCTTAGGGCTTGTTTGGTATGTGTTTACCTCATTCCTTTTTAATAAAAATGCTCATTAACCTTTATTTTGTAGAGGGGAAGATTGAGGTAAGTTTCCTTCACCCTATCCTTTATTTTTATGCATTTTCTTTACGCATTTTATTCATTTCCTTTTCTTCCATATTTGTGTTTGGTAGGATTTCCCCTATTTGTTAGGACCAACTTACCTTCCTTAGGAAGTAAGTGGCATCCTTTTTCATTCTTTCTTTTCCTTTTGCTCCTTAGGATTAGAAAACCTCACTAACCATTAGGATCTCCCTTTTGTGCATAATAAATAGCATTTTCACTAACCATTTCAAGGACCAAAGGATTTATCTTTGTTCTTTGTTGCAGGTCATGGCTTCTGCTCGTAGGAATACTATCCGGATCAACTTTGTAGGGATACCTCCTAAGCTTAAGGAATTGGTCTCTCAAGTTTCTGAAAACTCCCAATTCATCAAGAGACATGGTCTCCTACTGGATCTAGTCACTTCAGGGTTCAATGAAGACATGATGAGTGTCCTATTTCAGTTCTTTGATCCTAAACATCATTGCTTCACATTTCCCGACTATCAGCTGGTTCCTACAATTGAAGAGTTCTCCAGGCTTCTAGGTATACCTATCCTTGATCAGAGACCTTTCACAGGCTTGGAGAAAGAGCCTAAACCTGAAGTCATTGCTGCAGCCCTACATTTGAAGAAGTCAGACATTGTACTAGAAACAAGAAGTGGAGTTAAGGGTATTCTTGCTAAGGTGTTATCGGAGAAAGCTCAAGTGTTCTTAAAGGCTATAAGTTATGATGCTTTTGAGGAGATCTTGGCCTTATTAATCTATGGCTTAGTTTTGTTCCCTAATCCATACTAGTTCATAGACGTACACGCCATCAACATATTTCTGACTCGTAATCCAGTGCCTACATTACTTGGAGACATCTTACACTCTCTTCATACCCGTACTACGAAGGCACTAGGAACTCTGATGTGTTGTATACCTCTATTGTCTAGGTGGTTTATTTCTCACCTTCCTCGATCAGTGATGAAGAATGAACAAGGGTTAAGGTGGTCCAAGAGGATCAATTCACTTTCTCATTTAGACATTCATTGGTGCTCTAGATCCATGGAGAATGTTACTATCATTGGCCGTTGTGGGGAGTTCCCTAATGTGCCACTCCTTGGCATAAGAGGGGGCATTACTTACAACCCTTCTTTAGCTCTACGCCAGTTTGGTTATGCTCAATGTAATGGTCCTCGTGACATGCTTATTCAAGGAATCATGTTCAACTACGACAACGATCTGCAAGGTTACAGTCAAAGGTTCATACGAGCTTGGGGTAAAGTGAACAAGGTTGACAACAAGACTCTGGAACCAAAGTACTCCATTCCTATGGAACCTTACCTCAGATGGGTGCGATCTCGTGCTCAGACTCTTATGATGCCATATCCTGCTCTTCTACCAGTTACTATGGAACCTGTTGCAGAAGGAGATACTCCTTATACCATCCTTCATCCAGACACGCCCACTAACCTGGAAGAATTGCAGAAATCCTGGATCTAACTGAAGGAACAAAGAAATACCTTCGAAGCTCAATTCAGGATTAGCCAAGAAAAAGTGTTGGAGCTGACCAAACAACTTTACGAAGAGCGGAATCTCAACACATACCTCCATACAAAGAGGAAACGTCCATGGGAGACTTAAAACCCCATCTTTATATTTATTTCACTTCATTGTAAGCCCAAGGGGCAAAAAAGTTTATTGCTTACTAATAAAAGTTTACTTTCTGGTTGTTTAAACAAATTTGAATCCTGCGGTCCTTAAAAACATTGCATATGCATCTACATAACATATCATTGCATGACAGGTTGTCACAACAGGTTTCTCATCTTCTCGCTGTTTATTTCAGCAGAAATGGCTCTCGAACAATCTGTCAAAGATCTTCAAGCTCAGAATGCTCAGTTTCAAGAAGTGATTCTGAATTTGTCCAAGGGGCAAGAAAAGTTGAAAGCATTCCTCTCTAAGGACATGAAAAAGAAGAATCCTAAGGACAACAAAGATGATCAGCTGAAACAACTACAAGCTGAGATGGCAGGGATGAGGATCCAGATGAATGGCCAAAAGGCTCTTATCCAGAGTTTGGCCCAGGGGCAAGAAGAGCTATGAAGCTTTGTCAATAAGCTTCGCCATAACAGAGCTCTGCATATTTCCATTGAATGTAAAGGCACTACCTTGTCTCATGTACTGGTGAACAATGGTTCTTCATTAAATGTGCTCCCTAAAGAGGTTCTGGACAAGCTCAGTTCTGAAGATGTTGTGTTAAGACCAAGTGATGTAGTGGTGAGGGCCTTTGATGGCTCAAGAAGAGTGGTACATGGAGAAGTAGACCTCCCTATCAAAGTAGGCTCTCAAGTCTTCAATTCTACTTTTTATGTGATGGATATTCGTCCTGCGTATTCTTGTTTGCTTGGGCGCCCCTGGATCCATGGGGCAGGTGCTGTGACTTCTATTTTGCATCAGAAGTTGAAATACCCGGTGAAGAATAAAATTGTCACTGTCTATGGTGAAGAAGAGTACATGGTTAGCCACGTGAATACTTTCACGTATGTAGAAATGGAGGGTGAAATGGTTGAAACTCCGTGTCAAACATTTGAAGTTGTTCCTTGCTCTGATCCTGTTCCTTAATTTGTTCATGCTTCTGAAAAAGTTCCTATGGTTACTAACATACCTCCTGCAATGGCCTCCCTCAAAGATGTTAAGGTTGTGGTTGCAAGAGGTGGTTCTGCTATTTGGGGTCAGCTTCCCAACATCCCTTATAAGTCTGACAAGTTTGGTTTGGATTTCACTGCAGAATCTCAGAAGGTTGTTAGTCGTGCTCGTGTTGTTCGTATCACCAATCAAGGGGTCATAAGAGATCAAATCAATGTTGTGGGTGACTGTCATGAAGACTATAACCTGAATGAGTGGATCTCTCCTACCATGGGTGATGGACTCAACAATTGGAAGACTGAAGACGTTATTCCTATCTCCTTTAGTCAGGAGTAAATACTATTACTGTGTTTTTATTTTAAGTTTGTAGCCTTGTGTCTTACCCGGGGCATAATGGTATGCTTGTTTCGGGATGTCATTTCATTTGCATACTTCATTCAATAAAAATTAATGGACGTTTCGTTTTCATAAATATTGTGCTCCTTGTCTTTCTTTTATTTGTTTCTGTTTTATCAGCTATGTGTTCTTACACACACCCACATCAGTAAAATGCAGATCCTCATCCACTCTGGATCCTGTTGATAACAGTTCTACTATTGTCAATTATAATTTCGAGAATCCGATCTATCAAGTTGAAGATGGAAAAGAGGAAGATTGTGAAATACCTGTAGAGCTTGCTAGGTAGTTACAACAAGAAGAGAAAGCTATACAGCCACATGAAGAGCCAATCGAAGTTGTGAATCTGGGAACTGAAGAAAGCAGGAAAGAGGTCAAGATAGGAGTTGAGTTAGAGGATGATGTTAAGAGCAGACTAATTCAGATGTTACGTAACTATGTGGAAATCATTGCTTGGTCTTATGAAGATATGCCAGGGTTGGATACAGACATTGTGGTGCACCGTTTACCGGTAAAAGAAGATTGTCGTCCAAAGAAGCAGAAGGTTCGTCGCATGCGTCCTGAAATGTCAGAAAAGATTAAAGCAGAGGTGATGAAGCAGTTTGATGCAGGGTTCTTAGCTGTGACTTCTTATCCTCAATGGGTTGCAAATGTGGTACCAGTACCTAAGAAGGATAGTAAGGTACGCATGTGTGTAGATTACAAAGATCTGAATAAGGAAGGCCCTAAAGATGACTTTCCACTCCCACATATTGATGTTTTGGTAGACAACACTGCTCAGCATAAGGTATTCTCTTTCATGGATGGTTTTTCTGGTTACAATCAGATCAAGATGGCACCTGAAGATATGGAAAAGACTACATTTGTTACACAGTGGGGCACTTTTTGTTATAAGGTGATGCCATTTGGTTTGAAGAACATCGGGGCAACATATCAGCGTGCTATATGTAGCGGTAAAATCGTGAGTGTAAGCTATTGATTAACTTAACTCGATTAACAAAGAGTCGCCACCACGCTTTTCTTTATTTCCGAATGGAAAAAGGTAAAAGAACGAATAAAACCTAGGATTCTAAAAGCAAATGCTAAAAGAAATAAACAGAGATTGGGTAAGGGGATTGGTTATGAACCGGGAAGGTTTTAGGCACCCGACTCATCCGTGGTACTCCACGGGAGCCCTTTGAAATACTTATTGCTTTTTGGTCTGAAATTGGTTTGTTTAAAATGATGGAAGAGATGAGGAGAAGAATATTTTTTAATGATTTTGTGTTTGATAAGTTTTTAAAGCCTTATGCCTACGTACCCACAAAGTGCAATGCGAGATCAAAACCTCGTAGTTCGTGGTATAAAGTTTGAAAAGAATAAGTGGGTTGAATTGATTTTAAGATGTAAAGATAAGTCGTCATCCCTTAGCGAATAATTCCGCTAAAAGGGATGAATCATATCTAAACATGTGAAAAAAAAGAAAAGGTGCGCAAGGCACAAAAACAATTGAATGGGTTTGTATTTTTTTAAAGTATGTACAAAAATGGTTTTGATATATTTATATGAATTAACTTTGATTAAGAAAATAAAGGAAAGGATTAAAAATCGCTTGACCTAAGTCAAGGTTTGTTTATGAAAATGTTTGAAGTTTAGAAAACAAGAAGGTTTTGAAATAGGAAGAAGTTTTGAAAATTAAAGAATGGGGAGGAGATGAAGAGACTAGTCCTAATGCTTGAATTAAAAGATAAGGAAAAAGTTTACCAAAACTATAATATGCACAATTCTTCAAAGTTCGAACTTCCATCTTCAAAGATTAAGGACATAACTTGAGACCGAGGTTTCTAATACATTCCAACTTGAGCAAAGGGAGATCCTAGAAGTCTAAGTCCATTCTCCAAAAGCAAAGGGATAGTAACCATAGTCCGCAAATTAGAAGTCACAAGTTTTTTAAGAGTTTAATCCTTTATTAAGTATTTTGATATCCAAATGGACAAAATAAAAACAAGCACAATATGAATATAAACAAGCAAAATATGAATATAAACAATGATATATGATATAATATGGCAAAATATAATAAGGAGATAAGGGAGCAAGAGATTAAAATAAAAGGATAAGGTGCGAGAGATTAAATTTAAACAATTATATTCGCATTATTATATTATTTACAATATAGGGTGGTATGATGAACTTAATCAAGCACAACCACAACAATGAATAATAAAATTGAGGCAACCGGATCCAAGTGGATCTTTAATCGAATCGGGACAACTTTAGGTCTATATTAAGCAATCGCCGAGTAATTTACGAAGTAATTACCCTACAAATGAGGCCGGCCACCACTAATTAAAGTGGAAAATATTCGTGTTAATACATGTTAGAGAAACGATATAATGGATCGTTCTCCGAAAACATGCCACACTAAAAAAAAGGAAGGTCTAATCTTAATCGGGATTTTCGTTGAATTTCTCGATTAGCAACCTATCATGATCTCAAAGTATGGAGAATGATCCAAATGATCATTCATCCATAGATTTGAAATAATGAAGATTAAACTTAATCGGAAATCAACAATCCCGAATCGGAAGATTGTCATCGACCAAAATAAAAAAAAGATGAAGAATAATGGATCCAAAAATAGATCCAATAAAAGGCTTAGAATATATTTTTAAAATCTTTTCTAGAAAACTCTTTTCCAAATATTTTTCTAAATTGTTTTTCTAAACACTTTTCTAAACTTCTTTATCAAAATATTTTTTGAAATAACTTTTTTTTAAATAATATTCTAAGAATATTATTTAAAACATTTTTTTACTTATTTTTTTTATAAAAAGAAACTCAAATTGAACAAAGTAAATGAAAGAAAGAAAATAAACTAGGGGGAGGGGATGGGAAGCAGATCCGCGGGTGGATGATGAAAACGGATCAATGGATCCAAGTGATCCAAACCCAATCACACTCATTTCATTTTTATTAACAAAGCAAATAATCAAATAAAAAAAAAGAAAAAAAACAGAATAGAAGTTCAAGACTTCTTCTTCTCCACAATGAAAAGCAACGAAACAGGGGAGAAGAGGCAAGAACAAGTCGCGGCGTAACACTCTTCCTCACCTTCAAATGAAAACGAACAAGACTCTCTTCTCCTCAATGCGAAATCTTCTCTTCTTCTTCCTCTCTCACCGCGAGCTTGTCTCTCTTTCTTCGATTCTTTCACAGATTCAATTAGGTTTGAAGATTAGAGGGAAATTAGGGATTTCGGAAAAAATTGATTGAGGATTTTGAAAGTTGATTGAAAAATGAAGACGGAAGAGGGACGAAGATGAGATTATGGATTTGGGATTTGAGGAAGATGGAAAGGGATTCGGATTCGGCAGAGCTTTGAGATGGCTATCTAAGCTTGGATTTATGAGTGAGAAGAGGACTGTTTTTATAGGAAAAAGAGGAAGAAAGCTCAAAGTCGTTTTGAAGGTGATTCGAATGCGTTTTGGTATCACGAATTTCTCGTGTCAGCAATTTCATTTCACTGCATTTGCTGCGTTTTGCTCTTGTAATGTTTGCGTTTCATTTTGGTTTTCAGGTGTGAAGTCCGTGACATTCTCGTGTGAATGATGTGAGGTATTTGCGTGATACGCGTGCGGGAATGCATTGGCTTGTTACGGCTGGTACGACATGACGTTGGGCTTGAGCTGAGTTTGATGCGCGTATTGGCTTGTTACGGCTGGGAATTGCTTCGGCTTGTGGGTTGCTCGCAGGCTTGAGGAGTTGCTGAGAGGCGAGGCTAGTGTGTACGGCTTGAGGTGAAGCATGAGGTGGGGATGCTTCGGCTTGCTTGAAGATTGGGCCTGCGGCGTGAGGAGTTGCTGAGAGTGAGGAAAGCTGCTTTGGCAATTGGGCCTCACGTGGGGCTGGTACGACTGGTATTGGTAGCTGAGGCCTGGGAATGCTGTTTATGTTTGTATGCGGCTGTAGGAAAAGCTGGTGAAATTGTTTGGCTTGGGGAATTTTTGAGGAGCTGTGGGAAAGTCATGCGCGTGGTGCTTTTGGGTTGGAAAAAAAAATTGACTTGATGTTATTGTTGTTGCTGACGGCTTGAGGGTGTGTGGGCCTTACTTGGGGTGTTGTGGGGAAATGCTTGCAGGCCTTTTGCAAGTGGCGTGGGCATGTGGTTTTGTATAAAGAAAAATAAGATAAAATGGACTAAACCAAAAAAATGACATGGGTTTATTATATATTTTTTCAATTATTTTTTAGATATAGGAATTAAAGGAAAAATGGGATTATTTTTGTGGTATATATATATATATATATATATATATATATATATATATATATATATATATATATATATATATATATATATATATATATATATATATATATATATATATATATATATATATATATATATATATATATATATAAATGATAGTGGATTAGAAAAAAAAAAAGAATTATATTAAAAAAATGATTAATGTTTTTTTTTGTCTTAATATGATAATGGGAGTATTGGGATATATAAAAAAATGGATATTATGGAGGTTTAGAATTTGAGAGAAAAATGAATTTGATAAAAATGGATATTTGAATAAAATCGAGGATGGATAGAAATTGAATACTTTGGATATTGAATTGGAATTAAAAATATGGGAAAAGAAAATGATAATAGAATTTCTAGAAAGATGGGTGATAAAAAAAATCGAAGTATGGATAATGGTCTAATCGGAAAGAAAATGGATAATGGATGGAATTTGATTTTCAAGCCCACAACAAATCTCGATTATTTCAACAAGCCTCTGAACACAGCCCAAATACCTTGCAACTTGCCAACTGAAAACTGTCTGATTATTATCTGATAAACCGAATTCATACTGAGGAAAATAAATCCTCAGATGAATCGCTGATGAACTGATGAATCGATGAACTGATAAACACTGAAGATTCAAACCAAACTTCGCACAAAATACAGCCTGATAACTGTTGAACAAACCAAACTTCGCACAAGAAACAACTGTCACCCAATCCAACTTGTACTCTGAAAACGAATTGCCTGATGAATGAATTACTGGCACACACAACTGGCAGTCGAAACAATTTATCTGATAGTTTGACCAATATTAGGTCAAACATCCACTTGAAATCAAATTGTGACTGAACAAACGCATCTGAATGAAATTACTGTCTCATCTTCGCAAACCTGCAACACAGAGAAGAAGAAGAACACTGCAACATATTTTTTTGTATTTTGGTTAAAAGTCAGTAAATATAAACAAATAATGAAACAGAAAATAGCGGTGATCCCCTGCGAAGCATAGACCCGATCTGAGGAGAAACTCGAAAGCCAGTACGATCTTGTTTGTATGCAAAATGCAGATGATATGCGACACAACCTTAGGGCAAAAATTAGGGTGTTACAGCTGCCCCTATTTAAGTTTCTTCAATCCGGAGATATGAAGATTGACATCTTCGTCTCTACAAGATGGGAGAGACTTAAATACAGAAAATCCAATTTTTGTCCTAAGAGAACAAATGATATGATATGAATATGATATGCAAACCCAAGATCTCTGTGGGGAAAATAATGAACACTAGAGAAAAGCACAACTTGGGGACACAGAAGAAAATCCCGCTGGGGAAACATCAACAGACAACCAAAGAGTTACCAGGAAAATAAATCACTGGATAACAGACTCACTTGGGATATGAAATAATCAAAATACAAAATCAACCAGGGAAAAATAAACACCCTGCCAGGAATATCAGCCAGACAAAAATATTCGAATCCCCGAATGGAGAAATACTGTGTTGGAAAAGAAATCAATCAACTACCTGTTTACTGGGTAGGAAGTAACAGACTCGACTATCAATTTACTGGATAGGAGCAAAATACGGAGGGATAACCTCAATTACCTTTTTACTGGGTAAGAAAAATTCTCGACTACCTGATTTACTGGGCAGGAGTATAAGGGACTCGACTATCGATTTACTGGATCGGAGTAAAATACGGAGGAATAACCTCAATTACCTTTTTACTGGGTATAAAGAAACTCGACTATCGATTTACTGGATAGGAGTATGATCCACTACCTGATTTACTGGGTAGGAACTCAATCAAAGAGAAACAACTTCTATTACCTTTTTACTGGGTAAGAAGAAGAAATATCGGCTACCGGATTTACTGGGTAGACACTCAATCAAATTACCTTTTTACTGGGTAAGAGGAAAAAATTTGATTCTATTACCTTTTTACTGGGTAAAAGGAAAATAACTTGACTACCGGATTTACTGGGTAGAACAAATTCTCGACTACCTGATTTACTAGGTAGGAGCTTGAGCAAAGGAAAACAAACTCTATTACCTTTTTACTGGGTAAGAGGAAGAAATCTCGCTACCGAATTTACTGGGTAGGAGTACAAGTAAAAGAACTTGATCAAATCTGGTAATATTACCTACTATCGATTTACTGATAGCTAAATTCCAGAGCAATATACTCAAGCTGGAGAAAATGTTGCTCACTATCAAACAATGATAGCTTAATTCCAAAGCAAATATATCCTCAAAAGGGGACCAAAGTTCAATCCAAGAACAAATTGGAAAGAAACAGTCAAATAAGACTCATCCCGAGGAGGAAATATCTCAACTGGGGAAAATTCCATCCAGATAATAAACTGGGGAGGAAACTGAATCAACATCATCCACGAGAAACAAACTCAGTGGGGAATTAGAAAGGATTAACACTTTCTGCTTAATGGTCGACACTCTAAACTTGAGAGGAATACGACACACACACTCTGTGGGGAAGATCCACACCAAAGAGCAGATAACAATGATAAACGCAAGAATGCAAGCAAACAATGCTATGCTTATGCGTATGAATATGTTTATGAATATGCTGACAAAACATACATAAAGATAAGAAACGGGTGACATGAACACCACAACAACCGGATACTCGGCTAATCCCAAGGCAACAAATGCAGGGAAACATGCTGGAGATTCAACTTGAAATCTGCAGGGGAATATCATAAGCCATCAAAGGAATAAAATCCTACTACAAGGCTTAAATCATGCTAAGACAACATCTGCTAGGAACGTCATCCTGCTGAGGAAAAGATAATAATCTGCTGAGGATGAAAATATCTTGATAAAAATCAAACTTCACAAAGAATAACTGTCATACAACTCCTGCTCTGCTTGGCGATAGAGTGCAAGACTTGCTAAAATCACATAGGAAACTGCTGGAAATCAAAACATGCAGTCCTACTGGGGATCCATATGGGGATATCAGAAATGAATATCATAGCCAAAACACAGTTACGAGGGATTTTAAATCTATACTCAACATCGGGTAAAAGAAAACCTCTAAACTGACTGCTATATCAATACTTCTATATTCAAAGATGCAAATAATCAAGCTGAGGAACATGAGCTCAGCTGGGGATTCCCAATACTTCTCATTCCAAAGATAACATGCTGAGGAAAAGGTCAACACTCAGCTAAGGATTCTCAACATCCCTTCCAACAACTCTTCTGGGGAATACATACAATCTCTGTTTAACATCATGATTGGGGAACAAAACATCATTAACAACAATCTGTCAAGACTATCCAAGAACTTCGCATGGACACCACCGAATCAAACCCTGCTTTGGGAAAGACAAGTTACACACATCCAGACTTTACCATTCTTGGAAGTACTATTGATAACCTTTCTTTGTTCATATATCAAAAGAAAAATGTTTTTAAAATCTTCAAAAATTAAATTTATTAAATTTGTTTCAAAAATCATCATCAACAATAAATTGTGAAATTCTGTGATCAGGTATGAGATGTCCTAAGAGATGTCCCAACACTTAATAGGACATTTGACAAATTTAACCAAAACTTAAACAGCAAGAAAAGTAAACAACACAGAAGTTTGTTAACCCAGTTCAGTGTATAACCACACTTACATCTGGAGGCTACCAAGCCAGGAGGAAATCCACTATTAGTAATATTAATTCTAGACTTAAACCACCCTGTTTAATCTATCACTTAATACTTACCCAATGCAATTTCTACCTAAGACTCACTTAGATAAGAGTACCCTACTCACTCCCCCTCAATCACCCAGTGATTAAGTTCACAAGTTTACTGAAATTGAAGACATCCTTCAAACAAAAATAGCTTGATTTTACTTAACAGTTTCAATCAAGTTACAAATGCACTTTTGCTTAAAAGCTCATAAAGTGGTACATAAAAACAACTTGCTATTAAAATACTAGACACCCTATTTAGTCTTCTGAAATTCGTACTCAATTCTATGAGTTTCTGTTGTTTAAATAGGTATCTGAATTTTGGGCTTTCTGTAGAATGATCCAGCCCTAATGTGCAGCAACTGTCACCTTGAATTTAGGGTTTGTTACCTCCTATATTCCAGGTGCATTAGGTCTTCTGTTTTAATCTGAAACTTCAATTTAAAACTCACTACACATGCGCCTTGTTCTGTTTTTATCCAGCATTAATTAATTCCAGATAGTTCTCCTTAAATATCTCTGATCTGTTAATCAATAATTAATTCTGGTAGCAGGTCTGAGATGTCTCAACATCTGTTGGGACATCCTGACAAAACTGAACTTAGTCATTTACACAATGTCCCAACATCTGATGAGACATCCTGAAATAAGTTCACATACTCTGTTTGCTAATGTCCCAACATCTGATAGGACATTCTGAACTGAACATAACATTTCTTGTTTGGTCAAAAATTCTGCCAATTCTTAAACATCTACAAACTCCCCCTTTGGCTAATTTTTGGCTAACATAATTTCTGGATTTCAGAGTGCAGCAGAAGTTCCTTTTTATCAGAGTATACCATTACTTTTCTGTTGATTCTTATTTGAGATTACTCCCCCTCAAACATATATGTGTCCAGTCTTGTTTCAACAGAATTATTCATTAAATCACACTGATTCAGTTCAGACATAAACAAACAGATTTCATTCAATTAAACAGCAATTACATTTGATTTTGATGTTGTTCTCCCCCTTGGTAGTCACAAAATTAGGGGCCAAAGACACCATTTCAGTCATTACATTGCTGTCATTACATTTGCCTTACATACATTTGATTACTCAGAATCATCACTCTCAGTTCCCTCCTCAACCTCAGTGTCTTCAGCAGCTTCACTTGCTTCATCAGCTTCACTGTCTTCATCAGATGTAGCTTTCTGATCTTCTTCACTTTCCAACCTTTTGATTATTTCCTCAAGCTTCTGTCTTCTAGTTTCAAGCTCTTTGCAGGTACCTTTGAGTTCAGCAATCAAGGCCTTCTTAGACATTGGATTCTTAGCAGTGGAGGGACCAGCAGATGTCCCAGAAGGTGCTTCAACATCTGCAGCATGGTGACTTAGGAACAATTTGTAATGAAAAGCTAGGGGGCTCTCTCTCTTGCAGACAATGTCCTTCTCAGTTAAAATTCCAGGGTATTGACTTAGAACAATACCACACAGCAATGATGGGAAGGCTATTGGAAGCTTTGTTGCAGTAGAGATGGCATGCTTCATAGTCTGATCAAAAATATATTCTCCATAATCCATCTTGGTTTGAGTTCCCACAGCAAAGATGAATCTGGCCAGACCAGTTGAGATTGATGAAGTGTGGTTGGTAGGCACCCAGTTTGCAGTTCCAATCCTGTTAAGCATGGCATACTTTCTAGTAAGCATGCTCACAGAGAGCTTTCCCTTCACAGGCCAAGCTTTGACCTGGTTTGCAGTGATTACCTTACAGATTTGATTATCTGTTTTCCCTAGCTCATTGGATCCATCTGTGTCCCTTCCTAGATACTGATTAATGATTTGAGGAGAAAACTCAACACACTTACCTCTTACAAATACCTTCCTGAACTCTGAGGACTTGCCATTTGAGCAATCCTCCTGAAGATTCACAATGAACTCTTTGACAAGAAGTTCATAGCAGGGAGAGAACCCTGAGACTGTCTTGAATAGTCCTGCAGCAGAGATTAGATCAATGAGTTCTGTGTACTCAAGTGCATTGCTGCTCAGTTCTCTTTCCAGGGCAACCCTTCTTTGGTACACATACTTCCATCTGTTGACACTAGATACATGATGAAATGATATGTTGTCCAATGGAGCTTCTGGAACAGCAGTTGAAGCTCTTGTTGATGTTGGTCTTTTCTTGGGAAGAGATGTTGGGACATCTGATTCAACATCTGAATCTGAGGGTGTGACAGCTTTTCTCTTCTGAGATTGGACTTTGCTCCAGGGTTTTGTTGGACCAAAGGTAGCTTTAGCTTTTCCTTTCTTTGGAATATCCTTCTTAGTCTCAGGAATGACAGGTTCAGCTTGCATTTTTCCTTTCCTGGACCTTAGTCTTTTAGCAATGCTGGGCTTCACAGATGATATGATCTCAGCATCAGAATCCTGTTCCAGATTGACTACTGGAGGGGATTGAGCAGTCTCCTCATCAGCTTGTTGATCAGTAGAAGATTGATCTTCATTTGAGTCTTTACCCTGTTCCACTTCTTTATCACTTTCGCTTGAGACCCCTTTCTTGTCCTCAGTATGTTCAGTATCATCAGATGAGTTTGCTTTCTCATCTGCATATGTTCCAACATCTGTTGGGACATCTTGTTCTGCAGCAGTGTTCTTTGTAGCTTGAGCTGGTTCTTCTTGAGGAGCAGGAATAGTGTTCAAGGGAACAGAGATTCCTTTCACTACTCTTTGTTCAGAGAAAACTTGGTTGACAATCTCCTTGATGGAATCGTCAACATAGTTGGAGTATTTAACATGAGAAGGAATTTCTTTAGCTTTGCTTCTGCTTTGATCTTTACCTCCTTTTGGTGTTCTTGCCTTCTTAGCGTGAGAAGCATTTCCCCTGAGCTCGTCTAATGGTGTTGATTGCATTGGCACCATAGAAATAGGAGTGGCATGAACCACGTCTTCCTGGTTGAGAACTTCTTCAGCTGTTTTAGGGTTTTGAGACATTGTTGAAGAAGATGAATGTGCAGCTTTAGGGTTTAAGATTTCTGAAGGATTACTAGTTGATGTGATTCGCTTGTGATGATGTGATGAGATTTTTGATAGCTGCTTATAAGAAGTTACTGAATAAGTAGCCGTTACAGTCCAAATGATTAGGGTTGGAATTCCCAAAGTTCTTGTCCAGACCAGTTTTGCCATCTGGAACTCAAGCCATGCAATGTCATATGACATGTTGGCACATCTCATTAACTGCTAGATATCACATAAACAGATTCCAAGTTTGCCCCTTAAGTTCTCAAATTGTGTAGCATCCAATGCCTTGGTAAAGATATCAGCTAACTGCAGATTTGTAGCAACATGATCCAATGAAATTATTTTCTCTTCTACAAGATCTCTAATGAAATGATGTCTGATATCAATATGTTTGGTCCTGTTATGCTGGATAGGATTCTTTGATATATTGATTGCACTTAAGTTGTCACAGTACAATGTCATGACATCTTGTGGGACATTGTACTCAGAGAGCATCTGCTTCATCCACACCAACTGTGAACAACTGCTTCTTGCTGCTATGTACTCAGCTTCAGTTGTAGACAAGATTACACAATTCTGTTTCTTACTGAACCAAGAAATCAGATTGTTTCCTGCATTCTCACCCTTTTCATCTTTAACAAATAGGGTTTTATCTATCCCACCTTTTCTGTATCCTTGCTTGATAAGAAATGTGTTCAGGCTTTCATACCATGCCCTTGGAGCATGCTTCAGACCATAAAGAGCTTTCTTTAATTTGTATATATGATTTTGACAGCTAAGATCAACAAATCCTTTAGGCTGTTCTGCATATACTTCTTTATTAAGATGATCATTAAGAAAGGTACTATTCACATCTATTTGAAGTAGCTTGAACTTTAAGATACAAGTAATTCCCAACAGTAGTCTTATTGATTCAAGCCTAGCTGCTGATGCAGAGATTTCATCAAAGTCTACTCCTTCAAATTTAGTGTATCCTTGAGCCACAAGTCTAGCTTTGTTCTTTGTAACCATTCCTTGTTCATTTGACTTGTTCTTGTACACCCATTTTGTAACAATCACATTTATGTTATCAGGTCTAGGAACAATAATCCATACTTCACTCCTTGTGAATTGATCTAATTCCTCTTGCACAGTACAAATCCAGTATTCATCAGTGAGAGCTTCCTTGATATTTTTAGGTTCTATTTTGGAAACAAAACAAAAACCTGAGATCACTTCTCTTGATCTAGTGCTCACACCTCTGTTGGGATCACCAATTATTAAGTCTTTGGGATGATCCTTTTGTATTCTGATGGAAGGAGGTTTACTTGATTCTTCTGTCCTTGTATCAGTTTGATTGAAGTTATATTGATCATTTTTTTTTCCAGCTTCAATCTTGATATCAACAGATGTTCCAACATCTTCTGGGACATCTGTAGGAGCATCATCAATTATCACATTTATGGACTCCATGATAACATTTGTTCTGTAGTTAAATACTCTATATGCTCTGCTGTTTATAGAGTATCCAAGGAAAATTCCTTCATCACTTTTAGGATCCATTTTTCTCCTTTGCTCCCTATCTGCCAGAATATAGCATTTACTTCCAAATACATGAAAATACTTCACTGTGGGTTTTCTGCCCTTCCATACTTCATATATTGTGGACAAAGTTCCTTTCCTTAAAGTAACTCTGTTATGGATGTAGCAGGCAGTGTTCATAGCTTCAGCCCAGAAGTAGAGAGGTAATTTTTTAGCATGGATCATAGCTCTTGCTGATTCTTGAATGGTTCTATTCTTCCTTTCAACAATCCCATTCTGTTGAGGAGTGATAGGTGAAGAATACTCATGATTGATTCCTTCTGAAGAACAGAAATCTAAGAATTTTTGATTCTCAAATTCCTTTCCATGATCACTTCTAATTCTGATCACACAGCTGGATTTTTCCCTTTGTAATCTTTGACATAATTCCTTGAATACATCAAAGACATCTGACTTTTCTTTAATGAAATTTATCCATGTATATCTTGAAAAGTCATCAACCACTACATATGCATACCTCTTACCACCAAGGCTTTCAACTTGCATAGGTCCCATGAGATCCATATGTAGCAATTCCAGAACTTTGGAAGTTGTCAGATGTTGGAGCTTAGGATGGGACATCTTGGTTTGTTTGCCTATTTGACATTCACCACAGATTTTGCCATCATCAATCTTCAGTTTAGGGATATCTCTTACAGCATCCAGAGATATGATCTTCTTTATGCCTCTGAAATGAAGATGACCTAGCCTTTGGTGCCATAGTTTTACTTCTTCTTCTCTGGCTAGAGAACAAGTTGAAGTGGGACTGAAGTCTAATGGCTCCCACATGTAACAGTTGTCTTTAGACCTTGCACCTTTCATGACAACTTCTTGCTCTTGGTTAGTTACTATGCATTCAGTTTTTGTAAAGTTTACACTGTATCCTTGATCACCTAGTTGACTTACACTGATTAGGTTAGCAGATAACCCTTTCACTAGTAATACATCATCTAGTCTTGGAACATCTTGACAATCCAAGGTTCCAACTCCCTTGATCTCTCCTTTAGCTCCATCTCCAAAGGTAACATACCTGGATGAATGTGACTTTAAGTTTACTAGCAAATTCTTCAATCCAGTCATGTGTCTTGAGCATCCACTGTCAAAGTACCAGTCTTCTTTAGCTGATACTTTCAAAGATGTATGTGCTATGTATGCATTACTTTTCTTTGACCAGATGAGTTGAGATTTCTTTTGATGCCTC
This sequence comes from Lathyrus aphaca, assembly GCA_963966055.1. Taxonomy (NCBI): domain Eukaryota; kingdom Viridiplantae; phylum Streptophyta; class Magnoliopsida; order Fabales; family Fabaceae; genus Lathyrus; species Lathyrus aphaca. The sequence continues at coordinate 530,733,263 of OZ014524.1, forward strand.
TGCTCTGAGTGTTGTTCAGCTGATCTCCAAGTTTGATTGTTGATCTTGTTCTTGTGTATGTCACCTTGATCAGTCTGAATGTCAGCTTTTGATCTCCAAACCTTTTTTATAACTTCTGTCTTTTGTTTAGGAGGTTGCTGACTTTTATGCAGCACTTTCTTGGTACCTACTACTTTCTGCTTGGAAGGCTGCTGACACATCTGATTTGGATATCCATGTAACTTATAACAGTGAGGTTTGATATGCCCAAATTTTCCACAGTGATAGCATCTCCATCTTTGATATTTTTTCTTCATTTTGTTCTTTCCAGAATGTTGAGACATCTGTTGGAACATTATGTTTGTCTTTGTGTTCTGATGTTGGAACATTTGTTGAGACATCTTGTTTGACTGAGTAGTTTTTACTGCAGCTTTGCTAGAGCTGGCTCCATCTCTGTTATATCCCAGTCCACTTTTGTCCCCTGAATGTTTATTATTGCAGAGAATAGCATCCAGTGTATTTGAGCTGCTGTTCATCATTCTAACAGATTTGGACATATGTTCCAGCTTAGAATTGAGAAGATTTACTTCACTTTTTAAGGCCTCAATGATTACTTGATCACTTGCTTTTTCATCTTCTAGTACTTCATTCTGCTTCTTTAGCTTTATGATCTCACTACATGCTTCAGTACTTCTCTTGTACAGATCCTTGAATGCTTGCTCAAGATCTTTATAAGTAGGTTCTCCACAACTGGAATCACTATCATATTCACACAGTCCAGCTAAAGCAGTAATATGCTTAGCTGATTCTTCTTCTGAATCTCCTCCTGAGTCTTCATCAGACCAGGTTACAGATAGTCCCTTCTTTTGTCTTTTTAAGAAGTTAGGACATTCCTTCTTGATGTGTCCATATCCTTCACATTCATGGCACTTGATTCCTTTTTCTTGACTGGCCTTTTCAGCAAGATTTGATCTTCTGTTAGCATCATATGTTCTCTTATTTTCAGAAGAGTTTGTGAATCTTCCACTGGAATTTGATTTACCTTCCATACCTCTGAGAATCTGTTTGAACTGTCTTGAAATTAATGCAAGGTTTTCTGATAAGCTTTTATCATTTTCTAGTTCATTATCTTCTTCTTCATCTGTATTTGAAACCAAGGCAATGCTTTTGTTCTTTTTAGCATGTGTGTCATTCATTCCCATCTCAAAGGTTTGAAGGGAACCAATTAGTTCTTCAGCTTTCATGGAACATATGTCTTGTGCTTCTTCTATTGCTGTGACTTTCATGTCAAATCTTTTTGGCAAAGATCTGAGAATCTTCCTTACAAGCTTTTCATCAGTCATCTTTTCTCCCAAGGCTCCAGAAGTATTGGCTATATCCAAGATGTTCATGTAGAACTCATGAATTGATTCATCTTCCTTCATTCTCAAGTTTTCAAACTTGGTGGTGAGAAGTTGAAGTCTTGACATTTTTACTTTTGATGTTCCTTCATGAGTTGTCTTGAGGGTATCCCACACATCTTTGGCCAGCTCACAATGATGCACCAGTCTGAAAATATTTCTATCAATGCCATTGAATAAGGCATTTAGGGCTTTTGAGTTGCCTAGTTCTGAATCTTCTTCCTCTTTACTCCATTCTTCTTCAGGTTTCAGAACATTTGATCCATCTTTGGTGTCTTGGACAGGATGTTTCCATCCAACATTTACTGCTTTCCATGCCCTGTTGTCAAGTGATTTTAAGAATGCAATCATTCTTGGCTTCCAGTAGTCATAATTAGAACCATCCAGAATAGGTGGTCTATTTACTGACCCTATATCTCTGTCCATGTTACAGAATTTGTTTTCCCTAGATCTCACCCAGTATAAACAGGCAGGGTGCCTGCTCTGATGCCAATTGAAATTCTGTGATCAGGTATGAGATGTCCTAAGAGATGTCCCAACACTTAATAGGACATTTGACAAATTTAACCAAAACTTAAACAGCAAGAAAAGTAAACAACACAGAAGTTTGTTAACCCAGTTCAGTGTATAACCACACTTACATCTGGAGGCTACCAAGCCAGGAGGAAATCCACTATTAGTAATATTAATTCTAGACTTAAACCACCCTGTTTAATCTATCACTTAATACTTACCCAATGCAATTTCTACCTAAGACTCACTTAGATAAGAGTACCCTACTCACTCCCCCTCAATCACCCAGTGATTAAGTTCACAAGTTTACTGAAATTGAAGACATCCTTCAAACAAAAATAGCTTGATTTTACTTAACAGTTTCAATCAAGTTACAAATGCACTTTTGCTTAAAAGCTCATAAAGTGGTACATAAAAACAACTTGCTATTAAAATACTAGACACCCTATTTAGTCTTCTGAAATTCGTACTCAATTCTATGAGTTTCTGTTGTTTAAATAGGTATCTGAATTTTGGGCTTTCTGTAGAATGATCCAGCCCTAATGTGCAGCAACTGTCACCTTGAATTTAGGGTTTGTTACCTCCTATATTCCAGGTGCATTAGGTCTTCTGTTTTAATCTGAAACTTCAATTTAAAACTCACTACACATGCGCCTTGTTCTGTTTTTATCCAGCATTAATTAATTCCAGATAGTTCTCCTTAAATATCTCTGATCTGTTAATCAATAATTAATTCTGGTAGCAGGTCTGAGATGTCTCAACATCTGTTGGGACATCCTGACAAAACTGAACTTAGTCATTTACACAATGTCCCAACATCTGATGAGACATCCTGAAATAAGTTCACATACTCTGTTTGCTAATGTCCCAACATCTGATAGGACATTCTGAACTGAACATAACATTTCTTGTTTGGTCAAAAATTCTGCCAATTCTTAAACATCTACAAATTGAAATTTTGTAAACAGAAACAATATAAAGAATTGCAAACAATTGGATAAAAGCTCGAATTTATTGATAGAATGGTAGTCAGCAAATGGCATGACTCCATGGATCATTACAAGTTTGAAAAATGGTAAATACATGGAAAAGGGCTACATTAAGATACAATGATCACTATTCTCCCTATCAACTTTGAACTCTATTGTGTCCGAAACTTCAGTCAAGGATGAGTGAATAAGAATCTTTGATGAATAATTCTTCTGAGGGATAGAATCTAAAATCCTCGGTTGCTACAAGTGAGTCAGTCTGTCGATGCAGTTACTTGCCATGATCCCTAACTTTTGCCTAGATTGCCCTTTCGGGTTTTCAATCTACCGGGATAATTATTTATGTTTTTATCTCTAATTTTTGCCTGGACCGCCCTTTCGGGTTTTCAATCCACCGAGACGCTCATTTTTGCCTAAGCCGCCCTTTTGGGTTTTCAACTTAGCGAGCTGTTCTTTTATTTTTTTAGGCGAAGTATTTCTTGACTGCATCCGCATTCACAGGACGAGTGATCTCCTCACCATCCATAGTTGCAAGAATTAATGAACCGCCAGAGAAGGCTTTCTTAACAACATATGGTCCATCATAGTTCGGAGTCCACTTGCCCCGAGAATCTTTAAGGAAAGACTGAATCTTTTTGAGCACGAGGTCGCCTTCTCTGAATACACGAGGTTTGACCTTCTTATCAAAAGCTTTCTTCATTCTTTGCTGGTACAACCAACCATGACACAAAGCTGTTATTCTATTTTCTTCAATCAAATTCAACTGGTCAAATCTACTCTGACACCATTCAGCCTCAGTCAACTTGGCTTCCATCAGAACTCTCATTGATGGGATCTCAACTTCGACGGGGAGCACTGCTTCCATACCATAAACAAGTGAGAAAGGGGCTGCCCCTGTTGAAGTGCGGACAGATGTACGATACCCATGCAAAGCAAACGGGAGCATCTCGTGCCAGTCCTTGTATGTCACAACCATCTTTTGAATGATCTTTTTAATGTTCTTATTCGCAGCTTCAACAACCCCATTCATCTTCGGTCTATAAGGAGAGGAATTAAGGTGTTGAATCTTGAAATCTTCACAAAGCTCTTTCATCATCTTATTGTTCAAGTTCGAACCATTATCAGTAATGATTCTATTCGGAACACCATATCTGCAGATAAGATTATTCTTGATAAACCGAACCACGACTTGTCTGGTCACATTAACATACGATGCCGCTTTAACCCACTTGGTGAAGTAGTCAATTGCCACGAGAATAAAACGATGTCCATTCGAAGCCTTGGGTTCAATCATGCCAATCATATCAATTCCCCACATAGAGAAAGGCCATGGGGAAGAAATCACATTGAGGTAAGCTGGTGGCACATGAATCTTATCAGCGTACACCTGACACTTATGGCACTTTTTCACATATTTGCAACAATCAGATTCCATTGTCAGCCAATAGTAACCTGCTCTCAACATCTTTTTAGCCATTGTATGCCCATTGGCATGAGTGCCAAAGGATCCTTCATGAATTTCTTTCATCAACATGTCTGCTTCGTGTCTATCCACGCCTCTGAGCAAGACCATGTCAAAATTTCTCTTATAAAGTACATTTCCATTCAAGAAGAAATTGCCTGCCAATCTCCTCAAAGTCCTCTTATCTTTATCAGATGCCCCAAGCGGGTATTCTTGACTCTGGAGAAAACATTTAATATCGTGATACCAAGGCTTATCATCATGGACTTCCTTAACCGCAAACACATGAGCTGGTCTTTCAAGTCTATTCACACTGATCATGGGAACATCATTCCACTGGTGCACTTTTATCATAGAAGCTATAGTTGCTAGAGCATCAGCCATCTGATTCTCATCACGAGGAATATAATGAAATTCAACTTTGGTGAAGAAAGTCGATATCTTCCTGGCATAATCTCTATAGGGGATCAAGTGAGGTTGATGAGTTACCCACGTGCCCTGAATCTGATTAATCACCAAGGCAGAATCTCCATATACATCAAGATGCTTAATCCTCAAATCAATAGCTTCTTCAAGACCCATAATGCAGGCTTCATACTCAGCTTCATTATTGGTACAAGGAAAAGTCAATCTTGCGGCAAAAGGAATATGTGAACCGTGGGGAGTAATGATCATCGCCCCAATTCCTCTTCCACGTGCATTCACAGCACCATCAAAAACTAAACCCCATCGAGATCCAGGCTCTGGCCCTTCCTCAATCAAAGGTTCATCATTATCTTTTGCTTTCAAAAACATCACATCTTCATCTGGAAAATCAAACTTGACAGGTTGGTAATCATCAATCGGTTGATGTGCCAAATAATCAGCCAAGATACTACTTTTTATAGCTTTTTGAGTTCGGTACTCGATATCATATTCTGATAATAACATTTGCCAACGAGCAATCCTCCCAGTTAAAGCAGGCTTTTCAAAGATATACTTGATTGGATCCATTTTAGAGATCAACCAAGTGGTATGATTCAGCATATACTGGCGAAGACGCTTTGCAGCCCAAGCTAAGGCACAACAAGTTTTTTCAAGCATGGAATACCGAGACTCACAATCAGTGAATTTTTTACTCAAGTAGTAAATTGCATGTTCTTTTCTTCCAGTTTCATCTTGCTGACCAAGCACACAACCCATGGAATCTTCCAACACAGTCAAGTACATGATCATCGGTCTACCTTCCACCGGAGGAGACAGGATAGGAGGTTCAAGCAGATATTCTTTAATACTTTCAAACGCCTTCTGGCAATCATCCGTCCAGACACAACCTTTATCTTTTCGAAGCAGCTTGAAAATCGGAGCACATGTGGCAGTCATGTGAGAGATAAACCTCGAGATATAATTCAATCGGCCCAAGAATCCTCTTACTTGCTTTTCGGTTCTTGGAGCAGGCATTTCCTGAATAGCTTTTACTTTATCAGGATCAACTTCGATGCCTCTTTGGCTGACAATGAATCCTAGCAACTTTCCAGAACGTACACAAAAGTGCATTTGTTCGGATTCAGACGAAGCTTATACTTCCTTAATCTCTAAAACAATTTTAGCAAATGTTCCACATGATCTTCTTCAGTATTTGACTTGGAGATCATATCATCAACATATACTTCGATTTCTTTATGCATTATATCATGGAAAAGTGTAGTCATAGCTCTTTGGTACGTCGCACCAGCATTCCTCAATCCAAAGGGCATCACTCTGTAACAGAATGTTCCTCATGGTGTAATAAATGTGGTCTTTTCCATGTCTTCAGGTGCCATCTTTATTTGATTATAACCGGAAAATCCGTCCATAAAAGAGAATACATCAAACTTAGCCGTATTATCTACCAACATATCAATGTGTGGCAATGGAAAATCATCTTTCGGATTGGCTTTGTTCAAATCTCTGTAATCTACGCACATTCGGACTTTTCCGTCTTTCTTTGGAACAGGAACAATATTGGCCACCCATTCGGGATAAGTTGACGTCACAAGAAAACCGACATCAATCTGCTTTTGAACCTCCTCTTTGATTTTTACTGCCATGTCTGGATGAGTTCTTCTGAGCTTCTGCTTTACAGGTGGACATTCAGGCTTCAGCGGCAATCTATGCTCCACAATATTAGTATCAAGACCTGGCATGTCTTGATAAGACCAAGCAAATACATCAACATATTCTCTGAGAAGCTCTATAATCCTCTGCTTAACATCAGGATCCAGCAATGCTCCAACTTTGACTTCTTTCTTTTCATCATCAGAACCCAAGTTGACCATCTCTATAGACTCTCCATGAGGCTGAATAATCTTCTCCTCGTGCTGAAGCAACCGAGAAATTTCATCTGGAATCACTTCATCATCCTCTTCCTCAGCTTCAAACACAGGGAATTCAAAGTTGGGAGATGGCATAGGATCATTGTTTTCAATGGGTTTATCAAACAATCTGCACAATGATTTTATTTTTATTTTAGAAGATGAGCAAAAGTGCAAACAATATGCAGATACACAATTATTATATTTTTTTTGGGTTTTTTATGTTACCATTTTTCAGAATAAAGCAAAAATGAAAAACACATATGGAAATAACAAAATAACATTTTATTGATGATGATAAAATCTGAAACAAAGCCCGACAAACATCACTTTCACCTTGGGCAGAGTGAAAGGATTTTTGAAAGAAAATAAAAACAAATTACTTTGAAGAATGAACGATAAAAGGAACATCAACAGCGATCCAATTCTGGCAAATCTTTCCATGCGTCACAAAGTCAAACATTTCTTCGTCTTCATCATCATCATCATCAATGATGGCAGCAGCAGAATGATCGTTGATAAATCCAGCACTTCTGAAGCCTTCTTGAATAGTCTTTGGATCTTTGATAACTGCACCTGGCGCAAAGCCGATACCGAAACCTTCCTTGTTGTCGACAGCATCAATGATTCTCCCCCAACCATCAGACTGACCAGCTTCAATCACTCGTAAAGCATCTTTGAAAGAAGACATGGGCATGGCATTCTTCTTAACAACACTATTCACAACAGAAAGAGCTTGAAACGACGTTCCCACCTCTTCCTCAGCATCAATATAAGAAAAAGAAGACAGATTACTCACAAGCATCGCCCTCTCACCTTCAATGGTCACCAATTTACCTTCTCTGACAAACTTCAACTTTTGATGAAGAGTGGATGTTACAGCTCCTGCCTCGTGGATCCATGGTCTTCCGAGGAGACAACTATATGCGGGACGTATATCCATTACTTGAAAAGTAATCTTGAATATAAACGGTCCAATAAGAATAGGAAGATCCACCTCTCCAATCACTGTCTTCTTCGACCCATCAAACGCTTTCACTATAATCCCACTGTGCCTCATGGGAGCACCTTGAAACGCAAGCTTTGACAATGTCGATTTTGGCATAACATTCAAAGACGAGCCGGTATCAACCAGCACCTTAGATAAAGCATCTTCTTGACAATTCACCGAGATGTGCAGAGCCAAGTTATGATTTCTTCCTTCTTCAGGCAGATCGTCATCACAGAAGCTCAAATTGTTGCATGACGTGATATTAGCCACAATACTATAAAATTGATCAACTGTCACATCATGGTCAACATATGCTTGATCCAGAATCTTCTGTAATGACTGCCTATGAGCCTCAGAACTCATCAAAAGAGACAACACTGATATCTTCGAGGGAGTCTGCAATAACTGCTCAGAAATGTTATACTCACTCTTCTTTATCAACTTTAGCACTTCATCATCACTATTACCAGATTGGCTCGATTGGACAACAACATCCATAATCTGCTTGCTTACACTGGTATCTTCAACTCTCTTCGGAGGGTCTGAAGTATACACTCTACCACTTCGGGTAACTTTCGTTACATCAGCAATGCTAACCACAGACTTTGGAGTAGGAAGAGGAACTTCCCTACCATTTTCTATCATCGTAGCATTATACCGGTACGGAACAGCTTTATCAGACTCATATGGCATTGGACCAGGAACATTAATCACCAATGGCGTAACAGCAGTCTTGCGACTATCGAAAGAAATCACCACCCTCTCAGGAGCAACCCTCTCAGGAAGATTGAACTGGGGCATAATGACATTCACTTCATTCTCATATTCATCTCTCTTTGTTGTTACCTCGATCAGCTTATCGTCCATCATTTTCTGAATATCTCTTTTCACAATCACGCAACCACGCGGATTCACCGAGCAGATACAACATCTAGCATAGTCATGATCGATATCGTGATATTCACTCAAGAAAGCATGCATCTCTACCAGAGATCTTCGGATATGTCGAACTTCGTAGATTTTGAACAGTCCAGGACAACCAGCGACCATATTCACAGACGCATTACCATGCTTCGGCAACGAATTCTTCTGCACATTAGGATTAACATCATTAAAATACAGAACATTGTTCCTCATCAATTTCTGTACTTCAAACTTCAAAGGATAACAGTTCTCAACATCGTGCCCCGGGGCACCTTGATGGAAAGCACAACGAGCTTCTGGCTTATACCACCATGGAATAGTCTCTGGAACTGGAGGTGGAGGACGAGTTTGCACAAGATTCTTTGCAATCAAAGACGGAAGCAAGTCCGCATACGGCATCGGAATAGGATCAAAACTAGGCTTAGCCCGAGCTTGTTGGTTACCACCTTGTTGCACAGAAGGTTGTTGATAACGAGGTTGGAACTTTGGAACAGCTGGCACAGTTGGAGCCACATTGATCATCGGTGTTACAGAAGCCACATGCTGCGAATGGTGATTCATACGACTGTGAGGTCTTCTATAACTTTCACGGGATACTGCATTAGTCTCATTTTCTTTCTTTTTCCTGAAGTTAAACCTTCTAGAGCTTGAACCATTACCGTTCTCTCGAGTCAACCGTCCCTCACGGACACCTTCTTCTAAATGCATCCCCATACTCACCATTTCAGTGAAGTCAGAAGGAGCGCTTGCTATCATCCTCTCATAATAAAAAGAACCCAACGTCTTCAAGAAGATCTTCGTCATTTCTTTTTCTTCCAACGGAGGAACAATCTGGGCTGCCAGCTCACGCCATCTCTGTGCATATTCTTTAAAAGTCTCTTTGTCCTTCTGGGACATAGCTCGAAGTTGATCTCTATCAGGAGCCATATCAATGTTGTACTTGTACTGCTTCACAAAAGCTTCTCCCAAATCATTGAAGGTCTTGATTTGGCTATTATCCAGACTCATATACCACCTCATAGGTGCACCGGTCAAACTGTCCTGGAAATAGTGAATCAACAGTTTATCATTATCCGTCTGAGCAGACATCTTCCTTGCATACATAGTCAAATGGCTCAACGGACAAGTGTTGCCTTTGTACTTCTCAAACTCGGGCAACTTGAATTTGTAAGGAACTTTAACATTCGGGACCAGACAATGGTCATAAGCATCTTTTCCGAACAAATCCTTATGCTTCAAAGCTCTCATCTCCCTCTGGATCTCAACAAATCGTCCCTGGAAGTCATCAAGTCTTTCAGCAACTCCAGCGCCTTCACTAGACTCAGCATGGTAAATCATTTCATCATGATGCGAAATATTGCGCACCCCAGACGGTACAGTAGTCACAATTGGAGGAAGAGTAGTCCATATTGGTGGTGGGATAACATTAAATGCAGCAGTCTCCTGATGATGAGGAGGACGATAACCAGCAGGAAAAAAGTCAACAGGCATGCCCCAGGGCGTGCTAGCAGGTATACGATAGCGAGGAGAGATAACAGTCTCAACAGGAATGGATGCGGTAACAACCTCTGAGATGACAATATTCTGAACAGGAGGACTAGGAGGTGGCTGATTCTGAGCAGCCATCAAATTTTCCATCATAGCAGTCACTCTTTCCAAGCTTTCCCTCAGATAAGTAACCTCTTCGCGCAGCTCGCGATTCTCTTGTTGCAAAGTATCCATCACTCTTCTTCGATTAGCTCGAGTATCAAAGCGATGAGTCAGCTTGAAAGGAACACTGAATGAAGACCAGAAAACAACAATAAGATCCCTGGAGAACACTCAAAAAGCAAGATAAATGCAAGTATGATGCATGCTATGCATATGCAAATGCAAAGATTTCAAAGGATTATAAGTTAACTTGCAATATTCATAAAGAGACATTTTTTGAAATACTGAAAAACTCATTCTCATTAATATCAAAGTGAGGATTACAAATGAAGTACAAACATTAATAATCCTAATACATAAGAGAAAGAATAAACTAGGCCTAAGGAATCATATCCGAAGAAGTCCCGAATCCTGACTGATACTTCATACGAATCCTCTTGATCTCATTCTTGTACCGCTCTTCCATATCTTCCTTATCCTTCACCAACTTGTTGACAATGGCCTTCCAAGCACCAGAAGTAGGAGGAATAGTAGATGGAGTACTAGAGGAAAATAAATCCTCTCTCGGCCTCTTCGTGACGCGCCGCTCAAGTAGCTCAATAAGATCATCCTTCTCCTTAAGTTGCTCCTGTATAATAGTCTTCTCAAGTAGCCATTCTTCTTTTTCTTTCTTCATCTTCTCTAACTCTTCTTGAAGAACCAACTTCTCATCGACGGGAGGTAGAAAAGCAGACAAAGGCAATATGGGAAACATAGGCTCCTCAGGGGGATAAGGCATCTTGAGCTTGGAAGCTCTAGATCGAACCCACTGAATATAACAATCAGAAGGAGGAAGGTGTTGTCTACCCAATTGACCTCTCTCTTTCCTATGAACAGCATGCCAAGAATGAGCAATCTTTTTCTTCATCTCTATGTGATCAGCACCGTTAAGAAAGAAGAAACGAGATAAAGAAAGATTGTTTGGAACATCCTTCAAACAATAACCGAACTGTCGTATAGCCAAAATGGGGTTGTAACTAATTCCCCCACGTGTACCAAGAAGAGGTACATTAGGAAATTCTCCACAACTATCAATGAGAACTCCAGTGTCATAATGAGAACTATACCATGTCATGTCCTTATGAGAAAGCGACATCAACCTCTGAGACCATCTTCGATTCTCTCTATTGTCCTTGAAAACATCCGACTTCGGTAGGTGCGAAATAAACCACCTATAAAGAAGAGGCGCACAACAAACAATCTCTTCGTCACCTTTGGAGGTCCTATAGTGAAAAGCATGATACATATCTCCAAGCAAAGTAGGAATCGGGTTCTTCTTCAGGAAGATCTGAATAGCATTCTCATCCACAATACCATCCAAGTTCGGAAACAAGACAATCCCGTAGATAAGCAAAGCAAGAATAGCCTCAAATGCATCCTTATGACCCAAAGTAAGTGAAGTAGAAGCCTTTACCATCAAGAACTTAGCATTAATACCACGAACACTCCCCTTTGGAAGAAACTTCCCATTAAGATCAGATTCCTTAAGAAACAGTGCTTTGGCGATGACCTTGATAGTAAGCTCCTTCTCTAAACCAGTGAAAAGAAACTCCTTGTCCAGAATAGGCAAACCTAACCAATGAGAATACTCCTCCAAAGTCGGCACAAGCTGATAATCCGGAAAGGTAAAACAATGGTGCAATGGGTCATAAAACTGAGCTAAAGTAGGGAGAATCCCCTCAGGAACATCAATATCCAACATATACAAAAGCTTCCCATGACATTTTCGGAACTCTTGGGTATCAACAACCAAAGCTCCTAGCTTTCTCAATTCTACAACATTAGGATTCTTGAAAGTGTACTTCTTTGTGTTCCTCCTTTCAAAAGTCATAGCCATGGACATCTGAAATTTTGCAAAAGTTCCTTATAAGTCCTTTGAAATCTTACGAACAATGCTCATGAATGTTATGATGGCATGTATGCAACAACCACAAACAAGATCACACAAGGCACACGGGCTTAGGTTCCGAGTCACGAGCATGAAGTCAAGGTAACAAAACACCAACCCAAACAGGTAAGTACTAAGGTTTTGTCTTCATTGTACCTGCAAGAAACCAAAAGGGTGCTAACAGAGGTGCCCGGAGTTAACAGTCATCTTTAGAATATCATCGGTACGTTGGATTACTCCCCAACCGATAACATTCTTAAAATAGACCTCGTCCGAGTGTAGTATCGCGTGACAACCGCCTTAGATTTACACCCAGACAGTTTCCGCACTACGTTCCTAAATTGGCTTAGATGGGTTAAGGGTTCTAAGGTCCTCAGTATGATCAGCTCAAGGTCGGAAAATAATGCCACGTACGATTACTCGTCATGACATTGATAGTCCAAGAGAGCCTAACCGAGTGGAGATTATCAAATTGATATTGCTTTGGACTACTCCATCACATATCGCTTCGAATATCGCCGTCCTATCATAAGTGTCAACTCAGATCCGGGTTAGAATCTATCTCACACAGAGGATCACCAAAACCAAAACGGAACAAACAAATAACAAACAAGTCAAACCAAAGCAATAAATAAATCAAAGTAGGCTAAATCCGCTTAGAGATTACTCCCCAGCAGAGTCGCCACTTTTCTGTAGCGGTAAAATCGTGAGTGTAAGCTATTGATTAACTTAACTCGATTAACACAGAGTCGCCACCGCGCTTTTCTTTATTTCCGGATGGAAAAAGGTAAAAGAACGAATAAAACCTAGGATTCTAAAAGCAAATGCTAAAAGAAATAAACAGAGATTGGGTAAGGGGATTGGTTATGAACCGGGAAGGTTTTAGGCACCCGACTCATTCGTGGTACTCCACGGGAGCCCTTTGAAATACTTATTGCTTTTTGGTCTGAAATTGGTTTGTTTAAAATGATGGAAGAGATGAGGAGAAGAATATTTTTTAATGATTTTGTGTTTGATAAGGTTTTAAAGCCTTATGCCT